>JAUMJJ010000222.1:33605000-34347500 GCA_033556795.1 Tapera naevia
CCACAGAGATGCTCTAGGCCCCCTCCCCACGGGCCAAAGCTGTCGGATATTTTGTTGGTTGTGTTGGCCTCTGCTTCTCTATTCTTTCCCCTCTCTCCTTTTTTTCCCCCTTTCCCTCCCTCTTTTCCATTCCTTTCGATTTTTCCATCCCACTCCAAGGGCCGGGGGTGGGGAGTGGGGAGCGGAGCGCAGCGCATCCCTGTGGCTGTGGCACCGGCAGCCCCGAGAGCTCAGCAGCCCCTCCTGGGAGGGTTCAGCACCGCGACACCGGCACATCCCACAGCCGAGCGCCTTTTCCCGGGGCGCGGCAAAGGCTCTTTAGAGGCAGAGCGTATTTACCTTGGCAGCAGCCTTCGTGCCACAGCCTGACCTTCCCCTCACACCGCCTTTGCGGGGTACCCGCCATGCCCCCCGCCGCGGGGAACGGGGCCGTGGAGAGGGAGCGATCCCGCTCCTTCCCTTTGCTTTTCGGGCCTGTTTGCGTGAGATAAGCCGGACTAATAACACTATTGACAAAGCCTGGATTGGGGGGCAGGCTTGACTCCCTGACCCACAGGTGTTTATTCTTTCCGACTCGTTAAAAAGCAGTCGGCGACGCATTTATGGCAAAACTTAGAACGCCAGGTTAGAAGTGACCTTAAGGATCATCTGGTCCAACCTTTTAAAGTGACACATAGTTTAAAATGAGATGCCCCAGCACCCTGTCGAGCTGAGCCTTAAAACTGTCCATTGTAGGGGAATCTACCACTTCCTCGGGGAGAAGATTCCAACTGTTGTCATCGTGAAAAGTTTTCTTCTGGAATTCAATCGGTTTCTCCCCAGGAGCAACTTATACCCATTACCGCTTGTCTTTTCTATGTGACTGCTTGTAAAAAGGGAGTCTCCATCCTTTTGGTAGATGGTACCATGCACTGGTACCTGGTAATAAGGTCTCCCCTAAGCCTCCACCTCTCAAGGCTGAACAAACCCGGTTCTCTCAGCCTCACTTCCTAAGGAAGGTTTCCCAGTTCTCTCATCATCTCAGCGGCCCTTCGCGGGACCCTCTCCAGCCCGTCCACATCTTTTTACTATAGCGGGGACCAAAGCCGAATTAGTGCTCCAGGTGTGGCCTGACAAGAGCTGAGTAGAGTGGGATAATCACTTCTTTAATGCTGATGGTGATACCCTTCTTGATGCACCCCAGCCATCCTGTTGGCCTTCTTTGCTGCTGCAGCACACTGTTTACTCGTGTTGAACCTGTTTCCCACCAAGACCCCCAGATCCTTCTCCACAGAGCTGCTCTCCAGCCAGATGGAACCCAGTATATTTGCCGTGTGCGGGAACAGTGGAAAGCTGTCCTTGAATACACGGTGAGAGCCACGTCAGGGCCAGGGGAGGTTTCGGCTGGATCTTAGGAAAAGGCTCTTCGCGCAGAGGGCGGTGGAGCACTGGAACAGCTTTCCAGGGAAGCAGTCACGGTGGAGAGCCTGACCATACCCAAGAAGCGTTTGGGCAATGCCCTCGGACACATCGTGTCAATGTTGGGGCCGCCCTATGCAGGGACTGGAGTTGGACTCGATGATCCTTCTGGGTCCCTTCCAACTCTGATCGTTCTGTGTGATTCTGTCCCTTCTAACGCAGATCGCGCTCTGACTCTGCGCTGGGAGGTGGCCGGGAGGTCTCTCCACTCTCTGGGAAGCCTGTTCCCCTCTCCCCTCCCGCCGCCTCCAGCCCGCCGGGGCTGCCGGCGGGTGTGAGGGGCCGGGCCGCCCCCCGCCCCGCCGTGACAGGTGGGCGGCGCGGCCAATGGCGGCGCAGCGCGCAGCCGCGCGGGCCCAATGGGAGCCGCCGGCGGCCCTTGAAGGGGGCGCGCGGCGCAGCGCGGCCGCACTGCCGCCCGTCGCCGCCGGGAGACGCGGCCGGCACGGCCCCCGCCCCCGCCCGCACCGCCTTCACCCAGGCGCTCCCATGGAAAAATCCAAAAATTTCCGCATCGACGCGCTGCTGGCTGTCGACCCGCCCAAGGCGGCAGCAGCGGCCGTGGGGCAGAGCGCGCCGCTGGCGCTCGTCACCTCGCTGGGAGGCAGCGGCAGCAGCAGCAGCGGGAGCGGCAGCCCCCCGTCCTCCTCCTCCTCCTCCTCCTCTTCGTCTTCCTCCGAGCGCCCCACCGATTGCCTGCGCACCGACAGCCCCTCTCCGCCACGCTTGCTGGCCGCGCACTGCGCCCTGGTCCCCAAACCCGGCTTCCTGCCCGCCGCCGGCGCCCACCCGCACCCCCACGCCGCGGCGGCCGGGATGGCCCTGGGACTGCACCCCGCGGCGCCCGGAGCGCCGGGAATGCCGGCGCAGGCGGCTCTCTACGGGCATCCTGTGTACGGGTACTCGGCGCTGGGCGGGCAGCACCCCGCTCTCTCCTACTCCTACTCCCAAGTGCAGGGAGCCCACCCGTCCCACCCCGCCGCGGACCCCATCAAGCTCAGCGCAGGCACCTTCCAGCTGGACCAGTGGCTGCGGGCCTCCACCGCCGGCATGATCCTGCCCAAGATGCCCGACTTCAATTGTGAGTATCGACCCCTCCGCCGCATCCCCCCCATACCCTCTCTCTGTGCCAGGGGCTCACCGAGAGCCGCCTCTTTTCTCGGCGGGGAGAGCCCCTCCGGCGAAAAGAACCCTCCTTCCCGGGGAGAAGAACCCCCTCTTCCCAGCGGGGAGAACCACCCCCCTCTTCCCTTACATACACTTTAGTAGAAACATATGGTTTCTGTTACATATCGTTTAGTAGTGGACAGGTACGATTGGACTCGATCATCTCGAAGGTCTTTTCCAACCAGGCGGTTCTATGATTCTCTGCCGTAGCGCAAAAGAGCTGCGGATTTAAACACGCGGTCACTTGGAATATATATAAATTTTATTTCTTTCGGAAGGAGGAAACGGCCTTCCTCAATGGAAAGCAGGGATATGTGGGTCGCCCCACCAATCCCTGCCCCGAGGAGCCCCTCGCAGCTAGGTTTTCCAAGGCAGGTTATAAATAGGAAGGTGGGTAAATGGCGTTTTGCCATTGTAAACTCCTGTTCCCGGGATGCAAAAGCCACAGAAGATGGGAGACGGGGGGCAGTGGGGACAGCGCAGGGACTTATGCCATAGTCTCCCCCAAACCCCGTCTCGACGCATCCCTCAAAAAACACGTGAAGGCAGGTCACACCACCTAGCCACCGTTCTTAATTTTATTTCTCTTATAAGGACTGGATTTATTATCCTTGTAGCAGGCTCCTGTGGCCAAACGAGTGGAGGGAGGATCTGAAGTTAGCCAAAAATCTGAGGTTCCTTGCTCCTTGGGGATAATTAATAGGCATGAAATGGATCTAGCTGAAACAGTTAGGGACCAGGGAAGGCTGCAAATGCTGCATCGAACCACAAAATCCCGAAGTTCCAGCAAAGGCGCTGCAGAACACCAGGCCTCACGGCTATAGGGATGCGTGCATCTGTTCCAGGGAAATATCGTTTTCGGAGGTGTGAGCTCTCTGTGGGAATGGCAGGTTTAACAATACCGGAGGTGTAGTTTTACGAAAATCATGCCAGGAAAAGAACTGCGATGTTTTTCCTCCCCTTCTCATACCCTGTACTCGCAGACAAAAAAGTCCATTGTTTTCTCTCCGATTGGTGTTGTTTAGACTGGAACATTTTAGGAAGAAAGAAATAATTAGGAGAGCTGTCAGAGCCCTGCCTCTCAAACAAGGTGTGGAGGGGAATAAATAAACGGAGAGGAACGAGAATGGAGCCTCGGAAAATCTCACCCCGGTGAGAAAACCTTCCCGGCACGGCTACGCGGGAGGGCACTCTTGTCCCCTGCTTCTGCCCGCACTAAGGAGCGGCATCCAAAGCTGCTGCCGAGTCAGAACACTCCTCCCTTCTCAGGTTTCCTATTTTTTCTAAACCAAATAAGCCCAAGTGCCAAAACGCTCCCAGAAATCGCATTCCCGGTGTGTCCGGGTCCCACAAAGAGGCTCAGCCCCTCCGTTCCCCTCCCTTATCCATCCCTGCGCCTTTTCGCTTTTTTTTTATGCAATCCCTGATTTTAATTACTATTTCTGAACACTGAAAACACGTCGAATTTTTTTTTTTTTTTTTTTTTTTTCCCAGCCCTCGCTGCCGATTTGTGCTCCCAGCCGGCAGGGCGGAGCGGGTCCCCATCCCAATCCCGACCCCAGGGACGCCTGCCTGCAATCGCGTTAATTAAAGCCGGCGGGCTGGGAGGGCGACAAGTTTAACAAAAGCATCAAATGGAGCGAATTGTTGCTCCCCGGAGAGCCCTGTACCCCTTCGCCTCGATCCCTGGCTCAGTTTTATTGTCTCGCCCATGCTAGACTCCTGGGAAATCAAGAGACTTTTTTTTTTTGCTTTATTTAAAAGGTTTAGTTTAAATTATTTTGGATCCCTTCACATCGTGCTCGCCGAGAAACCCTGGGGCTGAACGTTCTTGAGGATGGAAGGACATCCCTCCTTCTCTCCATGTTCCTGGGGAAACTGCCCGTCCAACCCCGACCTTCTCCCACCTTCCCGGGGGATGCCCAACGACTCGGTACTCACTTCCTCGCTTCCCTCCCTCCTGTCCTCTCCCAGCCCAGGCGCAGTCCAACCTACTGGGGAAATGCCGCCGGCCCCGCACGGCCTTCACCAGCCAGCAGCTCCTGGAGCTGGAGCACCAGTTCAAGCTCAACAAGTACCTCTCCCGGCCCAAGCGCTTCGAAGTGGCCACATCGCTGATGCTCACCGAAACACAGGTGAGTCCAGTGCCGCGGGGGCGAGGGGATGCTGGCATCGGGAGGCAGTGGATGACGAGATGTTTGTGTGTCCCCTCATCTCCTCTAGGTGAAGATCTGGTTCCAGAACCGACGCATGAAGTGGAAGCGCAGCAAGAAGGCGAAGGAGCAGGCGGCGCAGGAGGCCGAGAAGCAGAAAGGAGGCGGCGGGGAGGAGAAAGGGGATGAGGACCTGCTGCTGCCCGCCCCGGAGAAGAGCGGCGGGAGGAGGATGCGGGAACTGCCCGACAGCGAGCCCGAGGATGAAGAAGAAGAGGAGGAAGAGGAAGAAGAGGAGGCGGCGGCCGCGGCCGGGCGATGCTGCCCGTACCACTCCTCCGACTGCTCCGAGGTGGACGAGGAGGACACACAGCCTCGGGTTCGGCATGGAGCCCCGACACAGCCCCAGTGAACCCGTCCGCACCCCCATCCCGCCCCTCCCGGCCGGCACCGACCCCGCTCCCCATCTCGTTCCGATTTCTGCTTGCTTGGAGGGGGATGGAGAAGAGGAATCCCTCGCATGCCGGGCAGGGAAGAGGATTTACGGTGAACACAGTGTTATTGACTGAAAAAAATCAGACAAAACTTGAGCCCCCCCCCGTCCTAACCCTGCCCCCTGGAAGCGCGTTCCTTTCGCTGAATATTGGAAATGTTTTGTTCTTACTATATATCGGGAAAAATCATTTGCCATGAGCGTTAAAACTGCTGGAAATCTCAATACTGTCTTTATTTTTGTATATCGTATTTATAAAGAAAATAATAATAATTACTTCTACTTATGCATGCTAAATTATTCCCCAGGCCCTTCCCACCCTCGCGATGGGATGGAAAATAAACAGCATTTTGTACTTGAGCTGTATGAGCGCTCTGTGCGGGGGATGCTCAGGTCTGCCGGGCCGGCGGGTCCTGCTGCTCTGAGCGCTGCTGGACCACTTTCACTCCATGCCGTGTGTGATATCACAGCGGAACGATGCGGGAGAGGAATACAAACAGCTTCCTCACCACCGGGTTTGATTTTGCTGCTTTCCAGCCCCCTCCCCCCGTGGCAGTAGAGCTGCGTGTTCCACCGCGTACTGGCTCCTCTGCCGTGCGGTGCTCTCGGGAGTCCGGGGCTGAGAGTAGGGGGGCAACCGTGGGGCTCCACAGGGCTGCAAACTCCGAGACAGCGAGTGGAAAAAGGAGCGGTGCTGTTTCCAAGGGGCTGCTCTTCTCTCAAACGAATGAAGATCTCCAGTGGGTGGGGAGGCAGGGAACGGGCTCTCCCCCGGCATCCTTGCCGATGCAGAGGAAAGGGACCCACTCGCTCCCCCCCTCCCCAGTGAAGTGCGGACACCGCACTAACTGTGGGATTTATCTCGCCAATAAATTTGCAGATTAATTCATCCTTGTCAGCGCAGCTCTTCCCCAAATCAATTATAGGGAATTTAAATATAATCACTGGCTCATCCCCACCAGCTCGGGGCCACGGCTGACAATTCATCCCCGCTAATGACTGTAGGGCGGTGGGCCTCCCGCACCCGTGTAGGGCTGCGCGGGGGGCGGAGGGACCCGCTGGAGCCTGAGGGTCCTCGGACCTCCGCATCCTCCCGTATTCCGGGAGCCGCTGCTCCCTGTAGAGCTGTGGAGGATAAAGAACGTCGAAAACTTCGAAATTCAGAATGTTCCCACTCCCATACGAGTTTCTTGTTGTTTTTTAAAAATATTTTTTCTTACAAACTCGCCTTGACTTTTCTCAGGAGAAGCGCATGGCCCATGTAAGTGGCTTCTATAATAGTCCATACCGTAAAACACAGTGGAGCAGATTATGGAATGAGACTGCACCAAGGAAAAAGTGTTGTCAATCACGGAGAGCTTCAAGTGGTGTCAGCTGGAGCTGTTGGCACTGAGGGACAAGGTGGGTAGTTAGGAGTTTACTGCCCGGCACACCCACCACGGCGAGGGATACGTCGTAAATCCCGGGGTAAATCATCAATCTGGATGGATTCCACACCCCAGAAAACTTGTTCGGGGTAAATGCGATTTGGGTTCAGTCGAACCTCCCCTCTTGCGTGGAAACAATTGTATCCGAGGCTCTGATTTAAATTTGTAAACGATTTCCTTCCGGCTGCAGGTTGTAGATACTTTCAGGCGGGAGAAAAATAAAAGTGTTAGGGGCTGAGCGGGTTTCCACGCCGCTGGCTGCGGTTGCACAGCTGTGAGTGAACGCCCACGCAATTCCAGCACAAAATCCGCGCAGGGCTGCAGAGGTTCCTCCACCCTAAACCCAGAGGTGCATTCGGGTTTCTTACTTCCAGGAGTTTCTTACTTCCAAAACGCGTCAGCCTGGGGAACGCTCGTTGAAAAAAAAAAAAAAAAAAAAAAAGGCAATAAATAATAGAAAAATCAAGAGATAGCTGAGAACAGCCCCTCCTCCCTAAAAATCCACCCTCCTCCATTAATTTCCAATTAAATATCCGCTAATTAAACTGTCAGGTGTGCAGCACCGGGCTAAACATTTATTGTATGCCCAAGAGGTGAGTGTCCAACAATGTCTCAGCCCTAAGGAAAACCGCCTTGCAGGGTCCAGGCAACTATTCCCGGTCTCGGTATCAAAGTCCTACCGGTGCATTGTGTCTGTCTCAATAAAATTAATCTCTTTAAAGCCCAGCGTCTCATAAGAATACCTACAGTGTTTCAGACTACAAGGGCAAATATGTTTTTCAGATTCTGTTTTTTATGGACGGATTAAAGTTTATTTTCCATAATAGGGCACCTAATAAAACTCATAAAGCTCTGTCAGTCTTACAGCTGGTGGCCTCATTTAACACTTTCACTTCGTAAATCATTTTACAACTTACCAGGTGTTTCCAAAACTGAAAGGAGAAGTGGTGGGGGAGAGAGCAAAAAGGGGGGAAACAGAAATTAAAGTCACTTAAAAATATAGATACAGTGCTTTGGAGGTGGGTGCGTTTGCACTGTCGCTTGGAAGGGCTTCAAAGAAGGTGTCGATCCCAACGGGGGAGTGAAAGGCCTTTTAACCAGGATTTCCCACGCTCTTTTGAAGTGAGGAGGCTCGTCCCTACGTGCAGCGCAATCAAAGGCTCGGGGTGATTAGCGGAGACCAGTAACCTGCCGGAAGGTTGAACTCGATGATCTCAAAGGTCTTTTCCAACCCGGCGATTCTACGATTGTAAGGATCCGCGCCCGCTCCCGTTCATGGAGATGGGGGCCCTGGGGTTTGCCCAGCCGAGCAGCATCCAAGGGGCCCCATCATCTCCTGTGCCCCTAAGCTGGGCCAAGGGAAGAGTGGATGTGCTCTCTGGCTTAGCATCACCCTGGGGTTCCTGCTTCATCCAGCCCCAGGGTGCCACCCCACCACAGCCTCATCTCCCTGCACCCGACACCAGTACCCCTTACCATGCCCCAGGGTCCTCATGGTCCCAGCCTGACTCCCACCTCACTTCCTTGTGCCCATCACTGAGATGCCACTCATCCAGCTCTGGGGTGCCCTGCCACTCAGCCTCATCCCTCTGCACCTGATCCGGTGCCCCAGGGTCGTCATGGTCCCAGCCTGACTCCCAGGCCACATCCCTTCTCGTAACCCCAGGATGCCACCCACCCAGTTCTGGGGTGCCCTGTTGGTGTTGGTGGGGTCACTTTGCCTTGGGACCCGGTGCAGGCAGAGCTTGCAAGGCTTTAATCTAACCCTCTGTTTGTAATATTGCATTATTTGGTCGGTTCCCTCCCCCAGACGCAGTAGGTAACAAACCTCTTAAAATTTTCATTACCGTACTCAAGAAGTGGTAAGTATGAACATGGACGTTTGGTGGACATTTTACAGCACAAAGCAACACGGTTGAGGCATGGATGTCATTAACCGACAATTTCATAAACATTGAGTGCTAAAACAAAAGAACCAAAATAGGACCCATATGTTCGGGGTAAACCTGCTAAAAGTCTTCCAAATGGGAGACCATAAATATATAATCTCCCTCAAACTCTCCCTGAAACTGCTGGGGATGCAATACTTCACTAGCAGGAAAAGTATTGATTATTTCTGAAGTCCAAACTCTTATGCTCACCCCAAAATTAAGAGATTAATGTCAGTTTTCCACTAGTTGTCAGTAAGACTTCACCCCACAGTCCCTCCTCCTCTTACACCCCTTCCCTTTATACTCACAAGACCACAGATTGCAAGTGACTGCTTTGGTCCCATGAATTTCCCTGCGATTTCCCTGCCAGGGCCCACCCTTGGGCTTGGTTCTCCGGGTGCCACCTCAGGCACCAGAGATCCTTCAGGGCAGTGACTCTCAGCGTGGATGCTCTTCTTGTATTTTCCCCCAGCTTTCCCCTTGTGTGCTGTGGGTGCAGGGATGACCGTACAGTGTTTCAACTATTAAAATAGAAGCATTATTTTTAAATTCCCAAGCCACTCACATTGTTCCTGTTATGTGTGGAGTGCTTCTTGGTCAGCTGTTTGAATCCCATGAACAGCAACACAGGATAAATAGTGGAAGGGATGAAGCTCCCTGGGGACCTTAGTCTCTCCTGGGCACGGTGAGTAGAGTTCAAATCATAGTCCTTTTGCCCCCAAATCCTGATTATTCTAGAGAAGTGGGGGCTGAGGGGAGACCTTATCACTCTCTACAACTACCTGAAAGGAAGTTGTAACAAGGTGAGTGCTAGTCTCTTTTCCCAAGTAACAAGTGATAGGATGAGAGGAAATGGCCTCAAGTTGCACCAGAGGAGGTTTAGGCTGATATTAGGAAAAATTTCTTTACTGAAAGAGTCGTGAAGCACTGGGACGGGCTGCAAAAGGAAATGGTGGAGTCACCATTCCTGGAGGTTTTCAAAAAAACCAAGTAGACTTGGCACTTTGGGACACAATTTAGTAGGCACGGTGATGTTGGGCTGATAGCTAGACTTGATATCTTAGAGGTCTTTTCCAACCTTAATGATTCTATGATTCTGTGATCAAGGTCTTTTCTGAGACATTTTGTTTTATTCTTCTTGCCTTAAGGACTAAAGCGCTATGTAATTTCTCCTCCAAAGAGTTCTCTGCTAGGGCAGAGACCCGGGGAGGTATTTACTGTCTTGTTTTCCTTACACTGAGGGCTGAAGATCTTTAACTGAAGTCCTGGGGCTCTCCCTGTGTAGAAATGGAAGTGCCTGCATGGAAATGGTTCCACCCACAATGTGTAGGAGGTCAGAGTGGTCTTCTAATGGTCTTTATCTGATCACAAAATACTATCCAAATTTGGCATTCAGCTTCTTTTTAGAAAAGAAACAGGTTTTGGTGAGTTAAATATAATTGAGACTGGTCTCTCAAATCAGTAGTTGAGGAGAACACTGCTCTTTTCTTAATATAAAACCCTGCAGAGCCAGTGGCTTGCAATGAATTTGTAGCGGGAAGGCTTAGCTCCATTCTGCTGCTTGCAGAACATTTGCAAGCAGATCACAATTTTCTCTAATTAATCCATTATTTGAAATTATTATTCACAGGACTCCTGTTAATGTTCTTGGCTGATGGCAACTGTTGGCAGGTTGGACTCATGTCTGAAGAGGGAGCATGGATGAA
Source organism: Tapera naevia (assembly GCA_033556795.1). NCBI lineage: Eukaryota > Metazoa > Chordata > Aves > Cuculiformes > Neomorphidae > Tapera > Tapera naevia. Next base: position 33,615,336 of record JAUMJJ010000222.1, read on the forward strand.
CAATGCAGAAGCCTCTAATTCAGCTGCCTCCCTTCTTCCCATACAGAGGAGACAGCGATGGAGTATTCTTGTCCCGATCCAGCCCTGCTGGGCTGTGGGTACCATTTCCATAAATACAAATGAAGGGCAGCCAGCGTGCATTTTAACCTGGCTATGGAGCAGGGGATTGATCCCTGTTTAGAACAACATCCCAAGGGATGGCGCAGAATGTCCATCGCTTGCTATCCCTGGATGCCCTTTCTGGAAAGTACGTGAAAGCCAAACACAAGCTGCCGAGCTGCCTCTGGTGCTGATTTCTGCAGTGTAATAGCAGCTGGCGATGCTCAGAGGTCTGCATAGACGGTCTAATGATTCTTTCTGGACTTCAACATGATCAATCTATAAAGCATGTATTGCAGTAGCAGCTAGGTGCAATTTTAGAAATGTTAATGAGTAATTACATAAAGGTTGTCCACAGTCATTGATGTTAATCACTGTTCTTTTGCCAGGGATAATTAAGATGACACTTCAGCAGTGTCAGCCAGTGGTTCCTGCTGTCTCTGCTGTCTCCTTCTCTCCTCCCAGCTCTTGCCGCAGCTCTCATCCTCCTTTCCCTAACTTCTTGGCTACTTTCACCCTTTCCATGCTCTTAGCCCCCTGACTTTTCTGAAGGGTCTGACTGACTGTTGCCTGAGGCTTTTTAAGACATATACAAGCATTTCACATGGCCTTGTGAGAGTGAGCTGAGGGTGTTGGGAGAAGCAGATTCAGGTGATGCAAGGCAGTGATCTGCTGCCTCTCTGGTCCTGCCCAGAGCATCAGCACTCAGCTCTGATAATTCTACCAGCTCTCCAGGTAATTTTCTTAGACAATGTATGAGTTACTTCATCTTTCTTTGGCCCGCATTTCATAAAACAATTACTCTTCTCACATTTTTTGCGTTTTTGTCTGTCTTGGAAACCTCTGACGAAAGGATCGTGACCAGTATTAATTACTATGGCAGAGGTGGAATAACAGCTCGGTAAGTATATGGTTGTCCTAATAAAACTTATACATTTTTATCCACATTTTTACTCTTCACCCAGCTGTGCCACTGAAATGCGTGGGTGCTCAGGTTAGGGTGTGAGTCCATCTCATGCCTCTCCTACAGATCTCCCAGGTAAATGGGTCAAACTGCCTGCATGGTGGTTCCTTGGCTGCAGGACAGGGAGGAGATGAGTTCATGACCTGTTCACCTGCAGGGACCACGGAGTCATGCTGAGATGTGAAGACCAGCCCAGGCGTCAGAAGCTGGATCACCCGTGGGGAGCAGGATCTCCCTCCTGGCTGCTTGCACCACGCTCCATGAAAAGGACCTCCTGTTCTCTCAAGCCTGAAGCTGAACAGAGGGGACATCTCTCTTATTACTACAGATCCTTATGGGTGCTGTTTGCTTTGGGGATAGGAGGAAGAAAGATCTTTTATCAGCTAAGGATGGCAAGATATCTGAAACCCCCATTCCTTTATTCTTCCAGATCTTTAGGACTGATAAATACATCAAGAGGTCACATTTGAGGGTGAATTTTAGCAGCAGAGGAATATGGGATAACATTGAAAAAGCTTAGTGTGCTCTTCTGCAAAACTTGTTAATCCTAATGCCTCTGACAGCTCCACGTCAGCCTCGAGCAGTCCTGGCTCCTCCCTGGAGGAGGCAGTTTCAGGGAAAGTGTTACTCAGCATCCGTGAGGGTGTCAAAAGCTTGGCCAGGAATAAAGATTTGATTCTCCAGCCTTTAGCAGCCTGAGGGCTCTTTTAAACTAATAAACCTGGTGTAACATTTTGCAGGAGAAAGGCAGCCCAAGAACCATCAATGGGTCTGGTGTCTCTCCAGATTTGATTCTCATGTTGCTTTCAGACCACAAATAAGAAAACTGAACAGATTCAAAACCCGCAGCAGCTTTCAAACCTACCCATTGCTTGCTGCTCAAGTACTGAAGCATTGGTGAAGAGCTCCCTTGAGCCTCCCTGGACAGCTTTTATCTACAGGCACCGCTTATGATTCACAATTGCTGTCCCTGCTTTTCCACACTGCTTCCTCATCTCTACCGCAAGGTACCTGCATAATCCTTGGCATAACAAAAATCTTCAAGAGACCAACAGACTTAGTTTCAACTCTAAGTTAGGAAAACCTTGAAAGTAAACACCATCTAGTCAACATTTTAATGGTGACTTGAACTAGAGAGTAAGGAAAAAAAACTCATCCAGAATCTAAGGCTTTGGCTCAGGAGGAGAGATGACTTTGTGAATGAGATGCAAACCTAGAAAATGCGATCAAGAGGACTTGTGCTTTGTCCCAAGGTGACACTGAACATATCTTGGTTTATTGTCTCTATGCTAGAAAATGTGTTGCTCCATCTCCTAACTGCGACTGAAGGCTGTTCCTGGGCTTCACTGCCTCCTGACAATCTTCCGTATTATTTCACATTGGAGCTGTGTGTCCCTGCACACCCAAGAGAGATTTGAGGGTACTCTCACCGTCTGAATGGTAAAAGGTCCATAATGGAGTTTTTAATGAAAAATGTGTGATGCTGGGAAATCTTTCACTTAGGAAAATGAAACCATTTCACTGTTACTGACAAAGGGCTTTAAAGGAACTATCCAGAAAAGGTCTGCATTTGTAATTTTACTCTGTACCTCTCATTTTATCCACATCACTTAATCATTTTTTAATGTATCCACTTTGAAGGCCTCCAGTCACAGAAGGTGAGCTGGTTCTGGTGAGTGAACTGTTTTGTCCTAGGACACAAATTTTAAGGAATTTTTGGTGCCAGCTGGCTCTTCCTAAGCTTATTCTTGATAGATGCTCATTTCATTTCCTTTAAGTGTTATTAGGGAAACCACATGATATCCGATTCTGAATTGTGCATGCATCTAAATTAGCGGAAGACTACTGTAATTAGTTTTAAAGTAAGGCTGCAGGTCACACCAGAATTTGAGGACAGCACAGCTGTTTTATAATGGCAGCTGTGATGTCCTTGCCTGCGGGCCTCATGGTAAACTAAGCTTTACAGGAGGGCAAAGGAAAGTTCCTCCAGATGAAATCACAAGGAGTGACATCTGGTAAAAAAGTCATATCTCTACCTACAATTCCTGAAATTGGTCCAATGCAAAAAATCTTGGGTAAAACTTACACTAAGCGACCTTACAGATCAAATTGTCCCCAGAAAACAAAATTTCCTCAACTACCAGATGAAAACAATCACATATTGATTCTCTCACACACAGGACGTAGCCAAGCACTGGACTACTTTTACGCTCAGTGCAACAAAAACTTGATTATTAGCATTACCACTCATGTATTTATTAAGCTGCAAGCACTGTCGTGCACATTTGGCACAGCGCTGCTCCCGGGCTGTAACTTTTCACGTGCAAAGTTCACCCATAGAACAATGTGAATCAAACGATCCCAGATGTGCTTTAAGTACAGTATTGGGTTGCACACCTTCTCCAGCGCGAGGCAGGGCAGAACTGCTTGCGTCTGCGCTTTCAGAGCACGACTGATATCAACCCGTCATCCTCGGCGTGCAGGACAATGGAAAAACATCAAGTGAAAAAAAGCCCTGCAGATACTTGGCCCATTCAGGTGTGGTGTTAAAACCCTGCCAAAAGGACTTGTGTATGATTTATCAGCGTCACACTCTGGCCAAAGCTGAAAACCAGACTCTACTGCCCTGTTAATTTTGATACAGAAAACAGAGGAAGTTTAAAACGTTGCTGTCCAGCTTAAAAGAAAACAAAAATTGAAACTGTGATAATAGCTATGGGTGGATGGTGCTGTTTAAAGGGGGAATTGAAATTTTCTGCTGTACAGCTAAAAAAACAGCTTTTAGTTGAACGCATCAAAAGCAAATCACACCGTCCTTTCCACTGGCTTGTCAGGAGTAAGGATCAGTGTTGCAACTGTAGCTGCTTGGTTTCCCAGAGTAGTGTACTTTTACCAGTTCAAAGCCCTTTCCTGCTCAGGAAGGAGTTAACTCCTCAAAACCTCCTTTACGGAAATATTTTGGACATTTTAAGTGGCACCTCTCCTACTGGAATGATCAGGGAAAGTTACTCATAGAGGTTTGCTCTTGGCTAACAGGCTAATAGTCAACAGGAGGAAATCTCAACATAGTGGGTGTTGTGTGTTATCGAACATTTATTCCGCAGCAGACAAAGCAAAGCGTGTCTGAGCCCAGGGTACTTCTCCAGCAGCCTCTGCTGGCAGTCAGTGCTTCACAGGCAGCTTTGCAGGAAGCTGCTCACCAGCGTTGGGGTTTGCTGCTGTTCCAGTGCTGACAACACTGCTACGATGAGGAGACACTTTGGCAGGGCTGGCTTTGCTGGTGACAAGCTTTTTCTCCAGGGTCAGTAACATTACTTTTATCCATAAGGACACACATACATATTTTTAATAAATGTATATAGATAAATATAAAATCACGTCAGCTTTTTCACATGACATATTGTAGAATCATAGAATGGTTTGGGTTGGAAGGGACCTTAAAGATCATCCAGTTCCAACGCCCCTGCCAAGGGATATCTCTGGGATGCAACTGGACCAGAGAAGTGACAGCTTGCAAGTGTGCATGTCCATCAATAGCACACTCTCAATCCGCCTCCTACCTCTGTCAAGCAGTGGCAGTTTTTCCATAGTCCCACCAGTCAAAATAGCCAAACATGGGGAAATCCAGGACTCTGGAATTCACATTTATCCTATAAACGTCAAATTTCCATTTGACAGTTACTCCCTCACTGAATGGCAGCAAGAGGATGAGACTTAGCAACTGTCCCTGTACCACAGTTATGGCACTGTGGGCTGGCAGTGCATTTCGGCTGCTTTCCTTGAAAATTCAGTGTTTATACATAAATGTGACAAATGTAAAAGCTGCAAGCAGGTAAAATCTGTTTTCTTCAGGAGTGAAGCAAAGGCTCCAATAACTGTAAGCTTGAACCAAACACACTAGCTGTTTGGGATAAATAATACCTAATGCAAGTTGCAGTTGTAAAAAAATAGCAACTGTAATTTTAGACTGTAAGGTTAAAGCCATCTCCTCTAATTGCACAGCAACACCTGCATTACACTGCCTCAGGCAGCTGTAGCAAGTGAATAGGACCCATAAAACACAAGGCAATCTTTCCACGAGAAGTAAAGGGTGGTCAATTCTGATCACTGAGCAAAGCATTCCAACAAGGAACCAGCAGCCTGTCATGTTTAATTTAAGGAAGATGTTTCAAGATTTATCTCCAAGAGCAGAGTTGACTCAGCCTCCCAGCTAGAGCAATGTGTTTCCATTTAGGTGTTATTAAACCACAAACACATTGAAATGCTGGGTCTACCTAAACTCCTGAAAGAAAGCTAATTAATTAGGTGGCTGCTGCGGTCCAGGGGGAGCAATTTTTACTCGCCGAGGTCCCATGCATTCCACAGCAGCCAGTTTCTAGGGGCTCACACAGATTTTCTTCCTAGTGCAGCCTCTGAAACTAAAATATGAGGTTTGGCACAGTTTTTTGCAAGGGAGGTGTTTAGTGATTTTTACATCCATCAAAATACAGCACCAATTCTTCTGCTGCCCCTACTTCTGTTCATTGGTATGTACGAAAATACTGAATTCTTTTCCTCTTCTGTCAGTTGTACACGAGAGGAGAAATAACTATTTTTGTATGCTTAAAAGCTGTCAATGGTGTGAAACCAGCTGAAGAAAGCATCTTGCTTTGTTCTTTTGACAGTAACCTCTCCTGTGGTAGTTGTTGCTGTGCTAGCATGACGTGGGATTTTGAAACTGGGTCTCTCTGCTCCCAGGCCACCTTGTTCCCTACAATTTGCCCTCCTCAGCAGAGGAAAAGTGAGAAAACCAGACTCCTGGTTGCTGGGGGAAGCACTCCTCCACCTGAAAACATGACTTGTACAACTGAGCTGAATATTCTATATTCAAATCTTTGAATAAATAAATATTCTTGTCTACCTCTTTGCGGTAGAATTGGAAATTTTCTGGAAGATGCCTACAGGGAGCAAATTTTCCCAACAGTGGCAAATCCAATGCAGCAGAAATAGATCAATTGGTATAACATACAATTAGGATTCTCCATAACTGAGTGGACTCTCAAACACCAGAGTGCAAGCCTGGTTACAGGAACAGGGCTGGCAGCTCCAGCACCGGTAGATTATGCAGCTGAGCACACGCTGTAGACCAGAAAGTGCTTCCCCCCTCCCCCAGTTTAAAGCCATTCCCTTCCTGGCAAGCCAGCTAGTGTGAAGCTGATACAAACAGCAACACCATCAGAAAAACTGCAGTTTAATGCATAGTTGTAAGGTGACAAAGGAAACAAACCATTAACTGAGTGTTACAGGAAGAAATGTACACTATTTTTAAAAAAATTTCTGAATGGAAACTACAAGCAAATTCTTAAGGGAGGTATTTTCTTATTAAATTATTCACACTGATATTATTCTTTATGCCTAGAAAAATCTGATTAACAGAAGTGATTGGGCAACTTGCAAAACAGCCTAAAATAAAAATAAAACCACGTGGTGTTTGCTAACCCAAAATAATTGGGCAAAGTCAGATCTTCAAGTCATTTTACTACAGCTTTGAATCCAACTGAAGATCTTGACCCATAGTCAGGTAAATAATTCACAGAATTAGCAGAGAACTTCAACACTTTAAGAAAAAAGTTGATTTCTTCCAAAACCGACTCGCCAGTACTTGTGCCACCTAGTGGCCTGCTTCTTCAGGCAAGTAAAACCAATAGTTATTTAAAAAACTTCGATTAAGGAAGCTGCTTTAACACACAACAGTCAGTATTCTGCAGTTATTTTAAATGAAAGGTTACAACACGCAGTGCTGAATGCTACTGCTGACCTGGAGCATCAGAGAAATTCAACATCTTCTGCAGGTCTCAACATGAATCACCAGCACTAAAGAAGATGTGAAAAAAATACTTCCCCTTTCTTCAGAAAGGCCTTGCATCACCATCAATTAAACCTGTAACTGCTGTGTGGAGCAGAGTAACTACATAAAAACCAGATCCTTTTGAATAACAGAGATCACATTCTCAATTATTTGGGCCTGAAAGACAACAAAGCTTTGCATCTTCATGCAGACCTAGTTTTTCCATATGTTTTATTACAAAAAAAGAACTATAGTTTCAATTTTGGTTCCTTTGCTTGCAAAGCCTTGGTTGCCAGCTCAACTCTTACTTTTAACAAGCTGGCTTCTTCAGCAGTTTTTTGGGCTTGGGCATTTTTTAGTAAGAAGTGGTTAAGGAAGAGTTTCAAGCCTTCCCGTAGCAATCCCAGCTTGGGGTTGTCAGATACCCTGTAAAGATATAGATCAAAAAGAGTATTTAGTCTTCCAGTGTTTCAGAAGTTTAACTTTGTCTTCTTCAAATAGAGATGTACAGAAAAATGCAACCTATATAAAGAGCCTTTCTGAAGAGGCTTTCAAATTACCAGCAAGCATAAGTTGGTTGGGAACATAGCCAAAACACACTAAACATATAACTGATCCTCAACAATCAACTAGAATATTGGGAGACTTGCTTTACATAGACAACTACATTACAGCAACAACGAGGCAAACACCATGTTTGAGCTTCCTGGGGTTGTACCAGTTGAAACATCATCACCCAACATTTTCTAACGTTATATGACACTGCGAGTTTAACACAACAAAACCATGGAATCATGGAATAATTTAAGTCTTGTCTGACCTCCTGTTTAAAGCCAGACTGACATCCAGGTGGGGTCAGGTTGCTCAGAGTCTTATCCATTCAAGTCCTAAACATCTCCAAGGATGTAGATTTCCCAGCCTCCCCAGGCAACCCTGTCCCATATATAAAACCAAGATTTTTCTGACAATGTTGATTTAAAATAAAGAAATCCTCCAAACCTTTCCCTCAGTTTTGTTTCTTTATTTCTCCTTCTTACGCTACAGATACCTACGAGCAAAGACTGCTGGGAGAGTGAATCCTACTGCACACAGATGATAAAGCAATAAGAAAACAGGTAATTACGGAGCTCTGCTCATGAAAATCCTATGACCAAAATGATACATTGGATATCTGAAAGCCTTATTTTGTATAACACTGCTCACAGTTCTATCTATATTAGTCTGTACTAACACACAAATAACTTGCTTCCCTCCGCTCACCCAGGAGAGCTTACTTTTTAAGGGACAGATGGCAATATATAATACTAAACAAAACAAGCAAACTTTTAATCTTCTTAATTGCTACTCACTAAGGTTTCCCTGGAGATCTCTGATCACTTACCTCACAAAAATGTCAGTAACTTCTTCAGCATCTGCTTTGATTAACAGTGTGCTTAATACTTGTCGCAAGAAACGGACTTTGGGTTTATCTAGTTCGCTGAATTCAATTACCTGGTAGAGAGAGGAAGAATTAGATGAGTTTAAGCATTCCAAGCAGCTAAATTCTCTTCTAAGAGCAGCTTTTAGCACACCAACTGGCCTCCCATATATAACAAGTCTTTGGTTTGGCACAGAAAAACTTGCTGAGAACGCTGCCTCCGAAATAAAAAAGCGGTTTGTAAGGAACAACCTGTCTGCTAGTACCAGAATATCAGATTAGTTTCTCAATTAGATAAATACTACAGAAGTACCTGGGACAATCCATAGAATTGCCCGTTTAACAAATTTCAGTTATTCTTCTAATAAAATTCTATAGACTCCTCATTCTGAAATCCAAGTGCTCAGTAGGTTTCTTTCTGGTTTAACAAAAGATCCACATCAGTTAAAAAGCCCAGCACAGAATCCACTGACAAAGTCTGTTAAATAAGGGGCCTTAGTTACAGCTCTCGATACTCTAAAGAAAATAATCTTGCAACTGCTCTAGATATAGAATTGTAGACTTTCTGTACGCCTCAGTCACCATAGGTTCCCTTTTTCATAAATTACAGCATTACTGTAGTCAACAGCATTAATTTGGTAATTTTAGAACAAGTTTTGTCTTAGCTTATGACCATAAACAGTCAAAGTACCACCTAGATAACAGAGAAATTACATTTTCCATAGAACTAGTAAATGCAAAAGAGAACACAGAAGTACTTTGAAAAGAAAACACCAACCTTGAGAACTGAAAGCGGCAATGATTTTGCCCTTAATAAGTGAGCCAACAGTGAAACCAAGTTGGAGATGGCAGTGGCTGACAGGTTTTCCAAGTCTCTAATTTTGTCCCAAATACTGAACTGGAACGTCACCTAGGTGTCAAAGGAAAAAAATGATCCTACAAATCAAGTGACTGTTTCAATGAGTAACAATATAATAAAACCTTTTGACCTTCTAGTCTTTATGAGCCCTCTGTTAATTAACAGAAATGCTTGATCAGACTGTTCAATTCTCTTAAAATCCATAAAATGGAGGTAAGCAAACCTTCTGCATAGTTATTTTCTTTCCTATTCAGATCTGACCATGAGTACACCTTACTTGAACGTGCAGCTATGCCATTAGAATTTGTCCTTGGGATCAAGATCTTAATGGGAATGAATCCATGCTCATGTATTTAATAACTGTTTCCTTAACCACAATAACGACACTAAAATAAAGTAAAACCAGATTTTTCTTCACCTGAAATCGTCTCTCATATTGACAAAACTTGTTAGCCAAAAATGCATAGAAGGGGTTATAGGTCTTCTCCTGCAAGCAGCAGTAAAGGATTACATGAACGATTTCTCTCTCCTGCTGATCTTTCAGTCCAAGCCTAAAATTTAGTAAGAGAACGAGAATCATTTAGTAATGAATAAAATTCGTGCCACAAAGAGCTACAGTCAACACATGAGAGTAACACTTAAAAAACCCCTCCAAATACCACATTAAATTCTACTTGTTAGTGTTTTAAAACACTGAATGAACTCAAAACTTTATGGCTGTGGGCTAAATCCTTATCCTGGTACGGCAATGTGCAAATGCTACAGTTTAATCAGTGTTAAAGAAGTGGCTGCAAAAGGGAGACTGTAACACAAGGCAGTGGAATGATACAAGTAAATTTGCCCTGGGGAAGGCAAAGTAGCCCACCATGTTTGTAGCTCTCCTCGAATCAAAAGAGGAGGCACTGTAACAATACAAAAGGTAAAAAGTGAAACTGTAGGACCTTGTTGTGGTTATTGCAACTATGGACGCAGGAGGAAAACCAGCCTTTGGATCAGCACAAACCTATTTAGAGAAATACATCCAGGGCTCTTCACTTCTGTGGTACTTACCAGGGAAAGAAAATATTGTAAAACGTTTTTCCTACTTGATACAAAACTTTCATCTCTAGATCAACTCCACACTACAAAATACTTTAAACTCATTACTATTTAACAGTAGCCTAAGAGGATGCAGTCAGTGATTTCAAACCACCTTAAAGAAAAGCCTGAAGAAAACAGCCAAAAATCAAAGAGCACTGATGATGGTTGCCCCAGCACAAAGGCCAAGGACTGAACAGTCTTCCCACTTGAACAGCTGAGCAGTCTAAAAGAGGGCTGAGATATTTCGGCAGGGAATGGCAACTAACTCGCCATGCACCTGCTCTGTGAATAATATCATTTAGCTTCCAGGGCTGCCAAATGCTTGGCAGCATTAAAACCAATTAAAATGAAAAATGCTTCATATAATAATCTGAAAAATGTCAAACAAAATTCTTTGCGTTGCTTCAAGCTCAAGTTTCACGTGGCGTCAGTATAACTCAAGTGTACCTTCCAACTAAGCTTGATTCCACTGGAACTTGCTCTACCATCTGCAGAGCAGTTTGGCATGCCTTGGTTCTAATATCCCTCGTCTGTACGCACCTCCAGACGTCTGCCATTGCAGATGATCCCAGACATGTACCAGATGAACAGAGAAAATACTGTTTTTCAGCTAACCACCCTCCCAAATTTAAGGTTTTACGATAAGAAAATCTGTGATGATTTCTAGGCCAATCCCTAATGAGTGGTGAAAACTTAGAATTCTGCTTCTCCAAAAGAGACAGAAACTGTGAGTGATGTGTCTGTGATTGTTTGCTTGACCGTCAGCCAAATTTTATCTGATTTTATTAGAGTAACTTTTTTTTTAACTACAGAGGTTTTCAGCCACCCAACATGGATTTTGCAGACGACTTGTGAAGTCACATTGCACTCTCAAATTTGGGCCACTCTCCTTTCCCTTGTTTATCATCACTTCTACCACAACTTGCTTATTGAGGAAACCTTCATGTTGCCAGATTGCTGTAACCAAGTAAATTGGGACTTTGATGGGCAATTTTTCCCTCACCTTCATTTCTTCAGACTTGGCCTTCCTAAACATCTAATTAAAGAGTCAGGATTGTCTTTCATGGCTGAGCTTTAAACACTTACACAGATTTCATAAGCCTGATAATCTTAGATAAGCATATGCAACTGCCTTACCTATTAAATCACTTGTGAGTTACAATATTCCCATGGACTTGTACATCTTGTTCACTTAAAGAATTTTCCCCCATATATGGGATAACTTCCCCTGAAGCAGATTAGTTACCCCCAGCAGAAGCTCGCCTTAAAGCAGTTACCAGCTGAAGCCCAAGACTATCACTGCCTTCAGGTCAAAAACAGACACGCTCAAACCCACCTTTTAAAAGAAGTCAGTTCAAATTCTTTTAGAGGACAGAATCACATACTCACTATCCTGAATTACCCATCACACTACAATATGATAGCTAAGACTTCTACAAGTTTCATCTTTTGATAGATGTAAAGTTTCTCAAATTCTTCATCTCCATGAAAAAAATGCCTCTTTATCAAATTTCGGAAGCCTTCATTCCCCCTCAAATGCTAATTTGTGGTTTGTGAAGGAGTTGTGGCCTTTCAGCTGATGAAACTAAACATATCTCATTCTCTCTCTCTTTGTGTGCAGTGATGTTCCCAGTCCTCCCTTTACACTGACACTCGTGCAATTGCAAGCTGAGCTGTTCTGGCTTCAAACTAATTACTTTCCTTTGATGTAAGGAGGAGAAAGGCAAGTAAAACTAGAGCAGCCTGGATTTAAAATGGTTTAAATTACTATTTGACCACACCTCAACTCTGCCAAAGACCTCACAGCACAAGAATCAACAAGCTTAGTTATATTTCTTTATATACTTCTCATGCTTTTTGTCATGAGACTGACATCAAACACACAAATATAAACTACCATACGCTCTTGAACACGTGTTCACATTAAAGTTACTTCCTTCACTGACAATTCTGTGTACTTTGCATCATACTCTGCCAGATGTGGGTAGATTAGAGAATTCCTCTCTCTCAAGAGTTTGCTATATAAAAAGCAGTAACAACACACATCAGGCAATTTGCAGACAGAGCTTTTCTGCCAAGCCTGTATGTATACAGATTTGTATATTCGTTTAAATAGCATGGATGAGAGTCAAGAATCAATTTGCAAATTGAGCTACCAGGTCTTGGCAAGAACTGCAGCAGCAGCAGCTAATTTCTTTTAATTGAACAGGCCATATTAAGATATTGGAATGACTCCATCATAGTCTTAAATCCAAGATGTGTTTTGCAGAAGTGGCATTTAATCAAATATTAGTTGACTTTATTACAAAGTCTGTTTTGTTTGGTTAGCAAATTAAATAATTGCATGCCATCCTGGTAAGACAATTCCCTTGAATTACAAGGCTGCAATAGAAAGTTCAGACCTGATCTCTCCCCTCCCAGATACTACAGACTTACGATTAATATTCTGACAAATACAAAGAACAACTTAGTTTAAGCTTTTCCCTGATCACATCTTCTTCCAAAGAGCTGTTTGCCAAGTGGTCAGGAAACTGGTCTTAACATAAAATGTGATTCTGGAGCAAATCCAAAGCTAATAAATTTTGCAAGAGGAATGTGAAGTTGCTAGAACACTACGAAGTATGGACAGAGACCTACAAGATAGCAAGAAACAAGGAAGTTGGCAGTAGCATGGAAATCCAGTGACAAAACCAAGGGATGCTCTGAAAGGGCTTTTGGTCTTCCTCTGTAAGGAAACAAGCCTGCAGCAGACTTCCACCCTTTTAACCAGGACGTGCATCTTCAAAGCAAAGATATCCAGGCTCCTTACATCAAAAGATGCTGTAAATCACAGTTACAGACCTGTGTGACAATAACAGGGACTACTCCTTTTTGCTGACTGACAGTCAGTTCTGCCTGCTCACTGCCAGCTCTTACACCAGGGTTTAGGTCACTCTCGTACCCTTTTACCCTACATGGATCCCTACCTCTGCACTTCTTTAATTGTGCTATCAATTAAATGTTCTTAAGCCCAGACCAGCAATCTTATTTTTCCACTCAAGCTAATGTTATTTTTAGTTCCAGGCTGTTTTCTCTGCTAGTCTGTACTTACCTGAGAAGCTTTTCAAAGGCATCCAGGAAGTCTTCACATGTCATCAAGACACAAAAAATACTTCTCCTGATATCGGTGTTCATTCTTTGCTTACGAGCGAGCTCCATTATCTTTGAACTCATCTAAAAGAAAAATAATTCAATGCTATTTTATTTGTGCTTGCTTTAAGAAAGCGATTTCTCTGCAGCATCTAAGATGATCATTAATGAAGATCTCCAGTAAACTATGAAGCAGCAATCCAAAGGTCCTGAGACTTTGTCTAGAAGCATAGGCATCATCAGGAACTTTTTTTCAACTAGGGAAATATATTTTAATGTATTTTAATTGTGACAATTATTTTTAAGATGTACTTCTCTTATACAAGTCACCATGACAATCTCACCACACTGTCTCCAGAATCAGCCCAGATATCTGCCACCTATTGACAGAGACCACTACCTGTCAGAAATCATACTGGCAAATTCAGTCTAGGTCAGGTTTCTTCCACTCATAACAAATTACTTTCAGGATTCCACAGGATAAGACAAAGCAATCTATACCATAATATTTGTAAGAACAGCTCTTATGAAGCACACCAGTACAACATTTTGAAAAACATAAGAGCAGAATTCACAGTCCAAAAGCTCAGTCTTACAAGAGTCCATGAAGTTTTTTTTGGTGGGCTCTGAAATGAACTTATCCACCTGTATGAAGAATATTCAAAAGATCACGAACACTTAGAACTACAACCAGTGCTGCTTGGATTTACCTTTCCTAGAGGCACCTTCTGCTGAGTCTTGCTGTCTGCATCACTGATCATTGGTGCTCCGCTCCAGGATGACCCTACGATCCACCAGCGACCAACCTGATCAGCACTGAGGAGAGATTCCAGGGAAACACGGAGCTGAGTTTCTTTTCCAGAACTGCTGTGAACCTTGAATAACAAAATACAAAAAAAAGCTTTTATTTGAAGTTTTTTTTTTTTAAAAAAAAGAAAACAACAAATACTTTAATTACTTAAAATTACTTTAAAACAAATAATCTCCATAAAGGCCTTCACATTTCCCCTTGTCAACCTTTATTTTCAGTCAGGAACCTGAATTTACAGGTTTCCTATATGCTCCAATTTTTCACATACAAGAAGTTGCTTAAATTTACATTTAGAAGCTCTTTTTTTATTATTTAAAAAAAGACATAATCAACTACAAAGTAGCCATCTTCCAATCATAAAACTTGACTAGAATTCAGACTTGATGCTGACACTGAAAACTAAAATAGCACCAGCATCCTACAATCTGGTCATGATTTCCCTTTTGAGCACTTGTGATCAAATAAAATCACATGACAAACTGCCTTAAGTTTCAAAAAATTCAAACAATACACAGTTTAAACTCTTGGAACAAAATAAGAATATTCAACAAAGGAGGCTAGAAATGCACTGAGAGGACTGAAAAAATTTAAGAGAGGAAATACTACAGAATTAGGTTACCTAACTTATTTTTGCCCAGCCTGTTCCCACTGATGTGCAAAACCTGTACTTAGAAATTTTACTGAAAAAAACAAGATGCTCTAGGTATTGTAGACACACAGGGTGACTTTCAGGTTGGAAATAAAGAGACTCTAAAACTGGATTCAAATCTTGTGGTAATGAATTAGTTCTCAAACCCAAGAGATGATTACTTTCAGGCATTTTATACTGGGTTGTTGTAGACAAACCACCCTCTCTCCACCAAAAAAAAAAAAAATAATCAAGAAAGAAAAATCATCCAGGTTTTCAGCAGTTTTAGGACTTCTAGAATAATTCCAGTGAAGTTAGGAGCAGGTGTCTGCTTCCAACACCTACAAAAAAACCCTGTCATGATGACTGACTTCTTTCTGCACAATCATCCCAGAATTTCTTTTTTGAGTATAGGACTCTGAGGCGAAGTCCTTGGCTAAATAAATACTATGTCCTTTCTCAAACTGTTCTGCAGAAGTCTGGTTCACTGCTGACTAAACCTGGACTCAGGAAATAAAACTGAATGATCTAAGAAGTGATTTTTGTCCACAAGAGTTTCAGGATGTTAAATGAATTCAAAAATACAGCCCATCAAGCCAATGTACAATACAAATAATTCTGGTTTAAGAACAGCTATTCTATATATGTTAAGAAAGTTCTCACCAGGGTTCTTTGCAATTTGCGGAGTTTTTCAACTGGTTCAGGATCATAGCCAGGAATCTTACGCATATCATTATTCTTTAGTGCCAGCATAGTCTCCAGCATGAAACGAACCTATGGGGAAAAGAAATATTTCTCTGGATTATGTGCTGTGAGTTCCTTTGTTAAAGAGGATGTTTAAGTTCCTTTGTTTAAGAGAATGTACTATGAAATCACCATTCTGTGAGAATAAGCAACTCAGCTGGCAACATACATCAAAATTTAGATTATATGAACATGAACATAGAGAAGGACATTTACTTTAACTCTTATTACATTAATTTGTGTTCAAGCTTGAATTCAAAGCTTAATCTCCTAAATTCCATGCCTCAGTGACCATTTTGTGAAGTGTCCAAAGTATCATGAAACGCAAGCACTGCCCATGGCATAAGACACAGAACATTCCTAGTCTCAACCATTACAAGCATTTTGGTGTCTGTGTCCTAATTGAACTAATGGAGGAAAACAGACCACAAGAACGCAAATAACTGAATGCAACAGCTGAGCACTAATGGTAACAAAATCTAAACAGAGCGTAGCAGAAAGCTTTTTGGTAAATTAAGACACATATCCAAGTGCTTATTAAAGTCTATTCAGAACAGAAAACCTTTAAAACACACACACGTACCCTAGTCTGATCTTGGAGTGTCTTCTCTGCTGTGTTTGCTTTCCTCTGGGCTTCAGTGATCAGTTCCTTCAAAGCCAATGCATCATCTTTTCTTAAGGAAAAGCCCACGTTTTTCAGAAGAAATAAAATTAACTCAATCTCTTTTTCAGTGAAAATGCTAACAAGCTTTTTCAGAATATCAAAGATCAGCAGGCAATGAACCACGTGGAAGTTATACAGATGAGCAATCAAGGCAAGCAGATTTTCACATTCTTTCCCTTCAGCATCACTTTTGCAGACTTCATCAAATTTCTTCACCACAGCTTCCAAAAAGTGAGCACCAACCTGGAAAAGTTCCGTTAAGGAGGAGGGGGGGAAAAAAAAATATCCCAGCAGTTAACTGTAAGTAGATTTTACAGACATCTGTAAAACATTCATTTTTGGGTCCCTGCCACTATTAATTTTAAAGAAATATTGTTGCTCCTCTCAACCAATATGGATGTTCTACATATACAAATAAAAATATCTAAGTGGTGTATGCTTTCTTGAAGTATCATGTTATTTACACCTCATATATGCCATCTAGTAGCCTTTTAAAGTCTGTGTAAGAAAAGTAAATGTTATGAGCTTACACTGGCCAGCACGCTGGTACTACTAGTCATTCATTCAGTAAAAGCTGTGTGTCAAGAACCAAACGCATCACTGAGTTCAGCATTCCACAACAAAATACTTAACAGGAAGGTAAAAAGCAATATTGTAAAACAACCCCCAACATACCAAGCTTTCACAGTTGCTGAGCGTAAGCCTAGGCTGATTTTGAAGTGGGGAGCCATTTGCCAGCGGTACAGTAGGGAAAAGAAACTTTGGAGTATCTATATTTGAGATGAGAGAACTCATGCTAAAGACTGGAATTAGAAAGCATACCAAAATATAGAATCATAGAACGACCTGAGTTGGAAGGGACCCACAAAGATCATTTTATCCAACTCCTGCCCCTGTACAGGAACTATCCCAATATCCACACCGCATGTCTGAGGACATTGTCCAAATGCTTCTTGAATATAGTCAGGCTGTGACTGCTTCCCTGGGGAGCTGTTCCAGTGCTCCACCACCTTCTGGGAGAAGAATCTTTTCCTAATATCTAACCTAAACCTCCCCGGCACATCTCCCTGCCATTCCCTCGGTTCCATCATTGGTCACCAGAGAGAAGAGATCAGCACCTGCTCCTCTTCCTTCCCTTGTGAGGAAACAGCAGACAGCTATAAGGTCCCCCCGCAATCTCCTCGTCTCCAGGCTGAACAGACTTCAGCCTCTCCTCATGTGATTTCTCCTTTAGACCCTTCACCATCTTTGTGGCCTCCTCTGGACACTCTCCAGTAGTTTTATGTCCTTTTTATGCCGTGCAGCCCAAAACTGCGCACAATACTGAAGGTGGGGCTGCACCAGTGCAGAGCAGAGCGGGACAATCCCCTCCCTTGACCGGCTGGCAGTGCTGTGCTTGACACACCCCAGGACACAGCTGGCCCTCCTGGCTGCCAGAGCACACTGTTGGCTCATATTTGATGATTGTTCTTATGAAAACTAAAGTCCCAGATTAGATTAGATTAGATTAGATTCAAAGATGTAGTGTAACCAAGTCAGCAGCACAGAAGACAGCCTGGATATCACCAGATAGCTATTTCTAATACCTATTATCATAGCATCTAAAACCTACTATGCAATATTTTGCAAAGTTTCAACTTCTAAAAATATTATTTTTCTCTTCTTAAAACAGTACTTTAATATTATGATATATTTGCAGTCAGAACTACCTTTCAAGCAGCAAAGAGGAACAGAAAAAAAAGTTAAATGGCAAGGCTATATGGAAAAAGCCACTGTAATTGCATCCCTCTGATATCTAATGTGCTTTCAGAGACAGCATTCAGGTCACTACATAAGCTGAAGAACTTGCATCAATACATTGTTTGCATTGAGACACAGAAAGACAACTTGATGGGAAGATGGTGCTAGAATGCCTCCATTTCCTAAGACACATTTAATTGAAATCAGCTAAAATCTTCCCACTGACATCAGTAGTTTCAACTTCTTCTTAATAGTAAGCAAGAGATATCTATCTCAATCATTCACCAGGTTTAAAAACACAAAGTTTTTAATATTCTGGAGTCCCTGATACTCTTCGGTAATTTGCATGATTTGGCTTAAAAAAGAACTTTTTCCATTCATGTAAAACGATTTTCTAGCTAATAAGCTACAAATACTGATAAAATTCAACTTGAGATGCTTTTCAGTGACATACAGGCAAAAATTAAAAGGCAATTCTAACAAAGTATCAAAGAAAATGCTCTACAAAACACATTATTACAGTAATTAGTCTCAGCCAGAAGAATTACCTCAATTCCTACATTATGATGAAGAATGCTGACCAAAAGGACATGCTCCATTAGCAACCTTGTGGGCATGGCAACTGGAGTAACACAAGCATTCATCAGGATATCTGTCAGAGTTTCATTCATGTCCTTTCTGCTGTTGGCCATGTAGAGCTCTTCCATCTGTCCACTAATGGAGGACAAATTTGGTTCACTCAACCTATTAAGGAATAAAGTCCAATGTTCACTTTTTCTTCTCTTTACGCAATTCCACAATTTTCAATTTACCCAATGAGCAACTCCCTCTTTTTAGAGAAACCAGCTTGGCTTAAGAAGAGGGACTGAAAAGACATCACAAGGCACCTTTTGTATTTTACTATGTTCATTAAACTAAAAAAAAAAACCAACATATTTTCAATTCTATAGGTTTTTTTGAAAATATTAACATGTAAAAACAGATTAGCAGCAGTATTTACAGAGCACTGTAAACGTGCATACTGTCACACTGAACAGTTTTGTTAAATAAAATAGACTTTGTTCTTAGCAGTTGTGACTATAGCACATGGCAGACTTTGGAGAAATTAAATATGAAAACACCTCATACTTTCCTAATGCATAAAAATTATATCAAATCCTAAGTGACTGAACAAACCGCATACTGTAGCCTGCATTTTACAGATAAAATAAAATGCCAATAGTTTGCTTCTTTCAAAAATATTCTAAAATTAATATGCATGAAAGCGTTAACTATTTTTTCTGTTCATCAGTATTTTAAACCATGAAGTGCTGCTCCTCCTCAGTTGCAGCACTGGAGAATTTTATTTAATTAAAAAAAAAAGAAAAATCATGCTTTTTTGGGGGTGTTATAACTTGCACTATTGAGTTTTTTCATAGGCATACTCCAACTGACACTCAGTGAATTATACCTAGCACTTGCAGGCAACAGCTGTGTGGAATTCAGCCCAATCTAAAATTTATTTTCTAGATTTTTCAGCTCCTATAATGACCAACTTTGAAGAATTTATATCAACAAAGATAATTATTATTAAGGATAGCAGACATGATTGCCAACTTAAAATCAGTTTGCGAAGAGAAAAGTCACATCCTTGCCACTTTTCTTTGAATGATGAGCACTGTCACATCAAACCAGAAAGATTAATGACTTTTGTTATTACATTACCTATTAATGAGACCATTCACCATTTTCTTCAGTCTTCCCAATTCTTCTCTTTTCTTGTCATCTAGTATCTCCTGCGCTTTCCTTACTTGAGGGGGAACGTACTTTGTAGTGCTTTGATTATGATTCTTACCAGGAAAACAATAAAATAAGATAATAAATGAGACTTGTATCTTAAATACCTGAACACAAATACACATTTCTATCTAAGATTAATACACCAAACGTTTGGATAGGTATATATTTTACCATCTAATAACTAATGTCAAAAGAATAACTTCATACAGAAAAGCAGCATGCAACATGTTACTGCTTGTGACCAACTTGACAGCAGCAAAAAAACCCTTTTCTCTTTACATGAAATTTGCTTTATGTGATTGTTATTAAACACTGACATCTCAAGTCTTGGTTTCATCAGCTGCAGGCATACTAAAAGCTTAAGCTAGTGCCATGTGGACTAAATGACCCATTTGGCCTCCTCTCCTTCACCCCCCCTACAACACTTAATGCAGATGGAACCTCTGTAATTATCCAGAAGAATCACAGAGCAGCTGGAGTTAAAAGGGACGTCATCCAGTCCACCCCCCCTGCTAAAGCAGGTTTCCTAGAGCAGGTTTCACAGGAACACATCCAGGTGGGTTTTGAATACCTCCAGAGAAGGAAACTCCACAGCCTCTCTATGAAGCCCGTTCAATGCTTTGGCATCCTCACAGTAAAGACAGTTTTATCTCATGTTGAGGTGGAACTTCCTGAATTCCAGTTTGTCCCTGTTGCCGGGCACCACTGAGAAGAGTCTGGCCCCATCTTCTTGACAGCTGCCCCTTAGATATTTACAAGCATTGATAAGATCTTCTCTCAGTCCTCTTCTCTAGGCTAAACAGACAGAGGTCTCAACCTTTCCTTGTAGAAGAGATGCTACAGTCCCCAATCATCTCCATGGCCCTCCACTGGAGTCTCTCCAGTAGTTCCTTAAAGAAGTAACACTTCAGTTTGCAACAGATATTAATTTTAACATAAGCTCTCCTTGCCCTAAGCAGAAGGGCTCAGTCATGTTCTTAAACTCTAAAGCTGGGATAGTGTCACTGTTCCGTCCCTCCTGTTTGCTTATCCCATACAGGCAAGCCCAGAGGCGTTGTGCTCTGGGGACTGCCTGCAGCATCCTGACCTGGGGATGCTGCCCTCCTGCCTGACACCTGTCCCCAGGCCTCTGAGAGCAGCACAGCTCTGCCATCCACCTGTGACACCACTCTTGCTGTCACCCACCTGTGACACCACTCTGCCATCCCCAGGCCTCCGAGGGCAGCACCTGCTGCTGTTA
Source organism: Tapera naevia (assembly GCA_033556795.1). Classification (NCBI taxonomy): domain Eukaryota; kingdom Metazoa; phylum Chordata; class Aves; order Cuculiformes; family Neomorphidae; genus Tapera; species Tapera naevia. The sequence continues at coordinate 33,636,317 of JAUMJJ010000222.1, forward strand.
CCCACACGGTGACACCACTCTGTTGCTGTCACCCACCCACGACACCACTCTGCAAACTCCTCGGCTTCACAGAGGCGATGCCGCCGGGCTGTGGCAGGCACGCTGAGGAGCGGGTTTGCGTTACCTGAGACGAACACCCTTCCTCCTCGTCATCTTCATCCTCATCATCCTTCTCGGGCTCGCTGGCCTCAGCCTCACCGCCGCCCTCGCTCTCCCGGTGTCCCTCCAAATCCTCCTCCTCGGAGGAGGCTGAGGCGGCTGCTTCTTCCTCCTCTTCCTCTTCCCACTCCCGCGGGGCCGGTCCCGGCTGCGGCGGGGCCGGTGCCTGCTCCTCGTCGCTGCTGTCGCAGAGCCGGCTGAGCCCGGCGCGGCTGCCCAGGGCTCCCAGCACGTAGCCCAGCCCGTCCCGCACGAAGCTCTGCGGCAGCTTCGCCGCCGCCGCCGCGCTCCCCTCCTGCTTCCTGCGGCGCTTGCGCAGCCCCAGCCGCCGCTCCAGCCGCCGGATCTCCTTCTCCTCCTCTTCGTTCGCTTCCAGCAGGGCTCGCTTCCGCGACCAGGCGGTGGCGGCGGGGGGAACCTTGCCGGGTGTCGGTGCCGGCCCCGGCTTTCCGACCGCAGAGGAGGGAAAAGCCGCGGCCGGAGCCGCCTTGGCCGGGGTCAGCTTGGCAGGAGCCGCCTTGGAAGGAGGCGGCGCGGAAGGAACTGCCTTAGCAGGGGCCGCCTTGGCAGGAGCCGCCGGGGCGGCGGGGCCCTCCACCAGCTCCCCGCGTTGCAGGCGGCGGCGGCGGCTCCGCTTAAGCCTGCGCTTCTCCTTCCTCGCCTCCCGGCGGCTCCGGCGGTTCTGCCTCTCCGAGTCTCTCAGCAGGGGCAGAACCGGCCGGTCGCCAGCTGCCTGCACGAACTCCTGCACCGAGTGCCGCAGCCTGGCCAGCTTCCCGCCGCGGCGAGCGCGGGCGGCCGCCGCCCGCTTCATCCTCCCGCCAGCCACGCCGCTCCGGGGCGCCGCCATCTTGAGGCGGGGCCGGTTGCCCCTTCCGGCGCGGCCGCCATTTGCGCAGCGGCGCCCCCTGTCGGGCGGGACCCCGCTGCAAACCCGAGCCGACCCGCTCAGTGCCCGGGGTCCCCCCGTTTTTATAAATACGAGGCTCGTCCCTCTCATTACAGAAGGGACTCTCTTTTCCTTTGCTGTGTCCAGGCTTCGTGTTACTGAAAATGCCAGTAAATAAACTTCCTAAGACTCGTTCTGGAGTTTTAGAAAGCCAAGCATCCTTTAATTCAGTGCTGGGCACATGAGGGAATGTTTTCCATCAATTCACTCAGAGGGTGGTGGACTGGATATTAGGAAAAGGGTCCTTCACTCAGAGGGTGGTGGAGCACTGGAACGGCTGCCCAGGGAAGCAGTCACGGTGCCAAGCCTGACCATATTCAAGAAACATTTGGACGATGCTCTCAGACACCTGATCAGTGTTGGGGTTGTCCAATGCAAGGACAGGAGATGGACTTGATGGTCCTTGTGGGTCCCTTCCAACTCGGGTAATTCTTTGATATGTAATGAACAAGAGCTGGTTACAGAATACATTTCTCACCTGCATACACATAAATTTTGCCAGAAATCTAATATTATTACGAACTTCACAGCAGCCAAATCTCTTAATAATTGGAACTATGGAGCCAGTCTGACCTTGCATTTTAGATTGAGAAAGACTGCAAACAGAGGTGATTATAGAAGACAACACATCTGTTCAGCACACGTTATACTTAGGTTATCATTTCTCTCAGAACTATGTCTGGAAAACACTATTTGAAAAGAAAAGACAACCAAGCATTCTATAAAGAAAACATGCTGTCAGAGGGACATTCTGCCTAACTTTCAAAGGATACAGCTACTTAGATGAAACAATTTTACTTTAGCTTAAATCAAAATATTCCACTTTTTGTAATAGTAACTACTTCTTCTATCATTTAGTGTGGTTATGGAGTCTTTGCCATAGCTATAGGGCAACATCTGTCATACACTTATCCTATAAAAAGTCAAATTATATATACATAATGATATACAATGGATTATACCAGTACTTAAAAGGGGCCTACAAGAAAGATGAGGAGGGGCTCTTTATCAGGGAGTGCAGGAGTAGGATGAAGGAGAACAGTTTTAAGCTGAAAGAGTGGAGATTTAGATTAAATATTAGGAAGAATTGTTTTCCTGTGAGGGTGCTGAGGCACCGGCACAGGTTGCCCAGAGAAGACGTGGATGCCTCATCCCTGTAGGTGTTCAAGGCCAGGTTAGATGGGGCTTTGAGCAAACTGATCCAGTGGGATGTGTCCCTGCCTATGGCAGGTGGGTTGGAACTAGGTGATCTTAAGGTCTCTTCCAACCCAAACCATTCTATGATTCTAGTCAGTGATTCTAGAACTAAGAATCATAGACTAGTCTAGTTGGAAAAGACCATTGAGATCAAGTCCAACTGTATCTGTCCACTACTAAACCAGATCTCTGAGCACTTCATCTACCCTTCTTTAAATACCTCCAGGGATGGTGACTCAGCCACCTCCTTGGGCAGCCTTTTCCAGTGCCTGATAATCCTTTCAGTGAAGAAAAATTTCCTGATGTCTAATCTGAACATCCCCTGGCACAACTTGAGGTCATTTCCTCTTGTCCTATCACTTGTTACTTGGGAAAAGGGACCAGTACCCACCTTGCTACAACCTCCTTTCACGTAGCTGCAGAGAGCGATAAGGTCTCCCCTCAGCCTCCTTTTCCCTAGGCTAAACAACCCAGTTCCCTCAGGCACCTCTCATAAGGTTTGTTTTCCAGCCCTTGCACCAGCTTTGTTGACCTTCTCTGAACACACTCCAGTGCCTCAATGTTCCTCTTGTAGTGAGAGGCCCATAGATTCTCTTCTATGACTCTATTCTCTGTTTCTATGACTGGAACAATTTGTCTCTCCTAGCCCTGTCTGTGGCTGCAAGGCTCTTATGGCCACTGGGGATGAGGCTCTCGGTGACAACTCACTAGCATGCCAGAGACAATGTCCATGTCCACAGCCTTTGTCCGGTCTTAACTTCTCTTGGGGAGTTTCCTTCCACAGCAGCAAGTGGGACCAGTGGCCCTGCCACAGGGATGGGATCCTCCCGCCTCCGCCTGGCCCAGCACACACAGCAGGTGACAACTTGTCTGTCGTTGATGAGATCAGAGAGAATTAAATGTCCCACACAGCTTGCTGCTGTCAGCAGGAAAACCAATTTGTTGGTCTTATTTTTAGCCTCTTTGCTGTACTCTAGGCTTATGCAGCCTGCTGGGTTTGTGTTTCTGGCCCTGTGTCTGTAGCTGCGTCCTCTCCTCCCATCAGCTTTAAAATTTAGTGCCACTTTCAGTCATGTCTGGAGCTCACCCAAACACTGAATTTCCTCGGATTCCACCAAAATAGGGGGCTGGATAGAGGAAAGAATTTCTCAGCTGAGCAAAGTTCTCCAAGGTGAGCTTTGACCTCAGAAAACACCAATGAAAGCCAGAGCACGTGACCTGGTTTCAAGAAAATGACTGGTCTTTAATTTCCTGTGGGGACAAAATCCATAGGAAGTCAGGCTTCATTATTTTGTTTGTTTGGTGTTGTACTCCTGGCCTCTTCTGAACAGTGAAGTACTGCACAGGGCTTATATTACCTGAAAATTTAATATGGCTTTATTTTTCAGATTATTTTTGTCTTTCTGTGCATGTTTCCATATTCTCTCATTACATCATATGTCCTAGATGACCCGAGCTTCAGAAATCCAGCTTTCTCAAGGCTGATGCATCATGAATCTTTCACCCTCAGTGACAAAATACGTTGCATTGATTTGTCAAAGCATTCCTTTTGCTGCATTTTAAACTATATATTATGCTATAATTTATTACTGGACTGCTTTTTATTCATTCACAGACAGCTCACATGCATTTTGCATCCTATTTATAGATTTATTGATAACAGTAATCCAGCAGGATGCCAGAATGCTAGAAAAATACAACTGAATATAATTTCAGAAAATATTAGATGCTTTTAAAACTCCAAGATTTTCATCTTCCTTCTGTCTCATCATGTAATTTGTCATTCAGGGCAACAGAGTTTTCCAATAATAGGAAATGTCATGTATCTTCAAAGAGAGAAAATGGCAACATTTGCCTTCTTCAGTACTTCATCTCACAAAGCAAAATATGGGAAGCATGTATTTTGCTGAAATCTATGATCTCAAATTTGGGTGAAAATAAGCATGCTACTTTTGCAAAAAAACATACAGATAGAATTATTACCACCTGCTTGTGAAGTAAAAATACTTTCTAAGAATTAAATCAATATTTCAGATAATATAATCATAAAGAAAATGTAATATTGAAAGAAATGTCAATCTACTTAATAGACCAATTAAACATTCAAATCTTGTGATGCCATATCTAAATAAATACATTACAACAAATAATTCAGCTACTATGCTAGAATATTATGGTTTATTATTTTACACCTACCAATTTGGCTTCCTGGTAATTACAGTCTTCTTAAAACCTAAAATGTGAATAATTAGAAACTTCTGTCAACTACTCTTCCAGCTTTCCTGTATTGTCTAAATTCCAGAAAAGGGGAGAAATCCATTTTCCATTTTACAAATTTCATGTTTAGATCTCTGTGTCACATGAGCGTCACTTCCCACTTAGGAATTCTGAACTGAGGGAACATTTTGTAATTCGTCTTTGTTTTGACAGTGATCCCGCAGCAGAAAACGAGCTGCAAGAGCAGGTTTTGCATTTAGAATGAAATTGAACATAATGGCATGATTCACTGGAAATGAAAGTTCATATAGAATTGTTGCTTCGGTAAGTTTTGCTTCCTGCTGAGATAATCTTTGTTAACAGATTTCCTTTCCTGTTAAATTATATTCATGGATTGTTTTTCTTTCCCCTTCAACGGAATAAATGGAATACAATTCTTTTAGCTGTCTATCTGCCATTGTCTCCTGGTCACCTCCCACATGCCATGAAAATGTGATTTAGTGACTACGTAACACACACAGATAGATTCTGGCTCTTTTGTAATTTACAGCTATTGAGACTATCGTGCTATTTATCACCACAGGAAATATCAAAGCAGCACTGGAGTGTTTCTTAGACTGAGCTCAAGGGTCATTCTTTGTTCCTATCAATGGAGAAAACAGCCTGATTCATGTAAGAATATCGCTTTACATCTAAAGCCTTTTTGACTGCAGACTGAAAGCTTCGTGCCAGAATGAATTTGTTCTAAGCAACTAGAGCCTCAGAACAGCACAAGTTACTTGAAGATTCTGCTGTGAGCCTCTTGCACAACGCTTGAGGTACTGTTTCTCTCCATGTCCTATTGTCACCACTGGGATCAGTAGTACTGAAATTTAGTCTTGTATGAAAGGGAAGGGCTGCTGGGAGAGACTGTCAGGGGAAGGACACTTTTCATCTGGAAAGTGTTTTCTGAAGTCTTAAGGCAGTACGAAGTTGTTGGTTATTCAAATGAGCTTCAGTTCCATCTATTTCAGAAGGTATTATCATAGAATCATTAAGGTTGGAAAAGACCTCTAAGGTCATCAAGTCCAACCAGCAGCCCAACACCACCGTGCCTACTGAACCGTGTCCCAAAGTGCTGCACCTATATGCTTTTTGAACACTTCCAGGGATGGAGACTCCACAGTTTCATTTTCCAGTGCTTTACCATTCTTTCAGTAAAGAAATGTTTCCTAATATCCAACCTAAACCTCCCCTGGTGCAACTTAAGGCCATTTCCTCTTGTCACTCGGGAGACCAACATTCACCTCACTGCAACCTCCTTTCAGGTAGTTGCAGAGAGTGATAAGGTCTCCCTTCAGCCTTCCCTTCCACAGGCTAAACAATGTCAGTTCCCCCAGCTGCTTCTCAAATGACTTGTGCTCCAGACCCTTCACCGGCTTTGTTTCCCTCCTCTGCACACCCTCCAGCACCTCAATGTCCTTCTTGGGCCCCAAAACTGAACCCAGCATTTGATGTGCGTCCTCTCCAGCACTGAGGATGGGGGGATGGTTACTTCCCTAATCCTGCTGGCCACACCATTTCTGATACAAGCCAGGATACTATTGCCAATAGTATCTTGGCTACCTGGACACACTGCTGGCCCATGTTCAGCTGGCTGTCCACCAACACCCCCAGGTCCTTTTCCACCGAGCAGCTTTCCAGCCACTCTTCCCCAGGCCTATAGCGTTCCATGAGGTTGTTCTGATCAAAGTGCTGGACCTGACACTTAGCCTTGTTAAACCTTGTACAAGAGGAGGCTCAGGGGAGACCTCATTGCTCTCTACAACTACCTAAAAGGAGGTTGTAGTCGGGCAGGGATTGGTCTCTTCTCTCTGGTGACCAGTGACAGAACTAGAGGGCATGGACTCAAGCTTCGTCAGGGAAAGTTTAGACTTGATGTGAGGAAGAAGTTCTTCACTGAAAGGGTGATTGGCCATTGGAATGGGCTGCCCAGGGAGGTGGTAGAGTCGCTGACCCTGGAGGTGTTTTAGGGGAGACTGGATGAGGCACTGAGTGCCATGGTTTAGATGATGGGTTGGTGTTAGTGTTGGTGTTAGTGTTGGGTTATAGGTTGGACTTGATGATCTCAGAGGTCCTTTCCAACCTTGTGATACTGTGTGATACTGTGTGATACTGTGTGATACTGTGTGATACTGTGATACTGTGAATTGACCTTTGCCTACGTGTATTGATAGATGAGGAAAGTGGTTACTTTATTGTTTCAGAGATACATGCCTGTTGCTCAGAATCCTATTGCTTATTTTTTTTTCCCAGAGGGTAGGGCTAAGCAATTTCCAAAAGCTTGGTTTTTACACAATGTTAAGTCATGCATCATGAAAACTGAAGTACACAAATACTCTACAAAAATCTCTGTTCTCACTCTTACTCCCACAATTTCTAGTCTTTGTGCCTTACCTTTATGTTCTCAATGCTGCTTTTGTACAAAATATGTTATCTTCCCTCATTCTGAGACTAAGGCCATGCAAATACATCCTCCTGTGTCTCCAGATTTGCCTGCTGAAGAAGTTATCACCCACCGCACCTTCCCTTCAGGGGGCTGATTGCTGCTTCTTTTCTGGGGCTGCCCCAACAGGTTTGATGATTGAAAGCTGTTTGCTGAGTTTTCCATGTAATCACTTCTAGATCAATGTTCACTCAGTCAGCGCTGACTGGCGATACTCATTGAAAGAGATCTAGTTTTAGTTTAAACTAATTTAGGCTGTTCTGACTGAGACAAATTAGGAATTAGCCATATGAGTAGCTCTGTAAGGAGCTATCTGTAGCTCCCTACCCCAAAATAAAGAAGCAGCTGTAAGTAGTAACCTCAGCTGGCAAAATGAGAGTAGGGAGAAGACCTGTATTCACTGGCTTTAATTGTTAACGGGTTTTAGTTCATTGTAAGGAAAGAGCAGGTACTAAGGGTTATTATTTAGATAAATGATCCGAAAGACAAGCATAAAAAAGACAGATATGCTGGGTGAAAGCAGAAACCCATTTCCCCTGTCAATTAGCATTTTTAGTTTTAAACTATAAGGAGATTATCTAATATGTGACACAAAGATGACTGAAAAAAATGTAATCAGATTACTTTCTTGTTATTAAAAGGAAGAGGTGGGTTGCAACTAAGATGAGCTTTAAAATTATAGTTTTGTGCACGTCATAGTTAAAAAAATACCAATTATAAATCAGGGTAGCATCATTGATCAAAGTCCCATATTATGGCACTTTGCATTTCCTATATGAAATTTATATAATCAATGTTTTTGTGCCAAGAAATGTAAGTCACTTCGAGACTTAACTCTGTGCTGAATGCTGAACTTATCCTAGGAACACTTGTATTATATTGTAACTAATAAGGCAGTTTTTATTGAAAACAAATAAATATTTAGCTAGGGACATGTCCCTTTTTTCTCTTTTAGTTATTCCTCCTTTGTTATTAATTGCTTAGCTTTAACACACCTATTGTAATTCTATTCTCTGGAGATAAGTCTTTATTTTTATTAGCTATTTCTTTAATTCTGACAAGACAAATTTAAAAAAACAATACTTAGAAGAAAAAGTGACACTCCGGAATAAGTACCTACAAATGCTTAATCCTCCAAAATTAACAGTTACTGTTCCTTTGTTAAAATCACATTTTAAATGTTTATTTATCTATAAAAAAGAAAAACACTGGCAAGAATAAGTATCATGCTACTCACAAAGGAGCAATCACATAAGTAGTAATGTGCGGCGTTACTGTTCAGCCCACTGCTAACACTGTCTTTTTTTTATATATAGCATAATGTAATTATTTCCAGGGACAGTTAATTTCCAGCAGCTTTTTCTAGCTCAGTTTGGTGCTTCTAGTTATTAACAAAAGTTTTACTATGTATTTCCTGAGGCTTTGTTAAACATGCAAAATATGAAATGTGTCTGAGCCAAGTACAATGAAGTATTTGAAGGTCTTTCCAGGACAACAGCAAACTTTGGATCTAGTAACTTGCACTGTTACAATGATAGCAATTTATATGTGTTGGTTGACATTCTGCACATTAATCTCAGTTCCTATGATGCATTATGTTATTGTTTGTAATATAGTAATAATTTAATATATAGTTCCTGTTCAGGAACTTTACTTACCTGACCATAACTGGAGTGCAACTGTGGAGTGTGTGTTTTTAACTAAAGACCATTCTCTTGAAGCATTTGGAAATAGCAACACCAATTTAACTCTAGCAAAGAAGACAGAGTTCTTCAGCCTCAGTTTAGATAGACCTCTACAGAACAGCCAAGCACCCTGCTCTCTGTTTATAGCCAAATAGAGAGAAATAGTCACTTTTAGAGAAAAAAAATAATCCACTTTAGACTTCTGATTCAGGACAAGATGAAGAATGACTTAGATTCCATTAATCTGATGTTTAGACCTCTAATGATTTAAAAGGGAGCCTTGCACAACTGGCTTACACACAGGCAGCTGCATTGTAGATACCTGGTTCGGTGACTGAAAGGACAGAGCAGTACAACAAAACAAAACGCACGCGAGCTCAAATAACCTCATGTTTTCACAGTTCGTGTCTGGTACATTTCTGACACTAGAAACCATCCCCATCTACACCTGCTAACATCTCTTTCAAGCAATCACTGTCAAGACTGTAGTTTTGTAGCTACTTTAGGACAACCTTTATGTGCCATGTGCTTATCCAGGTAATGCATTTCCTCATTCTTCTGCATTTAACACCAGGACTGGTGGCATAATTCAGCAAATCCAAAATTTAATCTGAATTAAACTAATAAGCTCCTCAATTGGGATGGATTAACTTTCTGATTCAGCTACAGAAAAAGATAGTAAGTAATACAAAAAGGAAGAGAACTGCTCCTTCCAATAACAGTACAGACTAAGATCAACCCATTATGAAATGACACCATTAGCACATTACAAAAACTACTACATCATGATAGCCTGCTGGCAGGACAGCTCTTTCCCGTGCCTCTCTAAAGGATAATACATTACTCTAACAACTACAGCTGGTCCTTCTGTTGCCCATTCTGTAAGCATTTGCACCTGTGCCCAATATGAAATAGGTTTTGAAACACAGGTTAAAACAAGAACAATTACAAAAACCCTTTTTGTGTAATTGCGTTTTTTATCATGGAGACATTTGGTCAGTTTGTTCTCCTGAATAATTTTGCAAAAAATAGTGTACTAACAGTAAACTAAGGTTGAGAGCAATCCCTCCCTACAACTGGGTATATATGTGTATGCTTGGGGAGCTGGACGGTTCTGTACACATTGAATTTTCTTTTTCTGAGTGGAAATTTTCTCCTTGCTTACCCGTGGCAAAGGTAAGATGTCTATTTTTAGGACAACCCACATTTGTCTGGATGCACTTTCAGACTTGCTGTGTTAAGCTTCCTGGAGCCCATTCTTGTACATAATCACAGGAAAATGCACATTTGAAGTGAGGTACATTTTAGTATCATTGAGAATATTATGACTACAGAAACCGACTGAAGAGACAGTTTTACTCTCTATCTTATAATTGCAGTTGTAAATTCTTAACTGCAAGTGCGTTATTTTCATTAAGTGTTTAAATAAATCCTTACAATCTGGGGCTCTGATCCCTGATAGGGGACTCCTGCAACACCATAATGACAAAAAAATAACAATAAGAATAAATAACCATGCCCTTGCTTGTAGGTCATGCCACGATGTTTGCTTGAATTCCTAGCTCTTTAATAAATCCTGAGTCCTACATGTGAGTGGTTCCAGTTCTAAGACCTATTATTTATGGCGTGATATTACTGTCTGGTTTTGAGGTCTGCAGATGAAAGGGTAAGCTTTAAAGGAAGAGACCAATACAGGCAATTTGACCCTATTTTTATATATATATTTTTTTTCTTTGTAGAGAGGGTAATTGAATGTATATTAATATACGGCAACAATGATGATGCTACCTGTCTGTGGATGAGCTACCTATATGCAGGACTCATTCCCTTCTTTGGCATTCACTGAAGTAGAACAACACAGGCTATATGATCCTAATGTTGCTTTGTAAATTGATCGTGGTTTCTTTCCGTTTCAATTTCAGTATTGAAAGAAACTTGATCTAATGTGTTTGAACACAGGACCAAAGACCAGATGCAATTGAGTTCCAATGCTGACAAAGTAACATCCTCTTTGTAGCTTTGTGCAAGTCATTTAATCTTAGAATTTTGAAGCTTTGAATTTTGTAAAATAAAATAATTTTAAAGATGTTATGGTGTTAACCTGAGCCACATTTATGGTGGGAGAACTGTTTAGATGCTCTTTGTAAAGGATGGTGATAGGCAAGAAGTGTTATTAGAGATATGTCCAAGCAGCAAAATTCAGATCCTAAACTGGGTGTGCCTAAAGATGAAAGAGCACTGGGATTGAAGGTTTCAATGTGACCTCAATATTTTTTTTTAAATTCCCAGAAGCAAGCAGTTGTCCTGTTTCGTTAGAGATTCGGAATTTCTTATTCTTCCATAACTTTCATATGCCCAACTTCAATTGCTTTTCCCATCAGCAGAAAAGGTCATTCTCATTAGGAGACAAATAACGCAAATTGGATGCACCCAATTTGCATATCTGAATATGCAAATGAGCACACTACTCATTTTTCTTCCCAAGTACTGACCTCTGAATCAGATGGAATTTATTCTGCTCTAAGCTGAAAGTGAACTTCTGTACAATAAAGATGATTGGGTGTCACAGGGCATCTGACATACTTTATCTAATTGTGATGCCATATTTGATGGCAGACAGAAAGCCTGTGGCTGCATTTCACAGGAATGAAAAATTGTAAGTCAGCCTAGATTCCAATTTTTGTGTAGAAACAGGGGTGATTAAGTGAAATTATTAGACCTGTTCAAGGCCAACATCAAAAATTGTTTTAAAGACTACTGTTTAAGATTGATGTTACCAGCAGCCCCTTGATGCAGGCTGGGAATGTAGCCATGGAACAATCCCAGCCTCCAGCAGTAAAGAAACAGAGACTCAAGGTCACTTGCAATCTGAGATGCTTTATATAACACATTTCACTGCTTGCTTACATTCTGGACTGACCGTAGGTTCTTACAGTACCAAGGATTGTCCTTTTATTAGGTAATCACTGTGAGTGATTATCAGATGAGAAAGATCTTGCCAGTTTTCTGTGATGGACAATGCCCTATTATTCTACAATACAATTTAAAAATATGGTCACTTTTTATTCTTTAGTAATTAGGTTGAACAAGGGTATGAGACCCGGTATTACTCTCCAGTTCCTTAAAAAATGCACACTAAAAATTGTAATACATCAAAAAATTAATTACATTAAAAGTGCTTACTAATGTATTGTTATTACTCTGTTTAATCTTGGCATCTGCATGCCATCCATTAATTTATTTCAGTAAAAACTGTAGGTCACATTGTGAGGTTCTGATTATATTTCTATGTAGTAAAAACTCTCTTTTTTTCCCAGTGTGCAGCTTCAATGAAGACATTGATCTGGGGTGCATGGCTTTATGCGTGTGGTGATGCATCTAACAGAGAAAGATAACTAAGATAATGCTTTAGTTTATGTATATTTCAGATTTGTACATAGGCCTTTTTTTTCAGTTTATGTTACTTAAACTTTTAAGTTCTTATAATTAATTTAAGTAGATATTAAAATAGTTCTTACAGATTAAAAGAAAGAGTTTATTTGGGGCACAGCCTTCAATGTTATTAAGTAAATAAGATATTAACCACATAATGAACTTATAAACTGAAGAGACATTCCAACAGTAATTAAACTATATTTTTCTTTCTTTCATATAGGTATTCATACAAATTCATATGCAAGAATATTATGAGCTGCTCCTTCTTTATAAAAACAAAAACCACCGTACTCTATAAAGTCAGTAGACAGTGATTTTGTCTAAAGAATACCTGTACCTTGATTCAAATTAACCTAGCATACAAATCAGTATATTTTGGCTCTTGTAAAGAAATTCTATAGAGGATGCTAGATAATGATGTCTTCCACAGCAGCTTATTTTAATATAATTTAGAGAACTTTAACTATAAATAAAAATAAACACATACACATAAAAACGTATATATAAATACACACACATTATGCATAAGTATACATACAGCATAATACATAAATTTATCTAATAATTTTAATATGTACACTGTAAAATATATTGCATGACTGAATCTTTAAACAAATTATTCCAAGAAATGTAATAAACTTGTCATGCTGACATTGTGTACAAGAATTTCTTATTCCATAACATAGGGCAAGAAAAACTCTCTGAAAATTACAGTCTGCAGTTATTTATTGACTCATGAATCCTTTGTGAGGATTGCATGTGTGCAGAGCAAAAGGACAATATAGTTTCTCACATTTTCTCTTACTCTTGGTACTAAAAATGGCATTGGCCAGATAGAAGAATGTGTTTGATTGTTTTGCTTGTACAGTACAGCTCACAAGTAACAGAGGTGGCTGGAGTAGCTCCCTCTGTTCAGTTACATCATTCCTTTTGTTGTGTAACCACAGAATAAATGGGTTCAGGGAATACATTCAGATTACATTTTAATTTTGGCTAGGTTATTTTCCCATGTCTGTCTGGCCATATATTGCTCTGTCAATAATGCTGAAGGGATGGTAGGAACAAGAACAAAGCTGGACAGCATCAGCACTACAGCCCTAGGGGAACTTGCTAAGGTACTTTTACAAAGTGCTAAAATGAAATCCTCACTTGGGTTTTTGGGGGGACTCTATGGAGATTATCAGCCTGCAGTAATATAAAAATCAATTTGATATGGGGAACTTGGAGCTGTACAAGGTCTGCTGCAGGATTACTTCATAAACACCAAAGTATGTGATAAATTTTATAACAAAAAAACCCAGACAAGATAGTTTTTGGTTAGAGTTATTCTGTAAGGTTCTTTAGGCCACGGAGAAGTAATTTGCGGCTTCATTTAGAACTACTTGACAGGAGTCATAGAATGGTTTGGGTTGGAAGGGACCTTAAAGCCCATTCAGTTCCACCCCTCTGCCATGGGCAGGGACACCTCCCACTAGACCAGGTTGCTCAAGACCCCATCCAACCTGGCCTTGAACACTTCCAAGGAGGGGGCATCCGCAACTTCCCTGGGCAACCTGTGCCAGTGCCTCTCCACCCTTACTACGAAGACTTTCTTCCTAATGCCTAATATAAATCTTCCCCCTTCCAGTTTGAAGCTGTTCCCCCTTGTCCTATCACTGCAATCCTTTGTGGAAAGTCCCCAGCTTTCCTGTAGCCCCCTTCAGGTACTGGAAGGCTGCTATGAGGTTCCCCAGGAATCTTCTCTTCTCCAGGCTGAACAAGCCCAGTTCTCTCAACCTGTCGAGGAAAGCTGATGTTCACTCAAAAGTATCATGATTCAAGATATAAGCAGAAAATACAAAGGGTAGAAGGATATACCATCAGATCTTGCTGTGTGGTGATGGTGGTGAACATGGGAGTCAGTGGTGGGGATGTAAGACATGGGAAGGGAAGGAGTATGGCTGGCATTTCAGTCATTGAAAAACTCTGTCTCACTGAAATGCTGTTAGTGATTTGCTGTGGCGTGTGGGGTGAAGAGATCTTGGAAAGGTTACGAGCTCAGTGCTGTCTGAGGTGCTACCTCTACCACTATAGCAGAAACCCCAAACATATGCCATAGCATGTAGAGTTATTCAGGATAGCTGCAATGATCAGTAATGAATTCCTTCACAGATTTGCTGGCAGCCTGAATGCATTCAAAACTAAATGTCACTTTGGTAATAGAGTTGAAGTGTGGAGAAGACCCATCTGAGAGAGGCAGGCTCTTTTCTTACCTTGTTGATGATATTCAGATGTTAATACAAAATGAGACAAAAAATAGGCCTGAAATTATATTCTAGTTATGCTATTTTTGGGAGCATGCAACTCTAAATGTATAAAAGCATGCTGTAGGCTAGGATTTAAAAGGTGATGATATCAGGTCAGCGTATGCCCAGAGTAACGGTACTTGGATACCCCCAATGATAACAGGACAGAGTGTGGTGTGGGAGGTGCCTGTCAGGCTACAGAAACAGCGTTCACTGCCGATGTGACTACATCAATAGGAAAACTTTTCCATATGCTATACGGTGTTACCAGTACTTCAAAGAAAACTACATCCTATGCAATACTTTGCCAGTGACTACAAACTGCAGAATTATTTCCTACGCTTTGTTGGTTTTACTTGCCAAGATGAAGCAGCGTCTTTGTATCCAGGTTTCCCATTGTGCCTTATAGTGACTTTTAATGTATGTTTAGCTTCTGTCAAATTAACCAACAATACAAAAAATATTGTTTCTGTAAAAGCAAATAAGTTTTGAGGTATCAACACACAAGCTGCAAAACAATTCAAATGTATCCTATGAAACCTTGTTAACTTTGTAATCTCCGTACAGTTTAAATAAGTGATTACTCACAGAATGGCATGATGTAGAAACAAAAGACCATTTGTCTCAAACAGATGACATTTTGTCACCTTATCTGTACTGAAAATAGAGAAAGTGGATTCTGCAAGTTTATCAGCAATCAGTTTGTGGGTAATATGCTTCAAAGAATGAATGGATGGTGTACTCGCTTGTACCGTGTGGAAACTCCTTGTCTCTGCTTCTCTAAAAGCTGTGCAGACTTCTGTCCTCCCATATATGACATAGAGCCAGCATACTCTGGTGGGCTAAGCTCAGCAGCAGCTCTGAACTTGTCACATGATGTGCCATATGGAGATCTATGCTTTTTTTCTCTATGAGATGGGACCAGAATTTTGGGTAAGCCTATCTGCAACAGCCATATCAATCGGAACATGTGGAAAACATGGCTAGAGGTAATAAAGCTGAAGAACAACTATAGCAAGGCCAAAGTTATTACAGGTTGAGCCATGCGTGACCACATCTTTGATGAGAAATAGCGTCATTGACCATTATCATACACTGATGGAGGTTAAAAGATGAATACTGACACTTCAAACATTATGAAGATAAGCCTGGGAGCTGTCCCACTTCTCTCATGTCAGCCATTAGTAACACGTAGGAGAGCAGTGCACACCTGGTCAGGCTAAGAAGACATCTTATGCAGTTCATCAAGTTCAAAATGCAACTCGAAAACCAGTAATGTAGGCAGACATTCCCTCTGCTGCTCCTCTGTTGAAAGACCAGGAGACTCATGCCTTTTCTATGTGTAGCGTTCAGCTGACAGTAGGAGAGCTTGGAATGACTCCATCCAGGCCATGGATGAGATTTACTGAGGTAATGGCAAACAGGCCAGGGAGTAGTGGCGTTGTCTGAAGAACTTTGGACTCTGCCTGCACACCTCTGTTTGGAGCACAGGAAAACTTGAGACAGAGTAAGATGGTGGCATCGCATGTCCATGGTGGCACGTGCTAAACTTGCAGCATGGGGGAGAATTTACAGGGTCTGATTTACAGCCAACCTGTTCTGGATTCGGGTGTCTCCATGAATCCTTCAGTCTAGGAATCAGCCTCAGATACCCAGCTGTTAGGAGACTTTTGGATATCAATGCTCTTTGACCAGACAATCCAGGCAGAAGATGGGGCAGAGAGAGCATCTGCAACATTTTTAACGTAGTTGGTGGCATCTCCAGCTTTATGAAATCAGGGGAAAGGGACATGCCAAGACACCACAGCAGCATGACTGATGCCCATGTCCCATCGTTCTTAAACTGTGATATGCGACTTTTTTCAATGAGAATGCAGACTGTCCCATCCCTCATTTCAAACCACAGTACCTACAGAGATGTACGCACAAGAACTTTGCCACAGGGTTGCCCACAGCTCGAGGTTAACCCCCAAATCCTGGTGGATACTAAGGCCAGCCACAGAGGCAGATTGCAGTCCTAATAGCTTCTGCAACACCCTCACACCCAAAGTAATTCCCGTTCCCCAGCACCTTCAGTGGGAACCAGGCAGGGCGAGTTTTTTTTCAGTTGGATATAGCTAATTTCTGCCACCTACCCAAACGTCAGTGGGTGGATGTGGCGCAGGTAGATGTTCCCAGTGGAGCTGGTCAGGGGCATATTGAGACATTCAGGGTCCTGACAGCCTGCCACAGGGAACAGGCTAAGTATGGTCTCTGCTTGAACTTAGTCTGAATGTACTTTGAGAGACTGCGGGTGTTCTATGGAACACAGGAAGACAGAACTATGTCTTTTGGTGTCTAGTGTCTGCCTAGTTTGGAGTTGGCTTCGGGAAGAAGGGCCAACCTTTGTGAGATATTTTCTCTTGTGGTTTTTTAGTCGTCTTTTCAAGTGTGCCCTGGCATTCAAGGCACAGTCCTTGGCAACAGCCTCTCAACGTGAGTCAGAACAGGTGGAAGGGAAAAAAGTGGATGACTGATTAGAAGTGTATGGACGGTATTCTTTAGACAAACCTTGGACTGGAAGTGTTTGTAGGACACTTCATGCTTTAGTTGTATAGATTCACCTTTCCTCTTGGCCAAGCCAAGGACTATGGCTTACTGTAAAGCAGAAAAAAAAACCCAAGCAGGTGCAGTGTGATAGTGTCTTTCAAAGGGGTGTCCTATGGAATGGAATGAGGCTGCACCAGGGAAAGTTCAGATTGGACATGAGGAAAAGGTTCTTCACTGAGAGGGTGGTTGGTCACTAGAACAGGCTCCCCAGGGAAGTGGTCACGGCACCAAGCCTGCCAGAGTTCAGGGAATGTCTAGATCACAGGTGGCAAACACAAGGCCCACAGGCTGAATCCGGCCCTCCACCTTGTTTTATCCAGCCTGGCACCTTGTTCCTACCCAGCAGCAGCGCCGAGCTCCTTGCCCCTACGCTCCTGCCAGCGCTGGTCAGGTGTGCAGCGTGTGACACGCTAGGAGCAGGCTGATGTGGACCCCAGTGAAATTGAATTTGACACCCCTGGTGTTGCTCTTGGTCATATGGTTTAGTTTTAGGTGGTCCTGCAAGACGCAGGGATTTGGACTGAATGATCCTTATGGGTCCGTTCCAACTTGAGATATTCTACGACACTATGTGACACACCACAGGTAAAATATGGTCAAATATCACATATGTGCCTTGTAACATAGACACATCTGGGACATTCAGCATGTCAGTTGCAACCACTGGCAGGGTGGGTATAATTTGAATGGTTTACAGGACCTAAAATTAGGAAGATGAAGTCTTTCAAGAGTTGGATGAATCACCACCTATTTCTTGTTCTACCCTCCCACCTTCAAGACAGTATGAAATCTCTGGAGGCCTCCATTCAAATACTTACATATACCCAAATGCTTAAAGTCACTGGAGATGGCTTCTGCTTTTCTGTTACGGCCAGAGGACTTTATATCATTCCAAAGGTTGAGGATCCTGCCATATTTTTGTTACTTGGAGGTGCAATTACTCTAATTTGATATCTACTTGAAAAAGGAAGTTAAACTATCAAGAACAGATTAGCTGATTTCACATTATTGGCATGATTTTTGTTAAAATACCTGATAAATCTGGGTGCAGTTTCTGAAAATAAGTACCGTCTTATTTTATAAAATAATCTATTCTCATGATGTTGGCATTTTCTGATAGGCCTCTGGGTACAATGGATGAGTGCTGTATGTTCTATGGATCAAATACTGATCATTTGAGCTCTGCGTAGAGGGTAGTCTTTGATGGGATAACTGTGTAAAGTTCTCCTGGTCAGGAGATCAGACTTGATGGTTGCAGTGGCCCTTTTTGGCCTTCCAGCCTTTGATGCCAGCAATAAGCCTATACAGCAAAGAGAAACTTTAGCATGGCAACTGGCAGGTATTGTAGAAGTGTGCTTTATCACAGTATCACAGTATCACAAGGTTGGAAAGGACCTCTGAGATCATCAAGTCCAACCTATAACCTAACACTAACACCAACACTAACACCAACCCATCATCTAAACCATGGCACTCAGTGCCTCATCCAGTCTCCCTTTAAACACCTCCAGGGTCGGTGACTCCACCACCTCCCTGGGCAGCCCATTCCAATGGCCAATCACCCTTTCAGTGAAGAATTTTTTCCTCATATCAAGTCTAAACTTTCCCTGACGAAGCTTAAGTCCATGCCCTCTGGTTCTGCCACTGGTCACCTGAGAGAAGAGACCAACCCCTGCCCGGCTACAACCTCCTTTTAGGTAGTTATAGAGAGCAATGAGGTCTCCCCTGAGCCTCCTCTTCTCCAGGCTAAACAACCCCAACTCCCTCAGTCGCTCCTCATAGGGCTTGTGCTCCAGCCCCTTCACCATCTTCGTTGCCCTCCTCTGAACACATTCCAGTATCCTAACATCTTTCCCAAATTGGGGGGCCCAGAACTGGACACAGTATTCAAGGTGAGGCCTGACCAGTCCCGAGTACAGGGGGACGATAACTTCTCTGGTCCTGCTCACTACACTATTCCTGATGCAGGCCAGGATGCCATTGGCCTTCTTGGCCACCTGGGCACACTGCTGGCTCATGTTGAGCTTCCTGTCCACCAGCACTCCCAGGTCCTTTTCTGCCTGACTACTCTCTAGCCACTCTGTCCCCAGTCTGTAGCTCTGCAATATATATATATATATATGCATATATTTATATGCATATATAAATATATATATAATATAATATATATATATGCATATATATGCAATATATATATATATTATATATGACCATTGCATGAAGGACTACCTGCTGAAATTTATTTGCAATGTCCTTGAACAACATTGAATTCTCCAGATTAGGTGGTGCCTGTGGAGCTAACCTATTCATTTTGCTAATGAGACAGAGGAGGAAGATAAAGATTTAAAAAATGCTTGGCATCATATTTTATTAGTCACCCAATATAATTATTGACAGGGATCGAGGATGTTAAGTTCCAGAAAAGGACTACTTATTATCCTAACACTCATGAGATGCATTAAACACATTTGAATTTAATTAGAAAGGAGTATTCATGATTTAAGAATAAATCTTGCCCATATTAATTTTAGAAATTAAAGTGATTTATTTCCTTTAAAATTTCTAGCATTTTGGATAAAAGTCCTTCATAAAAGGTGCATGGCTTACTTTCAAACACTTGATTTATACAACGTGATTTCTTGAACCAGACTGAAAAATGGTTGTAGTTTAATACAGAATAGATTTTTGAAATGTCTTCCACATGATATTTAACAGTACAGTCATCTTAGTCATGATGAGTCAGATAGTGAATTTATGAGAGAAAAAATAAAATGATTTAACTAATACCAAAAGTGGTTTTTTATTGTTTAAGGATTTGTCAATGCAATCCATGTTCTACAAAAATGATAGAATTTCATTTCTCAAAACTATATAACTAACAATAAATAACTTGCGGATAGTTTAGAATGAGCACAGATCGGTCGCAAGTTAATTCTTTTTTTTCAAAGGCAATGAATACAGCCATGTTAAGTAGTCAGGAACTGATAATGTGGGTGGATATTTGCATTTACATAATTTATAATATAGAAAATGCATGGACCCGTGTTCTAGAATCAATAGTAAATTGGCAGACTAAGATCTCTAATGAAAGATGTTGAATGGTCTACAAATCAAAGGAGAATATTCAAAGAGGACAGAGAAACAATGAAAAGTAAGCAAGCAATCTGCAAAACTCACAGAGAAAGCACAATGATGGATGAGACTCTATAGCCAGTGCCGCGTGTTGTGTAGATGCAATGCTATAGTGCTATGTATGCAAGAAACCAAAGTGGAGCAGGGGCTGGAGTCATTGTGAGTGGTACTGTGTAAGCAATGCAAGAATGGGAACTAAACATAGACAGAAGAGAGAGCACAGGAGTGCGGAAAGCATAGAATCATAGGATCATTGAGGTTGGAGAAGACCTCTAAGACTGTACAGTCCAGATGTCAGCATAACACCCCTGTGCCTACTAAACCATGTCCTCAAGTGCCACGCCTACACACCTTTTGGACACCTCCAGCCATGGAGACTTCACCACTTCCCTGGGCAGCCTGTTCCAGTGCTTCACCACTCTTTCAGTAAAGAGATTTTTCCTAGTATCCAATCTATACCTCCCCAGCATCTGTTCTGTAAGAACAAAAAAATTATTTGTGACACTTTGCTTTCAGAGACATATGCTGGTGCTATTATTTAACTCGTGGTAAAACAACATTAAAGCTTCTAATGATTATTTGCTAACACAAAAAATATTGGCTTTACTCTCAAACAATTTTTTTTTAATTCCATTATGATGTTGCCATGGAACCAACCCGTGATACTGGCAAGCTCATATTCCATATGGGCAAAAATAACACAGCCACTAAAGTAAGTATTATATATACTTATATGTATTATATGCTTAGGACATCAGGAAGTTCTCAAATATTATAATGATAAGAAAAAATTGATTTGGATAAAAAATAAAGGATGGAAATTATTTTTTTTTAAAGGATGTATTTATTCTTGCTGACAAATCACTGCCAATAAATAGATGACACAAAAAAATTGTCAAATACTGGAAATAACAGAATGCTAAATTACATAGATGAGCTGATCATAAGGAGCAATCTGCAATGTTTGGGAAGCAGAAAACAAAAGAGGTTTGAATTCAGTCAAATGTCCATGGATGTACCAGGAACAAGAAATCAAGGTCCTCTCTACAGAACTGAGACTGTATCGGAAAAACAATAATTCAGAACAGTAATTATGGATTGCTGCTTGCTCAGATGAGCAAAGTTGAGAGTTAGCCACTATTTTTTACCTCAAGGAAATGATTGCTATAGCATTTGAATAAAAAAAATCCCTAAAACTGGCTATACTCTACATAAGCAAATAAGTGGGCCTGGCAACACAAAACAAAGATAGAGAATCATTAATCTTATTTCAGGTCTGCCACAAGGAAGCCTTTTACCTACAGCCAGGCCTCTGACAGCAGGCAGATAGGAGCAGACACACATTACTTCAATTGCACATCTCATTTGCTCTGGGAAGCAAACACATTTTTCACCTCTGAAGCTGTGTGCTGTTTTCCTCTGTAATGACTAAAATGGTCTGTAATAGAGAGCATAAAATGAGATGATTTTATTTCTGTTCATAGAATTGCTGAAACTGAGCCGAGAATGCAGTTATGAGTTCTATTGCTTGTGTTTTAGTAAGTATGTTAAAACTTTGGAGAGAATTCAGGGAAGAAAGGAAAAAATGAGTTCATGGTTGAGAAAAATCTTTATGGAGTAAATTTACTTACAGTAAATCTTTCTAACTGACTGAAAAGGAGACTTGAGGTGACTTGTGATTAGCAGGAAATACTAAGTATTAAGGTTCTTAGCTGCAGCTGGGAAGGACAGAGCAAGTACCACAGGTGGAAGCTGAAGGCAGCAAAATTCAAATCAGAAATAAGGCATGACTTTTAACACGGATGGTACTGAACACAGCATGAAGAGAAATAGTGAGCTTTCACTTCTTGATCCATCCACTCCAGCTGAACACCTTTCAGACACTCGTTTAATCTGACGATAGTTTAATCGAACACTAATTTCTGGGCTCAAAATAGATGTAGACTGGTGAAAGTGAGGCTTGTTTTCTTGTGTATTTTGGTTTGTTTTTTTGATTCTTCAGCTCTGTAACAATATTGATTCTGGCAGAAGTTCAGGAGTTCTACTGGTAAATACCTACTTGAATAATCAGCCAAACCTGCTATAGATAGATAGTGGAAGAGCAGATGTCCCTGTGTGTGTTTGTATCTGTACAGCAGGTGAACTCTGGATTTTATATGAGGCTACATACCCTCAAATCTTTCAGATTATCTCATTCCTAGCAAAATTTAAGCTGAAATATTGTTTGTTTTGAGGAGTGGGATTTTTTTGTGTGTTTTGAATCCTTAGAGTGGCACAGGAAAGACACAGCAAAGGTGAATGGAACCAAAATGAGCTTTCAACTGCTTCAGGCTGCCTAGAGGTGGAACTGAAACTGTTCTAACTTCACGACATGACCTATGCTTTTGTTACCTAACAACACCGAGCTCCTGCAGAGTTCATACCTCTGACTGTAAAGCTGAAGAGGTCTTCCGACTCAAGATTCCCATCAGTGAAGGAAACCTAAGGACTGGAAGGGATTCTATTAATCATTAAATCCAGTTCCTTGGTTATTGAAAGCAATCTCACTAAACTTATAAATGGACCAAGCTTTAAGTCAAAAGTAATGGACACATTTTACTCACACATTCTTTTCAAAAGCTTGTTTAAAACTGTATTACTTTGATGATGCTTTTTTTGTCTATTTTTGGGGGTATAGATCCATCAATATATTGATGAATATACATATATAAAATCCAGTGCATACTTATGTGGGTCTATACAGAACTAGTTTATATCATTTTTTTATGCCAAAATTATAATTTTTTATTTAAATTTCCTTCTCTTTACTGTTTAAAAAAAATTATGTCATAATATAACATCTAGCTGGGGAGTTAGTGTTACTGGGTTGACAAAATGAAGATACAGCCTGGAAATATTTGGAATTAAAAAATTACGTTTTTTAATTTTAAAAATCCAAACAAATAGCAACAAGAAAGAAAGCATGAATAAAACAAAATGCCAGTCAGCAATATTTCAAGTTGAATCCAGATCCAAGAGTGATTATCTGGCTTTCTCAAGTTATAATGCAATATTTGCTACACTTGAGCTTACAAAATGGAAATAACCACCGGATTATGATACTGTCACATTTCTTTGATATCATAATCAAGTTTTTTCAACTTTTCCACTTTTCTTTTTATCTTCCATATTTTTTTTTGAGTGTGCAAAATACTGGGTATCGTCTGTGGTGTGTGTTTACCCTAAGTTCCCTTTAAAATCCATGGTCACTCTCAGCAACCTCTTAAACTGAGCTTTAGTCTTCAGTCTGGCCAATTCTTAGGCAATATAGTAACTGTAATCATCTAAGTAGTCATATTAAATGAGTGAATAACTTCCTATTTTCTATTTAGTCCAAGTTGTATTTGGCTGAATGATGGCTGGAAAACAAGGCATCACCTATTCAAATGCTGCTAGATAGATGTAAAGGCATGGTGCCAATTTCACATTTACAGTTAAAGAGAGTAATCTAAAATCCATTGAAATATTTGGTGGGAACCTTCCCCGTGAAACAGTTCCAACTCTAGGAACTTCAATTTTAGCTGATTTTATTAGCTTGAGTATCCATCCCAAATTTTTTTCTGGAGAATCTCAGAGTTAACCCAGGCAGATAAAACCATCCCCGGGGATCCAGGATACCAGACACTTACTGGGTTATCTGGAAGCTGACAAAGTCTTGATTTAAAACTAGGATGAAAAAGAATAAACTGAGCAAAATCTATTAAATCAGCTCAGCTTTTATGCTGAAGGGTTAGACATCACTAAATGAAAGTTTAGTAGATGTCTGTTTTTCATTACTCCCTTTATGTGTGTACACCTGTAGATTATCAGCTTGAGAAAATCTGTTTACACCTAAATCCTATATAGACTGCATTTCCTTTGCTATAAATAGATTTTTGCTGTGATGGCTACTATGACTTTCCTTTGCAATGCAGACACTTCGGAACTGAGAAATAACTTTTGCCCAAGAACAGATCGAAGCTACATTTTCTCCCTCCCCAATCTTTTAGCAAATATAAATGTATATCATGTTTCTGATGATTCATCTGTTAGAAATGGAAGAAAGCACTTGCCAGTCCACAGTACGAGACAAATGATGTTCTGTATCTCCTCCTCAGATATAGTTCAAATTTAATAGATTAAAACAAAAAACATACAGCCTAAACGGAAGTGGAATGTTCAGTTCTGCTAAATCTTAAACTGAATTTGATTCTATGGAACTACAGCTCACTTTCCTTATGATCTATTTCAGAGCAATGTTCACTGTAATGCTGCACATAACGTTAAAATTGTATGAAATCCTTGGTGCCTAGATTCAACTCTCAGGTCTTGTCAATTAGAGTAAACTTAATTTCGGATTCAATGAGCTGTTCCTTAGCAGTGGGTGAATCATTTCCCAGGTAGCTCAGGAAACAGCTCTCTCCTCAGGCCCAGATTCCTGACCGACTGGTATTTACTGGCAGAGATTCCCTAAGAGCCTATAGATTGCTCTGCCTTATGTTTAGTTCCTCTCTTGGCTCCTAAGTTAGAGCTTGGCCAATTAGACATACACAAGTCTATGGGGCCAGATGGGATCCACCCAAGGGTATTAAGGGAGCTGGCAGACGTCCTCTCCGAACCCCTTTCCCTCATCTACTGGCAGTCCTGGCTGACTGGGGAAGTGCTGCTTGACTGGAGACTGGCAAATGTTACACCCATTTACAAGAAGGGTCGGAGGGAGGATCCAGGGAACTACAGGCCTGTCAGTCTGACCTCGGTAACAGGGAAGGTCATGGAGCAGATCATATTGAGTGCTATCACACAGCATGCGCAGGACAGCCAGGTGATCAGACCCAGTCAACATGGGTTTATGAAAGGCAGGTCCTGCCAGACCAATCTGATCTCCTTCTATGACAAGGTTACCCAGCTAATGGACGAGGGAAAGGCTGTGGATGTGATATACCTGGACTTTTGTAAAGCCTTTGACACTGTTTCTTGCAGTATTCTGATTGAAAACTGGCTGCCATGGGCCTAGACAGGCACACCCTCTGCTGGGTGAAAAACTGTCTGGATGGCCGGGCCCAGTGGGTGGTGGTAAATGGAATTAAATCCAGTTGGAAGCCAGTCACGAGTGGTGTTCCCCAGGGTTCAGTATTGGGTCCAGTCCTGTTCAATATATTTATCAATGATCTGGACAAAGGGATTGCGTGCACCCTTAGCAAGTTTGGAGATGACACTAAGCTGGGTGGAAGAGTTGATCTGCTTGAAGGAAGGGAGGCTCTGCAGAGGGATCTGGTCAGACTGGATTGATGCGCTGAGACCAAAGGGCTGAGGTTCAACAAGACCAAGTGCTGAGTCCTGCACCTGGGACACAACAACCCCATGCAGAGTTACAGGCTTGGGGAAAACTGGCTGGAGAGATGCCTGGAGGAGAAGGACCTGGGAGTGTTGGTTGACAGACGGCTGAATATGAGCCAGCAGTGTGCCCAGGTGGCTAAAAGGGCCAATGGCTATCTGTTTTTCATAGTGTGGCCAGCAGGACCAGGGAAGTGATTGTGCCCCTGTACTCAGCAATGGTGAGGCCACACCTTGAGCACTGTGTTCAGTTTGGGGCCCCTCAGTACAAGAAACACATCGAGAAGAGCGAGGCTGGTGAAAGGGCTGGAGAACAAGTCCTATGAGGAATGGCTGAAGGAACTGGGGTTGTTTAGCCTAGAGAAGAGGAGGCTGAGGAGAGACCTCATCACTGTCTTCAACTACCTGAAAGGAGGTTCTGGTGAGGTGGGTGCTGGTCTCTTCTCGCAAGTGACAGATGATAGGACGAATGTAAATGGCTGTGAGTTGCCCCAGGGGAGGTTCAGACTAGACATCAGGAAAAAATTTCTTCACTGAAAGGCTGGTCAGGCACTGGAAGAGGCTGCCCAGGGAGGTGGTTGAGTCTCCATCCCTGGAGCTGTTTAAAAGGTGGGTAGATGAGTTTCTTAGGGACATGGACTAGTAAGCGGACAGGTACGGTTGGACGTGATGATACAGATGTCTTTTCCAACCAGATGATTCTATGATTCTATGATTCTATGGCTTTCACCGTCTGTTCTTCCCCAAACTGCTTTACTCTTCCCTCTGATTCCTCTTGTGGGCATCCTTGTTGCCTGGATCAACTTGCTGCTTGATTGTGGCATAAACTTCAACCACGCTACTCCTTTGCCTTGTTATTAGCATGTATATTTTAACACACTGATTGCTGGCATAATCTCTGATTGATCCCATTTTTCCCCTTTGACTGGACCTTCTGGTCTCTCCAGTTGTTTCATTTGTTTTGTTCCGGCTATGACAGTTCTGTCTTCATTGCAAACCTAGTGAAGGCCTAAATGCTAGTTTCCTCACACCCAGCTTATAATACCATCGCAATTTATTACTCAGGTTTTTTATATATGATGATGAAAGCTGAGAACCTCTGTTCTGTACAAACATTAAGCATGACAGTAAAAGCAGGGTTTGTTTTTGACTCCATTGTCATAATTTCTGTAGGCAGCTCTGAGAGAATTTGATTTATCTGGGGACAGGTTCTTGCAGACCAGACAGTTGTCTGCTTTTTCCAGTAGTGTTTGTTATAATAAAAGATATTGCTTCTACCTATAAGCCTCATCTTCAGTTACATTGCTCTCTCTGGACCAGCTCCTGAGGGAGGAACAGCTCTAGCCACTCTCACAAACCAAAGCCTCATGTAATGCTCCTCTTGGTAACTGCAGATGCTTTCACCAATTTCAGGGTCTGGAGAAGAAAAGGTGATTGAAGAAAAGTGGGCATAGCTGAAGGAAAAAAAAAAAAGGGTAAAAATATTGTGTGTCAGACACATTCCAGTGCTGTGCAGGGAACAGCTGTAAAGTAGGACAGCTTTTCCCAAGAAGCATCTCAAAGACTCTGTGCTCCCTGCTCCTTCAGGTCTACTTCTACTGGTCCTCTCCTGCCCCTACACTCCGAGTGAATGCCTAGAAAATCTCCCTCCTTGCATAGTGGACTTTAGGAGAGAGGGGACATTTCTGACCTCTCACACCATGGTGTGGTTCTGCCTGCAAATACCTCATCTGCATCTTCACAAGTATCAGAAGAACATGGGTGAATCCATGGTCGTTCTGAAGCTGAAGGATGTTCTGCATTCAGAACTACAGGAAATACATTGGACAGCCAACGATTACTTTTGATTACGCTAAAATGTAATAAATGCTTCACCATCTGCTTTTAACCAAGAAAATGGGTAGTAAATACAATCTGGATTATCATTGGCATAGATATGATGTATAATGTATCAATAGATGCAAACAGGCAGAAAGCAACGATCCTTGTGTTTGAAACTTCCTTGGAATAATGCTACTTATTTGGATAGGAATAAATCTTTGATTTGCTATATCACCATCTATAACTTATAGTGTGTCCTAGATTAATAGCTTTTTGTGTATATTTAGGCAATCGATCTGCTTGCAGACCTGGAAACAAAGCAAGTGGCCTGTGTGCATAGAGGGAACGGGGAACAATGGGGAGGTGGTGCCTTCCTCCTACAGTAGTTGGAGGGAATCCAATACAGAAATTTGTCAAGAGCAATCACTCAATGATAAAAGCTGCTCAAGGCAAGTGGAACACAGGCTTTAACTTCAGTTTTAAACATACTCTTTCAGACTAGACATCTGATGCATTTACAGGGAAGGCTGAGCTCCAGGAGGATCAGTTCTTAGAATGGTTTGGTTGGAGAAGACCATTGAGATCATGGAGTCCAGCCACACCTGTCCACTACCAAACCATATCACTGAGCACCTCACCCACCCTTCTTTTAAGCATCTACAGGGATGGAGACTCCACCACTTCCCTGGGCAGCTGTCGTAGCGCCTGATAATTCAGTGAATGTTGTTCCATGATGTCCAATCTGAACCTGCCCTGGCACAACCCGAAGACATTTCTTCTCGCCCTATCGCTTGGCTCTTGGGAGAACTGCACCACAGCAGCCCCGGGCTCCCTCAGGTTGCCCGGCCAGTGACCCCTGCACCCGCCCGCCGAACCCCGCAGCGCTCCCCGCGCCCTGGGCTGGGAAGGGCGCGCCCGCCCGAGCGCGGCTTCCAAAGCACTGCCCTTAGCCCCGCCCCTTTCGCCCCAGCCAGCGCACCTGGCTCCGCCCCCACAGCAGCCACGCCCTCTTCAGTCGCAACCCTGACCATTGGTTCCTCCTCTTGTCGCTTAGCGATAAGCCACGCCTCCGCCCCGGCCGCCTATGGCGGCTGTGGCCATGCCCCACCCATTATCCCGCCCCCACTCTTAGCCACGCCCCCTACCGCCTAGGGGCGGGGGGGGCCGCGCGGTGACGCAGCAGGAGGAGCCGAGGCGCTGCTGCCCGCCCTTCCTCCTCCTCCTGCTTCTCCTTCTCCTCCTCCTGGGCGCTCCGCCGGTCGCTGGCAGAGCGGCGGAGCCCCCTCAGCCGCACGCCGGGGCGCGGGGGGAGCAGCCGGCGCTGCCGTTGGCCATGGTGGCTCGCCCGCCGCCGGCGGGGGGGCAGGAGCAGGGGCAGGCGCGGCGGCGGAGGCCGCCATTGCGCGCGGGGGCCGCGGGACTATGAAGGATGGAAGCGGACGAGGTGACGATCCGCGAGCAGAACTTCCACAGCCAAGTGCGGGAGTACACGGTAGGCAGCACCGCCCTCATAGCCCCTCTGGCCCGGCAGCCGCTCCTCGCGCCTTCCCCTCACCGTCACGGGGCTCCCCCCGTCGTCATTTATATTTATATTTAAATTTATATTTCCTCTCACCATATCGATAAACATTCCTCGGCACAACTCTGACGGCAGGGGTGAGGGCACGGTTCAGCCTGTGAGTACCCAACCCACTCGCCGCCAGCCGTGGAGTGACACCTCCCCTCCCCCCCCCCAATGGCTTTGAATGGGAAGGGGGCAAGATTTACATTAGACATTAGGATGAAATTCTTCACAATAAAGGTGGTGAGGCACTGGCAGAGGTTGCCCAGAGGAGTTGCGGATGCCTTCTCGCTGGAGGTGTTGGAGGCCAGGTTGGATGGAGTCTTGAGCATCCTGCTCTGGTGGGAGGTGTGTCTGCCTATGGCAAAGGCGTGGAAATGGATGGGCTTTAAGGTCCCTTCCAACTCAAACCATTCTATGATTCCCGTTTCCTTCCCTGCTTTGCTCCTCGCCCCAGAGCTACAGGGACAGAGCCGCGTGTTCGTGCTGCCCCTCTGCGCTCCCTGCAACACCTCATCCCTCTTTGCTGCGAGGTCTGCGCGGGATTTCGTGTTATTGCTCGGGATGCCAAGGTCCTCCTGCCTTCTGCTGTGCGGTTCGCAGTGGGTGTGTGTAACCTTCCTGTTTTCCTGGACTGCTTCGTGCTCTTGCACGCCCCGGCTCTCCCAGAGGAGCAGCACTGTCTGTCCTGTCCCATCTCCCTCATCCTGCTGGAGTCCAGTGCGACACCGCACCTGATATGTGAGTGGAGGGAGCCACTGCAGATTCCTCTCCGACTGCCTCAGAGCTGTTCTCAGGACAGCTCAAAGCCCTTAGAGGTGTTTTGATGGTGTTTGTGTCTCCACTGCTTCAGTTCCAGGCAGGAAATAGATGCCTCAGCACAGCCTCCTTGCTGTGAGATGTTCGTGTTATCTTTTGGGAACACAGAATCATAGAATGACTTGGGTTGGAAGGGACCTTAAAGATCATCTAGTTCCAGCCCCTTGCCGTGGGCGGGGAAACCTGGCCTTGGGAGGGGCATCCACAACCTCCCTGGGCAACCTGTGCCAGTGCCTCACCACCTATACTAAGAAGAATTTCTTCCTAATGCTTAATCTAAATCTTCTGCCTTCCAGTTTGAAGCCATTCCCCCTCGTCTTGTCACTACAAGCCCTTGTAAAAAGTCCCTCCCTAGCTTTCCTGTAGCCCCCTTTCAGACACAAGGATGCCAAGGTCTTCGTGTCTTTTGCTGTGCTGTTCACAGTGGCTGTGTGTAACCTTCCTGTTTTCCCTGACCCCTCCGTGCTGCTGCACGTCTCAGCTCACCAAGGGGAGCAGTGCTTGCAGTGCTTCTTGTCCTGTCTCATCCTCATTCTGCTGGAGTCCAGCGTAACACCACACCTGATGTGCAAGTGGAGGGAGTCACTGCAGATCCCTCTCCGACTGCCTTAGAGCTGTTCTCAGGACAGTTCAAAAGCCCATAGAGGTGTTTTGGTGGGACTTGTGTCCCTTCTGCTTGAGTTCCAGGCAGGAGATGGATGCTGCACGTAGGAGATATGCCGTGTTGTCTTCTATGTGCCTGCTGTCCAGACTCAGCTGGGTAATTGCATTTGCTTTCCAGTTACTGCTGTCTAAGAATGAATTTCTTGAATACAAATATGATTTTATCACTTTGTGCACTAATTATCTTCTACTTAAGTCTGACAGAGTCTTGTTCTGATACATTGTATGCTACATATTTTGCTTTTGTACCTAGTAGGACACATGAATTTTGAGCCTGAAGGAACTGCTGTGTGCAGCCTCTCCAGGTACTGTTACAAATAGTGAAGGTTTGTTAAATTCCTAAAGAACCAGCTCGTCTATACTGCTGATTCTTCTCTAAAGGTTTTTAGCCTTTTTAGAGCAATCGATAACTCTTCCTATTGGTATAATCATGTAAGAAATCATGTAAGACATCAACATCTTATACTTCAGCGGTGCAGTCTTGCTTTATTTCAATAATGCATGATTTCTTGCTCTTGAAACTCTACTTAGATCTTTAATGATGACAAGTGACTTATGTTATTGTTTAATCAGTGGGGATAATAACTATTTTGCCTTTTAAATCATGCATTGGTACATTTGTGATCGTCTCTTTAATTTGTGTTGGAAGGTCACAGGGTTTTATGAGTGCATAAACTGCTGTTATCCACAGCTGAGTACACAACCTTCTTGAGACTCTCACATTGCTGGAGAAGTGTTTTGCAAGTATGATTACACTTGTGGTGAGTTTAAGCATAACAAAGAACACAGAACGTGTTGCTTACATATACCATTGTGTTAACATCCCGCCTGATCATTCCTGCACTTGCTGGTCATGAAGTTATATGGTGAATATAATTTCTTAAAATATGGAAATAGACAGCTGTTGTGTGGGTAGTGGATATAATCATTGGCTCCTGAGTTGCAGGAGGGAACACTTTCTGACACATGCACAAGACTTTCATTCCAACTGCAGGTAGGCTGGAGCAGTGGAGCAGTTAGTAGAAGGATTTGATGTTTTTGTGTGGTGTTACAGCAGAGGAAACCTCTGCATGCCTGTTAACAGAAGTATGTAAAATTTATGGAATCTGGTAGTTACCTTCCTGTCTTTGGAGATCTAGCTGTGTGGCACAAGCTTTACTGGAAGCTAAAATGGTGTGTTCACGAGAGAAGAGAAATCAAAGTAAGCTGATGTTGTTGAAAAGAACCCCCCCTTCATTTTTCTCTTACAAATTTTCTTCATATTCTTTGAATAGATTGTGCTTTTTGATGGAGTCCTAAGGGCATGCTAAGCTTAAGTTCAATGTAGTGCTTCCTTTCTGTTTCATCTGTGCTCTGAACTGGCAAGCTACAAAGCTTGTAGTTAAAGTTGTGTTACCTAACAAAAATCAAAGGCTTGTTATCCTGCTGATGGTGCCTGTCTCTCTCTTTAGGTGCCAGTTTATGCTAATTCCACCTTGAAAAGAGAAATGTTTCTGACACTTGTTTATAGATCGAGCAAGGGTAGTGAAAGATGATTTGTTTTAGATAAATCTTTTGTCTTCTTTTGAGTTGGCTATCTCTGTGATTTAATGCTTAATTTAACTCCAGCCCATTCGCTTTTGACCTCATTTGGGGTGTCTGTATGATACCTGTTATTTACAACAGGGTGCCTGTTTGCAAGAAAATAATCCG
Source organism: Tapera naevia (assembly GCA_033556795.1). Lineage (NCBI taxonomy): Eukaryota > Metazoa > Chordata > Aves > Cuculiformes > Neomorphidae > Tapera > Tapera naevia. The sequence continues at coordinate 33,668,358 of JAUMJJ010000222.1, forward strand.
CCTTGTATTTTATTGCTTTATGAGGATGATCTTCTAATAAGAGGAGGTTAACTCCCTGGTCTAGTTTCGGCTTAGCTCTTCAAATGTGAGTCTGCTGTGTTGAGGATGTGTTGTTTGGAATAGTTACTGAAAACAGCCAGACTATTTCAGACTTGTACTAACTTTAAAATTCAAGTTCAGTAAAGTAAGCATGGAGATTGAGAACTGAAGACCCAGTATAAGAGACATGGCACAGCCATGAGCTTGCTCTGAGTCAATGGGAGCCTTGACTTCAAAAAAAGCCAGACTCATGCTCAGTTCTAACAAAAAAGGGCCAGCTTTCTGAAGGGCGGCTTTAGTTGGTTACAAAATATAGAAGCTGTTTGTGTGCTGTACTTGATCAGCATATGTGTGAAAGAGCTGTAAAGGCCTTACCATACTGCTCTGATACTATCTGCTATTTTTGTACACTTAATTTGTTTGCTTTTCTTGATCCTTCAGGTTAATTTATAGTTTGCTGAGATCTTGCACATCCATGGAAGATATTTAATCTTTTAGGAAACTGCTTTTCCCTTGTTTCCTGTTACTGTGTTTGTTTATACAACATGACTTTCAAGGGTTCTGGTTTCTGCTAGTGGTGTTGTGAACTGTTCATTTCAAACATGTATTAAGTGAGTGCAATGGTTCAGTCTCTTTGTGTTCCCTTGGGTTTACGTCTTAGAGTATTCTTACGTGCCTTTTTCCAGTTTGAGTCTTCTGCCATATTGGTTTCTGTTTTTAAAAATTACATCTATATTTGATTTTATTTTTCCATTTACAAAGTGAAGATTTTGAGTTTGTGAAAATACACACATACACTTGGTTATGAGGTTTCTTTGGCACACTGTGCTTGCATTTGCAGTATGAGGAAAAATAGAAGAAAACAATTTGGTGACCACTGTTTTATTAGTTAGAAAGCCTAAGAATAAACATAGTGTATTTGGAAATGACTGTATTATATTAAATTTATCATGAAAAAAATCAGTCCTGGTAGAATAAGTTCAAATACAGAAATGCTATTTAAGCCTCATTGCTTCATACAAATCCAAGCAGATGTTGAAACTGGTGTAATATGTTGTTTTATGGTTAATCTGAGATGGCTGCATTTAAAGGCCTAAATGCTTTTGGGGATGTAGACTTCAAATCCTAGGTATTTGGAGAAATTTTTCTCTGCTTCTTAATACAATTCCCTCTAAAAAAAAAAAGGCCTTCCACTTTTAATATTTGAAGTGGTGTTTTTTTTGTGTTGCAGGTGATATGATGGTTATTTTGTATGTTGTGTTTGTAAATCTGAATCTTAAAAGCAATCTCCAGCAGTTTAGAGAGACCTTCTTAGGTAGTCATAGTCATGTCTTGGATTTTTGTCTGAACTTTACACTAATACCACTCGCTTAACTTCTTCTTTGTTTTTTTTTTTTTTACCTTTTACCCTCCCCTCCTATTTAGAGAGGTGTTCAGGATTCTTCTATGTGAACTGGTACAGCGTGGTTACTGCTGGCATTTATCCCCTATAGGGCTGTAAAATGAGAGTCAAATGTGAGTTCTGTACTTCTGTTGGTAATGTGCTGCTCTTCCTGAGCAGTTCTGCTTCTTTAAATTTATGCCCCAGACAAATTGTAATCTTCACTGACCCTTTTTTTTGTGCCAGAAGTGGTGATATTTTGATAGTGGGCCAGGAAGAAAATGCTGGCCAGAAGTACGAGTGATTTTTAAGGACAAAGTTATTACAAATCCTAAAATGCTTTTGTTTGAATTTTTGTATAAAAGTTTACCTTTTATTCAATAAAATTGATGTATTTCAATTTTTACATCCATCCTCTGAAAATTTGAAGACTGTTTTAGATCTTAAATGTCTGCTTGTGTCTCAAAAATAACTTTGCCTACAATTCTCAATATCACTTTTTTAAAAAATGCTGTGGAACAGAAATCTAACTGAATGAAGGAGTATTTGTGGTAGTGTCATGAAATATAATGCTGAAAGATTGGTGCACATTTAGCATTATTATGTATATAAAATGTTGACATCATTCTGTCATCTTAAAAATACACCTTTACTTGTAAACATGAGTGCTGTACTGAACTTTAAGAAGTGATGAGTCATCTTCTGGCTGCTGGTCCTGAGGATCAGCACTGGTGAATCCATCTGGAATCAATAGGCATCTTCAAATTCTTGGCATAGACAAGTGGATAGAGAGATGCTTATTCCCAAAACAGGAGTAACTTTTGGAGAGCTCCACATTTTCTATTTATGTAAAATAAACATGAAAGGCTGACGTGTGAAATGTTGCTATTAGTTACAGTTCAGAGTTATTCTTTTTAAATACTGGTGTGTTTCCTCATGGTAGCAGTTGGCCAAAAGAGCAACACACTTCATGGAAGGTACAGACATTTGTTTAAGAAGATTTAGATTAAAGTGTACATTAGGTTTGAGAAAATCTAATGAAAAGTGAAAGAGCTGGCAGCAGACAAATAACCAGTTCTTGATTACAAGACCACAGGCAAGCATATCCATCTTGGGTTTTATTTGGATAAATGATCATGTAGTGGAGTCACTGGGTAAGATGGCAGGATGTGACTGGGAGATTGTAGGATTGTAATGAATGTCTCAGTCTTTGCTGTAATGTAAGGGTGCTGAGTGTGATTGAATATATAAGACCATGACCCTCTGGAAAGGAGTGTCAAGGAGTGTTTGAGTAGTTGATAAGGCAGAGAGCAGAGCAGAAGAGGAGCTGTTGTTAATATCTGAGCGAAGAGAGAATTCGAAGCATGTTGTGAATAAAGTTACGATAAGAAAGTGAGAGTTCAGTTCTGTTGACATAGATGGGAATTTGGGTTAAGGAAGGCTGTCTAAAGAAAACATTTCATTAAATACAAGCTCACTGCTTTTATTTGAAGGTTGTGCAAGTGTTCTTTTTGAAAAAAACTACAATGCTTTTTCTGTCTCTCAGCCTCCCCTATTTCATTTGGTATTTATCCTCATTTAGTTATCTCTGGGAAAGTGTGCACTTCTGCGTTGCTCTACTCTCTCCATGGTCTCCCCCTTACCTCAAGAACCACTGAAGCTTTCCTATAAACATTACTTTCAAAGGTCTAAGGACACTTGGTCACTTATAACACAGGAATAGGAGAGACTTTGAAAGTCACGATTGTAGTTTATGTTTTTATGCGTATGATAATTAGCAGCCTTGGTTGTTGCATCACTCTGAAAGATAGAGATGGCCTGGAACAAGTTACTGCTGTAACTGCCTGATGAGCCGTTCATGTGACAAGTGGAATTGCATCATGCTTTCAGCAGCTTTGAGCTGTTGCTCTTTGGGGCCCAATTTACCCAGGAAGATGGTGACAAAACTCACGTTGATGTTTCATCAGCTTGGTGTTGAGTACGTATCGTAGTGTTGCTGAGCTTCCTCCTGCACAGAGGTTTCTAATTTTTTTGATTAATTGATTGTATTAAAAGTTGTTTCTAACTGCCACCAACCTGGTTCCAAGAAAGATTCCAGTGCTTTGTACTGCTTTAGTAAGTAAGCGTGTTGTTAATAATTTGGCTTTGAAGATTCTAATTAACTAGAAAATATTATTCTACAGAACCTGTTTGAGTTCCCTGATTTCCATATGACATGCTTCACTGTTTTACTGTAGATTTTAAGTGCCTGTTTATGCCTTGAGTATCCCATTTTTCCATTATGTAATTGTACTTTCTATTTTTAACATTTTGCTGATGGGAAGAATTGGTGAGTTGGGTTGAATTTGATAACAGCAACATGAATTTGATAACAGCAAAATGCCTGAGTTGAAGGCTGTGATAACTTATGTCCAGTAGAGTCTGTGTAGCTGGTGAGAATTATGAAAACATTCATAGAATCATAAAAATGGTTTGGGTTGGAAGGAAGCTTGAAGATCGAGTTCCAGCCCCCCATGCTAGGGGTGGGGACAAATAGGTCATGTTGATCAAAGCCTCATCCAACTTGGCCTTGAACACCTCCAGGGGTTGTGTGTGTGTGTGTACGTATACATGTACTTGTATATGTATTTTTTTGGGGAGTGAGGGTGGAAAAAAAAAAAATGCTACTTAAAAATTTTGCAGTACATATGTATGAGGAGACAAGGAAGAGGATTTTTGAGTTAGGAGTAGAAAATTAATTAGCTTTTTCTAAGGTAGTTACGAATCTTACGCTAGGAATTCATATTAACCAAAGAAGCTGTCTTAACACAACTTGTTTATCAAGTTTGTATTAATGAGACTTTCAAGTTTATTTTGTCAGAAAGGAATTTGTAATGGAACGACTCTCTAAAAGTTTTAATATAACCAATTATCATAGCCTAGCTGTAAAATATTGACTAATACCTTCATTCAGTGATAGAACATTACTGTGATCTAGGCTGTTGTATTGGTGTTGATTCTACAAGGAGATTTAAATCTTGCACTAATGCTGAAAATACTCTTGAATCTGATTTTCATGTCTTTGCTATAGGTTACAGAGGTCAAAGAAAGATAACTTCTAGTCTGCTTTTGAGGGGTTTTGTGTGTATTAGTGGATATAGAATACAGTGCCCAGAACAAAGGTGTCTTTAGCTTACTACTAAGGGTTGTGAAGGTGTCATAACATTTTTTCCCCTTTACCCAGCAACATAAATACATTACCATTAAGTATATAAAGGAAATGTAAAAACTAACAAATTCATGTATTGGTTGGAATTGCTTTATTGGTTTGAAGTGGAGCTCTGCTGCTGCTGAAGTCAACATGAAGATAGTTTTAAGTGAATGCATATGGAAGTTCCATTCTGAAGGGCTACTGAGGCTGTTTTTTATCTTCAGCTGAGCGGTATTTCTACCACAAGGGATATATTTTTGGATGTTTTGTAATTTCTGTTTTATCCTGGATTTTTTTCCTAGATGAGGAAGTCTAGGCAACCAAACTCGTGATTTCTTCATAACTTAAGAATGAACAAAACAAGTGCAGAGTGCAGAGTTTTTAAGAATAAATAGTTAATATCTCATTTTGAGGAAAATGAGATGCTCAGGGTGAATGACATAAATGCTGGGGTCAAGCTGAAAGCATAGCTAAAAACTTTAGTTTTCTTTTGTGTGTGTATTTTGTTATAGGTAATTTACTGTTGGCACATCCAAGAGAGGTAGAACACCTTGTTTGCTTTTATGTGTCAGTGGGCTATTGGAGTTATAGAAACAGAGCAGAACTGCTGGTCTCCACCTGTGTTTTCTTGCTGTTTATTCCTGCCACCCTTTCCACAAGAAACAAAGGTAGTTGCCAAGTGGTACAGTAGGAGGAAGCATTTTAGTTGCCGTGTGGCATTTTGATGCACATTTAAAATACCCTCAACAACATGACAGCAATAAAAGATGGGTATGCAATGCTATGTTTGGTTGTTTTCTATTATAGAAATTAAAACCCAGAAGTACACCACTACTACTTTTCTGTAGGTAGTAATCACAGTGAAGCGCAACACTGACACTTCCATTTTCAGCTCTTAAACATGTTCTTGGATGTGTTCTGCAGGTGCCTTCTCTTCTCTCAATGCTGTTTTTTTTTTTCTGTTTAGGGAAAAGGACGTATAACAGTGAGGTTGAGATACTCTTTATTGTGTTCTTCATTACCTCTGTAGCTGCTTTTCTGTGTATCCTTTATGTGGAAATGCTGATGGATGTAATAGCAGTAACTTTAATTTAAAGTGGCTATGTCGGTATTAAAGTTATTTCCTTCCTTCTTTTATTCCTTAGTTTTTTGGAGCTTCTTGATCTTTCATTTCATACGTAGCATAGTAAAATGCTGTTCACTTCTTGCCCGTTTTGCTTCTCCAGATTTATTGTCCCTGTTCTAAATGCTAGTATCCAGTCAAGTGTGAAAAAAGGATTACTTGTTTGCTTTGATGCTTTCCAAGTGGAAATCTTGAACCTGTGTTTAGTACTTGGAAGTGTGTTAAGTCAAAGAACTACTAAAGGTCTATAACTTCTTTGTTCAGAGATGTTCTGTGGTAGTTCCTTACTGCCAGAAGATGTTTTTCTCTAAGATGTCCAGCTTTTTCATTGTGGCAGGACATCCCTGACACAGTCCTACAGGGGCTCCTGCTTACGCTAACACATAGTTGCGAACTAAAATGTGAGCAGTTTATCTCCAGCTCTGTTCTCACAAGAGCCGAGAGATGTCTGGTACTGATCCAAAAGTATGACTTGAATCATACTTGGATGTCTTTGTATGACAGATCTGAAAGTGTGACTATATGGAAGAGCTGGATACAAGATAGCTAAGAATGTAGTGCAGTGCATCTCCAGAAGTAGCTTCTCCTAGTGTGTCTAGTATGTTAGCTAAGCAGGAACAGAAAGCGGTTCCTTTCTTAAATGAAGATCTCCAGAGGAAGGCAGATTTCTTTTGCTTGTCCTACTAGAGGTTGTATATATTCTATGCAAAGAGATATGAATGGATGATGTGCTTGAAGTCTGAAGACTTCATAATGTGCCACCTATTAAAAGGGAGCTCCTACATGTGGTATAAAATCAGTATTTTGTTTTCAGTTACTCAGTGTGTAGTGTGTGTGTGTGAACGATAAAAAGCACATTAAAATTATTAAGAATAGCTTTACTTGACTGTTTGGCTGTAACCATGTAACATTCTCAGATTCCTCAAAATTTCTTTTATATTTTGATGCTGATGATCAAACATGAAGTGCATATATTTCCCCTATAATGTGAGAATGTACCACAGTTGGGTTTAAAGCAGCTTCCCCCAAGGAGCAGTCTGTCTGTGGCAACAGATCCACAACTCTGCCAAGTTGAGTGAATAGGGCCACAAAGTTGGTAAAGGGTTTATAGTGGAAGTGGCTTAAGTCGCTTGGTCTGTTCAGCTTGAATGGGAGGAGGAAGGGCAGGCACTAATCTCTCACTTCTGGTGACCAGTGATAGGACCTGAGGAAATGTCAGGGAGATGTGCTGGTGAGGGTTAGGTTGGATATTAGTAACAGGCTATTCACACAGAGGATGATGGAACATTAGAACAGTTCCCCAGGGAAGTGCTCACAGCACCAAGCCTGACAATATTCAAGAAGGATTTGGATAGACACATGGTGTGAATGTTGGGGTTGTCCTGTGCAGGGACAGGAACTGGACTCAGTGATCCTTGTGGGTCCCTTCCAACTCAGGACATTCTGTGATTCTATGATTTTATGATTCTATGAAATGAAGGAAATAAATTTGAAGATTGGAAGTTGTTATTTTTTTTTTATTTTGTTTTAAATTGTCACTCTCAGGAAACATCAGAAATCTCTTTTTGTCGGTTGTGTACTCTACACAGTCTTCACTGTTTCCTCAAGTCAAACCTGGAAGAGCTTCATTTGAGTTCCAGTGAACAACTCCTTGCAGAGAACGTGGGGTTATAAGGAATATAACTTGTTCTAGATTGGCTGCATTTGTAGCTTCCTTAACTTCTGTTGTTATTGTAGAGGTAGAGAAGTGCAGCGGCATAAAACACTACTTCTTGGTTGAAAACACGGCTTGCAGTATGGTTTGGATTAAATATTTTATTCTGGTATTGGCTCCAATGCTGTCACATAGTTTTCTCAAGGAAGGATAGAGTTTAAAGAATATAGGCTCTTCTTTCACTGAAGATGCCAATGTTGCTTTATGTATGCGGTTCTTTTTTGATCACTGCCCTGTTTCAGTGTGAGTACCTATGTTTTTGAATAAGGGATTACGAACTAAAGCTGACAGATAATTTAGGGTACTGTTAATATATGTATAGGTGAATTTGCCTTCTGAGATTTTTTTTGAGAAATTCAAATTAGGAATTATTAAGAACTGTATTTTCTGAAGCCATGGGAGTATTGGTAGTGTTTCTTTTGTGTATGCTAAGGGCTGTATCTAGGAAATGCATTGAAAGGTGTTTTTTTTATACTAGGGTCAGTATGCCTTAGAAGAGCTGTTAAGTGAGTAAGAGATTGACTGTAGTGTACATCACAGTATTACAGTATCACAGTATTGCAAAGTTGGAAAAGACCTTTGAGATCGAGTCCAACCTATGACCCAACACCTACTCATCGTCTAAACCATGGCACTGAGTGCCTCATGCAGTCTGCAGTGCCAGTAGGTGTTGGGTTTAGGGTAAAAAAAGCTACTCTTCCCTTTCTGCAGGTATTGGTACTGAGAGCAGTCTTGCTCAACTTAGATAAAAATGAAGTAAACCGTTCTGTTAACACAAGACCAATTCTTTAGGAGATGTAGTCAATGCAGAGGAAGATTAGAACATGGTGCAGAAAGGACTCAATTACCCCAAAGTCGCAGGTGTGGTGTGAATTTACGGTGTGCTTTTTAGAAGGAACAAAAGACGCAGTGCTGAACCTGAACTCTAAAACAGAGTTCCTGCTGTAACTTGAGAGCTGCATTACTGGAAGCAGTTGAAGAAGACAGTGTAGATGGATACAGTGATCTTAGGATAGCGCTAAGTTACTCTTGTGATTCTCAGGTGAATGTGTTGAGGTGTTCTCTGTACAAAAAGGAAGTACTGTTATATATAGTCATAAGGCCTTACCTAGAGTACTGCATACAAGCCCGGTCATTCATGGTTAAGAAACAGAAACCCAAGATGGCACAAGTACAAACAAGGGCTGTATTTTTTTTTTTCAGTAAAAAATATCCTGAAAACAAAGAGCAGTATGAGGAGTAAGGTCCCAGGATTGTAGTGTGACAGGACAGTTGAGTCTGTTTTTTGACTTTCATGGGCACCACATTCCTTTTTCCCAACTTAATTGAGTGTCACTTTAAAAATACTTGGGATGCTGGCATTTGCCTACTTCCTTTTAGAAAGCTATTTGGAATACATGGTTAGAAACTCTTCAGGTCCATAGGTTTCACTAAGTATAAATTGAGATTGAAGAAGTATTTCTGAGTTTGCTTATTGACTTGTTTTGATCAGTATGAAGAACTTCTAACTTGCGAGTGCTCTTTTATTAAGATCCTAAAGCTTTTACCGATCATAATTTAATTCATTCATTTCTTGCCGATAATTTAAGTTGTTTGTATTTTTAGTAAAAACTTTATCAAATATTTACAAAATTGTTCTGAGCTCTGGCAGAGTAGAGGGATAATTACACCAAGATATATAGTTACACCTTATTGCTGAGTTGCAAAGTAGCTGTCATCTAAAACGAAATAGAGCCTTTGACAGTTCGTGTTACAGGACAGCTTTCTCCTGCTGTGCTCTCAAAAATACTGCAGTTATCTCATTGGTGCCTTGTAAGTACAGACCCACATTTTCATTTTAACCTTGCTAACACAGATTAGAATAAAGGTCGCCTATTTTATTTGAGGATGCTAGCAAGATTGCTGTTGTTGTTTTTAAATAAAATTAAACAACAAAACCTTAACTGTATATTTAAGTTTATCTTACACAGGAGCAGCGTTATTTGGGTCTGATGGATTTTTAAAGAATTTTCCTGCCCCTATATGTGTGCTAACTAATTTACAAAAGTAGATGCCTAAAATTAGGTGCCTGTGTCTGTAGCCTTGGTGTAGTTTTCAGAGGAACCGGAAACCTGAGAAGGACTGTCCCTCAGCACTGGCATTCAGTTTTCTGATACTAACAGGACAAGACGTGTCAGAGTACTTTTAACACTCAAGGCTATCCTCAGTTTCTTTTGTTCTTCCTGATTCAAAAATATATCAGTATATTTTTGATTAAATCTTAGTAAGTTCTTTATTAATAGAATTCTTTATTTAGAGAATTAAGTTTTTTATCAAAACCTTTTTCTCTTTGAAGCATCCTCTGGAAAATCAGAGTGCTGAACTCTGTATAAATTAAATATTTGAATTCAGAGAGCTAGTTGTGAAGTCTCATTTGCAGCATCTGCATTTCTGATATCACCACTATGTGTTGTCTGCACAGAGAATGAGTTCCGTTGCCACTTTCAGACCTATGACACTGTAATACTTCTGGGGGTCATCTGCAGTGTGGTTTCAGGCAACTAAATGCCATGTTCAGACACCTGACTACAATTTACTTTTTTTTGTCTAAAATGCCTGAATACATCAAAGAAAAAACTCTCTCCATTTTTTTTTAATATTTCTTAAAAAGTTTCTCTTTCCTGATTGAGTGATATATTCTTTTTCCCTTGATTCTGCTGATTTGGATATACAAGGTCAGACTCAAAAACCTGAGATGAACCCTGTAGCTTGGGAACCAAGAGTGGAAGGGGAGAGACAAAGAGGTGGTTATAGAACATGTTCCGACCTGTGACAGTGAGGCAAGGCTCAACTTGATCTCTTCATTCAGTGCCAGTGGATACATGTTCAAATACAGAAGTTTTCTTACCCCCGATTGGAAAATGTCAGTGTTCACCAGCCCACAACGCTTTTTTTATGAAGCAGTTCTTAGGTAATAACAACATCACTGTGCTTGAGCACCCAACCCTGTTCACCAGGCCTGGCTCCCTCTTCCCAAAGATCAAGTTGGTGCTCAAAGGAACCCATTTTTTTTGCTGGTAGAAGATGTGAAAGTAAAAAGTATGGAGATCCTCAACAGCCTTTCAGAAAACAATCTGTGGAATTGCTTTGCACATTGGCAGCATCCTGTGCAGCTGTGCGTCAGCTCAGAAGGGAACTGTTTTGAGGGCGATTGTAGTTAATTTTCTTAATTTCTTAAATAAAAGGAATTACAGGCGCAGTCTCATTTCTTTGTGTTGGACCTCATAATCTGCTTCTTTAGATGTAAATTTTTAAGGGCTATCATCACTATCTACTATCTTTGTTTTCACTTTTTCCTTCCATGTATGATAGCTTTTCTGCTCAGGTTTTTTTTAAGGCAATGAGTTCTTAAAGGCAACAAGTTAGGTGACCTATTAAATAGTTCAACTTCTGCCTGGTGAAGTAATTTCACAGTTTCAGATCAGAGGAAATTAAAGCTCGGACTGAAGTAGGACACATTTAGGTACTAATAATAAGAATTGTAGATCCAGACAGGGCCAGTTAAAAAAACCCGTTGTGCAGGTAGTAGGGCAAATTTGCTCTAATAGTAAAACCTGCTACGACAATTTTATCAGTTGGTTAGTAGCTGTCTGTTAGGATTTATGAGGTGGCTACTAGGTCCGTGCACAAGCAAAAGAATCTTTAACAGTTTGGAGTCCTTTAAGTAGCTTCTCAGCTGGTGGTGTGTAGGTAATCTGTTTCCTGCAAGCTAATGAAAAGCAAAATCCGCTGTTGGTATATGGCGCTGTTCACTATGACTGTGCTTAGCAAAGGCTAAGGGTGATGGAATCGCGGAATGGCATGCTTCGTTCTTGTTTCATTTCTGATTGACTCAGATTTTTAATAGGTGTCAACAAACAAAGTTAAGGAAACAATGTTGAGCTACTGACGCTTCATTCAAGAGCAAATAAAATGTGGTTTTTTTCTTATTTTTGATTTCCAGCAAAGGCTTGGAGAGGTTTTGTCTTGCTGTTAGATTTCTTTCTTCCCAAAATTTCTAACATATGTGTAGATGTTTTGGTCTTGTTGTATGGAAATTTTAGTGCCATATCTGACAGAACTTGATGCAAGTTGTGTTGCTGGATGCAGGGTACATGTGACCTGAATAAGCTGCCTACCTCAAGAGGAGGAGGATTGTGCTCTTGGCTTCTAACTGGAAAGAGAAAAAAAGCATTGTGTTTGCCCGGCTCACGCGTGAACAGCCACTATAGGCACATGAGTCTCTTGTGTGTTGTTGCCTAGAATTTGTTTGGTTCAAGACATGATGGAAATAGTAAACCTAACTGCTTTCTTCTTTCCACATGTTGATAGCTTACTCCAAAATAAGTCGTCAAAAGCCTGTTGTATAAAGTCCTTAGGTAAAGGGGATACAAGTGTGGTAGCTCTTGCAACTCAAGTGGATTCAGACTGTAAAAAGCAGCCAACCTCGCCCCCAACCAAAATCACACTGTAAATCTTTTTTTCCTTAATTTTAGAATAAAGCTTGCTGGCTATATAATTGATCCAATACCTGTTATTCTAATGAAACTGTTTATACTAGTTTGTATTAATAAGATCTAAAACATAAAAATAATGTTTATCTTTACATAGAATATACTTTTTGATCTGAATTCAATTTTAAATTGTTTTCTGTTTATTCTTATTATAAACCAGGCATTTAATCGCAACTTAATAAATGCAATGTTTTTTTTCAGATCTGTTTTCTCCTATTTGCTGTTCTCTACATAGTTTCCTACTTCATAATCACAAGATATAAAAGGAAAGCAGGTAAGCACAAACTTTAATATATTAAAAAATGTATTTTCTAAGTAAATAGGTGATTCTTTTTCTCTTTGCTTCCACAAGGAAAGCAGGAGAACTGGATCTGGGACCAAAAATGTTTTTCTGGCTGTAGCTCTATGGCAGCCAGGATCTGATGGCATTGTGCGAGCTACTGTCTTGCCCTCTGTCTGCTCCTTTTGTCTCTCAGCCATGAGTTTCCTCACTTTCCTCACTTGTGGCAGCCCTGGCACTTCTCAGACCCTTGTGCCTTCTAATCACACTAACCAAGAGAGGGAGCACACTGGAGCGTCTTGGAAAAGGATCAGTGAGTGCTGTAGCTGGCACTCTGCGGTTGAGGGAGAATGGGTGGCTGCAGTGGAGGTGGTGTGGTTGGCTACAATCAGTTGTTCTCTTGTGATTTCATGGCAGGCTAAATTTTAACGTTTTTGAGAGGGGAGAAAAGGGGAAAATTTCGAGTAGGTGCTTCTGCCTCTGTGCCTTTAGCTCCTGTTGTTCTCCTTTCATGTCAGCTTTTCCAGAATAAGTATCTTCAGGCTGTGTTCTAGCACCAAAATCAAGTTCAAAGCGTTAACTGGTGAAGTAAAAAGGTTGCCAGTAACACAAAATGGCAGTAGTGGATTTCTTCTAAAAATGCTGCTTTACTCAGGTGCAGTTATTTTAGTGTTCTTGACCTGTTCTTTATGACCTCATCAATGAAGTCTTATTCCTTGAGATAATACTGTATTTCTTTTCTTTTATACTTTTATTTTTTTTTCTTTTTTCAGACATTGTCTGTCTGAAACTGATCTGTAGGGATTTTTTTCTAAGGACAAATAGCATAAAAATATGTATAAAATGATACAATCTGTGACTCTTGACAGCTTATCTGGGACCGTGGTGCTCGGTGATAGTTAGCCTGGAGAAGCATTCGTATGCATGATGTTCTTGGCACTTTGAACTTTGGAAACTGTTTATTGAGCTATAGCGATCTGTGTTACGTTAGAGCTGCTTTCATGGATTCATGTTTAAAAAAGTAGACTTCAAGAAATTTAGAACTTCAAAAAAAACCAAACATCTTTAAACATAGGCAGTAGTTAAACAAGTGAGTAAGATGGGTACTATCTTCTGATCCTGATATGTATTTTGGATACTATGAAGCTGATGACATTTTGAGATATGGAAGAATTGGTTTGGCAAATACTATTGGGGAAGAACTGGTTTGGCAAATACTATTGGGTGTAAAGACACTTCTATTACCTTTTTAGCAGTTGGGCTCATCAACTTCTTAGAGGAGCTCCTCTGCGGCTGTCCTGACTTTGAGAGCTTTGTGAGCATTTAGTTAGGTAAACTTTGTAACCTGCTACATTTGAAGAGTTAGCACTTCTGGAATTCTTTCAGGACAAAATATTTGTTTCTACAAGAAGCCAAAATGATTCATAAGAGGCCTTGGCTTAGTCACTCAAAACACCATGAGATTCCCATCAAAAACCAGAAAGAAAACATTGTGTACTTTCACAGAATAATTTGAAAATAGCGTCATATTAGTGGCTGCATGATCATTTAAAGTGTGTGCATGACTCAGGAACTTGAAACATCTGGCTTTATTTGTTCTTAGATTTTAAAATAAGTTGGATTTACTTTTCATGGAAAACTTGGGAGATTTATTTTTGGAGTCAGCTTTCTTCTTTTATTTCAAATGCAGAAAATGCATGCTTTTGTTCACAGAGAAGGATATGATGAATAAATTTAAGGTATATTGGTGATTGACCTCTGAGGCAAATGTTGATAATATTTCAAAATGTTGGAATATTAATTGATGAATAAGCGAACAAAAATGGTCTAAAATGTGAAATACCAGAAAGGAAGCCATGGTACTTTAATCCAAAACAAAAACCAAGAACAGCTCTTCTTCCACCAATTCCCCTGGAGTGGGTGGGAGGAATGAGGAAGGAACTGAGTGGTCATCGCTACTGTTCTAGATATGCTTTCTTGTCTTTAGAAATACACTAATACAGAAAATGAAACATCTATTTAGGAATTTATAGTATTAGTTAGTATGGACCCTAAGACTTTCCAGAAGCTTGTCTGTTCTTTGTGGTTTCAGAGGTGGCCGAAGGGGCAGTTCCTCGCAGCAGCCATGGCAGTAGCAGTCTGAAAGCTTGTTTGCTGTAGAGTTCTCTGGAAGATATTTCCAAGAATTTTTTATTACGAAGTGATATAACTTTGTAGTTCCATTGCTTGAAAAGAGCTTGACTAGCAAAAAAAAAAAAAGTGTGTACTCATTTTTGGTAGGAACCAAAATATTTGGTAGGATCTTAAAATATTGATGGTAATAAGTTGTTTTAGTAATTCTAAATTTAAATTTAAGTTAGAGTTTTTCCTGTGTGTGTATGTTTTAGCCTGAGGAAAGATGGCTGTTGAATATAACCTGCTGTAATTTCATTTTCAGATGAGCAGGAAGATGAAGATGCCATTGTTAACAGAATATCGTACGTATGGTTCTTTTTTTGCAGAACCTTTTTCCTGAATGTGTTGTTGTAGTAGGAATCTTGAATGCTTCCAAAGAAATAACAGTCCATTTTAAATGCAACAGCAGATACATTGCTAGAGGGCAGAGGAAAAAGATTTGATCAAGACGCACTTTGTATTATGAAAGGCATGTCAAGAGGTCAGTTTGGTCTAGGGTTTTTTGCACTTGTGGTTCTGGGAAGCATGTCGTTGGCCAGTGCAGTGCATGAAGACATGATTAAAGAGATGGAATTCAGTGCAAGACTTGCACCTAAGTTTAGGTCTCTAAAAAGTAGGTGTTTGTATGGGAAGTGAGTATTTCAGTTCCCACTGCAGTCCATGGAATTCCTGTCAAGGGAAGACAGTGGATTGTGGAAAGAAAGTTAACTCTCTCTGAAAGAGACATCTGTATTTGATCATCTTAAAAAAGCTTAAAAAAGAATAACAAATGGAAGATAAACACTTGCCAGACCTGCTGGTCTGCCAGCAACTCTTTTCTCTTCCTGTTCCTTTGTAAAGCTAGATATTAATCTCTCCTATTTAAATATGTCTGAAGATTCACAGAACATCTATGAGCTGTTGCTGCCCTCTCAGTTATGTGGGCTTGCTACTTGCTTATTGCAATGTTCTTAGCTCCCCTGTTGTGGTACTGTCATCCTCTTGGAAGGAGTGCTTGTTGAGTATTTCATGGATTTGTCTTGTACCCTGGGAGAGTGCTGAATACATTGCAAACTGTTCACTTCTAGTTGTGCATTTGTGGCAAGCTTGAGAGATGTGCAGAAATGATCTTAGGTGTGCTTCTCCCAGCGGTGTCTCATATCAGTATTTTTGTATGATTTTGAAATGCTTATTTACAACAAGGTCTACTTCAGATCTATAGAGAGAAAATTACATGCTTTTAAATTCTATGAAGCCGATCATCCTCAAGTAGAGGAACATTTCTCCTCTGCTTTTAAGACTACAGCAAAGGCCCTTCTAGATTGAATGATCTTCATAGCAGCTGTGATCTTAGCCTGGTTCTGGATTTTTCAGTATTCTAATAATAAAATTTGTCTTGTTAACTGTTATCACCCCTTCATCTATTTTCTGTTTTAGCTCTAAAATATAACAAATACCAGCTGTAAATACTGTGTTCTTCATGTAAAAAGAGTGTAAGACAAGATTAGCATTTTCATCAGAGAAATAGCCTTTCATTAAGCATTGTTATAAATATAAAATACTTCTTGTTATTTCAGCCTAAGATTTCTTGTTTCTTATATGTGCATGCTATTTTCCAAAAAGCAATAACTTTCAAACGTATGCAGATTGATATTTCTTCCCATTGCGTAATTGTCAAGATTTATCGGTTGGGTTAGGGGAGAAAACAAAGCCTATGGGCTGTGGTATGTTACGTTTCACAATTCAGGCTTAGAATACTTAAATATCCTTAAATAAAAAAAGAAAATACCCCAGAAAACAATGGAAAAACCATAAAGGAATATATTTTTAAAATAGTCACCCCGACGTTGTTCTGTAAGTTAAGTATTGTGTGAATGAAGAGTAAGTCTGTAGCTGTTAAGGAAATGTAGTATCTCTGGAAGCAAGTTTCTGACATTCCTGTTGTAGAAATGATCTATTGAATTTTTTTTTTGTCATTCATTTTTGAAAATTGTTTCTAATTTTATTCTAGCATTGGATTAGTTGTGTAAGAATGTTTTTGTTGGTTTTAGTTTTTTTTTGAAGAGCACAGTTCTTTCTAATGCCACAAGATGGCATTTCATATAAGTTGTATTTGGGATCTGAAAAAAATAATCTTTGACACTTTAAATATTTCTGACAGTTTCTCTGTATTGATTTTACAGTTATGAGGAAACTGCAAGCTATGAGATAATATTTGAATAACTGTGAAAAATATTGCTTTTTTTTAACAGTTTGATGATGGAATATTTGCTTATGTATAATTACACTCACTTTTTAGAAATGAAACTGCTCTGCTTTAAAAAAATTGTAGTAAGAATATAGAAATTGTTTTTTTTTTCATTCTAAGTGTGTATGTGGGAAATTAAAACTAAAACAGGAGACTTAGGAAAAGATGTTCTGTGAACTCCAATAATTTATCCTGTGTATGACATTGGAATTGAGTACATGCAAGTCCCAAAATTGGACTAGTTGGTTAAAACTAATTGTATTTACTGGACTTTGTAACCTACTTGGTATTTTAAATTTACCTTTTGGAAGTGAAATATTGTGTAAGTCAGTTTCTCCTGCCCCTTTACAATGTAAGAATGTGTTGTCTTCAGACACTGATTAATAGGTAAGATAACTACTTTTTTCCCCTATTCAAAGCATGCTGGTGCTAACAGTGGTACATTTCTTTAAATTTCAGGCTGTTCTTGAGCACCTTCACTCTAGCAGTTTCAGCTGGTGCAGTCCTGCTTTTGCCTTTCTCAATAATCAGCAATGAGATCCTGCTTTCTTTTCCACAAAACTACTATATTCAGTGGCTAAATGGCTCACTAATTCATGGTTAGTACTCAGCATAATGTAATTAAAATGGATGTATTTGTTATATGTGCACAGTTATTTTATTATTTTCAAACTCATAACTCCATTTTCATTTAAGATGCTGATTGAATTGTTAATGTTATTGACTAGTTGTTTTTTCTGCTGTGTAATATATCACAAAAGTCTTAACTGTTCTGTTGTTTTTTTTAAGGAATTATGCAGACTTGATATCTTTAAACTAAACTCACTGCTTTGAATATTAATAAGAGCTACTAGAAACTAACTCAAACACACTGTTCAAACTTCTTCCTAATGTGTTAATGCAAGATTTGTAAAGCCTACCTATTTATGATGATGAATACAAATTTATTGTCAAAAGATAAAATAAAAGATTTGTTTTAAGAAAATTTCTAGTGATGAGCAGTTGCCAACTGTTAGTGATTTGTTTGTAAACAAGGAAAATTATAGAATTTAAGTGTAGCGAGTGTGGTAAAGAGACACAATGAAAATGAACAATTTAAGGAAGATGAGATACAAGGAAAGAATGTTACTTGTAATTGCAACAATGATGTCTTGATGCCTGGCAGAGTGGGTTTTGTATGTTTTCCAGTACTGGTTAACACGCTTGTGACTATGACGTGTATAATTGATGCTAATATTTGAAAATGTTTTGAACGCTTCTATGTGTCTAAGGGAAAAAACTGGTGGAACTCTTTTCTCCAGCCAATTCTATTAAAACCTTTGCTATGTGAAACAATTTATGTGATCCGGAACAAATAACTTACAAGTTAACTATACTGTCCTTTTTCTGTTCTTGTTAAGAGACAGTAATTGGGCTTTAGAGGATTTTTCTCAGAAAAATGTGCTCTTTTTGCTAAATGTCTGATAATACTCACAGATAGTAACTTCCTGAATTCCATATCCAGATACTTTTTTTGCAACAAATTTAACATGTATATGTGAAGACAGGAAACAATGCATATTTTCTGTCATCTTTCTGAAAGCAGTTCATTATTTTTTGTGTTATCTGGACAGTAAAAGGATTTTTTCTTAGTCCCTTGAGTAAAGAGGAGCTGACTGTAGGTGTGGTGATCAGTGGTGGCCCCGACTGTGGTGACAGAGTAGGTTAACCTGAGAAGAGTGAGGAAGGAAAACAGTAGAATAAAGATATTAGATTTTAAAAGAGTAGACTTTGTTCTCTTCAGGAAATGTGTTTGTGGGATCTTACTGGAGATGCCCTGAAGGCAGAGGAAGCTGGGAGAGAGGCTTACTGTCAAGGATAACTTTCAAGCACTTGCAAGGCAAAGAGCAGGTGTAACAGGAGTTCTGTGTGGCTTCATGGGGCACTCCTGAGCTTAAAACCAGAAAGAAAGTGTACAGAGAGTAGAAGTAGGGACGAACGGCATTGCAGAAGTGTAGAAATGTCACTTGGGTTAATATCCTGGTGTGAAGTTAGGAAAGGCAAGGCACAGCTGGATTTGCAACTGATGAAGGGCTTGTATAGAGCCAACCCCTGCTCTGGGGTGTGCAGCAAGAGGCAACACAGTATTTGCCAGGGCATAAAGCAATGAATCTTGACAGCGGGAATGGTTGAGCACTAGAAAAGGTTGTCCAGAGGGACTGGGAAATTAAGTCCTTGGAAGTTTTTCAAAACTCAGCTGGCTAAAGCCCTGAGCAATCTGACACATGCAGTTTAACTGTTTTAAGCAACACATCAGACTATGTGACTATAGATTCTTTCTAGTTGAGATGTTCTGTGATCTGTTTTGTCACGTATCATGGAGGATTGCTAATTCAGTGTGTCTCCTACTTGGAAAGAAAAAAAATACCCAGCTAATTCTAATTTTTCACACAGATTTAGCTGCTCAGCCGGATTTATATTTTTTGCTCCCGAACATGAAAAGAAAAATATTTAATGGAAAATAATCCTGTTTTGTGTCCAATTTCACTTTGGTAAAGCTACAATAAGATATTTCAGAGTTGCTATAGTACTTGAGAAAACTTTGGTTAATTAGAAAGCTACTTGAAAAAGTAGTTATCAGATAGGAAGACCTTTGCATTTTCCAGTGGCCATCTTTTGATTTTAATGTGATAATATTTTAAAAGTACCACTTTATGCATGCACAGTATAATTTGTATTTCACAAGTCCAATGTGGTCAAAGGCTAACAAGGAAGTAAATTCAGCATCTTAGTGTTTCCAAACTTATGCTGTGGTAGACACGACCAAACCAAACTGAGATTTACTGCCAGTGGTATGAATACTTCAGAAAAATCAGTAGATTTGGATCTGACCAGGGGCTTCTGTGACTGCAATGTAACAAGAACCAGCGTATGGTTTTCCCACACGTTTCCCTGGGGAAGCGCTCCCTCCTGTGGTGTGTGCTCTGTGTGCACAACAGCACTGCACTGCTCTGTAACATCCACTCTGTAGTGGCATTCCTGTTTGGAGCTGGTTATGAAGTACCTGTGCATGTTTTGAGAGCTGATAGTGCTGTCACAAACACTCAAGTTCAGAAAATGTTCATCACACCATTACACTCCATCCGGCTTAGCCTGCAGGTCAGGTGTGCTTTGCAAATGGTATCAGATGGGAAAATCCATGTTGCCTTTAAACACTTCAGTTTTGCTAAATTTATCAATTGCAATGCAATGAGATACGTGAATGTGACATTAAGGGTTTTTGTACTGCAGACTGTTGCATTAGTTGTGGCATGTAGGAAAATAGAAAATATGTACCTCCGATTTTTGAAACTTGGCAGAAAGCTCATCACTGAATCCAGTATAAACACTCTTTACCTAATGTACATAGAACTAAACCCAGAAATCCGCCAACAGCTGGGTGTTCACTTGTGCTGTTGTTGGATACAGCCACCAGGTGGGGGTAAATTGTAATGAAACTGCCATGAGGGAGAGAAGAAAAATTGCTGTTTGCCAAAGACTGAGAGATTTTTAATTTTCAAGTTTTATTAACTTGTTTTATGGGGGATTTTCTTAGGTCGCTACAAATGCACAAAGGAGAAAAAAGGAAAATTCTCTAGTAGAGTGCTTAAAGCTTTAATATATTTGATATCTGCAAGTCTCTCTCATGCAATTTTAGGATACTGTGCAGTAGGAAATAATTATTTCTCTGAGTCAATTTTAATTTGATTTCTGAATTATAAAATCAGGATAATAAATACAGAAAAAGAGAGCCCTGTTCCTTTGAGGAAGGTGCATATGGATATCAGCAGCAGTACAGCACTGTCCTTCCCGTGTAACTTTACATGCAAGATGTAGCTCTGTAATTTAATTTTCTGCAAATGTGGTTCCTGTCAGCTGCTAGTGTGTAAAGTTTTTGATTTTCACTTAAAAGTCACCCCAGATGTACATCACTCTCCCCTCTCTTAATGCTCTGTGCATACTGCGCAGCTCCCTAAGTGCTGTTTTACATTGTAGATACAGATGTAATAGAGCTACTCAAATTAGGGCAACCAGGTATTCAGCTTTACATTGGGTAACGTTCAGTTAGAGAAAAAACACTGAAATAAGACCCTGCCCTGATGTAGAAGTATTTCTACTCTAACACTTGTGTCTTAGTTTTCAGAAAAAAAGGCGTACACAGGCTGCTTGAGTTAATGTACCTCTAGTGAGGGCAGTTAATGACATTCTTGCTGATGTTGCTATGTGTGAATGTTCCTTGAATGGTAACAGGAGCTTCCTGGCTAAGCAAATTCAAAAGGAAAAATCCTCCTCTTTGTTAGCTGGAGTTTAGCCACCTTTAAGCAGTCTGTTTTCTTTAGCAATTGAGTCTTATATTTCACGCATCCTCTGGAATTTTCTTGGTTTGTTTTCTGTAGCTTATTTGGCTCAGTTTGGTTCTTGGTGTCCTGGTGCTATCAGTTGCTGAAGAAGTAGATTCATTCCCCCCTCTTCCCACCATGTTTTTGTCTTTCTTTGACATTTAATTTCATTTAAAGAAAAAGGAAGTATATGTGGTAAAAGCGTTTTTTAGAGGGGAGTGCAGGTGAAGGTAACTGCTGGCTATTTTATGTTTGGAACTAAATACAGGAATTTCTCTCAATGATGAATTTGCCAGATGTGCAGTAAATGTCTCCTTCCTTCCTTATTCTTTCCAAAGTGGAAATTTCAAAGAAGAAAATGTACAAGCCTGTACATGAGAGGAAGGAAATAAACAAAGCTCTTAGTTCAAATTTTCTTGTCATGGGGGATATTCTTTGTTTGGATTTTAGGTGATATAATGTAATCCTTCAGAATTGTGGAAATATGTGTTTTTTGGGGAAGGCAGGGAACTAAACCTGTTTTTCTCAGCTACAAAAGAAAAGCTGTGCTTTCAGGATGCAGAATGTGTGACACTAGTTAAACCTGTTACCTGCAATTCAGTGCTAGTGTAGCTAAGCCGCTGCTTTTATAAAGTACAAACACTGCATCCTGCTCAACTTTTGTTAGGACAGTGATGGGCTCATGTTTATGCCTCAGAAACTGGCTGTTCAGAAAACAGATACCCTTAAGGGAGATCAGTTATCACTTCAGGTTGTTTTCTAAACCTTTTCCCTTCCTGCAGATGTCGCATGTGTCTTACAGATGTCCCAGTTTCAGTCAGTTACTGATTTTTCACCTAGATCACAGAACAGTTGAGGTCTTGGAGGGGATCTCTGGAAATCATCTAGTGTGCTCCCACTGCACAAAGCAGGGTCAATTTGAGAAGGCTGCTCAAGCCAGTGCCCCCAGTTGGGTTTTGAATATTTCAAAGGGTGGATATTACATAATCTCTCTGGACAGCCTGTTTCAGTGTTTGACTGCACTCGCAGTGGGAAAAGAATTTTCTTATGTTTAAGTTGTTTTTTTCTTTTTTCATTTTCAATTTTTGCTCATTGCTTCTGCTCCACTCACTGGATATCACTGTAAAGGGTCCAGCTATTTTATTTTCTTGCTCCTTCATCAGATATTTCTATACATTGATTAAGCCCACTTTGCTCTAGACCAAGCTATTTCAGTTTCTGTTTGTGTGACAGATGTTGAGTTAGTTGATCGTCTTTGTGGTCCTTTGCTGGACTCACTCCAGTATGGCCATGTTTGTCTTGTATGGAGGTGCCCACAAGGGGATACAGTGCTCCAAATGTGTGCCAGCAGTGCTGAGCAGAGAGGAAGGATCACTTCCCTTGACTTGCTGGCAGCACTTCCCCTAATGCAGCCTAGGATGCTGTTAACCCTTTTTTTGTTGCAGAGGCACATTCCTGGTTGATATTCAACTTGGTGTCCTACACAACCTCTAAGGCCTTTTCTATAAAGCTGCTTTTGGAGTGATTGGTCCCCAGTGTGCCCTCTGCCAATTCTAATCTGTCGAGGTTTGGCTGAATGGCAGGCCACTGCTCCTGCCCATTTTATATCATTGGCAAACTTGCTTAGGATGTCTTCTTTCCCATCATCCAGGTCACTAATGAAGATGTGAAACCCAGTAGACCCCCTGGGATACACCACTGGTGACTGGCTTCCAGCCTGACTTTATGCTGCTGGTCACAAACCTCAGAGCCTGGAAACTCAATCAGTTTTCAGAGACCACTTATCTAGCCCATACTTCATTAATTAGTCTGACAAGGTTATGGGAATGGTGTTGAAAGCTTTGATAAAAACAACATCCACTGCTTTCCTCTTGCCCACTGATCCAGACGTCTCATCCTGGAAGGCTGTTGTTACTGTCACTGTGATATCTTCTTTTAATTTGGAGGTAGTGATGGCATTTGTATATTGCTATCAAAATAATGATTTGTTTTCCTCTTGAGGAAAAAATACAGAAGGAAATGAGTACACCGAAGTGAGGTCCACTGATGGTAGTAAAATACTTTTGTCTTGGAATTTTTTTGGAACGGTTATCTAAAGAGACTTGACTGGGATATTGTGGAAGTAGTCCACCTGAGTTTGCAGTCTGCCTGTCAAGATATCAGACAGTTGCTGCTGTTTAAATTGGTATCTGATTTTTGTTTGAAGATCCTTATACAGAGAAATGGGTACTTTTCAGCTGTGATCTGTAAATAAATCTGTATCCATAAGAACCCGGCTTCTCTTAGCTCTTGTGTGTATATTACATAATTATATGTAAGGGAAGAAAATGTAACATTTTTAGAAATTAAAGATGAGAGGCTTGTAATGTAAGCTTTTTCTTATTTGTTGCAGGTTTGTGGAATCTTGCTTCTCTTTTTTCAAATTTATGTTTGTTTGTGTTGATGCCCTTTGCCTTTTTCTTCCTGGAATCGGAAGGATTTGCTGGCTTAAAAAAGGTAGGAAAACACTGTTAAATATAGAGTAATTACAGTATATATTCTATTTTCAGTCCTTGTTTCTGATGAAACTGAAATTACAAATTTGGGAGTATTTGGTACTGAGTGTGCTTATGTGAATGTTCATGTATGCATAAGCAGATCAATGGAATTTAGTGCGTGTCTGCAAGTAAGAGTAAGGGGAGAAAAACTCCTTGAAAAGCTTTGCATACTGAGATCAAGAAAGTTACTTGTATTTTTTGGTTTTAATAACAAAATGTTTTAATAAAGATTTTATTTTTTTGAAAACGGTTTTGTTGAGATGCCAAAAGAGAAGGTTCAGTAAATGTACTAGAAATAAAGTAACAAAGGAAAGTACTGGCTTCCTACTCATGGGAAGGGTGATTAAATAAAAAAGAAGGCAGGCTTGATTTGTGAATTCTAAAGATGACAGACATCAAAAAAAAGGTTCAGGTGTGGTCAGTATTAACAATAATATGTTAAGAAACAATATTGAATGGGTAAGAAAGTAACTAAAAATATTCAACTTAGTTGAATATTTTCAAGTTGAGAGAGCTGAATTTTTCAGCAAAGCATGGAATTTGGCAAAGGTATTTCTGAACTGTTATTAATATGGGAACAAAAGAAATATGGAAGAATGGGAGGCAGAGCAAAAGGAATTTAAAATTGTAAATATCACATAAATTAAACTGGAATGACTATCTGGGGACCAATTGTGGCAAGTTTTCATTAATCTTTATCTTCCAAATGATTACACTTTTGTTTTTAATGATACTACAATTGAGGGAATTCCATGCCCTTTGGATAATAGTTATTAGAAAGTAAAGGATCTTGCAAAGTTGTGCAAAATCAGGAAAATGAAATGCATTAAAGATGGATGCTGAAGACTGAGTCATTGGTGGATCACATGTAACATAAATCAACAAGGGGATGATAGTGCTGGTAAGGAAAACATAATTCCTAGTTGCATTGACAGGAATATGTCACGGAGCTGATTGTTGTCATTTTTGTTCTTGGTGGAACTGGGAGAAACTCAGGTGAAGTGCTGCATCCTATTTGGAATTTGAGAGAAAACAGAGACGGTGAAGAAAATAAAGATACTTGGTACAGCATGAAGGAAGATTTTAATTCACAGAGAGTGTGAAGAAACAGCGATTTTAGTCTATGATTGGAGATACTGGGAGGTTGCATAGACGGAGCAGCATAGCTGTGTCAGAAAGGGTCTGCAGAACCCAGGCAGGAATGTGTGCAAATACTTGTTTGGTCAAGTTGTTTTAGCCTGTTCTGGGCGCCTTGGTGCTACTGCAGTGTTAGTTTGTCTTCACTTGAATCGTGGACGTATTCAGGTTACTTCAGTTACCAGTTTGGATGACCAAGCTAATGAGTTCAGCTTTAAAGGATTTTGGTGGTGAACTAAGTGTTGTCCACACTACTGTGTTTAACTCTACTTATGCAACTTGACTAGAAAAAACTCTCCTCCTCTTCCCTCATTTTAGGTTTCTATAGGGCTAAAAAAGCTTCTGGCAATTCGGTTTGTCCTCTCAGTATTCAGGTGGAGGTGTTCCAGTTTCCTTTTGACTCTGAATTGTAGCCACAGCTTATGTAGATTTTTTCTTCTCAAAAAGAAGTAAGTTAACTGATTTTAATGGAATTTGTGTCTCCTGCAGTCCAATTAAAGCCAAAGCTTCTCTCCATTAGCGCACCATGTATGGTACTGCTGTTGTGTTCCCTTGACCTCTAGGTTTCTCTTGGCTCCAATGGACATTTTATGTATCCTGGCTGCGTTAAATGTGCACTTTCTGTAAAACTTTAATAGTTTTGTAAGTTTAATAAAAGTTATGCTGTTAGTGGCTATCAATAAATCCCTTTGGGGATAAATATCACCATTGCATGTTTACGCTTGGAAGCATTTGTAACTCCAGGTGGGATAGAACTATAATCTATCTACAGATGACAGGAAAAAAGTGATTATTGGTGTTTTAAGAATGCTTTTGCTTCTTCATGAGGGTAGATGAGATCAGTGTTTAGTATCACACTCCACCTTTTAGGAAGAAGAGGGAATTCAGTTTTTAGGATATTGTTACTTTACCATCAGCTGAATGTTTCTAGTACAGCTCAAAAGCCAAATGTAATTCCTAGTACAGGTACTCAAGGCCTTTGTCCAATGTCTGTTCTACCTGACTGCTCTATTTAAAAGCATCCAATACAGACATATATTGAATTGGTTTACCAACTTTGAGTGAGCCTTACAGCTATCGGTTAAGAGGCAGGAATTGTAGCCTATTTTTATATGAACATACCTTGTCTTTGGTCACTTTTCCTAGAAAGTAAGTGGCAAATGTCACTTCTGGACTAAATTGATAGTTAAAATTGAGCATGATGTTCCATTCAAATTCTGAAGCGCATCGATGATTCTACTCACAGTAAGTCCTATATGCATATTTTAAAGAGTTACATCACATAATAGGGTGATTGGAATCTGGTAACATTTATGCTTGATTGAACACAGGATTACGTATACGCTTTTCAGTTCTAGAATTTGTGAAGAGTACTTCTTTTTTTTACTTTCCTTAGATTGTGGCACATTGCCTATTTGTTTTTTTAGAGAAGGTTTTGATGCTCTGTTTACCTTGAGGAGTTCTGGTACTTTAACAAATTATTTTGGTTTTGATTATACTTGTACAATTTTTTTTTTTTGTAAAAAGTCATGTTGTGTCATTTATCACATCAGACTAATGGGCCAGAGAGATAAAACATAGTTCAAATGCTGTTACTGTTAAACTGGCAAAACCAGATTTTACTGATTTCAATTTAAAAGAATATTTTGTGTGTTTGGCATTGCAGCATTTAAGAGAAGAGCAATCTATTGTAAATGTGAAGACATTGAATAAGGAGGTTTGGCACATGCTATGCAATCTTTCATTTTAGAGTTGGATACAAGCAGTAGGGAAGGGAGTTAATTCCAGATATTCACTCAGCACAGCTCAAAACTTGGATAAAAAGACAGTTCCAGAAGCTTTTATGCAGGTAGTCGACAATTACTTTCATTATAATGAATAAATAGGTCACTTGAGGTGTGCACAATGAATATATCTATTTGAAGGTGTTCATGTAAGAATTGCTTGTTGGATTTTAACTGAGGTTCTGAAAACGAATGATTAAAATAAGTTCTGTTCTGAAATTGAATATTTTTTTCACTTAGTGTATTTCTGTATTCGTCTTAAATTGTGACAGTACTGGTGTCACATATGGGACTAACCCCAAAGTTTTTAGCCATCTGTTTGAGTGCTTATGATAGATTATGCTGTAAAAGTTGATTTTTATCTATTCACTGTAGTGTGAACTTCTTGTAAGCTGTGATATTTGAGATAGCTCCTGGATTTCTATTATGAGCTTTGTATAACTTTTCTTTCCATGTTCTTGCCTCTGTAACTATTTGCTTCATTAATTTGAATGGGTTTGATTAACCATTTTCCAATTTACTATGGCTTTTTTCTTAGTTGCTAATATGCTTTCTAAATGACACATGGCCCCTCTTATAGACTCTTTTCGATTCCCCAGGGCAAGAGTTTAAAACAACCAAGGTCTTGCATATTGTGCAGAGGAGAGAAATACGGAAATTAGGCTCTCGCCATGGACGGATGCAGTGTTGTACTGAAAATCAAACTGATTCTCTGTCTAGTTTTTAATCACAACCACTATGTTAATTCTAAAAGGGCATTTGGGGCCTAAGGGGGTTGACCATTGCATTTTAAAGAGCTTAAGTGCTCTTCCTTGCTAAGGTTTATTTCTATTTATTTCCATTTATCAGAAAAATAATTATAAATCTAATATTGTCATTGTATAATGTTGCGTATATATATCTTTATGTATATATATGTACATGTGTTTACATACTGTGTATATTCATGCACACATATATTTTCATGCACATGTGTGAATTAGGTTTTTCAAGGCTACTAAAGTAGTAGGAGTTCATTGTGATATGTAACACTGTAGCTGATGCTATTAGCTGAGCTATCGGAATACCTTAAGTAACTTTAATCTCCTGCATCAGTATTAAAATCTTTTTCGTATCTTTTTCTGTTCTTCTTGGCTTTGTAGAGTCTGTGCATGAAGTTGTATGTCTTGTGTAGGTACTCACTCAGTTCTTTGTCACTGTCCTTTTCAAATTCTGTAGTACAATTCTGAAACAAAGATGTCAACTGAGTTTCTTAATGTCAGAATTAACCTCATTCTATATCATTCTCTTCAAAAAAGGAAAAATGTGCTATTTGCAGTTGAGCATCTGTAGTTCACAGTGCTGATGTTTCCATGTGCGGTAGCAGACTGCACAGAAAATTACGTGTGTGCTGCTATATGAGGGAGACAATCATTTCTGAGGAGATAATTGCTATGCCTTTTCTTGACCTTAAAATATGCTTTCGCTTGATGTAGCTTCAACTGAAATTTGTATTTGTTTGAAGTTGACAAAGATAAAGATGTTTAGGAGTAATTTTCCTTGTAAGAAAATACAAATAGTGCAATTTACCATCATGAGAAACTGGAATAACTGGGTATTGCATAATCACGAGTGCAGAGTTTTAAAAAGGCTTTCTGAAGTATTTTACCTTAATACTGATCTTTGAACTTGAAGTCACGGCATAAAGTTTAACATAAGCGACAGCAACATCCTGACCAATTATCCAAATGATCCAGACATCCCAAAATGTTCAGAACACAACACACAGAGTCTGTGGATTAAGAGGTTAACTCCTGGAACATCAAAAGAAGTGCATGATAATAAAAACAAATAGTACAAAAATTTGAGGTAACTTCCTTGCTTAATTAATTAGGTAGGCCAGGTGGAAGCGAAGAGGCCAGAGCTGGTGCTCAGAATGTCTATAAAGCTGAGCAACATGACAGCACAATGGAGGAGGAACAAAGATTTTTTTAATATACTTCTATCCTGTGTCACAGTTTGAAATTGTCCTGGTTTATGTCCCTTTTGGCAAACTTACATAAAAGTGACCCTGTACTGTATTTTATGACCAGATGACTTTTTTTCCCAGTGGTTAATTTGTATCAGACCCCCGTCTTAAAGAAACACAGAAATGAGTAGGAAGTCCAAGCCGGTTTGTCTCAATGAGCTTTCATTGCATGCTTTCATTATTTTTGCTCGTTTTTGCCACTGATCATCCATAAATTGTTGGAAATGAGTGATTAAGGAAGTGCTGCTTAGTGTTAGTGGCACATGCACATTCTTGGTATGTTTTTTGTGGGTGAGAGGAAATCGCGTACTGCACAAACAAAAAGGAAAACTCCTGCTGGGAACCTTTCAAGGAAATTTAACTTGCATAATGTTTTGATCTTGGTGTTTATTACAGAAAATAAGAGTAATATTTCACCGGCTATTGTTATGTGTCAGCTACTCTTTCCATCTGCTTACCTTTCCTTGATATCTCGTCCTAAATCCTCCTTGAGTTTATTTTAATAGAAACACCACTTGAAAATGGAGCAGTTTATTCATATGCTTAAGGCAGGTGAGATGGGCCAGTGTTCTGAATAGTTTATTGTGCAGTGCTTGCTACTGTATAGGGATTTGGCTGTCACAGCTGCAAAGCCCTGGCTGCCTTAGCAGTTGCAGCTTAGCCTGTGCAAGCGAAATATGGTGTGTAGGTTCCCTTCCAAGTAGAGAAATACAGCAATTTCTGCTGTTAAAGGCAGTTTTCCTCCCTTCTCCTCATTCATTTCTTTTAAAATGTGTTTTGTAAATAGAATTACCACTTTCGGGATGGACTGAAATGTTTGAAATTGCTTTTTTTTTCCTTCCTATAAAGCTGTTATTAACCTGCTGAGCACTGCAGTGTGTGTCTTCAATCTCCTCAACATTTGAGTTGATTTGATAGACTCTGTATTTATTAATAGCAATGACTCTGCCTAATTATGTCACTATATAAGAAGACTGATCTAAGCTTAAATTTCTAATGCGTTGTGTTGCAGTGCATTATATTTGCAAGCTCTAAATAACTAAACATAGTAAAAAATGTAAGTGAAAAGCAAACCTGCCACTTTTTCCTTTCTTGGTGGGTATGGAAATTATAATATTGGTATTTTTCCATGTAGGAAAGCTGTACTCCCCAGTTTTGATGTGTGTAGCAGCAGAACTCTGGTTTAACTGTAGATGTAGAGCACTGTAAAATACATTTTCAATATGTGATGAAGCCAATGTAGGAAGTACGTTCAAAGTTAGTTTTGAAGTATTTGCTTTTAGAAACTCTTCTGTGAATCTTGAAGTATTCCATGGAAAGCAGCAGTTCCTATAATACAAAATACTGGGGAAGTTGGCTTGGAAATCTTTTCCAATATGAGATTATCGCTAATTAAAGCCAGTCAATTCTCTAAATTTGTCTTGATTTTCCTGGAAGAGTGATTTGGAGAATGCAAGAGTCTTGAACCTTGTTTGGAAACAGCATTTGACTTTATGTTTTCTCCTTGCGTGTACCTTTGACTACAATCGCAGGCCACTGTGTGCGATAGTCTTGAGGTACCCTGTTAACAGTGTATGTTTATTTGGCGTTTAAGCTCGTATTTATTTGTCTATAAAATCATTCAGCATGAGCTGAGACTTTAGTACTCTGATCTCCATGAAATGTTTACTAGCGTGTAACTGAATTATTGTATGTTATATTACAACCCATTTACTCATTCTGTTAGTAATCCCAGAGACAAAAGTTGTTTTATCAGTCACATCAAAGGCAGCTGTTTGGTTTTGTATTTTTGACATAAGCTAACATCTTAAGTTCGGATATGAAGTCCAGTTCTTTAAACTGGAGTAATTTAAAATGACACCACTTAAAATTTATTAGGCTTTTTTAGTTGTTGTTTAGAAGCAGGTTGTGATTATTCTGGGGTTGTGATTTGGCAAGTAGCTTGATCAGGGTTTTCCCTCATTCCTATTAAAATAAAAACATACTTAGCTGACAGTTATACGAATCCATGCATAATCTGTAAGACTTAAGGTGGAGAGTTAAGGATTACATGTAATAGTAAATCTTGCATTAAGAATAGTGTGTATCTTGACTCTTCATAAGCTTCCTGCTTCTATTGAAGTCTCAGAAGTAGTGCAATAGTAGTCAGCTAAATGTAGAGTGTGTTTGTAGTTTGCGATGTAGAGGACAGGCACATCTAATATATTAAGAAAAACTTATAAAATGGAAGGAAATAGAAGATCAGAGATTTTAGGGTACTTCTTAGCATGTTGCATTGACGAGTGTCCGCACAAAACTCTGAAAGCACGTCAGTTTTACACTATAAGGTCCATTATTTGCAGTTCTGCAGAGGAAAAGAAAATTTCTTACTTTAGTGGTATATGTCGGGAAATTAGCCTGAGGAGAATTATGTTAGCATATGATCCACTTTGGAGTGCTTGTGATTGGAATATGTAACTACTGGAGATCAGTTTGGGATAAAAATGGCTTTGTAAAAGTATTGCAGGGATGTCTGGTTTTCTGTCCTTTCACGATGACTATAACTAAGGCAAAGTTAAAGACAATAAGGAAACAAAGATTACTACAGGTAGGTAAAGAAGATCTTGGGAATGTTGGTTATATTAATTTTTGTATTACAAAGCTTGGACTTCAGCGTGTATAACTTAGTGTATGTATTTGGACATTTAGGAACAAAGGCTGTGTGAGACAGCAAACTAGATAAATAACATGCCTGTGTTATTCAACTTGTCATGTTTCAGTAAGGCCAAAATAAAAAAGAAATTCCATAATCATAGTTAGGACAGAGAGACTTGGGACTATAGAGGAAGAATGGCTTAATGTGCATTTACTTTTGTAGCTTTATAAAAGCATTTTATAAGACATCTTGCGTAACACAGTTGGGGACACTATATGCAAAAATCTGATCTTTTTATTTTACTATAAGATCATCTGTGGTTTGTTGAATATATGTAACAGGTCTGTATCTAGGACAGCCAAGGGGGAAATAAGCGGATGTTAGTTGTTGCACACATTGGATCAAGATGTGATGTGATCTGTGCTCCATTTCATTGAAGTAGTTAAATGTCAGTTGTTTGCTTCCATAAATTAGAATGTACTTCTTTTAAAGAGGCCTCAGTATAAGTTACAATGAATAGATTAAAAGGAGATAAGCTAGTGGTATCTTACTCAGTATAGCTTTTCTGCACTACCTGCCTCACTGTGGCTTCATTAGCTAAGGAATGGTTTAGCCTTTCTGCAGTAGTTTATGGAGTTGAAATTATAATTACTGTGGGGTTTTTTTGACCAGCTCTTTAATGTAGATAGAAAAAAATATGTCAGGTTAGTCTGTGTTCTTGCAACATTTTGATGTATTTGAGCTATGGGAATTAGTTGAGTGCCAAGATGAAACTTTTAATAATTGGGGGAAAAACACTATGCAAAGAAAATATCAAACACGCTTAGTGTTATTTCAAAATGTGCTCTTCTAGCTTTTACCTCAAGCACGCTGTGAGAAACTGTATTAGACAACTCTTACAAATGAGTAGATAGAGTCATCTGTAAAACTAATTAGTTTGAGAAACTTGCACTGGAGCATTAGTTATTATTCCACCTCATCTGAGCCAGGAATGAAAAGCATTGCTGAACCTTTTGTGCTTTCTCTACTCCTACGTTGTTCCGAGCTTGTACATGTCTGCTTATGTCTTGTGGAATTTCCACAGTTCTTTGCTAAAAGCTCTAACATATAGGTCGAACCCTGCAAATAGAATAAGGTGCAAATATTTTTCTCTGCTGCTGTCTTAGTGAATAAATTGAGTGCTTTACAAGGTAAACGGCACTTCTGATTGCCCATCTAAAACTAGTGTTTTTTCATTAGTACTGGTAATGAACAGTGTGATATTTAGACCTCTAGTTTACATGACTTATTTAGTATTACTAGAAATACTCCACATTAAGGATTACTCTATAGTAAGAATTACTTATTCTGAATTGACAATGCAAGGAAGAAGCTAATACATGTGTAGTGAGTATTTGTAAGGTAGCCAACAATTTTATTTAGAAAAGAGGGGAGAAAGGAGGACTAGTGGGTTTGTTCTCCCATCCTTGGCCATTTTATTCATTTATTAATTATTATTATTATGGGGGTGTAGCTTTTTGAAGGATTTCCCAGCTTTCAGCAGCCTGGGGCTTTGGCCAGTTCCTAGATCTGTGCTTCCTTCTTGATCTTATTCACTCTTGCAAGGTGTTAGTAATAGACATTGACACCAAGAAACCTTCAGGTTTCTCTTTATTTTAGAACTTTAATAGTGACTTGTATGCTTTTATGAGTTACTTGCTTTTGGGAACTGTCTTTGTGATTTCCATCTGCCAGAAACACCATCACAAATTCCAATGTCTGTCTTTTATGTTTTTGTATTACTTATCTTAATCTTCTGCCAAGCTGCAAAGAAGTTGGAAAATTTCTATTTATCTTCCTATCACTGCAGTTGAGCAGGAAAGATTCTTTGTGGTCCAAAAGTATATGATTAGGAGACTCATAGTCAGAAATCCCACAGCTCCTGTGTTGTTGTTGCAGGTGGCCTTGAAAAGTCTGGGAAACTTGGTAGGTGGAGGGAGTGGAGCATCTAAGAGCTAATTAGTGAGGGCTGCTAAATGGAACAACAGAGGAAACTTGTAGTGGAAATGAGTAGCGTTGGGACAGTCATCATTTTACTGCATGTATCCTTTCATTTCTTCCTTCCCTTCTCCCTAGAAGGTTGAGGTTGTGTGCTTTTACCATAGTGTCGATAGGTCTACATATATCCTTTTTAGTAAGGGCTTGGGTATAATCCTGGTTCTTTGCAATAGTTCATTTCTGCAAAGGAGGGAGGAGCAGACGGCAGTAGGGTTGTCACAAATAAGTGTTTGCATTTTCTCTGATATTCTGTCTAGCTGGTCCTCGTTTTAAGAAACTGCTAAATCTTCTGTTGCCAAATCTGGAGGGAATGTTTTTCTAATATATTGTTTCTGTGTTAAATATGCAAGAATGATACCTGGATGTGAGACAACCAGGTGTGAAGTAACTTGAATCAATGTGTTATAAACAATAGGCAATAAATGAATTTCACATTATTCTCACTGAAGTCCATCTTATTGGATAATTAAATAGGTTCTAGGAAAAAAAAGGGGGAAAGAATCTTTTTTTTTTTTAAATCCTGATCATGAAGATGTGAGTATGCATGGAGTGCCTCTTGGTTTGGAGTTATTTCAGTGAGTTATTTGCATGCAGTGATGTCAAGAGGAAAGTTTGATGGCCATGGACTCCAAAATATAACACTGTGGTTTGGATACTCCTGTAGGACACTGGAGAAGAGAGCCTAAGTTTTCTTTGGCAGAGGAGCCACTCTGGTGGGTGTACTGCATTCTGGGTAGTTGTCCTCTTCACCAGTCTACTAAATAAAGACATCAGCTTTTTTTCTTCCTGACCTCTAGTTGACTGATTTTGCTCCTTAGTTTCCAATCTGGGAGGCATAGTTAGCCAATACCCAAAGAATTCATCGCTTTTTTCTATCAAGTTCTTCTAACTTTAATTTTGTTTTTCTTTTTCCAGTTCTTAGTTGATCTTTGACATTACTGGATTTTGTTACTTATACTGCTTAGCTATTAAATTCTATGCAGTTAGATGATTTCGGCTACCTCCTCTTGCTCCATTGACAGAATGATAACTGCCATGGAATAGTTTGGGAAGAGATACTAACACACAAATCGGCTGCAAGTTGCTTGGAATGCGTAGTGACTATGAATTTTTAAGCTTTGCATTGTGTGGAAAATAAATATAAACTTTAAAATACACTCATCGTGATGGGAAGTGCTCATTTTAATCTCAAAATCCCCACAGGCTGGAAAGATTCTGTTAGGGAAGAGGTGAGGTGGGAGAAGATGGTCAGCACTGGCTGCGGTCTGAAGTCTGGTTCTTGCATGGACAAGAAAACTTTTTCCCTATTGCTTGAATATGTTATTTCTTGATCAAATTTTTTTAGCTTGCTCTGTGAGGGTTCTGAGTCACTGGCTTCTACTTTTTAAAAATGAACATAGTTTTCCTAAAACAGCTTCTGTTTTTGACTCAGTAATTTGTGGTAGTCTTATAAGGTAATAACCTCTTGACTAAATATCAGTGTGCTAAATGTAGCTTGTGTTTCCATATTACCTGATGGAAAACAGGTCTTCCTGACTTATTAAAAAAAAAAATTCTCATCACTGTCTTGCATAAGTCAGAATAAAGACTGCTTAAAGTATGGTTTCTAACTGTAGAGATGCTTGAAGCTGATCTCTTCACTAATGCTCACAAACTGAGAAAGAGTATCACCAATTAAAAATGTAATTGATGTTAATATGTAACATCCCCAGCCTCATACCTGCTGTAATTCTCATTCTTTTTTAGTACCTCCATTTATTTTCTGTAGATGTTGGCATGCATGTTTGTTGCAGCCAACTTCTCACTGAAAAAATCTGAAGGTTACCAAGACTCCTTTTTGTCAGATGAAAACAATGGGCTTCGTGTGTACTTTAAATGTGCCATGATTGCAGAAGTGTTTCCCAGGCTTTCCCCGTGGGTCAGGGCATGGTGTAAAAATGTAATATTTACTTACCTTGCAAGAGGTCAAGATGTCCAAGCAGAACTGTTTTCAGATATTCAGCACCATAGAAACTTGGTTAAGATTCCCTGTTTTTTGTGTGTAACATGTTATTTTTACTTGGTTAATAATATTTTTTCCCCTGCAAGACTTCCAACCAAACTAAAATATAGAATGAACAAAAGCAATGCCTTGTTGTACATTTTGATGTAGTTGCAAAAAAGACCATCTTATAGGAGCTAATAATTGCTCATCAGAATTACTATAGCCAGGTAATATTCCAGCAAATAAATGCTTTTTTATTGAGTTAAGGGTTGGGCTGTATCTCTTTAGTTTTACCAGGACTTTTTTCTCTTATGGAAAGAGAAAATAGTATGTTGCAAGTTTTTCTACTCCTTCATCAGTGCTAAAGCATAAGAACTTTTGGTTAGTATTATCTGTACATATAAGTTGAAATCCTTATGCCATTAGAAACCATTAAAAATCATGCTTAAACTACTGGAAAATACTTGTGTTTATAATCACAACTAGCAGAGCAAAAATTAACAAAAAAATGGCTTGATTTGCTTTCATTTATGTAATTGTTCTTTCCTAAAAAGTAACAACTTGTGAGTTTCTGGCATGGTGTTGTGTCACTGCCTGGAAGGTAAGGGTCTTGTGCAGTGTCTCCTGAATGTATGGTGCATGTTTTACCTTAGTTTTGCAAGAATGGCAGCTGTTGGAGATTTCCTTTCAAGCCATTCCAGAGTTTGCTTGTGACTCTTAATGGAGGGAGGAGCAGTCAGCAGGTTCCTTGCTTATGCACTGTTCTTGTGAGTTACTGGAGTCAGGAGAGATCTCTGTGCTAACTGCTCATTATGGAAAACACCCAAAACCTTGTAGATAACCAGTGTGCAGAGCAAGGTCTTCACTTGTTACCTGTGCGGGATTAATGGCAAAGCATTTTATATTGTTACATATCAGGCACACGATGTGAATGTTGGGGTTGTCCTATGCAGGGGTAGGAGTTGCCCTTAATGATCCTTGTGGGTCCCTTCCGACTCAGGTCATTCTGTGATTTATGTCATTCTAAGTAGTTATGGAATTTCAAATGGGAGTTGTCTCCATTATCAAGAAAATTCCCTTTTCCTTATTGAAAAGCTGTGAGAAACTATCACCAAATGTATGTTCTCTTAGAGTAAAAAGCAGCCTCTAGATGTTGTGGTGAACACACATAGAGGGAGAAGGCTGAAAGTGTTGCAGTTGGCGTAATAGTCATCCTGCTTAACACAAATGTGCTGGGGAGGAGAAATGGTTTCCTTACTCACCATGCTATTTCGCTTACTTTTCTGATGTCCATCACCCCTTCAGGACTGTTGTTGCCATTTGTATTTCACTGGGCTTTTCAGCTGAAGCCAGTTTTTTTTTTTAATTTTCTTGATACACAGTTTAATTGTAATTTCTATCAGATTATAGTAATTAGCTTCCAAAAGCTTTTATTGAACACAGTGTTTCTTCATCCTCCACAAGAGACTCCTTGACTCCTATTCTGGATGATTTCTTTCTTTTCTAAAGGAATATATTTTTTTCTAGAGCCTCCTACTTCGCTTATTTCTTTTCCCATTCCTCTTTTCTTGTGCAGATAAATATAATCTGAAGTCACAGCAATATTCTTAGTGCATAGCAGTGTAAGTATGAAAATCCCTCACCTTAACATGTATTTCCCTTCCCCATTTAATTTTATAACTTCAAGCTCAATAGCTTTTTATGTAGTGTGTGTGTTACTTTTAGATATCTGGTATTTGTAGCGCTGTAAAAAAGATTTTGAGAACTTAATGTATTTTTTTGTTACATCTCCAGCTTAACCAGCATCCCAGCAGTAGTTGGCCAAGAAAAAGTAAGGAATTTGACCTCCTTAAAATTGACATGCTAGTAGAAGTACTGCAGGGGTCAGCTTGTCTTACTGAAAATAAAGCAAGTGTATGGTCTGAGCTCAATCTTCTGTTTTAGAATTGATCTGTCTCGCCATATTTAAAACCAATGTAATTTAGCCTGAGGTGGAGGGGAACGTTTTTAATTATTTTTAAAGGCTATGGTTGTGTTCATCTCAAGTCTGCAGCTTGGGAACATTATTTAAGGCTGTGTAGATAATACTGCACTGAAATCTGAATTTGATATTTTAATTGATAGTGGTTTAATCGACTGTATAGACATTTATAACTTGTTTCAGTCTGCATCTTACTGCTGATTTTTTTTGACATTCTTGAAATATCAGAACGTAGGGTAGTTGCAAACCAGTGGTCTTTCCTGATGGTGTTAATATCCTGGGGGTGGCTCTCTGGTGATTAACTGTACTTGGTTTGGAGGTAAATAAATTGCTTCTGCCTTAGAACAGGTTAAACTACAACTAAACTTTCATTAAAATAATCCGTTAAACACTATGCTTATTGTGGTAAATGCGTTCAGTTTGTAATGAAGGACATCTCGGGAATTAAGTAATATTTCTATTATCAAACACAGGTTTCAAAGCTCTTATCTAGAACAACTTGTATCATGTTTTCCAAAAGTAGGTTGTTTGTGTAGTGCTCTGTCTTCTGGTTCCTTCCTGTTCTGAAGGAAGTCTAGAGGAAGACTTGGAAAACTTCATTTTCTTTCTTGAATACACTACAGAAAAATAAAAATATGAAGAATTTTCTGATTCTTTTCTTATAGTCACTTTTGTTTCCATAGGAATGTTAAGCAGTGATTGTAGGAGCTCACGAGACAACTTCTAATGATTAAACAATTGAACTGGAAAACTCTGATGTAAAAGTCCTCCATCTTCCCTTACCTGCCCCATACATATACATAAACACCGTGTGTGCTCGTACATAAACACATGTGTGCTCGTACACTTAATTTGCTGCATAGGTCACATCCTTTGTTTGTGTGGCCAAGATTTCCAGTTGCACACTGAAAATGAGGAATCAAAGAACTGATTCAAAGGCAATCACTTTTTTGATGTTAAGATGTAGTGCTGTAGACTATTTTTCCTTGCTTAGAATGTGAATTTGAAGTAGTCTCTGTACCTACACTACATGTTTTTTTTGTTGTTGTTGTTTTGTACTCCTTTGTTTACTCAGTATTCAGGGCAGCTATGATGGTTTAGACTGAACATGAGCAGTAACTGCACTCTTACTGGTTTTGAAAGCTCCAGTTTTAGATGGGATTATTGCTGGTTTTGAAGATGTCAGACTGTAAGCTTAATGTTTTTAGTTCACACAAAAAATTCATGAGGAGTAAGTGAATTCAAGAATTGCAACAAGTATTATGTGAAATAGAAGTGGCGGTATCTTCTGTGACATAGAGATACGCCGTGACATTTGTTTCATCTAAGAAATCTGAGTAATATAATGGGTCTGTGGGAGAGAAGTGAAATGACTCAAAGAAGAAGTATTAAGCCGAGCCCAGAATGTCAGTGAAGAGGTTTTTGCTTGGGGGAAAAAAATTGGCATTGAATTTCAGGGTTTATTTGCATAGTTCTGCTTTCATGGAAGTAATATAAAATGTTGCTTGTATTTACCTGTTTTTTCTTTGTTCTTGAAGTCAGAAGTATAGATTTTTGCCCAGCTCTTAAATTAGTGATGTTACTAATGATAGTGTTCAAGTTTTATATTTTTAACCTGAACAAAGAAAACTATGTTCAGCAAAAATAAAATGTAGTAAGTGTGTCTAAGAGTCACTTCACTTTTTTTTTTTACTGTGAGGCTGGCTGAGCGCGGGCACAGGTTGACCAGGTGTGTTGCGAGGTCTTCATCCTTGGAATTACTCAAAAGCTTTCTGGACACAGTCCTGGCCAAGCAGCTCTGGGTGGCCCTGCTTAAGGAGGGGAGTTGGACCAGAGGAGCTCCAGAGACCCCTGTGAACCTCAAGTGTGCTGTGATTCTCTAGAAGTTTTCTGTGTATGTGGAAATTCCATACCTTCTATTCCTTACAAATAGCACCTATTTGACACGTATGCTAATGTATGTCAGTATGGACTAATGTGCCTGGAACACTAATGTTTGAATAGGGCAGTTTTATGGGTGCCAAATTGAGATTAAGTATTTACCAATATGCTTAAGCCTCTTCGTTTAAAA
Source organism: Tapera naevia (assembly GCA_033556795.1). Lineage (NCBI taxonomy): Eukaryota > Metazoa > Chordata > Aves > Cuculiformes > Neomorphidae > Tapera > Tapera naevia. The sequence continues at coordinate 33,707,551 of JAUMJJ010000222.1, forward strand.
CAAACAAACAAGCCAGGAAAACCTCACCTTACTCCTAGAGTTAGTGCCAATGGTACTTTTGGCCAAAAGTGGTTCCCTCTGAGTACTTGGTGTGGTTGTCTCCTCCTTCCTCCCTCTTTTTTTTTTTTTTTTGAGAGAGTATTATCTGTTTTGTCCTAATCATATTTCTTCAGAAAACACTTGCAGTAAATGTGAAAAAAAAATGGTATTTGCAGTTGACTGTCTCCATCACAGTGTAGATCTTGTTTCTCTGTTTTGGCAATTGTATGACTCTGTATAAGAGAGGAGGATATGGTGTTTGAGGCATTCATGAAAATGAAGTATTTTTCAGGTTTGTCCAGAAGATCTGTTGCTATGAAACTTAAAGTTTGAGAGCCTGAGATAGGTGCATGTGTATCAGAGCAGAGAAATAAGGAATCCACTTTTTGTGGCTAAGGCTTTCAGAAGCCAGTTTTTTTTTCCTCTGCGTAGGAGAGGAAAGGAATCTTCAAGCTTTTTTGAAAGCTTGAAGCAGTTTTCTCTGCAGGCATCTTTGAATGTGTTGGGTTTTCTTCTATTCCTTCATCTGTTGTAAAGTGAAGGCTGAGTACTGTTACTGTCATCTGTTACAAAAATAACATTTTAATAACGTTTAACAGCTTTAAAGCTACTTTTGTTCTACACAAAATGTGTTGCAGGAGTAAATCCATATCTTCTCCATGCTCCTCTTAATTTGAAATTTGGTGTTTGAATTCCTTTGTGGACTTAACCTATGTACTTAAGGCCCTTAAGGCCCTAAGGGGACTTTGTGAAGGTCTCTTTTTGTCTGTTTTTTCCTCCTTACTGCATTAGCTGTTTGGCAGAACACTGATGGTGGAGAGGAACTGATGTGCTAGGAGAGATCAGTGTTCATAGTTAGGATGCCTGAGGTCCTTGTTCATGGTTGGATGCCGTGGTTGTGTAGGGAGCATAATTTTTCTGGGTAAACGTGATGTAAAGGTTAACTTCTTGTGTGAAGCAATGAGGGAAGAAGTGATAAAGGAAGACAAACAATGAAGTAAAACAGCCTTTCTGCTTTTATCTATAAAATAGACTTTTCAGTGGAATGTGCCATGGGCAGGGACACCTTACACTGGATCAGGTTGCTCAAAGCCCCATCCAACCTGGCCTTGAACACCTCTAGGGAACGGGGCATCTACAGCTTCTCTAGGCAACCTGTGCCTGTGCCTTGCTACCATAATAGGAAAAAATTACTTCCTGATATCTAATCTAACTCTACCCTGTTTCATCTTATATGTGAACAACAATCTGATGGTTCCTTAATAGCAAGGATTGCTGAAGAAAGTGTCCCTATAACTCTGTTTCGTGAAATTATTAAAATTAGTGTTAAAAACACCAGTAAAAAAGATGATTTTGTGTGTTATTTGGTATATTTACATTTGCAAATATAGCACTCGGCTGTTAGTGTTGTTACATTTTTGAACTCAGGGGAAAGTGGTATGATGTAACCTTGTAGACCTGCGATTTGTGTGCATTGTAAACGAGATGTACGCGTTTCAGCACAGGGGGTGCAAAGATGGGAGGTAATGGATGCAGCAGCTGCAGCAGCAGCTTTTGGGCAGGCTGAGAGTCAGCAGTACTCAGACTGCACGCTTGAGGGCTCTGAAGACTGTGAGGAATGGTGCAGAAGCAATTGCAGTTGAAGAATGTATTTTAACTAAATTGCTGCATTGTACCTGCGTGAGGGTTTAATGCTTGCTGGGCCATTTGGCGATTTGCCATAATTGGCTTTCCATTCCCTTGATTGGAATCATAGATAAAAATTTGCTAATCCACTTTCTTTGCTGAAAGTATTAGAAAAGTAATCCATCTTTTAAAAATGCTCAAGCAAAATCATATGGTATAAAAAAAGAATACTTTATGGAATAATGAGATTAATGAGAACTGTAAGGCATATGCAATTTAAAACATTTTTCTGTGGTTTTAAGGGGAAAAATGCAATCTGGGCACTATAAAGCTGTAAGTACTTCCTTTTTTTATGCACTGCCTTTTAAATGTGCATTACATTTAATGCTTTTGTCTACATGACAAAATGTGAGTATATAATTAGGAAGAAGGAACTACTGTTTGGTTTTTTTCATGTTTGAAAACATCTGATTCAAAGTTCTTGGCTGTGTTTTTCCCTCCCTCTTCTGCCCACAGGGCATCAGAGCACGCATTTTGGAAACTCTCGTAATGCTTATTCTTCTTGCACTGCTTATCCTTGGAATCGTATGGGTGGCTTCAGCACTCATCGACAATGATGCTGCCAGTATGGAGTCTTTGTATGGTATGGAATTTAAAAAAAACCTCACACACTAGTTTAATTTTAATTTTGAAAATTGGTGTTTTCAATTAAATGTATTTCTAGCAAATGGTATGTGAGTATTGCATAGATTGTGCAGAAGTTGTATTAATTTAGTCAATACCATTTTTTCTGTTAAATCCATTTTGGGCATGCTGAGAAGTTCCATGTTTATGTGAACATGATGTGTGTTAAAAACAAGTGTCTTAAGTAGGATGGAAGTAAAAGCTGAAGATATTTTTCAGGCTAAAGTATTTGGAGATTTAGTTACCTGCAGAATTATTAACTAAATAATTCCTAGTTTATACTTGAAAATACAATTATTCAATCCTGAATGCTTAAGAAAGAAGTTAATTCCGTTGTGTTTGTGACATAAGTAGCTTATTTCTAATAAGCTAAGGCTATGCTCAATATTTTCTTTACAGACCTCTGGGAATTCTACCTCCCATATTTATATTCCTGTATATCACTGATGGGATGCTTATTACTTCTGTGTAAGTATTTTCCTGATTATTTAAAAGATGAGTGATTTTATTTATTTTTTTAAAGATTAAGGGAAAGCAATTTTTATTGTGAAATTCAAGAGTGTGAAAAATGTTTTTTTTGTCTTTTTATTTAGGTTTAAATTTAGATGTAAATTTGTTAGGTTTGGATTCTGAGGTTTGAACAAATGCTACTTTTTTCAGATTTTGAGGAACTCTACACCTCACACAAAATAATTTCAATTCTTAAAGTTTAAAGCAGGTATTTGAAAAATAGGGACTCCATTCTGCAAAGAAAAATACAATTTTTAAATGAAATGTCTACCAGAAGTCAGTAGTATGGTGAAAAAGTTATTTTGGAACACTTAGTCCGCCCTATGTTCAGTAAACTATCCTACTTCCATTTTTAATTGAAAATGTTCCTATATAGGCAGTAGTTGGAACACAGTACAGTTAGCTTTCATAACCACAAACGTGGTAGCTGGCCAGTCTGGAGGTCAGTTGTACTATTGCATATAAAGCAAGTGCAGTAAAAACCCCAACCTTATACCAGTTGGTCTGTGCTAGACTTCAGTCATCCATGGTTAGGGGAATGAAAAAAATAATGGAATGCTCCAAATCCCATTTATAATTTCATCACAACTCCTGTTCCCTCCCCCCTGAGCAATTTCTAGAAAATTACTGAGGGGGCAGCAGAACATCTTGCTTTCTACATGATCATGGTTTCACCTGTTCTCCAGGCTCTGTAGGTTTACAGCGAACACTTACAGGGCTGTCACTGTGCAGAAAGGGTGAGGAATGATAGTTTGAAACTTCCTTAAAACTGAGCAGACCTGTCTCTGAAAGGTGTTGCTCACAGTGACCTCGGTGAGTCTTTGTGGCTTCTCTCTGTGTGAACATTCTTAATCCACTTTAATGGGGGGATGGTGGTGTAAAAGGTGCTTCTGAATGTGTCAGAATGCTATTCAAGAGTGATTCATAACAGTTGCTGAATGTTTTAATGGAGAATTTATCTTAATTTCCTGCATCTCTCCTGCAGTTCATTTCAGCGGTCCTGAAAACACAGTGTGTGTTTTTGGGGCTGTTGTAACCAGTTCACCAAAACAATTGGGTTTAAATGGCAATTTCTTTAAGAGTTATTTGTAATTTATATAAGCAAATCACTGAAGTTACTTGAAGCTCTCCAAACTGTTTTATCTGTGTAGCTGAAAGGCAGCATACAGCAGTGGTAAAGTGATAGATGCTAGGGTAAAACTTCATTAGATCTTCAACTAGCTTAATTGCTGAAGAAGTGTGAGTAAGGCTTATTGTAGTGGTGATATGGAACATTGCTTCTTCTCTCTTTTCTCCTTTTCTTGCAGACTTCTTCTATAGTAATGGAACGCTAGCTCAAGTTAACCTTTTTGGAATAGTCTTGTATTTTTGCTGTAATACAGAGTAGTTACATTAAAACACTAGTGAATAAAAATAAATGTAAACCTCACTGTAAAATCTTGTGTGCTTTTTTTTGGAAACATTGTTTTATTATAATGGAAACTATAAATATTCCTTCCATATCCTACACACTACAATATTTGAAGGCTGTTCTCTCTAAGCTGTTGATTTTTACTGTTCTGTTATCATGGTTTGATAACTTCCTTTCTCCCAGTGAACATATATGCACCATACTGGAACCCATCACAGGCTACAATGTTATTTCATAGAAAAGTAGCTTAAAATCACAGAAATGCTTAGGTTGGAAATGACCTTTCAGGTCAACCAGTCCAACCATAAATCTAACACTGCCAAGTTCATCCATAAGCCATGTCCCTAAGTGCCACATCTCCACATCTTTTAAATGCTTCCAGGGATGGCGACTCGATCACGTCCCTGGGCGCCTGTTCCCATGGTTCATAACCCTTTTGGTGAAGAAATTGTTTCTAGTATCCAATTTAAAACCTCCCTGGCACAACTTGAGGCCATTTCCTCTTGTCCTATTGCTTGTTACTCAAGAGAAGACACAAACACCTGCCTCGCTACAGTCTCCTTTCAGGTAGTTGCACGGAGTGTCTCCCGTCAGCCTCCTTTTCTCCAGGCTAAACAGCCTGAGTAGCTCCTCATTAACACTTGTGCTCCAGACCCTTCACCAGCTTTGCTGCCCTTCTAGTCATCTGACAGCTCAACCTGCAAACAACTGAAGCTGCAGTATAACTTTCAGAGCAAAGCAGCTTCATTATCTCTTGACCTTCCAACTACACCTGTGCTAATAGATTAAATGTGTTTTAGATGTTCACCAGTGCTGTGACCAATTAATGTTGTTCAATCCATAATATTGCAGTTTGCAGAAGGTGACTGTGTACGTATTACCTCATGGTAATGGTTCCTGGACTACATGAATGCCAGAACTGCACCTGGGATTGTTTGGGAAAGTGCTAACTGGCCCAGGGCAAATCATGCCAGGGATAGTTCTAGCAATTTGCTGATGTAGACAGTCAAGGCTTAAAGCCCAGGAATGTGTCCTGGCACTGCTGAGTTTACTAGTGTAGACATAGCCTCTGGTGCCACATGCTTTGAATGAATAATTACTTGAGCAAGTTTAAGATATCTGATTGTATGGTTTTCCTTCTTGACAAAAAAATTTATCCATTTGAACGGGGGAGATACTTGTTCAAAATTCATATGACAGTGTTTAAAGCTGGTATTGGAGTTTGAAGCTTTTAGAGTTCTCTTCAAAACCGTACTTGGTTTTGAATTTTAGATATGGAAGAGCATAGCACATTGAACATCCAAATAAAAATCAGTCTTTGACTTAGAAATCGCTGTTTTGCATGATCTTCTTTCCTCTGCAGTGTGCACACCAGTGGGACTTTCACGGATGTTTACAGTAATGGGTCAGCTGCTGGTGAAGCCAACAGTAAGTGTTACATAAATCTGCCCTCATGGGCTATGTTTTACAAGGTAGAATGGCATTAGAGTGCTTTGTTTTAGGATGCTTGCACTTCTGCGTAATTCTTCAGTTCATTAGTTTCTGTAGTTGATATTTATATACTTTAAAGTTTTTTGTATGCCACAAAAGCCTGATTCCTTCCACAGAAAGTTTTTCCTAATAGTATAGACTTCCTCTGATTTTCCAATTTATAGAACTTCTAGTATTGATATTCATTGCCAGTATTTTCTGTTATGTCTGTTTTACAAATGTCTGAAAAGTGTGGGAGTGTTCAGAGTACAGGAGCAAAGGGTACAAGACCAAACTAAGGCTGGATGACAAGAAACAAACAGATGATATGTAGGTAGTTGGCATCTGTAAGAACTTCATTTATTTGGATTTAGCTTCCCATAACCATTTATATTTGCTTGAAATACTGGCTTATGTGAAAAGTCACTTCTTGATATACTTTTTTCAAAATCTGCAGTTATTTTGTTTTAAATTGGATTGAGTGTGAAGGTTCATATGTTGTTAATTTTTTCCCTAGGAATGATTTGAATATAGTCAGATGTACTGTCCCTTCTCCTGTTCCTTAAGTATCTTTAGATTGAAGCTGAACGTAAGAGCTTTAACCTGAAATTAAAACTGAACAGAAAGTTTGCTTAAAGAAATAGATCTATACCAGAATAGAGTAATATTTCATGGAGTTTTTATTTGTATCTGCATTGTAAAGTTGTAGATGATACATTTGAAATATAAGGTTACTAGAACAAAACAAACCTGATGAAATTAGTGCAGTCAGAAGAAACAAGTGACTCTGATACACAGTTCATGTTTCTGTTTCCAAATACAGATTCTCGAAGACTTGGATGAGCAGATGTACATCATCACTCTAGAGGAAGAAGCAATTCAGAGGAGGCTCAATGGTATGCTTGTTTCTGAAACAGCTTCAAATACAGTATTTAGAGGAGAGTGGTTCTGGGCAGGAGTATTCGTAGTACTGTTGCATGGCCTGTCCTGTCAAAATAGTATGTAACAAGCATTAGAGGCTTAGATTTCATTGCTCGCTGTGGTGTTCAAGATGGGCTCCTGTATGTGGGGCTTGCTTTTTTTTTTTCTTTTTAACATGTTCATTAGCTGTAATATGTGAATGTTCTGAGATGGAGAAAGCAAATTGAGTGGTTGACCAGACCCACCACCCTTACTGCGAAATAGTTTGGATTGATTAATGACTGTATTTTAGCCTTGTCTGAAGAGCAACGGACTTATATTAGCAAGAGGCTCAACTTCCTGCATTATGTTTTTTTTTTATTTTGGAGGATTTTTTCTGTTTCAATTCATTATTTAGAATCTTAAGTAATAATTCATTAAACATCAGAGCAGTCCTTTATATTCTAGAAGCTAATTGGTAAAGTTAATAATTTTAGCAATTTTACTAAACAATTACAATGAATATACAAGTTTTAGATTTTTGCATTCAGTATTATGTTTTGTACTTTAATTTTCTTCGCTTCCTGTCTTTCTCTCTTACTCTTAAGTCTTCTGTCCCATATCTCAATCTTCTTTCAAGTCTCAATAAGTCTCCTTGCGAAGCTGCACGGTCAGGGAAGGTACCTTTGAAAACAGTAGATCATGGTGGTCCTTCATTCCAGCCTTTAAAATTTCTGGAGGAATAGTGAATTCTTAATGTTAAAATCAGCCACAGTTTCGGTTTAAAAGTAGTATTCACCTTCGCTGGTTTGGAAGTGCAAGCTTTTATACTGACAAGTGTGTATGTATGTGCACACAGACATGCAAAAAGGTGCATGCAGTGGACGTCTTAGAAGCCATGATGGGGTAATTAGGATTGTTCTGTGTGTTTGATGTTAGCTAGCAACTGTAAAGTATTTGTTGCTGAATATTTTATGTTGTCATGGTGATTGTGCTTATGTACAAGAAAAGTGATGTAGAAAAATGGCCTGATAGTTATTCAAGTATCTATATTGTTAGAAGTAACTCGGAGTGGTTATGACTACTCAGGTGGAGAATGTGATTATTTAGGGGATGGTTGTCTGCTGGTTTTCTGCATAAAAGCTTATGCAACAGTTGCTTGTTTTGCAATTTAATAATATCACTCGTGAGGTGGACCTAGGCTGTTTGCAAGAATCTACTGATTGGATATGGATTTAGGATGTGTGCAGGTGGCTCCAGTAACCACAAGCTGAAATACTGGATTCTCTTTCAGCAAATTGGTTTGTGTTCAATATAAAGTGGAAGTGCAACCCACCCATGTTTCACAGAGCTCTCACCAGCCTGCTCTTGAGAGGTGAAAGATGGGGGGCTTAAATGTCCTTTGACAGGAGAGGGAACTGAATTCTTCTGTTTCACATGCTGAGGGAATGGTATTGACACCACTATCTGAAGTGGCTTGAAAACCTGTAGCTTGGTGTACAGAGAAAATGAATGGACTTGTGCTGGAAAGTCAATAAAATTCTATGTATGGATATAGCACGTAGGTGGGGGTGATGTGTTTTATGCACAAGAAGATACTCAACAAGATTTTTGTGAGTAATTATTTAAGTAATATTAAGGATGATTCTCATTTATGTGGCAAGCACAGAAATCATCTTCTCTACAGAAGTCTTCCTAATACATACAAATTATGTCAGAAAAATGGATACCGTTTTTGCCAGTGCTATGAAGACTCATGCTTATCGTATTCATTGCATTTTTAAAAAACAGATGGAGGTGTGATGCTAATTACATCAGTAAATGTAATGCTGTTGTGTTAGAGGCCATAATCTGTGACTTAACAGACAGATTGTGTAAGTATTTATGTTGCTGCATCAGCGCAGATGTATTGGGCTACTTGCTTTCCATGCCATGGCTGTTGCAACTCTTCCACAGTTGTGATAGTGGAAATATATATGCTTAAATAACACTGCTGGACAGTTTTGCAGTAAAGTGTTCTGAAATATGTACTCCATTTCTACATATAACCAAAGAGTTGAATTTTAGTTAGTTAAAACTGAGAAGGATCAGAGCACAGACTGAAGTGATATTTGATGATTGATATTTTTTTTTCTTGGCAGAATAATTGCTATCACACTCCTAGCACTGCTTTTCTCTGTCCTAATCAGTGTTTCCTTGGACAATGCCTGTATATAGGAAGGGTGCAGCATGAACTGCTGTTACCAGTGGATAGGCTGGGTAAAGCCTCTGTTTTCAGATGACAAAAATGCAGCTGTATGAGCTGGTGCCATTGATTTGCGTAATTGTGACTGTTGTGGAGGTGATGCAATTTATAGTATTCTGTGAACCTCTTCATATTTGAAAATAAATCTAGCTGTGAAACTGCACATCTTCTTTGCGGAAACTGATTTTCATCCTTGTCAGATGTCTGCATTGTGAAACTGAAAATTCGAGGAGGAGGGAAGGGAAAGTTTGATCATGTTACCTACCCTAGTATTTTTATCTATTGAAGAGATACTGGGCTCTTGGAAAATGTTTGTTTCCAGTGTATTATATTTCAGTACCCACATCACTCCTACAGTTGAAGAATAAAGCTGGGACTTTTTTATATTAAAAGCAAAAAGTTGCCTTCAGCTATTAGTTTTCCTGAATCCAAAGAGACGGGTGGGGTAGGATCAAAAATACTTACTTGATCAAAGTTATTGGCTCTGAAGGTATCCTTACCTATGTAAGAAAGATGAAAGGTGTTGTTTTTATTGCACGCTAGTAACAGTGTAATTTTGAACTAATTGGTGTTGAACTGCCAATCACCTAGGGGGAATGCAAATAGATACCCTTACAATTTCCTTTGAGGTACTGAAATCCTATGTCGGGGCTGGAAGAAAAACAGAATAACATAGTTAAATTGACCTTAAATGAGCTGCTTTGTGGCTTTCTCGGAGAATCCCTTCTAACTTTTCATTGCTAGTCCAAACAAGTCTCGTCTACCAATTTGATTTATTGGCTAGACAGTGCTGACATTGAACTTTGTGCGCGTTTGAAATAAAGCTAATGTTATAGAGCTTTTAAGAATTTATCTGCATCCTTTTCAAATACTATTTTGACTGATGTGAAACTTTTGTCTTTCCCTCTTGTAAAGTATCCTTTTGTGTAGCAACCTGTTGTTTGCTGCTATTTTTAAGAAGGAACTGCAACAGCAGTTAAATATGATTCAGGATTTCTGCCAAAGTGTCTCTCGGGGACCTAGTGTGATCAGACTTCTATGAATATTAATGTTTTAAGCTCTGTATTTTTACACTGTGGAGGGGCGAACAACATATATCTTGAATAGAGCTTTTCCTGAGCGACCCCTAAATCAGTTATGGATAAGAAGAAAGTGTCAGATGCTAACTTGAGTTTTAATACTCATTAAAGTTCTGACTTTTTCCACTAAGCTTTACAGCTATACTTTTTCTTAACTCATAGTAATTGGATATTCTGTAAAACAGATTTTGTAGACTTTTTTTTTGGAGGGAATGCATCGAACCAAAACCTTATTTTTATAATGATAACAAGACTTGTTTTTCAAAAAAAACCAACTTTTTTAAAAGACTCCAAATGTTATGTTTACTTAAACACTGAGAAATTAAACTGACATTCATATTGCAGGTACTTCCAAGTGAACAGAAGCTTTACAAAGCTGCGTTTGTAGGTCTTACTGGTTAGTCCTGGGATTTGAGAAATTCATATGTTTGAAGCCACTGTAAATATCACCACATACACATTGTATCACTGATTTCAAAGATAAATATTTAGGCATAGCGTAGAGATTGTGTTATATGCAAAAATGTGTGTGTGAAAGAGGCATGGAATTAAACAGCTAAAACTTAACATTTGAAACAGTTGGATGCCTCATTGATAATTTGACTGCATTAAAGAAATCAGCATTAATACTCTGAAATAAAAAGAGTAAAGGTTTAAAACAAGTCCAATAAGTACTTTTGTATATCTTGGTGTTCAGGTAGGACCTCACTGTGCTGGTATATGGAGAATGTGTGTCCTGGATGGCATAAGAAATTTACCTTTTTATATTGTAGTGAGATTGCTGGATGGATGAGAGACAACATAAAGTAAAAAAATGAGACTCGACTAAAAAGTAGTGCTAGTGTTCCAGCAAGCTAAGTGCTATTTAGTTTTTGTAGGCAAGTGATCAAGATACGAGATAAAATCCTGGACAAGACTATTAATCTCATAGTGTTTTTTTTTTTTAACATAGTCTAATAAATTTCTATCTTGAACATGATGCTATTCCAGGTTATATTGCAATCCAAGGTGAGGCCAAGGGTAGGGAATGGCCAGCTGATGAAAGGTCTTGATTTACATCAAGAAAGAAGATAACAGAGAGGACTTAGAGTTCATTAAAACTCTCAACACAGAGTGTTTTTCCAGAGTGAGATTGGCCTGCCACAGACAGGGAAAATATGAGTCCTCTTATTTTAGATGAGATTATTCAGAAATAAAAGGGATGCAAGTGGGGCAAAGATCAGCGGAGAGTGCTTCTAACTTATCCCAGGAAGATTTTTCCAGATTGAGATTGCAAAGAGTGAAAGCTGAAGTAGAAATAATGAGATCAGAACTGAAATAGCAAATCTCTAATCAGCATTTCAGATCAGCATCATTCCCTGAGTACTGTGTAGTGTTTGTAGAGGAACTGGAATAGAGAGAAACTGCAATGTGCTTGCACAGGAGGTGGGTTCCCTAGAGCGTACATAGGGAGAGGAGGAAGAGTTGCTGATCAACTTTTATGCAGAAAATTAGCTGGGAGAGAGGAATTACTATTAGCGTTGTCAGTTTTCAGCTGGTATAGAGCAAAGAGTTTGGGGAGTTGCATGCCGTGATATTTGTATGTGGTAATCTGTAAAAGGAAAGTCAAGGAATATGATCTTATGGGTGTTTGTGAGGAAGATCTGACTGTGGTTGTCAAAGAGTGCTCTTTGACAAATCAGGCAAACTGATAGGGGAGCAGAAGATACGTCAACAGCCAGGTCAGCAGTGTGGAAACTGAGTTTGAGTAAAAAGGACTGGGGAAAGGCAGAAGCTGGAACTGGAGATCCAGCCGCCAGCTTACCTAGTGTGGAGACAAAGGTCCGCTTGGTCTTTAAATTGCTACATAATAATGTCCTTGAAGAACATCCAGAGATTCTTCAGGTCTTGATTTGAGACATAAGGCTGCCACACCATCTCTGGCTTTAGACCTGTGCAACAGTTCAGTGTAGCTGGTCAACATTTCAAGCAGAGATCACAGAAGGTAACACAGTGAAACCTCTGAGCTGAACTCTTGTTAGGCAGAACTAGAGGGTTCTTGACTAAGCCTCTCTTTTTTAAAAAGTAGCTGAAGAGTCTCAAACACCTCAATTTAAAGCTGCAAATTTTAATGTGATTCTTCCTCAGTCTGAATTGTCGCAGCAGGTCTTACAGTGCTATAGTTAGTCCCATCCAACAGAAAATACTGGTTTGTGTTTCAAAAGGTGTATCTTCCATGGTGGAATACCAGACAGCAGAGCTGCAACGGGAGCTTGAAAAAGTGAAAAACAAGAAAACAAATCTAGGTAATCAACTTTTTTCTACTGTTTCATGTGAATTACAGTTTAATAAATGGCCTTAACATGCTGTGTTTAGCTTGTAGCAGTCACTTGATTGATTCCATCAAATTTGTTCTCAGTCAAATTTGTGTATTTGCAGTCCTTTGTGGTTTCAACAAATGCATCACACGGAGTTATTGCACCCCTCTAATACACATATAAGTACGGAGTCTGATTTGGGTCATGTTTTTAACATATTTTTTGAGCAATTTTAACTCTCTTCCTTGCATGGAGCTCAGTAGTCTGGTCTTTTCATATATGATGATACGTTTATGATTATTTGGGATAATCTAAGGCATTACTTGCATCCTTTTTAAAAAAATTATTTATATAAAACTCATTGTGTTTAAGAACAGTAAAAATTTTGAGCAAATTTGTGTCTTTCAAAACTGAAAAGTGATACTTCTGATAATGACAGCCACCCAACAGGAATCTCCTGGCCTGTTCAAAGGCTTGCAAGGTTTTGCGTTTATCAGTATGTTATGTGCAAAACTAAGACTATAGTAAAAAAAAGTGGTTGGGTTTTCTTTTTAGATATACTAGTGATGTCCAGGGAGTTAGCCTTGCCTGCCTTGCCTTATAAGAGGGAGATACTGTTTAAATATTTGAATTTCCTGCTGTCCCTTTAGTCATTCTAAAATATACATGTAAACAGCATACTTGTAAATAGCATGTATTTTAGATTTTGCAGTACTGCTGTATGCCAGGGAAAAAATGTTATGGTGAAAAATACCTGTAAACAAGAAAGCAAGAGCTGCTTCTGTATGTCTCCCAGCCTTTTGCTAAAGAGGCTGCATGTTTTTGTACAGCTTTTCAGGGTGAATATGAACTGGTGGTGTCAGTTAAAGATAAGATTGCTCTTGTTACCTGTAGTTATAACAAGTGCTTATAGATACCAGAATGCTTTTTACTTGTTTTATTCTAAGGTGTTTTATGGTGTTAAACTTCTGTTTTTCTCTTCTTAACAGAAAGGCGGAAAAAAGCTTCTGCTTGGGAAAGGAATTTAGTCTATCCAGCTGTTATGATATTGCTACTGATTGAGACAGTAAGAATTTTTGGTTTCTTTTTTTTCCCTTTTCCCCAAACAAAAGTGTGAAGAATTCTTTGCTCCTTTGGGGGAATATTTTTAAAATTCTTGCATGATGCATCTTTAAACAACAAATTTGGTTTTGTTTTCTTGACCATTTTAAAAGAAGTTAACATTATGATATTTGGTGAAAGTAAATGTATAAATTTAAAAAATAGAATACTTTTAAATAACAAGACTATTTCTACTTCTTTATAGTCCATCTCAGTCCTCTTGGTTGCTCTCAACATTCTTTACCTGCTGGTTGATGAGACTGCAATGCCTAAAGGATCAGGGGTAAAGTGAACTTGTCTTATGATTTTTAATGACTTTAGTAATGCTTTAGAACATTTACAAAAGAGCAAGAGAGGACTTCTACTTCAACAACAATGAAACGAACGAGCCTCAGCCTTCTAGGTTTTAGTCTTTTGCACACATGAACATTTATTACATATCATCTATAGCAAGTTCTTAATAAACGTAGTCCAGAGCTTTTGTGGAGATACAGCAATATAGTAAAGTTAATCAGGAATCTGGAGTTTGCATTTTACTCACATCTCCTACTTTTATGCAGTCTAGAATTATTCAAGAAACTATGTTAAAAAACAATATGAAGAGCCTGTCTTGTGTCTGAGTTTCTGTTACAAAACATGACAGTTTTTCCTCCTTTCTGGTAGAAGTACTTCAAGAAAGTGAAGAACAGCAGATTGAGTAGTGGTGTTTTTAATCTTCACTGGGGTTTGATTAACTTGGTATTGCTTTCTGCAGTGTAAAGTTGTATCCGAGCTTGCAGAGCTGTAAAAGGTGTTTAGTGGTGATGGGTACCATGCTTGTGGTATTGTGAACAACTAGAAGTGTCTTTTGGGGCCTCTCAGTTCAGTTTTCGAAGTAATGGAGTGTTTATAAAATGCAGCATGATGGATAAGTGAATGAAATGCACATGAATGTGAATCATTATGCCTTCTGTCTTAGTAATAATAAATTTCACTAAAGCTTGAAAGCTTGCTGATTCAATTAGATAGGATGGGAGACTTGCAGATTAGAACATCAGAGTGCCCCTTAGATACTGAATTGGCAAAAGGCTGATGTTATTTTTTTTTAGGCCTGGTAGAAGTTAACTTTATGAACAGTTGTATGTATCTTGTTAAATGACGCATAGTATTTTTCTCCTTTTAGGGGCCAGGAATAGGAAATGCGTCTCTATCCACCTTTGGTTTTGTAGGAGCAGCACTTGAAATCATTTTGATTTTGTATCCTTTCCTTAAGAATTCTGTCTGTTAACAAGTATTCTGTGTGGTTTTCTGGGACACTGGTAATTTACTAAGACTCTTGCCTGGAAAGAAGAAAGAGATCAGTCCTTCTCAAGCACTCGAAATGTTTTTGTTTTTTTTTTCTCTTTGGTTCCTAAGACTTTTAGGAGACTGCTGAGAACTTGAGTGAAACTTGCATTCTTTGGAGGTTCGTTTTTCCTTGATTCTCACAGCTATCTTATGGTATCCTCTGTCGTCGGCTTCTACAGTCTTCGTTTTTTTGAGAATTTCACTCCCAGGAAGGATGACACGACTATGACAAAGGTAAGGTAAAGTCTGTGATGGGGCTAGTCCCCTCCTCTCTTTCATGCCACCCAGGACAAACTGACTCTTAGTTAGTAATTGCCCTGAATGGCTCGTTTGCAGTGATCAGTATTTGTTTGTAAGCTGGGTAAACACAAACTGGAAGATTTTTAAAATGCTGAATGAGTGGGAAAAAGGATGTGCTCTGTTTAGTTTGGATGGCATCCATTCACTTGTAAAAAGCTGGGAATAGCAGAGCTTGTTAACTAGCTATAGAAAAGCTAGTGAAAGAACTGTTTTTCAAAAGAAACGTATTGCTAATGAGTAACTTTGATTGTGCTAACTGTACTTCAGGGAGCTTGTTTGAAATCTGAAGAACTTGGTTGCTAGAAGTAATACAGACCAAGTAATTCAAATTTGAATAATTAAACTAAGACTGAGGAGGTCTATTCAGCAACATTTTGCAGTCTGAGCCTAATTTGACTTTCTGCAATTTAGCACTGCCTTCAGAATAACAAATACTGTTACCTAATGCAGAGGAACATGCCTAGGTTTTTGGCAAAATATTCCCACAGCTGACAAGAGGAGGTGATCAGTAACCAAGGAACAGATGCTGAATTAAATTGTTGTTCAATGTATTTCGTTTTGTTTTTTTTAAAAACTAAGGGATAAAGACATTTTTACCATAAATTGTTAGAAATGAGAAAGTTGGTAAACACATAGAATGGTTATAGTAGGTAGGAAGTAGGGAGTTGCTGTATTATTAATGTTTTCTGTTGTTTGTTTACAGTACACCAGGAATAGCATAGACATAAATACCTATTTCTAAGAAGTTTTCTGTCTTCTTTTTTCTTTTGAATTCGGATAGAATTAGAGCTGAAGAAAGTGATCCCTTGTGAGAGAAAATTTCAATTACTCTTGATAAAGGCTTCACAAAAACTAGTGCAAAATCTAACAGCTGTGATTTTTTTTTCTTGCTGTTTAAAGTAGTCAACAGACATTCAATTGAAAGGAAGCTCTTTGTTGTAATTTTTTAAATAATGCTAATCCTGGAAACAGTTACATTCAAAGCTTAAGCTGATGTATCAGTCATCTATTCTAAGCCCATGGAATGGGTCTTTTCTAAAATTTTTCAGGAATTAAGTAAACATTCTATGCTTTGAAAGGTTGTAGTTTTGCATTATTTTGAATCTAAGCGTACGTAACACTGATTAAAAGCAAATGATTAAATATTGGATTTTTAAAAAAACCTTTTCTGTTGTATCATCTTTTGTCACACCATCTGGAGAAGTGTGACGGAAGTAAGCAAGACTAGCAGTGTGTTACTGTAAGTTGCTTTGGGTTTGGTTTGTAAAATGTGACTTTAAGGAGTTCTTTTTCATCTTGACCACTGTTTTGCATTTTTTCTTTTTTTTGTCCACAATCCCATTTATAATTTTAATGCTTGTCATTTTCAAACAGATCATTGGAAACTGTGTCTCAATCTTGGTGCTGAGCTCTGCTTTGCCAGTGATGTCAAGAACGCTGGGTAAGTAAAATGGGTGTACAAAATGTCATAATAAAGGATGCTTAATTGAGCTTTTTGAAAAAGAACAGCCTGTAGCTGTATCTTCCTTATGTATTTAATTTGCCATCACTTTCAATAGAAATAGCATGTATGTGTGGCTGCTTTTTCTACACCAAAAATGAGATGTTGAATATATATTCTACATACGTGAACTGCAGAACATAAGTACTACAAAAGATGATAAACATTTTATAGACAATATATTCTTTTTAAAAAGGCAGATCAGATTTTAGACATCTTAAAAAGAGAGATGGTGAGAAGAATAGTTATGGAGACTGCTTGCTCGGGGCAATATAAATTAGTTTCGTGTTCGCTGTGAGATGACAGTGCTCGGTTTTTATGAAAAAATACATTTGAGGATTTCAGGTACAAAACTTGAGAGAACATTGAATGCAAATGGCTTTTTAAAAAACAGTTAATGACTCTTTAAGTTTTTTTTGTCAGCAATCATACCAGGCTCTTTTCACTTTCCCTTAAATAATCTCATGCAGTCTTTGTTACTTCAGTTTTCAAATATAAAAATTCGGAATCCAGCATAGGTGAACTGAAGAAGTTCTGATTTTACTGAACTGGCAGTAGCATTTGAAGTGGAAAAAATATTCTGACCAGTTGGAAACACAAGATGTTTTGTTTGTTCGCTTTGTTTGATTAGGTAATCTTCAGCTTGAATTCTTGAAATTAGGTTGCAGGGCTGCTATGGGTTTAAGTAGTGCAAAATACTTGCAGCTAATGTGAATTTCATTGGGAACATTAAGCGGAACAAACCAAAAATCTTCACCTCAGGCTGTACGAGTCTTGAGTACCAGTTTAGGTATTTAAGCTCAGGCCCACAGACCAGTCATGTGTACACAATGTGTAGCTGATTTTCTGCTGTCAAATTAGAAATAGTTAATAGTGTCCGATAGACTATACTGGGTATTTTCCTGCTGTGTGTATCTACAGGTGATCAGTTATATTAGATTTACTAGATCATTTCTGCAATAGGCAAGGAAAACCCTGTAACACGTTTTGAAGTGTTGAGTCTTAAAATACATACTCATATGTTTTAAGAATCTGTAGTAAAACGTCCTCAAAATGCACAAGAATAATTCAAATATTTAAGGTAGTGCAGGTTTTAAAATATATCCAGTATAATAAAGATCCAAGAAGTAAAACAGTTCAAGCACTTTGAGCAAGATGCTATGTTGAAACTAGTGTTTTAGAAGAGAATTTTAACATTGGTATCATGTCCACTAAGTTATTGCATTCAAAATTTGTTTTAAGAAAAATGAAGTCATTGTTAATGATCTGTGAGATTAACAGTTGATAAATGAATTCTGTGGAATTAAGTATACGTGCTGGGTGCATTGTTGTCTCATAGGAAACAGATGAATGGTAAAACTCACTTAAAAAAAAGACTAACAAATGAAATTCCTGAATAGTTTGCCATAGAGATAAATAGAAGAATAAGAAAGATGGAACAATTAACACTGAGCTAACAAATGCACAGTCACAGCTGTCCAAACAGGATTAATAGAGTGTATTAGAGTACAGTGAGTCATGTGGTGCTTTGCAAAAATATCAACATGTGTTGCACTACATGCTACCGCCCTGTGGCACTGAATAGATGAAAAGAAATAAATATGTTAAGCAGATTCATAGTCTTTTCACTTTATTAAAAAAGCGAGTTTCTAGACTGTATAGATGAGATTAGACTATCATTATGGGAAAGATAAAGAAGCAAAAGTTATCTAATACATGTACTGACCTCTTTCAATTTTTAAAAATGGAAATATGAGTATTTTGGGTTTCTTAGCATTCTCATTAAATGTGTAGGTGGTGGATGTCTCTAATCAGCCATTCTTTTAGAACTCCAGGGAAGTTTTAGTGAAATAAGTTATTTTGCTAAAATAAGTTAACTCATCTTTTCCAGACCTTTTCAGGCTTTTAGTAGTCATTGAAAGAAGTTTCCCACCAGCACCATATTGCTAACCACTGTGAAACAAATTGGGAGCAGAGCACTTACTAGCTGGGAATACAGAAACAAGGAATTACAAAGAAAGTTGCATTTTCTAATATACAGAAGTATTCCTAGAATGATTCTCTTGATTGTTATGGTTAATAGTGATTTAAAACTTATTTGTATGTACAGTCTAAAACCAGTATTCCTTCTTTTTTACCTGAACAGTTCTGTAATACTTCACTTGTTAAATTGTTACCAGCTTTATTGGATATAAATTTATGTCCACTAGATGTGTGGCTATTCAGTTGCTGAGTAGTCTTTCAAATACAGTATTAGGAATTTTTTTTCTGTGGGCTGAGTAGACACTTCTGCAAGAAAGTCACCATGCGCTTTATAACCTTTTTCCCCCCCCATATTTACAAAATGATACTGTTTCAGAATTTTTTTTCTGAGCAGTTACTCTTTTGTATTTGTAGGAAGAAAATGTATGTGTCTTGTGGACAATATTTTTTCCTACTTGCTGTAATAGAGGTGTCAGGCTTCATTTTTGTTTGTCCTCATAATGCCTACCCCCTTGCTAGCTGTTCTTCTGAACCCCTTTGTGACACCCAGTGCTCTACCTCTTTTGTTTCTTTTCCCTTAAAGGACTGGAAGCCTATACATTCAAACTCGACTTTCAGTTTTCTTGGAGCTCTGCAGTCTGTCTAAAACACTGTCTGCTTCCTTGAAAAAATTGTTAAGGCCGATGTATGTTTGGCTTCAAGTGTGGAAGTTTATTATCCTCCTTCTGTTCACCGATTGATTCAGTCAGCGGGCTTCTTCTTCTTGTGCCTCTCTTGCTTTTTTCATCAGCTTGTCTTTTTTCTTTATCCTCTGAAACGTCTCCTTTTCATGTGTTTCATTTTTGCATGTTTTCATTAAATACTAAATTTGATTCCCCTGTTGTTTTTGTTTAATTGTCTGAAGCCTGGTACCTTTTAACACAGTGATAGCTGGCTGTAAGTCTTCGGTATTAAGGTACAATGAGATAGGTGAGTGCCAGGTTTACCCTTGAAAGGAAGGTAACTGACCCTTAATTCTGTCTCTTTTCATTTCTTATCACTGTTGAAGTTGTAGTTCTTAAAAAAACCCAAACTCTTTAAAAATAAGATGGTAGAAAGCTTGCTTCCAGGAGCTTCTGAGCCAGGGGTATTTTCCGATTGTCTAATTTTCTGCTGCTGCTTAAGTTCTTCCTTCCTTCACACTGTGTCAGTCTCAATTGTGAGAGCAAACATGACTATGACATTTTCTGTGCCAAAAATTTTTTTTTGAATATAATAGCTTGTCAATCCTAGGCAATTATTATTTCAGTTTTATCACAATATTCTGCTCTTTATTCAGTGCAGTCCTTGATGTAGACGTGGCAAAAGATGACAAGTTATTCCTCTTCTGCTTTCTGGGATGGGCCCTGTTGCTTGGAGGCGCTTCCACATTTTTGAAAGATTTTGCTGGCTTGGCTTTAGTGATTGACTTGCCTTTGATCAGTGCAGTGTCCAAGTGTCAGGGTTATGAGGTCCACTGTGAAGATGACCTGTCAGCACCATCTTTCAACCAAACTCCTTTCTGTACAGCTGCTCCGTGGGTATAGTGATGGGTACATCTAGGAGAAAAAACTGCAGTCGGAAAAATGTCTTCAAACTGTTGTTGCAAAAGCAGTGGCTTTGAAAAAACACTTAAAAAGGCTTAGTGTTGGGTGTAAGATGTTATAACTCTCATGGAAGGGCTTTTTCTGCCTGTATTTTTTAATAAGAAAGACCATGGTACATTTTATCCTTTTCTGGAGTAGAAAAGGATTTCATAGAAACTGAGATTTTAAGCAGTTTTCATCCTGGTACTTACTTTTTCCTAGTTATTGCATTTATAAAAGCAGAATTCTTATCTGGAATAGACAATTTACTTCAGCTCGCATTATTCAAGCATTTCAGCAGGAAACAAACATTTTGATTGATAGTTTGTCTTACAGTTCTATAGTGTTCAATAGAGGGGAAAATGACCTTGATAACACTAACTTGTGTTTAACCATGTGTCTTAGTATGTTGTCTGAAAGAATTTTACTACGATATGTAAAATATAATGCTATGAAATTTTGTTGTTTTTAAAAATGTAATCAAAACTTTCATTTAAATCTTTAATTCAATTTTAACAGGAATCACCAGGTTTGATCTGCTTGGAGACTTTGGAAGATTTAACTGGCTTGGAAACTTCTATATTGTATTATCTTACAACTTGCTCTTTGCTATCATGACAACGTTGTGTCTGGTCAGAAAGTTCACTTCTGCTGTGCGAGAAGAGCTCCTCAAGGCATTAGGTAACACAGCACTGAAAATGTAGTTTGTACTTGAATATTTTCTTTCTACTCAATAAAAACTTTTTTTTTTTTCTGGAGATTCTGTAAGTTAAGAGGGGAATGTTTAGCTTTGTGTTAATTTTTGAAGAGCTGAGAGATAAGGTACAATGTTGATCTTAGATATGCCCATGTACGTATTGATCTGCAGTTGGATTTTTCAGCCTTTCTAGAGCACAGAAACGCTCTCATTGCTACTGAGCAATTATTTCAAAATAAAACTTCAGCTTATGTGTGGGTTGGATTTATTCTTTTTTGTTTAAAGCAACTTATTAGTTCCTTAAAAATAGTTCAATGGAAGTCTTAGCTGCTTTGTTTTGATTTTTTTTTGAGTACTACGTGTTCTGAAAATCTTTGTACAGAATATACAGAACTGTAGTTACTGGCTGAGTAAAGCTTGTGCATCATATCATCAAAACTTTTTTCAAATCCTGCATTCATGGTTCTTGGCCATAGAAGAAAGGCTTGAAAAACATATTTGATACTAAAAGGATAAAATTAATCTGGTAAACAAATTTGAAGCACTTCCTAGAGCACACCTCTACAGGTGGAAAGAGTTAAAACTGGGCCTCTATATAGGGAAGTACAAAATAGCTGATTGTGGAGGATTAAAACAAGCCATTCTGTGATTTTTTTTTTTCATGTGGAGTTCTGAAGCTCCAGGGGAACAGATTAGTGGGCCAGGGATGTGTAAATCTGCCCATTGATTTTTATGCTGCAGATGTTTTCAGTGAAGTTCCATTGTTGATTGAGACAGATACATGATACGAGTATGATATATTTGACATTATCCCCAGCTTCTCATTTTATGAGAAGACCTTGATTTGTTGACTTGCATAATCCTGGTTTTTTTTTTTTGCAACTGTTTTGACTGTGAATGGTTTGCTTTCCATAATGTAATGGCTGCTGCAGAGCTCTGAAGGAAATAAATATCAGTCAGCGTAGGCTTATAGCAACAGGTCTGGTAAAACTTGGAAGTTTCTGTCTTAAAGCAAATGATGTAAAACAATTATCTTGATAATTAATGGCACTTTATTAAACAGTGTTCAGTAAAAATGAAATATATTGAAAGCAGATTACCAGACTTCAAAATGCGGGGTGAGTAGTATAATGGTCACTGGATGGCATTATTATAGCGGATTTTTTAGGGATTTCTTTGGCCTTTTGTTATCACATATTGTGTGATTTTGTGTAAATATTGTGATCAAAATGGAGAGGCAAGGTGATTGGTAAAAATTTTGCATTTGGCACAAGCAGGGAGGTATAAATCCTGAAGAGCACAGGTTCCTGGGTTTGCATTCAACACTATGCATAACAAACAGCGTCTGTTAAAAACTGTCGTGTTGAATTGAAAGAATGAGCACCAAAATTTGTGTGCCCATTTCTCCCCCATGCTGAAAACTGTGGCACTGATGACTAGAGGTTGGTGGAGCATCAGAGGTAATTAGTGGAAGGTAAATTCTTGTGACTGGAAGAATTTGTGTAATATTGAGACTTAGAGATCTAATACGATATTGAATAGATTTTGTTTTTTTATTAGTGCAGTCAGTTTTGGAATTCCAATGATGGAAGAAATTTAACTGGGTATGTTATGGTACTTCATTAAAACATTCAATATAGTCTGCACCAAATGAGTAAAACTCCTTTTTTGATCCTTAATTTTAGGGACTTAGTAGGAGTTTTCAGAGGGGAGCTGTAGCAAACAAGGAAGGACTGACTTTATTCCCCTTGTGAATAAAGTATGATTAAATTTACCTTCTTTCTTCATCTCTCCCCCCAAAAAGAGTAGTTCAGCTACTTGCTTGAGGCAGGATGGGAAACTTTAATTAGGACTCATAGTAGACACCTATGCAGTAAGAGCAAATGGGTGGAAATAGAGATAAACTTGTAAAGACATAGGCCTAAAAATACTATTAGACATATAAACATTTTAGAGAGATGACCACACAATCAGCAATAGGTGTTTTTCAGAAAGATGCTATACTTTAAAAGAAATGTTTTGGGTAATCGTTTTGGTGTTTGTACGTTGACGAGTGAATGATTGCAAATCTATCAGTTCTTAACATCTAAGTCTGTGGTTTAAGCCATGTGGAGTTAGGCTTCTATGCATATCCATTGTAATGGACTTCTTTCACTTAAAACACACCTGAAGGAATTTCCCAGAAGTAATTCTTAGCTGAGCTAGAGTGTAAATTCTGGGCTTCTGCAAATGCAGTCCTTAATCATGAAATAGAATTTGATTTGTATGTATTCTTTTGAATACCTGTATACATGAAACATGGGAGAATCTGTTTTTCCTTACTGTGTAATGTTTTGCAGGATTAGATAAACTTCATCTGTCAAACAATCCGAGAGAATCAGAGACAAAGCCGTCTGCAAATGGGCATCAGAAAACACTGTGATTAACAATCACCTGCAATCAACACAGCTGAAAACATCAGCCTCATGGCATTCTTGTCATCTCATCGGCATTTTTATATTGATTGTATTTGTTGATAATTTGGGTCCAACCTTGTCTCATTTTTTAATGCTGTGTGCTTATGAGGAAGTTAGTTAATATCAGAGTCTTCTCTTTCCAGTGAACTTTTGATCTGCTTGTTTATTTCCCAGGAAGTTAATGCAGGAGGTGCCTTGAAGACTGGAAGCTGAAGAGAATAATGCATTCCTTTTTATTTGCTGACAGTCTCACATGTTTAGATATAACTTGCTACCATTTGAATGCACAGTACCTCCTGTGTTACACAGTCACAGCTATAAAGAATAACTTTGGAACTTGGGCTTCAAGCATATCTTTTTTTTAACCAACGTGACCCTTGCTGGAAATGAAGACTACATGGAGTAGGCATCCTTGACATTAGATAAACATTTCCTCTTAAGAATGTGTTAAAAATGAAAGTAACTAGTAGAGATCACAGTTCTTTTCATGCTGGATGCAGTAGGCTGTTTGTAGTCTAATGTCACTAAGCTTTCTTGGAAGGCCAACGTTTTCAGTTTTCTGTTCTTAGCTATAAGTGCCAGGTTGCTTTACTGGAAGTCAGACAATGTCTTATCGAATAGAATGAAGTACAAGATGAAGATTAACTTCAGCATTAAATCTGAGCCTAGTATGCTTTGTAAAAAGCTGTGTAGACCTCCTGTCACAGCTCTTACAGTTCTGTAAGCTATTGTTCCATGGAGGTCACTTACTCTACCAAGTACATCCCTGTAAAATTCTTTATGAACTACTGTGTATAAGCAGTATTTGTAATCAATGCAAGTAGCACCGGCCTAGGAGGCTGCAGTTGCAGTTTTTTTTACAATCTTCTTTAATTTGAAGTAAATTATTTCTCTGAATTTATACTACAGTTACAAAGACTTTTGTTCAGTGGCAAAATCCAGTATCTTTCACTAGCCTGTTTTTTAATGTACACATGAACATGTAAATAGGCCTCTATGTGTAGATATCGTAAATTGAATTCTAAGCTTATAGAGGTGACATAGGTGGCTTGGTAAATAAAACCTGTGTGTTCAATCTTAGTAGTATGAATTTCTGCAGTGTTACTGCTCCGAGGCCTTAGATTCAGGATGGCATTAATGGGTGGTAATGTCATTTTTCTTAGGACTCCTTTTAAGGAGTTTATAGTGAAGAAAAAAACCCACCAACCAAAACCCAACTATGTATTCAAAATCTGGTTGCCCTTTTGTCCTGCTCTGCCACAAGCAATCTTCAAGCAGGTTGGAATGGGGACACCTTCAACATGTGTTCATTATGTAGCAAGTCAGATAACGTCCCTATTTCTGTAAAACAAGTGTATCTGTCCGTAGTTTGAGGTCTTACATGTGATCAGGCAGTGATAACTACCTCTCCAGTGGAGTTCCAAATCAGATAAACCTTGTGTCAGAAACTCTTTGGCTGTTCTCCTTAGATTACTGCTCTGGGCTGTAGCGTAGACCTCGCTGCTGTGTGTGTGAATGCAAGCTTTCTTTTGTTCCCTGGAGTGCTTAAAAAATCAAGCTCCAATATTCATGAGGATTTCTCAAAGTTTTTTTGCAGGCTTTCTGACTTTAACTGGGACATAATGTAAATACTGCTGTAGTGAATATGATGCTAGGGAGTTGCTTTTTGTGATTAGTGTAAATTCAAGGCTTATGAAACTGACTATTGATGTGTTGTACCGAGTCTTGAAAGACAAAGTAAAATTGCTTGATTTCACTAAGATTTACAAGCATCTTTTCTGTTGTTTGAGTTTAATGCTAATGTTTTAGTGAGAAATCTTTATCCGAGTCAAAGTTTTGCAACCGAGAGCAGAGAACTGTAATTAAAAGTTATTTTAAAATGTGTTTACATTTAAAATATGGAGAAATTTATTAGTACGGACATCATTCAGGTATTTTCAGAGCTTGTAGCTTTATGTATTAGCATTATAGTTAAAAATAACTGCAGTGTATCCACTTGTCTGTGCAAGTGATTGTGTGACCAAAACTGTGCTCATCTCTTAATGGGGCTGGTGAATTGTGGTATGTGAGGCTGGTTATCCATCTTAAAATATTTCTGGTACAACTGTAAGGTGGTTTTTTAAATACACTCTGCAAAAATGAAGAAGTGAATTCAAGGAGTAAATCTAGGGAGTGTCAACCAGCATAGGTCTTGCTGTTCATGCTTCTGTAGAGATGTTTGTCCTGGCATCAGTGACTCAAAACCACTGAAAAAGATGGTGTTATAACGTGTATTTGGTTTCTGAAAGTGAGTTGGGCAGTTACTTAAACTGAGCAGAGACAGTTCCTTCTGATAAGCACACAAGTTTCAGGCAAGACTTGAAAGCTATCTTTCAAAACTAATGTCACAGCCTTGCCTGTTCCCAGCCCTTCTGCTGGATTCTGCAGCCGGAGATGTGCAAGTTAAGGCTGTGTCAGTGAAGGTGTTACACTGGAGTGTGGAGGATGGTTAAGAGGCTGTGGTTCCAAAGGTGGACCCTGTGCAACTACTGACAGTGTTTTTGTTTTAAAATCAGCTGTTTCTATGGTGACACTGTCTACGTTAAAATATGCCTTTGGCCTTGAAAATGACATGCTTGTGCAAAACTTCTTTACAGATACAATGCTACTGTCAGATATACTATGTGTAAGAAACAGATCACTATGTACTTTTCACAGAAGCATATAGTCACTTAAATACAAGCAACTGGTAATTCATTAATGGATATTGACAATACATTCCTAGTATTTTGACTCATGTAGAGTCAGGTGGTCTATACCTTCAAGGTATATACAGCTGATCTTAGTAACATTAACATCTGCCTCGCTTCTTAGGAGGCAAAAAGCACATAAACACTTCCATCTTCAACTAGATACCACACAAGACCAAAAAATAGATGTAAACTACGCGTTCTAAGTTAGCCATATCTTGGCTTAATTCTGTGTTTGTAGCACTGTAATATTGTGGCATTTCTAAGCCTAAAGCACACATACTTACCTCTTTAAGGTAAAAAGTAGTAGTATTGGTTACTGTATAAAGTGACAGTTTTTGCATTCCTAGGAGGCTTTGTTTACTGTCTGTAATGTGTTGTTTATCTTTGTTTCTTTTCCTCCCATACCTTTTACCCTGTTGACTGGTTAAGTGTTAGAAATTAAAGGATTTTACGAGTTGATTTCTTTGTCTGCTTCCAAAGTACCACCTCGAGTCCCACAGAGGCATGGCTGTTGCTGCTGTCGGGCCTGTGCAGACAGGAGCTTGTGCAGTGTGTGTTTAACAGGATGAACACCTGAGTGGCTGCTGCAGTGACACTTTCTCCAGTAGGGCACCTGGTGAAAGTGCCAGCAGGAGTGATGAGCGCCAGGGAGGCTGCAGCTCTCCTCTGCCACTGGGTCTCTCCTGCTTGCCCGTAGGTCTGTGTGCTCTCTGCTGTGTGGTAAAGGCATGATGGCCCTTTTCTGAAAGAATTTACAGTCTAAAATAGAGAGGAGTAAGGTAGAAACAAGGAGCAGTTGCCTTCTTCATCCATGTGACTTTCCTTGAATTTTGTCAGTGTGTTCTAGCTTATTTTCCTTTCTCTTTCTTTTCCTCCTTTTCTGGAAGCATGATGGGCCACAGTGGTGTACATACAGTTGATGAACCTTTACACTTGGTGGATTTAAGCAGCGTCTACAGTTGTGAAATACCAAATACAGGAAGACAGCTGAATCGTGTTGGTTTACATATACTCCGATTTTCAAAATAGAGGCTTTCCAAATCTGTGTGAAGCCATTTAAACAGGGATGCTTAGTACACTAAGGTCATTTTAATAATCTCTTTAAAAAGAAATGTACTTAGTTTTGTTTAAGAAAGTGTTGATGTGAACTGTAAACTTTTAAATGCTTTGTGGAAATTAGATATCTTACCCCCTAATGTTAGTGGTTTTGTCATTTTAGTGCTGACTTGAAGCAATGTTGCGTACAGTAGCTCCCCCCACTGCTACCTTTCAGGAGGTGAACTCTTGAGCTCCTGAATATTGAATTTACTATTGGTAGACTGGCAGGTTATTTCAGGCACAGTAACAGCATTTGAACTTTACGAAAACCTGCCTTTTAAATTTATCCTGTTCAGGGAGAGCAAGAGATGACCAAAAGCCATTGCCCAGTGGATGCCAAAGCACTCTTGTGTCCAAGAGAAGTCTGCAGATGATGATAGCCTCTGTCACCTTGCTCTGCCTTGCCCAGTGCCCTTGCCTCAGATACACGGTCTCTGACACTGTCTTAACAAGTCATGATGTTCCATTTCTGTTTGAGGTGTGAGGAGATCAGCCCACGGTGTGTCCATCTGCACAGTCCTAGGTGAATTGGGTTGCTTTTAATTGGGATTGCAGACTCTCAGGTGATAGCTGTGCATGTTCTTGAACTGCAGCTTTTTATTTTCAGCTCCATTTTGTTGGAATTAAGATATTCAGGGCTTCCTGGTAGTGTATTTCTGCACAGGCTGTTCTGTGTTTGGATGGCTTCTTGCTGTCTTGAGAATGCTGCGTGTTTCTGAATAGAATCACATGCCCCCAGAACACATCCAGAGAGGATCCTGCGAGTTTCATTTGAACAATTATAGCCTGACAGTGTTGGTCAGAATCTTAGTAAGGAGAACACATCTGGTGGGGAATTAACACTAAATGTGACTTCCAGAATCCCCCCCTGCTGTGCCCAATAATTTCTGGGGAAAGGGGTAGGAAATTACATGGAGCTCAGTTGTGCGGACAGTATGTATTCTCTTTCTTTTTACAGTCTTTAAAATTCTATATTACTAAAAATAGATTTTAAATCCTTAAATTAATGAGATTCAGGGACTGTTGAAGCTTTTTTGTAGATCTGTCTTTGTAAATTTTGAAAACATCTAACGTCTTGCTTTCCTTTTTGTATTTTCAAGTCATGCACCACCTTATTTAGTAGTATTAATGTTAATGACAGGTCCTCTTCTTGAGGGGTGCAATGTGTGAAAGGACAAAATCTATATATGATCTATCAGAATATATGTATCGGCATGGAACTTAAATGGGAAGCACCTCAAACTCTTCTTTCAAAGAGAAAGAAGAAATGTAGGTATCATTGGTATAAAAGAGTTAACTGTATGTTCTCCAAATTCACCAGTAATTCATTAGTGCTGAAAAGAACTAAAGTTCTTCTAAAAACAGTTTCGTGTTTCACAGTGCAAGACTGTCCTTGACTTAAAATTTATAGAAGCCTTTGAACTTGTGAAGGTGACTCTTCATTGGTGACAGAAAACCTGAAGATGCTTGCTCGTTCTATATTAATTACTGTATTTTTCTAAGTAACTTTTCCAGTTTTGTTTATTGCTCATGGATTATTGGTTTTATATACAGAGCATTAAATGCTTTAAGAAGTAACAGAAGGCGACTCCAAACAAAGGGACAGTGTCAGAAATATCCCATAAACGTTGATAACCCTAACATATCAAAATCCAAGTTATTTAAAAGCTGTATCTATGTGACAGCCTCACATGAACACAGAAATTAGGAAATCCCAGTACGTAAACCCTTTAGGTGTCCAACTCTTCATTTGTACGTACATGAGGACTTTGGGATACTGCTTATAAACTGTAGATTAACCTCAAGTGTGGCTCTTGCTTCCCCGCACACACCCTCTTTACATAAATTTTATAGTCGGCATCACTGGATGAAGCTTCTTTTGTGAAGAGTGCGTTGTTTTGCATTCTCCTTGTATTCATTGCTTGTGTAGATATAAGTAGCAGGGCACTTGTGTTGATTTTGATGTATGCCTTTCCCCACATAGTCTATACAGAGACATTCCCTATGAAAATATTATTCATTCATTTGTACTCAATCTGGTTTTTACCACTAGATTCCATTAAAACAAACCTGTCCTTAGGGTGGATCCTCTAACAAGTTACCAAGAGCTCATGAAAGTTTGAATTAGGAGTGAAATGGAAATGGTTTAGTCATTGCAGATGTATTTGCTTTTAACTTTCAGTAGTGTGAGGCAACTGGTCCACTTCTCAGTAAGAGAATAACGTGCTTGTACAGCTGATTTGAGCCCAGTTATGCTGAAGTACCTGATGTGCTGTAGAACCACTCTTCAGTTCTCTTCCCTCTGATTTGTAGAGTAAGGCTGCAGCTCTTGATGTGCTTTGCAGCCTTACTCCATTGGAGATGGAGATGGATTGTTCCGGTGTGTCGACAGTGTGTGGCAGTCTCTCTCATGTTTTGATCGAAATCAAACTGCGCATGGTGGCTCCTCGTGTGTTTTATCTACCTTTTGTATTTCATGTGTATGAGCATTTTTTGGACCTTATCTCTCCATGCAATGTTCAGAAAAGTAGTATGTTGGTGATACCTATATTGTGAATATGGTGGATCTGTTTAAATGCCTAAGGAGAAAATTAACTGGTGTGTGACTTCTGTTTTCACCCAACCATAAGTTTTCCCAGTCTGTGCTAGAATTAGCTTTACAAAATCTATGCAGATAACTTTCTCCTTCCTAAAGAAAAGTTGAGCCACTTTTCATTTTTAAAAGTAGATTTCAAAGTGAATTTGTCTTATTTGGCTTGACTCCTATTACTTTAACACAAATGTTTAGAAAATGAAGATACATTTGGGTCATGGATTTGAAACCTTAATGGGTATGAAACACACAAACCACAAAAAATGACTAGACTACTTTCTTGTGGGGTTTGGAACCCAACCCTGCATTACCTAAATGTGAAACATGCATTGCTCTTGTCTTCATGAAGCTTTGTCTATAACATTCACATTGAGGAAACTGAGAATATTCTGAGAGTGCTGCTGGCCATCTTGTTACATGGGATCAGCTTCAGCTGGCCTTTGGTGATGTGGGTTTCTATGGATGGGTTTCTTTGGTGAACTAAGGTTTCTATGGATGTTGCTACTGATGGTGCTGTAACAACGGCAGTGGATCTCTCATATCGTGCACTTTCAGGTCTTTCACTGTAGTGTTACTGTTTGAGATTTCAGTTGACAAAAAAAAACATTATGCACAGTCTTGACTGTGCGTGAGGCAGTGCTGTTCAATGGAATCAGCAGTCCCCTCTTGGTCCAATTTGTGCTTATAAGGCTTTGTAAACTCTACAGACTTGAGCAGCTTGGATGTTCCTTTCACATGGATGTATCTTGGACCAAGGTAGAATATATCTGAGAAATTATGCTGTTAGTGGTACTGCAATCGGGAAAATTTTCTCTGTACATACCTTCTCCCCACCTGATTTATTTTAGGTCATTCAGAAATATGTTTTATAGTGTTCTCAGTTGTGGATACTTTGTTGTGTTACAAAACTAAATGCAAATACTTGTCGCCTTAGCCAGGTTGATTTTTTTTTCTTGTGAAAGTAGTGGTTGTGTGTTTTTTCCTTTGTTTGAAATGTTACACTGAATGTTTTGTAGGAAGATTTTTTTTTACTATGTTTTCAATAAAGTTATTTGTAGTGGAGTTTTGCTTCTTTTTTTTTTATTTTAAACAATGAAAAAAGAATTCTTCAGTTATCCTGTCAGTAGTTGCTGGGAATAGTTGCATTCCCCTCTATTTTTTCCTTCCTCTGTCCCCAGAATTTAATGGGCTTTTGATATTTTCAAATGGTCAGGTTTTTAAAATACATGACGTATGGTATGTGATGGAGATCCCTGTATATTCAGGGGTATTACAGTGCTGTGTTTAAGCTAGGTGCACAATTAGTTTATTCCTGTATTTTAGGCAAGTGGAATTTGTTCATACAAGAGCATGCTGCTGATATAATGTGTAAGTCAAACTATTAAGCTTTTGAAAATGACTGAAAGATGATTTTTATCTGTTAAGAACCTGACCACCATGTTGCCAAAACTATTTGAAACTTAAATGGCTTCAGACTTTCTTTTGCATTTCATGGGAGATCTTAGGCCTTTTTTAATGTTCAAGAATCAAGTGGCTGGCAGGGACCTGGAGATATCTGATATGTTCCCTTGCAGAGGATCAAACATACCTACATTATTCCTGGCAGGCACTATCTGTGCTGTGATTCCTGTGCTGTCTCTAGGCACTATATTCCAGTGATTAATTGTCCAAGGTTTCCTAAATGTCAAATGTGAATGGCCCTTGCCATGTTTAAGCTTAATTTGGTTCTCAAGTGTCCATAGTAAGACAAGTCTTTCTGCTTGCATTGGCTTTTTCCATGCCTGAAAGGTTACATTTCCCTTTATCTTCTCTATGAGAAGTGATCCCCTATTCCCTTGAGTGTTTTATATGGGTTTCTCGTCATCCTTTTTGCTGCCTGTGGAGACCCTTGTGTTTCTTGAAATTAAGAGCTCAGAACTGGACACAGAAACCTCCAAGCCTGCTGATCTCTTGAACCTTCAAAGAAAATCGACTGCTGTTAGATTTGGAGTTGTACAGGTAGTCCATGTGTGGATGAATTGTAAGCAATTGGACAAGTGGGCCTGATTAGTTGCATGATCTGTCGAATCTTGTTGCCGTTTGCGGCTGCTTATGAGTGCTGATTTAGAGGGTAAAAGCATCAGGTCCTCAGACTCCAGTGAGGGACCATTATCCTTCAGAGAAAACAGGTCTTAATCACTGAATTTTCCCAAGACAGATGCACAGTTCCTAACCCGTAGGAGTGCAGCACAGAGGGTACAGCTGTGCTAGTGGAAGGATGCGGAGAACTGAGCTGAGCATTGTTTATTTGATGGGAAGCCAGTGCATCTGCTGTGGGATTAGTAAAAGGCATGACAACCAAAGAGAGAAGAGGCATCTTAGGTCTTGTCCTTGGCTTTTATAACCCACTGCCTAAAATGTTTCTACACAATGTGGCCTAAGCAATCTCATTGTCATAGCTGAAGAGTCTCCCATCAGTGCTCAGAAAAATAAATACCTAAAAGCAACACATGCTTTTAAACTCAGTCATCTCGTTGAATCCAGTCCCAGCTCACTGTGCTACCTGAAGATCTGAAAGTTCTATAGGAAGTCACACAAGTCTTGGACTTCGGTTTTGTGTCTCTACTCTTAAAACTGCTGAAAGCATTTAGGAAACCTGTATGGGTTTGGAACTTGTACGATGACTGTGCCATGGTCGGACATTCTCCTTTGAGTGAAAACTTGATAAGGATAGACAGAACCATCTTTTCAGGAAGGATGGGATGAGAAGTGGGAGGTGAGGTGGCAGAAGGGTTGTTGTCAAGGTCAGACAGCCTGATGAGAGGTCAACACTTCCCTATTTTTTCATTTCACTGGGTTTTTTGGCAGCTTTTCTCTACCAGGGCATGTGGTTCCTTAAAACAGCAAAAGTGACCTTTCCCTGTATATGTCAGCATATTCAAAATGAACTTTCTTGACCCAAAGGAATCAAAAGCACAAATTCCATAAAAACTCCACAAAAATTAACTGAAAAGCTCATGTAACATTCTAAGATTTAATTGAAACTTTGAATTTTCTAAATTTCATTCTAAACCTATGAAAAAAACTCACCCTTTAATAGCTGGTGATTTTTTTTAAATTATGTTCATGTAGTATGCAAATAGGAAGCGTGTACCAGTGAAACACAATGTTTCTCAATAAATGCTTTACTGACAAACATTAGAAGCATCCCGGTAAAGGAAATGGTGAAAACCATAAAGAAAGGCAAGTTGTTCACTTCTACTGTATAGTTTATATAATTAAATCACAATGGCAAAGTAGCAGCCCCTTCTGTACTCTGTAAGAGAATTTGAGATATAGCAAAGAGCAGATAGGTGATCTTGTGCTCCCCTCACGAGTGTTCACTGACAAGAAAGATAAAAATCAGATTCTATCCCATGCAAACATGCACACTGGCCTTCAGAATAAACAAACAAGAATCCCACCACAGGCCTCCAAGATTTACACTTTGTGGGCTCCAAACAATCCCAGATGATGACATTTCTGGGCTTTCTGACGGAGGCATGAAATACTAATGCACTACACTTTAATCAGGTTATCTCTTTAATATTTTAATGTGATCAGGTATTTAATTAAGCAACAGCAGTCCTAGTAAGTTTTATCTGAAGTGGTGTTACCTAAGCTCTAGAACTGAACTACTCCACATTGCAATTTTAACTGCTCTTACTGGTTTCATTTTAAAATTTGACTTCAGGAAAATGGGGTAAGATTATACCTAAACCTTATATAATTTATGGTTTCCATTCAATATCAAGTACAGGTTTAGCCATTTGGAAACACTTTTGGTCTTGATTTATGCTTGGTCTTCATTTGTATGGGTATCAGTTTGAACAGACTGGACTGTTTTCGTGAGGAAACTGGGCTGATATAACGGAAAGGTAGGGCAGCTGTGAAGATGCTTTCTAACAGCCTATCAGGACCCAAAAGTTGAGGAAAGACAACCACATTTTAACTCTACTCATACCCAGTGTCTATTTCTTTGAATGTGAGAGTGACACAGACACTGTGTGGTTGGTTCCAGGATTTGGCCTGTCTTTGTCAGCTGTGGTGCGGCCAGATGGGTTGCTGAGGACAATTAACCAACAGGAAGAGCTGAGTGCAGGGGCAGAGAGGGGCTGGGGTTGCATTCAGCAAGCAGTGCCCCCTCTCTGTCTCTACCTCTGCTGCTTGGTCCATTTTCCCTCAGCAGGGAGCAGCCCTCTGTTCCTTCCCTGAGCTTGCACTTGTGTTTCTCTTCCCTGTTTCACTGAGTGATCCCGAAAGTCCTCTCATGAACCTCCTCGAGGATGAACTGCAAAAATAAAGACAGAACTCTTCTCCTGCCTTAGACGGTGATCTATGAAGTTCCCCTACTGCTAAGATATTATCTGCTTTGAGCTACTTGTGTATTTTCTGCAGTATGACCTAACCCAACCCATGTCTATCAATCAGCAAATAAAGCCTAAGGTTAGGAAGGAAAAAAAGTGTAACTGAAATTTAATCCAAAATTTATGCTAAATGACAAATTGGTGTGAACAGAACAAAAATAAGCATTTAATCTAAATCTTTACCATTAATGTGTTCTAGGATTCAAATAATAAATCCCACTGTGTTTTAATGCATAATACTGAATAACCCTTCCGCCTAGAACAGCTGAAACTGATTAGTTGAATTTATTTCTGAAAACACCATACCTCTGTATTTTTTCTGTGACTTATTAAAACTTGAATAGAATGGCATAAATTGAGTATTTGAAATATTCTATCAGTATGCAAAACTACATCAGTCGTCTGTACAGCAGCACAAGTCCATGATAACATAAAACGATGAAACAAAGCACTGAGGTGAACTTTGTCCACAGGGAAGCCTTTTTAAGTGATCCAATGTCAGCAAATTGCTTACTAATGTGTTGACTTATGGCAACCCTCAAAAGTAAAATGAAAAGGCTGGAATTTACAGCATATCAATGAATCAGTTGATAAGCTTTTACTGGTTTAATATCCTCCTAATTTTGCTGCTTGGAGCCACTCCAAGTTAGCAACCGATTGTTTACCATCTCCATGTGATAAAGGAAGTCAAATGACTAAACAAATTCCAGGACCATTATACTGTTTGGTGACATTTAAATTAAAATTGTTGGAAGAAATCAAGTGGAGGGGGGAGGAAGAAACTGAAGTCAACTAGATCATTTCACAATGACTTACCTCGCTTCCTAAACAATGGCAAGATTTTTAGCAAAGTTGGAGATAATGTAATGCATTTGAGGAGATTTAATTGCACCAATAAAGACTATACCACAATTAAATGACATATAGAAGTGACATTTATAGGTAGGATCAAAGAAATTCACTACCTAACATGCTGAAGCAACACCCTGCTTTCTGTGTGTCGTAGTGCTAACAAGTAGACTACTTTGGTTTCAGTGACCTTTCTTATCTTCTTTGATCTAGATTATTAAACAATTTAACGATAGGAGTAATAAGGGCTATGATAGCACCCTGAAACAAGTAATACATGTCCTTCCTAGTGCTAATATTTCAGACCTTGTTTTTTATTTTGTGATATTTATTTAAGAGTATGAAACTTGACATTTAACCTTTGTGATCCTTTCAGAGGAGGCAGAATTATTAAAAATTTGATTTTCCTTTTCAATTGTAGTACTATTTGATTATGCTAATATTTAGTGACATTTTAAAAGTGCAGCACAAGTTTGAGAGGCAAAATTTATTTTAGAAAAAGCCTTCTAGCATCTGGAAATGGATAATTCTTGCAAAAGAAATCTCGTTAGTGTTTTCATTAACCAGTGCTTAAGAGTGTAAGAGCTAGCAGCAGGAAAACTCATCTACAATTGCCACTTGAAAGCTGCTAAGAAAAATGAGTATATATCCTTTAATCGTAACTGGTACTGGATTTGTTTAAACCTGGCTAATCCATATGATAAGAGTTCATAAATTTATTCTTAATAGGTGAAAACACAGTGCCCATTCTGTTCCCTGCCAAACCCTGAAGTGCTACATATGAGAATAGTTTCCTAATGCTGTGGGTTATGTATAGAAACTGTTAAATGAAGACCTTTCTGTGGTTTACAATGGTGTGATGAAGCGTCAGCAGCCTACCAGGCTGTTTCTCCCCAAAATGAGTATCTAAGACAGGGGCCCTAAAAAACAGCCCAGGGTGGGCAGCTTGATGGATGGCTACTGTAACCATCAGAATTTTGGTGACGAAAATTTAATAAATGACACTCAGCTGCAACTTGCAGCATATTTAGAAGCCTTCTTCAAGCTTCTCTTTACTGAGACCTTGTATGTAGCTAAGCGCGGTATCCTGAGCCTGCAGAAAATCGGCAGCCTTGAAGGGGGAAGGGGCACATAACCGTTCTCCCATGAAGAAACATCTAAGTATTCTGCTGTTTGTTCTCATCGTGCTGCTTGAGGACAGTCATGATCCACCAAAGGATTCACTTCTTCCAAACTTAAATATCTGAGCACTTTCAAGCGTAAAATTAGCTTTCTTCAGGTACCTCCATATTCCTTTTCTCTGTTACAGGGATGGGCTTTGCGTTGATTACAAAGGGAGTAGGGTAACTAGGGAGCTGTATCAGTGTTCAGGCTGAGAACACTGATTCCTCTCTCTCCCCCACCACTCCCACCATGCAGCAGAACAGTGGTGGTAGTTTTGTTGCAACAGGCTACAAGGTCACCTCTAGGGAACAGCCTCACTACCATACATGAAGGCATAACACAGCAAGAGATGGTCTTTGCCTTCAAAGCTCTCCTCTAACAGGATACAACCAAGTAAGCATGAGAAATGATGACAATAACAAGGCCTTTTCTGCAAGCACCATTCCGTTTAACTGAAGTTGTGACTTAAAAGAGCCCAAACAACCAGTTTAAGTATTGGTTTAAACCTACCGCTGATTTAGGTGGCAACTTGGGTAAGAGTATTTTCCCATTTGTACACACTGGCTGCATTTAAACATCTGTCTTGTGTGGCTTTGTTGGTGTCTTCTAACCAGGCTGTTTGGTAATCTGGACTGGACGATGGGTTCTCACACTGGCAGGTTTTATTACTGAAGAGTTGAGCTGGGCTGGCCGTTACTAAACTGGGGGAAGCCTGGAAGTGGGCAAAGGAGGACTTGAGGATGGCACAGGGACTCTGCAGCAGCTGAGTGCTTAAAGGCAAGCAGGGTCATTGCAAAATGTTTGCACTTGATTTGGTGTCGTTCGTATGGGGTCAGGGCTCTGATTTATTATACTCTGACTTGCATCTCAGCAAAAATTAGAGAAAGGCAAAGCTATGGAATGGAACTGTCCAGTGAGGGAATAATAACAGTGAAAAGAACTTATGATTGTTTATGGATTTATTTGTTTCTCCCCTTACTATATCCTCTGCGTGTAATTATACAGGAAAACAGATTACTGTGATCTATCAAAAAATGAAGTGAAATGCAGAGCCTCATGAAAAGCCCCACTATTGCTGGCATAGGCAAAAGGCAAGCCTTAAGATGAAATATTTAAATTATTTCCCTACACTGTGAAGAGAAAGGAACAAACAGACCAACAAAATAACTGAGCTCCTCCAGTGCTGCCTGTTTGATATGTTAAAGGAATAAAGGAAGAGGTAGAGAGCTGATATTCAGGAGTTTTAAGCAGAGCAAAGAAGCAAATACAACATACCTTTTTCTCAAAGAAGTGCTCTCTTCATTTGGTATCTTTAGGAGGCACTGCTTTTCTCAAGTTTTGGTACAATTTTTCCAACAACACATTCTCTCCAGCAAGTTTAAACTCTGTAAAGCACAATCAACCACAATTTTGCTCAAAAAGAAGAAACTCAAATGTTTATAATTTTACTACTTGTATTAAAAAAATATGCATTTTTAAAAGAAAAATGCGGGTTTTTTTAAGCTTTAACTTGTGCAGTGCATTGATTCTGTCTAGCTTCTTATCACATTAAAGTTTTAACACATTTGGGACATTATTTAGAAATAAATATTGCCCAGTGACAACATCTTAGCAGAAGTAAGGCTTACCTAGTAGCACACTTTGTTTTATGCAAGTGTGCCCCATCAGGTATTACACTGGTCTGATACTGATCTTTTCTACACATAGGATGAGACTTTTTACCTGTAAATTTCTCAAGGACTTTCAGGTGTGCCTGAAAAAATAATTACTTACAATATATTTCATATCTTTGCAACAGATGAAGCAGATTATAGAATGTAAAACCAGTTTATTCACTGATCCACTAACATGCTATAATATGTATACTTTCATAATTAAAATGTTAAGAGAATTTTGTAAATCTCCATATATTTCACATAAAATTTCATGAATTGAACTAGTCCTGCTCAGTATAAAAAGGTAACATAATTATAAACTATATTTTTCCATGTGTTTTTCAAAAAGGTGATAAAATGGAACAAAGTATTTCATCATAAAATAACCTTAAATTATTATATAACCTAAAATATTTAAGTAGTTTAATTAAAATGCTCATGTATTATGTGCTTAAGTAGTTATATAAAAATGTACTCACTTTATGGAATGCATGGGAATATAAAAGCAACACCTGTTTTTCAAAGGGAAAAACCCAATCAAACCAAACCTGACTTTAAACCATTCTAAAAGCTGAGAAGTAACAAAAAGCTGACGAGAAAAATTGTGACTGCCTGAAAGGTCATCAGTTTCTTTTTGTTACTACGGCAATCCTTCTGGTGAAAATAAATATGTTCTTCCATAAAAATTATTTACTATATTACTTCTTATAACAATATGTGACTTTTGCGTTAACAATACATGGAGAGGCAGAAAGCAGGAAATGCCAACTGCTAC
This sequence comes from Tapera naevia, assembly GCA_033556795.1. Taxonomy (NCBI): domain Eukaryota; kingdom Metazoa; phylum Chordata; class Aves; order Cuculiformes; family Neomorphidae; genus Tapera; species Tapera naevia. The sequence continues at coordinate 33,746,031 of JAUMJJ010000222.1, forward strand.
TGACTGGAGGAAAAGATTATAAAACAAGTACTTAAAAGCTGATTAATTTTTTCCCCTTCTCCCCACAGAGGCGTTTAATTTCAAGAAGTGATGTACATCAAATGCAGCATTTCACACATACAAAAAGACAAAAAAGAAAGCGTGTTCACAGGCTACATGAAAACTTCACCTTTATCTGACCTAAATTCCCACCAAATGCTGATGATCTCCATCCTGACAAAGGATATAGAGATGGACAAAAAGGGCTGTTGGCTCTTAGAGGGAGGAAAAACTGGGAAAGGAGCGAAAACCAAAACAAGTAGTGTGCACTATTGAGCTGGCAAACACAAAAGGATTAATGGCCAGCAGCCAGCTGAAGGGAAGGCTTTCAGATACAGTGGCTTTTTTCCCTTGAGGGAGGAAAGCTAACAAACACTGAGGACAAAAAGAATTCCAGAGGCATTTCCCTTTTTGTGCCAAATCTAAAGTAACTTTTTAATGAGTGCTGTCACTTGCTCTCTCTTGTCCAGCTTTAGATTTGCAGGGTAGCCAGAAATTGGCAGAATGGTCTTTTGCCATATCCATCCCACCTGTCTGTGGTCAATTGTACACCTTCAGCTAAGACTGATATAAAAGGAAGGCAAAGCTCTGTGTCTAAGGTTATCAAAAGACCTTGATTCATATCACAAACTTGCCTGTAAAAAGCCTTTAAGAAAAATTAAAAGGGTGAACTGGCAGAAAAAAACCCACCCTAAAGTGCACAGTGAAGAGAAACTTGCCAGCAGTTGGGATGATTCTTCTAATTACCGTCATCACTTCTCTGAAGCAGGACTCCTCTTCAATCACTTCTCCCTTTTGTTTAATATTTTCAAGATGATAGATGAGAGAACCTAATAAAGCATGATGTATTTATGCTTATGCGACATACATGCACTGAATAAATTTATCAAGGTAAAATGCAAGCAATTCTTCAGATAACCTAAGGAAGTGACTGATTGGTACTAAGAGAGCATCTACTTCTATTTTACCAATAGAAATAACTATTGAACTAAACTGCAATTAACAAAACCTGTGAGAAAACAAAATATATATTTAATTGTGTAATCAGTGAATATTTACCATTGTGCTGAATGAAGGGTAAGATCTTATCTATCAGGAGTTTGAATGAAGCAGAAATTAGCCTATACCTGCTTTGCAAGAACAGGTTAAAAGGCTGATGGCCGCCTCTACTGTCAGAACTCCAGAAGTGAACGAACATTACCAACCTTTCAGTAATTACCAACCTAGCAGTAATTCTGGATTTTTTTTAACATACAGTTGTGTAGTCCACGCAGTTGAACGAGTGCCTGAGGCTCAACTAGGCCTAATTTCTGAGCAGTAGACAACAACACAAACAAATCGCTGAATAAAACCCATTGGCAGATGCATACAATGGATTTCCTTCATGTGAAATTCATTGATGATGAACTCATTTAAAAACATTTTATACAGATACTTCATATAAATCTATTATCAGACAAACCACTGGCAGGCAAAACAATTCTTACTATTAGTTATTCAGTAATTTTCAAGACCTCTTTTACATACAGGAAATTTTTTAAAATGTAAGCTTTCATTTGCCAAGTAATTTGAATTAATTTTGAAATGTTTTCAGAGCCACTGAGATGGGAATTATTAACTAGACAATGTGACAATGCACAACAACAATTTCAAAACATCAGTATAAATGTAAATCTGTTGGAATATATTTGTAAAGGTTTCTTCAATATTATATTTTTGTACTCTTAAAATGGAACCAAAAATTAATAAACTGGTGCAACAGAAAATTGTTGCTGAAGTGTAATGAGACTTTGCTGGATGCAAGAGAAATAAAGAACCCCTAAAGTGATGGTCACAAGACACCAGTGTTAGTGTCACTCTGATATCAAATGCTAACTGTGAGGTGCCTTGCTGCCTGTCCATGTGGAATCTTTGCCTTCTCAAAGAAGAATCAGTGAAAACACAATATTTCTGCTTTCTCCCCCAAATGGCAGATAAATTCTGTTAGCAGTATCTTAGTAGCAGAAAAAGCGTTAGTAGGTACAGCAAAGAATAGGTCTTTGTTGGCTTTGAAGACCAGAGGAAGCACGTTGTGTAGGCTGACCAAAGTCAATAGAGCCATGTCGAGTGTGTGTATAATAAACCAATGAGTCCATAATGAGGCCTCAATGGTATTTGCTAAAACCAGAAAGGACATGGAATAATTAGGATACAAGCTGATGACAGATATCTAGATGAGAGTTTAAGTCCTAAATAGGAAGGAAAGGGTCATTTCTTTCATTATTAACAAAATCTTTGCGTAAACCAGACATTAATAAGTAGCATATATTTGTTCTGTGTAAGCTTTCAAAACCCTATCAGACAATTTGTGCATCTAAACCCATAAAACTAGTCATGAAGAGAAAAGGAATCCTAACAAACGAAAGAATGGCGTTTTGGTGATCCATTTGCTCAAGTATCTCATTATTCTGGGATAGGATTTATTATTTTTTGAGACAAAAATTTTGCTCCTGAGCTCATCCATCTGCAGATGGATATCGTCAATCGTTTAAAATTTCCACAAACCTGCCTTTGATCTTTTAAAATAGCTTTTGTGAGATACTAAAGGAATTACAAGGAATACTTTTTTCCCTATAGTTGAACTATCTGCCTAACCTACTTCCTTGTGAGCTCATGAGATGATTCAAACAAAAAATCAATTTGATTCTGTATCTTAGAGTGACTGAATGGCTTTGGGATTTCAAGCTGGGTCAGTTTATACTTTTGGAACAAAATGGAAAGTGGTTTCTCTGCGTATGGTTTGCTTCACATAGACCGCACCTTGTACTGTTGTTACCTTTGTAAAGGCATCAAGTCAAAGGTAAGCTTTGCATGTAAACCTAAGAATAAAAAGAAAATTTGAATCAATGGATGCTGTAGATTACATTGATGGTCATATATGAATGGACTTAGAGGTGCTGTTTGAATTCCTGGACGACTTGATACCCAGGCACAAATTCAGCAACTCCACACGTGTGGGAGCTCACGGCTCTGCCTGCAGGCTGTGGGGTAGAATTCAAACCACTCTGTGTCAAGTACCAAAGCACATATGTATTTATAGCATCATAATTTCAGAATGCAAAATATAGAGTGTATTAACATAAAATGTTGTTTATCAATTTTGGTGCTGTAAAATGCTTTCATCTGGTGCTCTTGATGGTGAAAAATAATATGAGCTTCAAGAGAAATATGAAGGACCCTGCAAACTTTTTTGAATCTAAAATCTAGTTCAGAATGTGTATTTTGCTTAAAGATTGCACATGAATAATTGAAATTGGTGGCTGAGTGACAAGAAATATTTCCTAAGCACAATTGTTTTCCCTCTTTACCATTCATCTCTTGAAAAGCATACATTGCACAGATGGGTGTTTCTGCTACAAAAGAAGAATCAAATTCTAAAACACACAATAAAAGTTTATACCAAAACATACACAAAGTTTCATCTGACTCTAATACCTAAGAGTATCAGGGAAAGGAATCACGTATCAGTAAGGAAACAAGATCCAATTTGATAGTCCAATATATGCAAGCGATGGTCTTCATAATTAGAAAATCTGGATATGCAGGAAGCAAACAAGACAGCAAAGCAATCACAGCATGAAAGACAGTATCACAACATAAAAAACGTCTGTCCTTGAGTTTCTTCCAAATGCTGTGGTCAGAGACTGCTTTAAGGAATGGCTTTGTGGAAAGTCTTTTGTATAACCCCAGGATAAGAAAAAATGCTTATTTAAAACTTTCACAGATGGATGATTAAAGCTGCCAAATAGGAAGAGATTGGCAGGAAAACCTAACTTTTAAATAGTATAAACCACAGGGGATATTTCTGAGGGACAGGTTATACAGGTGTTTAGAAAGAAAGCTTTTATGCAACAGAGCTGAGAAAGGAATACTGGCAGCAAGACACACAAGAAGGGATATGTGGGTGAAGCAAAAGGCTCTATGAAGATATTCTCAAAGCAGCACTTTGAATAAATGCAGGCAATGAAAGCCTGTATTTATCGCAGCTCAAGACATCCAAGTGTTTTGATCCTTGTGCATTAAGTTTAGCAGGACAACCCATTTACTGACCTGCCCACTTATAATCGAGTGAGTTATTTATCCTAAAATGAACATTAGTGAAATGAGGTAAATATAATGATAAAACTATTATTATTTCCTTTTGGGACTCAAATCCATTTTGAAAAAAATTTGATGATAGAGGCCTGTAAGATTTTGTTTGATTGCCCACAAACTCAAGAAGAAAAATTTGTATTAATTTATATTTTCAAAGTTGTTTCACAGCTGTGAACAGGTTTGAACTATATGCTTTTTATTAAGAAGAGAAAGCTTGACACAAGCATTTGAAAATAATGTGAGACTATAGGTGAAAATGCTAAAAAGCAAAACCTAGAAATAATTGCTATTTAAAAAAAAAATCTTTCAACACGTTCTTTCAAATCACTTGCACAAGAATTCACATGGGACCTTTCAACTGATGTTGTGATTTAAAGAGAAAATACTTGGTCTTTCTTGTAATTGCAAAGAACATGCTCACACTTGGGCTGCATTTTTTTCACCACAACCTTTAGCTTCTACTCATTATTTATATTTGCATTAACCCCAGTACCTCTGTGCTGTTTCCCCCCACACTATCCTCTCTTCTTTCAAATTCATCTTCAAAACTAACCAAAGGAAAACCTCTCCCATCATTAGAACTATAACCATGTAAATATAGTAATAATCACCACATCTTATTCCCTTTGTCCCATCAGTTGCTACACTCACTTGTTGTATATTATCTTAAGTTACCCTCTTAACCTTCAGCTGATTCCAGGAGGCAGATGCCTGTGCTTGTGTGCAGCCTCATTGATTTACATGGTTTACAGGTGGGACTACTGTGACAGTTACTATAGCAAAGGCAATGTGATCTTCAGAGATGCCTAAGGGCATTTTAGTGAAAAAAATGAATAAATAAAAGCATTACTAATGAAGTTTAAAGTTTATTATGCTTAAAACTGCAAATTGTGGGGCTGGAAATTCCTTTAAGAAATACTAATGAGAACAAGCAAAATGGTGAAGACAAGAAGATGTTCATAGCAAGAATACTCTAGAAACCTTTAGCAAAGGGAAATACAAGACAGAAACAGACAGGCAGGAAGCACATTTAGACTCCTGGTCTGTTAAGATGCTCCCTGGCTTTGTTTCTTTAAGCAATATTGTATGTTGCTGCAGTACAACTGCATTATTATAATACTATTTAAAGGCGAGTTTTCTCACCAGGCATCATTCCAAGCCCTCACATCTGTGACTTTTATCTTGTTGCATGTTTGCTTCTAAATTTGAAAAAAAAGTATTTAACTACAGGTGTTAATTCTTCCTGGGTTTAGCCCCAGGATCATTGTAAAAACAAACCTTTTTAACTTTGAGTAAAGGTGGGTATATATATTAACAAAGAATACATTTAATGCAGCACTAGCAAATGTCTTTTTTACTGAATAAGAAATAAACCAAACCATTTCAAACAGACTTAAAAAAATATCTTAATACTACAATATTCCTCCAAATAGATAAAATGTAAAAATCATTGATGTTTGCTTGAGAATGTAAGGTAAAGAAAGTTATGACAGTCAATGCACAAAACTTATTAAAAAAAGTGTAAAAGACTTTCTGCCTCTTAATGAAGACTTCTTGACCAAGATGCACTATTTTTTGTTGTCAAAAGAATTGTATTTTTAATGTATTTCAGATATGAAAAGACACATTCAAGCCATTGATGACAATTCCATTGTTCACCTGATAACCTAAACTACTAAATTCTAAATTACAAATTTTAAAACAAGATGTCATGCTACTTAGCACTGAATTATCTTATTGAACAGAAACAAAAATTTACAAATCGGAATATAATGGTTTACCAAATGTTAACTATGAAGGTCTGGGATCAAGAACATATTCCTTTGCTGCATCCTCCTTGTTTTTGTGGTTAGTGCTCCTTTTTCTCAGTCCAGTATCTACTACTGCTCCTACCATTTCTTTTTTCATGGGTTTGTAAAAGCTCTTGGTATTCCTTGTCCTCGACTTAAAAGGATCTGCTAATGAAAGATCCTGGAGCCAATCACTGTGTATTATATGAACCTGTAAAGCAACTGCAGAAACTGCAATTGTCTTTCCTTTGGAGGAGCAGTCCTAAAAAGAAAAAAGAACAGCAAACCTTGAATGATTGTTTTTATAAATGATTTAAAAACCTACATAATATACTAAATTTTAGAAGATTCTTCTCTTAGACAACACATTTGACTTGTCAAATCTTTTATACGCATGAAAATTCTGTGCTTGGAGCCTAACATGCAATTAACATAACATGGAATTTAAGATTGATGTTTCTAGCACATCCTAGTTTTTAACTTATAAAAAGTCAAATAAAATCTTTGATTTATCATTAATATTAAATAAAATAGCAGTAATTTAAAAGTTTTAATTACTGATCCTGTAATTATTATATGCAATAAACTCATTATAGACTATAAAAGTTTGGCATGCCCAAACGCATTATTGCTTCAATATAATTAAAAACAATCCCAAAGGCTAACCTTGCCTTCCAGAATGCTGCATATAAACAAGAATATATTATTTTTATACAGGCAATGGTCTTATCTATCCCTCCTTTTCTCCCCACCCTTCTCTCTTACTTTAAAAGATTTGAAATTGTACCTTGTAAAAATCATGGTGCTCCATTTATAGTCTTTAACTGATTTTGCCAGAGTTGTGTGGCTCTACAAACAAACACAGACAAGAACTTGAGCAATATTTCTCAGCAGAAACAGCCTCATCCATAGCAGAAGAGAAGCCTACCATTTCACTTGTTTTCTCATGTGCTCCCTGGTGTGGTGGTGCCTCTCCTCTCTTCAACTGGCTGTCCTCCCTCCTAGCTCAGCCCCAACAGCTCCTCACAGGGATATCCCTTGGTGGTGTTCCTCCAACAGCAAGGCTGCACACTCCACTCTACCTCATACTTACTAGTTAGCGTTTTCCATGTTAACTCCTGCATCTTTGTCATAACATAGGGGTTGGTAGAGTGCATTAATGGTAGCCCTCTACATCTGTTTTGACTTGAAATCTATTTTTCACTCTATTTTAATATGTATTTATAAATTCAGAGCTGTTTTTAACCTGACAGGTTGCAAGATGAGAGGCAGGCCCTGTGATTACCATGCATGGATGGACTTCCCTCAGCAGCAGCCTCTTAGTGGTGTTCTCCTGCTTCTCAGAACCTCCCAGTGATGGTGGCAGAGGTGTGTGGTCTTCAGCTGCTTGCTCCAGAAGTTACTTGGTAAATGACAAATACTGAACCACTGTTTGTGCTGCATTAGCACCAGTTGGCTGTTGATCTGTGATTTTCTGGGAATCAGTTCAGTCATACATAATCAAAATAACATGTATTTTGTAGCAAAAATAGTGTGGCCGGTGGAGTGGTGAAGTGATTGTACCCCTCTGCTCGGCGCTGGTGAGGCCTCACCTCAAATACTGTGTTCAGTTTTGGGCCCCTTGGTACAAGAAGGACATTGAGATGCTGGAGCATGTCCAAAGGAGGGCAACAAAGCTGGTGAAGGTTCTGGAGCACAAGTGTTATAAGAGCAGCTGAGAGAACTGGGGCGGTTTAGTCACCATCCCTGGAGGTATTTAAAGGATATGTAGATGTAGTGCTTAGGGACATGCTTTAGTGGTGGGCTTGGCAGTGTTAGGTTTATTGTTGGACTCGATGATCATAAATTTTTCAACTTAAATGATTCTGTGATTCTGACACCTTTAAGGTCATTATTTCTTTAGTCATGACTGCACTTCTTCCTAAGCAGGGTGGGTGGGGTGGGAATTTACATTTCCCTCTCCATTTAGCAGAGTCAGGTGGCTCATTTGAACTGGTGGCTTTGAATTTTAAGGGAAGTCACTTAGTGCCCATCTTTGGCCATGGAAAAAGGGGATAGCTTGGCGGGGAGACGGTAAGACTGGGGTTACTGTACAGCAGCAGCTCCTTCAGGGACTTTCCAGGCTTCAGATAATGCCTTCTTGAGCCAAAAGCAGTGCACTGTTATTTTTAATAATTACTGATGTCTTCTTGAAGATGCAGGACTGTGTGAAGGTACTTCTAGACCCTAGTAGGAGTGTAGGCTTTCTCTGGCCATATTTCTGGTTATTCTCACTTGGTGGCCTTGTATCCCTGCGGTGGATCACAGGTACAGATGATGCCTCAAGTGCAGGCGTGCCATTTCTTTAATCTTTGAGGTTTAAATAGTTGACACAGTCCTTCTCAGCTGCTAACGATTTGAGAGATCCATTTTCTTGTGGAAATGACATTTTTCCAAGGAAAAGCAATGAGGCTGTCCTGAGAGTAATCCTTCCAGCAGCATATAAATGGAGTGATTAAGCCACTGGATGCACATTTTCTCTGTAATTATAAGTAATTACTTTAAAGTCAAATCTGCAATTGAGAATACCTCTGTGTATGGTAGGGGAAGATGTAAAAAGCAACTGAAGTGGCTATCTTCAAAATGACATTAAATCACTGATTGTTTCTAAAGACAGGAATAAAAAGATATAATATTTTTTAAAGAGAACTTGCAAGTTAGCTTGACACCAAACCTGACTCAGTAAACCATAAAGGGATATTTGACAGTTTAAACTTTTAAAGATTTTTAGTAGTGCATTTTAATTAGCAAATATAGTAGAAAACTTGGCTTTTTTGTTAGCTAAAATTTAAATGAAAGTCTAATGAGGTAATATTATCAGAAAAAACACATCAATGTGTAGGAAAACCATTAGTATGTATCAATTTGAATACAAAGATACTGAAAACCACCTCCCTTGTATCTGTTTTCATTTCACTTTTTTATGCTTGAACTTGGTCCAGCACTTAATGTCTTTTCAGTATTGCTCTACTTCTGGTTTTATTTTATTTTATTTAGAAATACTTAACTGAGTTTCTTGAAGGTACTAACAATCTTCTTCAAAAATAATGTTTGCCCTCTCTTCTATTTCTGTCATACCTCATTAAGGTGATCCTATACACATGTATGCTTAATTAAGGTTTTTCATTAAAATAAGCCTTTAATCCAAAGGTGTTGGTCCTTAATTGAAACTCAGAGAAGGCTAGTGTTGTCTCTTATTTTCATTTTCACTTTTACTCTACTTTTTACTGCTTCAAAACTAAAATGTCTGTATTATCCTTAGCTGAAACACAGTCAGGACAAAATTAAAATTCATACTGTGGTCTTCCGGAGAGTAACATGGTGCAGTAATTGCCATTTCTTATTAGGGACCACCTTTTACCAAGAACCTCCACTTTAAATGCAAAAGATTGTTTTAAACACTCAAAAGACACTAACATAATGAACAGGCTGCCTCTTTTGAAGGTGACTAATAAGTAATGATATACTTGGTTTTATCCATGTGTGTAATTTAAAAATGTTAATAGTAGGTTTAAATAGTGCTGAAATCATGGATCTGTTTGGAACGGTTGAGTTTTACAGAATTCTTTTTAAGAAGGCTTAGGAAAAATGAGAATTTTAGCCACAGTTTGGCAGTGCTCACCTGAGGTACCACACACTGTAGTAGATTTTAAAGCCTTTTGAAGCAGTAAGACACAGATTCAACAGTTTCTGATCTCCTAGAACAAAATGCACTAACAGAAGAGCAAATCCATTTTCTTCTTGTAGAGCTACAACTGAGCATGGCACTGCTAACTAGAAGAGGCAAGTGGCCATCAATGGCAGGAGATCAGCTTTTCAAGAAGAGGTGACGGATTATGTGAGTTTAATAAATATGATATAGAAACAGCAATGCTAGGGCAAAGGGTTGAAGTGAACTTCCTAGTATAGCAACTGTAATGAGCTTCACTGAAACTGTGTCTTCATACCATGATACTCTCTGTAATACGTTTTTATGCTTTACCATGTTAGAGAGTACAGTAAAAATATTAATATATTTGAAAGGAATGTAGTATTTTTGTGGAGGTTCCTTCAAATTTATCAACATTTGAACAGTGGCTTTAAACAACATGTTATAAAAATGTGTATTGACATGATAAGTAAAACCTGTGTCGTAAACAGCGAAAATAGTGAGTGCTACACCTTTTGCAAACTAAACTTGTTGTAAGATTATCTTTGGAAAGGTTGTTTTGTAGTATTGTTCCAGTGATTTTGGGCTGTTTTATTGTCTCCAAAAGAAGCTCCAGGCTGTGGATGGTGAATAGGATGGATAGTAACCTTTGCATTTGTAAAGATACAGATGTATTTTCCACTGGAAATACAGACATCTATGCTGTTGTGACAGGGTACGAGCCAATAACTCTTCGAAGAGTCAGTAGACAGAACAGCTGTCATAAATGTGAGAGCTGAGTCAGAATGTGTTAGCAAGGAATTCCAGTTTGAGAGAGTTCTGCTGGCAGAAGAAAGCAGTTTCTGGCAATTTGTACTGTGAGGCATGCCTTTGACTCAGCAATGAATACTGTGTCACAGAGCTTTGTAGTTGCCCAGTTAAAAGTTTGTTTAAGAGAATCCAGTCAGATGTCCTTAATTACAAAAACACAGAGTCTGCTCTTTCTTCTCAAAAGTTTAAAAATGTTTTACTTCATTTACTATTTGTTCACAAATGTATTAAATGTATATACACACATTATGTATTTTTCCTTGTGGTGCTCTTTGTTTACTGTTTCCATTTTCTGTGAGTTTCTGCTAACTTCCAGGCATGTGCTTCCAACTCAGTAGGAAAGCTGCGTAGTTTCAGTTTGTGAGAGTAGTAGAGATGTTATTAGGTCCCTTAAAAGCCCTTTCAAGTCAGCAAAAATGCTGTCACTGGTTTATAGTCAAATTAAATATCTGTTCTGTTAATTAAATATTATGTCCTTTATAGGGAGGAAAAGCTTAATTTAAGGGGAAATTTGTACACATACATTTTTGCAACAAATTAGATTCCAAGCTAAATGTGATTTCATACATCACCATAGATTTTTATTGAGCAGGTCATAGTAATTTTTTTTATTTGAATTGAATATATTAGTAAGGATCTACAAATCTGAAGTGCTTTATATGTATATAAACTTTCAAATATTTTATAAGAATGCATTGGAAATTACTCAGGTAATATTACTGTAGAAAGAACAAACTCAAAACATCTGGTTTGCAATGTTTCTGATGCCCGTGTATTTACTGTGTATGGTACTGAGTTGTGTAAAGCTGTAGGTGTATGGATGTTTACTTTAGGATGTATCTCTGAAGTGCTGCTTATGTTCTGATCTGTAGTTAGATGAATATTTGCTTAATGGAGATGTTTTCCACTTTGTAGGAAATCCGTTTAATTATGTAAAGAGTGTATTTTCTACAAATGTGTACTGTAGATCACAAACCTTGAATTCTTATTATTGTCAGCATTTAATGCACTGATACTGTTTCTTCCTCTCTGTTTGTCTTTGGAGAGGTCCTCATTCCTTGAGGATGAAGTAAGGCTCTTGTTCGTCCGCTGTGGTCTTCAGAATTAGCACTGAAAACACAGGATTCTTTCACTGGGTTGATGAAAGTAATTTCTTGTTTGCTGTGTCAAACAAAGCATGCTATTTGTCACATTGTGGTTTGTGTATCTTTTAAGAAGCTTTCAACTTTGATCTGAGTCAAGGTACACTCAGTAGCACAGATGACAGAAGTAACAAACCAGTGATGTGCATTGTCATTCGTACAAACTCTCTAAGTCAACAAATACTGAGACTTAGATGTAGAAAACCATACTGCTTTCGAGCGGGCTTGTGCATTCTTGTGAGAAAACACAGACCTTTGCTTTTCTTGCTTCAGACAAAGGTGTGGAACAATTTATTAGTAAAGGATTCAGTTCAGAGTCTGCAATCAAAGGTGCCTCTTCTAGTCCAGATTCTGGCCCTTGCTTATATTTTCTAGGTAAACAGCTGCATTTAAAAGACTTTGTAGAGGCTGGCTCAGCAGCACATAAAAGCTGCTTTTTTTTCAAACTGTCATCACAGAAGTTTTTGGAGCATGCTTTCAATACTTCCAGGGCTGGCATTTCTATCTTTTTCTTGCTCTCTTTTTATGTTAAATGCAATTTGAAACAGGGGTGTTTTTTTAAATGCAACTTTCACCTACTTTTTACCTGGTCTGTTTGTAGGGAACTTAACATTTTGTGTAACTAGACAGAGGGTTAGAAGACTGTTTCACAATATTACTCTTTTAAGACAATGCAAAAAAATACAATTATAACAAACAAGCAATTATTCTGAGCGGATGTGTGATTCTGAAAGTTGTATTTTGCCATTTGTTAAAACTTTCAGGTTTGAAGCACAATTTAATCATCCAGTCTGACCTTCTGAGATGGTGGAAGGAATTTTATGCAGTTAGCATAGTTAAGTTTAGAACTTAATGCTTTTATTTAAATCATGTCTTTCACAAAACCATTCCGTTTTCATCTGAAGAATTCATAACTTGTTTGTTCAAGTGGTTAATCATGGTGACTGTTAGTCTATTATATCTCATTTGAATCTGTCTGACATCAGCTTCTAGCCATTTGCTCTTTTTATGCTTTTCTCATCCAGACTGAAGAGCTCTTTATTAACCAGTATTTTCTCCTTGAAGAGATACATTAACAATATCATCAAGTCATCCCTCAGTTTTTGTTGATAATCTGAGTAGATTGGGTTTGTCAGACCATTCCTGAGACTTTTACCTAGGCCTGAAATATTTTCTTGTTTGTTTTCTGCCTTGTGCGTTACATAAATTTTCAATGTTAAGAAGTTAAGATACCTGGGCAATGTAGTGTTCTGTTCTTTCTTTCATCAATGACTTATACAAGCAACAACATTTCTTATTCTTGCTTAGTAGCATACATTTCCTGATAGAGAGAAGTGCATGCAGCAAAAAACCTTCTTCATGATAGAGTGTTTTGCCATAATTTTGCATATCTCTTTTTGATATTTTTAGATGAAAACATCCCATTTCTTATGTGCTATTCAGACCTCTTATCTTTGTAAAATATACCCAAGGATAGGAGATACAGTAAGCAACTACAGCTATGGTGCAGCAAAGGTGAAAAGACACCTTTAAAGAGGAACATTTACATAAAATAATAAAACTTGTGAATACGGATACAAGGAGCTTAAAGGAAACTCTGGGTAGCGGTTAATGTTTGGCATCGTGATAATACAGGTATAATTTATCACTTGTGAAATATGGTGCTCATGAAAAAAATCAATGAAGTACAGTAATTAATTTCTGTGTACTGCATAGGAAAGACAGATTGGGGTGTGGAAGTGAGAGGTTGATTCTATAATTCCCATATTTTTTTTTTCAAGCAAGAAAAGTGGAGAGTAAATGGGACCATGTGAGATTATCTGGGCTAAATACTACCTTGCATAGGGTAAATATGACTGTAAAGAATACACAGCAAAGACAGTTTTCTTCTCCAATGGGATTTAAAGGAAAGTGTTAGCAGAGGTGGATGATATCACATCACTCAATCTCATGTCAAAATGTGATACACAACACAACATAAACTAAACACCTTATAAACCTACGGTTTGTAACACATCTGAAACTTGGAATGGGACTTGGTGTATATATTAAATAAGAGGTTTTCATTATTATCCCTATAATAGAGGTGTAATTAATCTCAAATAAGTTAGAGGAGTTCTGAAGAATGTTTAGAGTCGTAATAATAATGTGCTGGAAATGCATGAAGAGCCACAGGGGCACAAAGTGAACAAACTGAAAGGAGAAAGAACTCACATAGAAACTAATTATTTTGCTTACCTCCAATTTGAGCAGAGCAGATCACAAGGAAACACCTGTCCTAATGCTGGCTATTTACAAACAGCAAGTGCTGCCAAAGAGTAATGATGTGTATACAAGGTTTGCAGCAACCCATGGAATTAAATGACAGTAAAATCAGAACATGTGGCATTCATCCAAGGAAACTGAATGAGCTAAAGAACTGCTAACGGAATTCTTATTAAAACTTAGGTAATTAATCAGTAAAATGTAATACAATAGAGGAAAACTGAAGGTAACCATCTTCGTACAAAACTGTTTTGGGGGAAATGGTTCTAAAAAGGATTCCAGGAATTAGAACAGTGAACATTTGTTTTGGTGTCAGAGAACTTAATTGATGAAATCATTGAAGATAAAAACATGCTATAAAGAACCTAGTTGTAGTACAATTCTGATTAGAAATAACAGTGACTGTTGTGACAGTATATCTTGCTGCTCTAGGCTTACCATATATTTGGAAGATTAACTATTTAATGCAGAGGGCTTGCAATAAAATATGTGTACAGTTTTATCAAAAAGATGTGAATTCCACAAAAAAATTACTAGATGAGGTTTTAGACTGTAACTAATAACACAGCTGATCATAAAAAAATAACTTGTTAATTAAGATGGCACAAATACAAAGATATGGGGAAAAACTAGGTTGGTGACAGAAAGCAAAAGATTTCATCAGACAAATCAATCAGTGAAATGTCCAAGTGTCATTGTGGATGCGTTTAAATTGCCATTGAGACATAGCACATGCCACCTCTTGTTCTGATGTAGTGCAGTAGGCAGGTCTCACAACCTGAGACACTGTGCCACCTGCACCAGGCCAAACCGCAGAGATGTACTAGCCTGGTACAGCACTGTTGCAGAGCTTTTTGTGCTTGCACCCTGTTGTGAATCTGTGTTTGGAGGAGAGGTTGGAAGTGGCTACTAACGACATCCCAATTTGCTGATGAAACAAAATAAAGCACTTTGTCACTACGTCTCTAAGATAGAAACCCAGCCTCAAACATAGAAAGGGTCAAGGGGGAAAATAGAAATGATTAGAGGCATGTGGGGAGCTTCTTTACAAGCAAATTAACAAGAATGGTCCAGATTTGCAGCTGATGAAAACTGGCACGATTCCACGAGTATCAATGGCACCGTGCCAGTTTACGCCAGCGGAGAATCTACCCCAATACTTTTTTTTAGTATGAAAACCCAGGTCTATTATAGCAGAGACCTGCAGTAAAAGACTAACATAATTACAAAAGCAAGGCTGCAAAGGTTAGGAAGCGCTAGAATTGCTACTACTTGTGTCTTCAGAGACATGCTTTGTTTTGAGAATTGGTTAGGATCGGTTTCACAGTCAATGCAAAGTTGCTTCTTATTTTTTTTGCCGGAAAATGCAAATTTCTCCTGACTTATCCCAGTCTGCTACAGTCTAGCCCTTTCTCCTACCTTCTTCTAGTTCCTGTTCTATACTCCATTGGCATCAGAGAGGGTTTTTTTAACTGTTTTACCTAAGCACTACAGTACAAAAAAAGAGAAGCTATGAGAACACTGGAGGAGACATCTAAAATGCCCATACTGCTGTCACGTTGTGCCTGTGTGTCTGCCATCATTCCCAAATCAGCTTCAAGGCTGGGAACTCTCCTACCTCTAAGTCTGTGCAACACACAGCTTAGTGGAAGCTGTGAAGGCTTTCTGGAAAACTGAGTTAATACTTAAGGGGTTGGGCCACACTGAGGTTAAGGCAGATTTGCCTGTGTTGTTAAAGTGTCTGGGTTGTATCACCCAGATGTGTATCCACAGATCTTAGGCTGCAGTGTAAGAATGAAAACCATAGCTTTTCTGATTTTGGTCACTGGGCTTCTTACACTGGTAGCCCCTGGATGCAGAAAAGGTCCTGTGCAGACTTTTAGGACAAGGATGGAAACCAGTCAACTGCTATGGTTAAGGTATGGTCCATGAGGTTTTATTTTCACAATGTTGAGAGGATGGAACATATTAGCAGTAGACAGAGGCTTTGGTTCTGCCAGCTCTGACAAGACTCCCTTGAGCATATGTAGAAGGACATGCCCAAAGCTTATAATTTTTCCACAATTGTTGCATCAGCAGGATCAGTGAACAGCACAAGCCTTTGAAGGTAGACAAAACAGTTTTTAAAGAATTTTTCCAGAAAGTTTTCTTTCTGGGAGAGAAAACTGGCATGGCAAACAAATTAAGTTTGGCAAAGCTGTAAGCAACTTAAAATGGAGCGGAGTTAAATCACTTAATTATAAACATAGTTACCAGCTAAATAATTTGAATAGTGAAGAAGATGTGCTTGATGCAGCTAATTGCACTTCCTGATACTCCCTGAAATGAAAAGTGAATTAATGAGAGGGAAACATAAAGTTAATGAGAATTAATAAGGTATAAGGATACAAGAAAACATGCATATAGATGCATTGAGGAGAGAGAGAGGATCCACATTGCTCTGGAGGGCAAGCTGCTGCATGGAGTAGTAACTCCTTCCAGAATTTATTTTTTCTGTATAAGGTTTCCACCTGTTCTACTGATCACCATTGCTTTATAAACTCTCCACTCAATCTTTCTTGTTCATCTTCTCGTTTTCCCTTGCCTCTCTGCCTTATTATTATTTTTTTGTTGTTGTTGTTTTGACCTGAGTGGAAAGTCATTCAAGGAGTCAATGTACTCACGTCAGAGAGCAGAGGAGGAGGGGGATTCCTTAGGCCCTGGCTATGCTCTTGCTTGACTTTGTTTGGGGCTTTTGTTGCCTTCTGTGTGAATACAGCCTGAACCATGGTATAAGCCATAATGGGGGTAAAGGTGTTACTGAAGAACAATTTCAGATGAGATCCTTAGTATCCAAAATGATTTGTTCCTAGCAATAGTTAATACAGCTGCTATACGAATTCAGATGAAACCAAGATTTTTTTTTGTATTTTTGGAACTGTATTGCACAATAACAGAACTTTTAAATGAACTGTTTGTTCTTCGAAACCAGAATTCACTTAATATATTAGAGACTGGTCACTGGGCTATTGGTGCGTTCTGCCACCCTAGTATTTCAATTTTTAAAGTAATTTTTCTCCTTATTAATTTTTAATAGAAATGTTCAATGCCTATTATAAATACCTATTAACTGCCTATTTAAATGTCTATTTAATTTTTATTTCAATTTCTTGTTAAAAGAGAGTTAAAAGATAGTAAAGCTGCATCTTCATCCTCCCTTTAAAATTACCTAATGGCCCTGATATTTTTAATTGGAGTTTATGTCAAAGGTGGAAGAACCAGTAAAAGATTTGTTGTATAGCAAACACAAAAGCTGTCATGGTAGTGTTATAGCTGTTGTGCCTGTGAGGGCTTTTGTGCCTGAAAGAAAATATTTATTCCAAGTATATCTGTTAATCTAAAAAATGTTATTGTCTCTTTTTATACATAATATCTCCTATGCAGAGCTTTGCATATAATTTTTTTCTAAAAAAGTATTGGAAGAATATTTGGAACAAGGAGTAAAATCAAATATTCTGTCAAAGAAAATACATTAACCTTTATGGTAGTCCATACAATTAAAAAAGTAAATCACAATTTGGGTTTAGACTTTTCGCTGTCAATGCTGGTGGAAAGATAACTGAGTAGTTCAGGTTGAATGAGATTTTCTCTAATGTTTAAACCACCAATAAAAGCCCCAGTTAAGCCCTTCACAGGAAACTTAAGAACTGACTGATGGGAGTCACATGGTTAAATCAGTGCTTGTTATTCATAATTTATTCAATGGTTGATGGAAAAAAATTGTCCAATTATTTGACAAATACTGCTTGGCAAGATGATTTACAGAGAATAATGCAAGTATTTGTTGAAGAATTTAAAGTGACAAAAAATGCCAAAATTACGGCCTTTATTCTCAATGCAGTGATTAGAGCTGATTGAATGATATTCAGACAGTTTGACTAATTTTGAATAGTCTTTACACAGGCAATATTCCCATTGACTTCAGCTGGAATTTTGCCAGAGTAAGGACTACACGGTTGGGCCTTTGAGTGTAAATGTCTTGAAAGGGTCCCTTTATAAAGCAGCAGCTTAAATTCTGAACTGCAATGAAAACCCATTTTCACTTTTCTCTATTACTTTGCCTGTTCTGTCGAATTGCTCTCTATGAATGTTAATCCCATTCCTTCTTTATCAGTAGAGGGTGCTATGGGAGTTTTGTGCTCTCCAGTAGCCTTTTGTTTATGCATAGTTCAATCTAATTTAAGTTGAACTGACCATTTCAATGGGAGTCAAGTGTGTATTTGAATGGTGTGTAGGAGAGCCATAATTTAATGGCAAACCATTTCCTTAGCTGGTTCAAGTTGAAGAAGGGAGACATTTTAAAGTGGATAGTTTCAGATTCCTAGCCCCAAGCCCTAAATGGGTCACTGAATGGGGTCTCATAACTTTATGTGATACATGATCAAATTTTCTCATATTTTTGAAATTTGGGTTCCCAGAAATTTATAATGAATTAATATTTTTAAATATAAGGTCAGTGACTTTTTATAGTTCCCAATTTTTTTAATATTAGTAGGACTTTTAATACAAACAGGTGTTTACAAATCCCTGTTGTGGAAATACTCGATAGAGGAAAAATGTTTTTTGGTAAGCTAGTTTATTGTATGCTTTGTTATAGGAGTGTTAAGGTTGTGAAGTCAAGTCATAAAGTACATATGCAATCTTAAATCTGGTAATTTTTCCGATTGTTCATCCATGTCCTGACAGGGATATTAAATTACATGATTGCATAGCAACTTTTATTTCTGAGATGTCTGCGCCTTTGGCATATACAATAGACACTGCTAAATAGGAGCTTTATGAAATATTTCTTTTCATCTGAATTCAATGTATGAGCACTGAGTTATTTGCTGCACACCATTCTGTCCAGCATTGAATGCGTGATTATCGACTTCCTCAAGTACCTTTCTATAGTGCGACCACAAGAAGATATTTTATTAGTCCTTTGATTAATCACTATTTACTGTATTTTTGCTATTTAACACAAAGGGACATAGAAAATTTTGAAATGCAAGATGAGAGAGATCACTAATTTTACCAATGCAATTTGAGGTACCTGAAACCTGATACATTTCAGAATACTTTGCACTTCTTGTAGTGAAAGCAGATGTGTAGCTGACTCCTCTGGCAGTTCTGAATTCTCAGCCCTTTCATAAATTAGATTCTGTGATCTCAGAAAATCTGGATTTTCAGAAAGTGAGGGCCAGACAGTCAGGGTTCAGCAGTGGAAAGTTCAGGGTGATCTTTTCAACATCATATAGGCTGTGGTCAAAACTCAGCAGACTCCAGAACCTGAGAATGATATTTTTTAACCTTTAAGAGCATGTTTTTTTCCTTTCCTTGTGCACTACCTATCTTTCAACTCCTGCTGTAAAGGAGAGATTATCTTAAAGACAACAATATCATTTCCACATAGCTGTGGTGTGTTCCCAGACTGTTGGCCTCCTGATACACTGAATGAAATGGCTTCAGGTGGATGAACATCTAATAGTCAAAAACTAGTGAGATGTTGAAGTAAAGTTGTGGAGGGATTGCAGAGTGCTGGGTTGTCTTTTTTTGTTTTATGTGTATTTAATATTTATGTTGTTATCCTGTGGAGGTAAATAAAATTTCGAAATTGTTGGAAAGGTGGTAATTGAGCTACTTTATCCAATCATCCTCATACTTTTCTGCCTGATCCTGATTCCACTGTGATAATTTGCAGTATTCCTTTCTAAGAGGGAGAATAACAGATGGAGGCAATAAAAAGAACAGGAGAGAGAAAATTTACTGCTTTCATTCCTAGGCAGTGGGCCTGGATGGACATGAAGACAAGGCACACAAGCTCCAACTGGCCCTATAGGTTTAAATGAGCTGAGCACAGTTCTTATTATCTGCTATACAGCCAAAATTTCCACTCAGTCTGTGTGGGCGGTTTGTAGAAGCTCATAACTGGGCTGAATTTGAGGACATTTTCACAAGAACAACAGTTTATTGACGCTATGGCAACTGCCATGCCGTGTTTCCAAATCCTGATTTGACTCATGGAGAGAGCTGTAGCATCTCCACCAAACAGCTGTAAAAAGTAATTTTTATTTAAAAAAACAAAGGGGAGGAGGGAGTGGGGGAAAAAATGTATTCATCCTCTCATCCCTGACAAAAAGCAGAATTGTTTTAGGTCAACACTTGCCAAAAATCTTCAGCTTTAGTCAGAGTTATTTTCAAAAATTTCAGCCCATACAATTACAGTTTGAGGAAGCTATGAACTCCTGGAAAGATGGTCTTTCAATAGTAAGTCTGAGACAGCCTCATTTAGGAGCACTGTCCTCTGCAGTCAGTGTGCTCTCTGCTGTGAATGATAATCTGGCAGTGAGAATGTTCTGTTTGTTACTTTTGTAGTGCCTCATAACCCCCTTAGAAACATGTAATTTGATTTACTCCAGTCTTTGTTAGTTTTGCTCCATATGCAAATATGGTTTTCTCTGGCATCATCAAAACTTTTTTATGGTTTTGTTTTATTTTGTGTTTTTTTTTTTTTTTAGCGTGCTTGTAACAAGCGTGGGTAGAGCCCTTTTTCAAATCTTCGCTCGCGAAGCCTAGCCATGAATTTATTTTGTTTTTTAGGTAGCAGCTTGAAATCCAAAGATGACTTCTGTAATATTTGAGACGACTACTAGAACAGGTATGAAGTAATGAGTTCCCAAAAATGCTTGTAATAGTATAAAAAAGTTGGTTTTCAAAATTAAAGACTACCCATCTCTTTTTTTTGACACTGTAACCAATCAGCGTACTTCACTTCCAAAAGTATTTAACTGGAAGTTTTGCTTATTATTCATTTTCATAATTGTATTCTTAGTGCTTCCAATAATAGAATTTTCTTGTAAGTCAAGTTAATATCGTTCTTGCTTACTGGACTCTAGAAGGTGGTCTGTCTTTCTAGCTACTAAGGAATACGGACATTATTGTTAAGAATATCGTTACTGTGACATGGCATTTGAGTACGGAAATGAAGAATTTCTGCATTTAGGTAGGTATTTAGGAAAAATGATATAATACTGTTCTTAAACATAGTGCTAGAGAAAAATTGGCTTGTTGTTTATTTGCTTATATTAAGTGAATTGGAAGAGGATTTAAAGTGGTGATCTGTACTAGAACAAAAAGATGCAGGGAAAGTCTAAGTGAAAGAAATGAACCTTAGAAGTTTTCCTAGCAAATCTCTTACATTTATCCCATTAGATTGTTCACCCTGAAGGGAAGAGTATAACACAGTCAGTTACCAAGCCCGTCATCATTTGAGCAGAAAACAAAGCTGCTCCAATCATGACTGTATCCATTCTTCAATTGTGGAATCGAGCGTGGTCAGATGTGGTTATACTAAAACTCTTCTTTTCTTAGGGCCTGACCTGTGCTTTTAATTTTCATAAACCTGACATTTCCTACATAATGAGTACATTGTCACTCAGGATTTTATCTGAAAAAATTCTTGAGCAAGTGCTTAACTTCCTGCCTGTGAGCCTGCCTGTTCATTCAACAGAAACATCTGAGTGTAGGTAAGATTCACTTCCAGATTTGACCCTACGACATCCTGACAGGTTACCTGTAATGACAATGAGTCAGGGAGGTCAGTGTCTGAGCTACATTGCTTTCATAATCATTGCTAGGAGCTTTCAGTGGAGTGCTATGGTAGTTTATTCAGTGGTATATTTTTAGAGATAACTCAACCAAAGTTTGTAGGCATCCCAAATATTTTTATTATTATAATTTTTATCATTATTAGTCTCTTTAAGCTGCATTTCTGCAAGTTGCAATAAGGAAGCCATCAATTTTCCCATATGCTTTTGTAGTTTGTTTAGAACACTTCCAGAATTATTGGCACCAAACTTAATACTGCTCCATCCTTTAATTTAACTATTGCTAAATTTTTTTTTGCCACATTGTGTGTTCTTATTTTATATTCAGTGTAAGCAGAAATTGTCCTTACATTCATCCTTGTGGTTCCCTTTACCATTCACAAGGGCTTTCTTTCTTTGATACTGTCCCAGTCCAATAAACAGCTCCTTCCCAATCCTGGAAATGTTTAACTTTTAGTTAAAGGTATCAAAAGACCTTCTGAAACCTCAGGCAAATTATACCCAAATCTGTTTAATATGAACGTTTGTCAGTTCCACAATGACTACTGTTATCTCCTTTTCCTATTCTGTGTTTCAGTTACTTCTTATTGCATCCCATTGATTTTGTTTCTTTTTTAGTCTGCCAGTAAATAAGATCACCTATTTCAAGGATTGTGATTTTTTTTTACCATATATTCCTGTGTTGAAAGCATTTGCACATTCTTTTCAAGAAAGATGGGAAAAGAAGGCACTACAGAAAGAAAAACTTACATGGATGAAGGAACTAGAATAATGAAAGAAGAGAAAGTAGAGAAATCTAGTTATTGGTCTCCCACATAGATATTGTTTATAATTAGAAGTCAGTGCTGCTTGCGGAAGGAATCTGTTTGTTTCTTCATTACATTATAAATGTATTGTGATATCCTTTTCCCAGGTGAGTATACAAAATCTAAAGTATAGTTGTAAAATATTTATTAGGTATCAATACACTTGGTTTTTGACTTGAATGCCAAAATGACTTAGAAAATTTTGATTGTGATGATCCAAAACCTGCAGGGGGCAGATCTTTCCAGTTTGAGTCTCAGACAACATGATAAAATCAAAAGGCCTGGAAGTTCAGAGGGCAGAGCATTTACATTATGAATTGGGAAAAATATAAAAGTGGGTGCTCACATTTTGATAAGTGTTTATGAATAAATACTTTACAAACAAAACAAATGGGAAAAAGTTTGGAAAAACAAATTGGAAAAAATTGTTTAATATTTTTCTTCATATAGTTTAGTGTGTTCACTAGTTACCTTGCCAGCTTCTGGCAGCAGGAACTAGTCAAAAGAAGACTCCTTGCATATATGTGCTAGACATATGCTACTGTGATTATTCCTTATTTTGCAATAAAGCCTTGCAAATAAATGGGACTCGAAATTCCAGATCCCACTGATCTGCTGTTTCCTTAATGCTAAATCTAGACTGATTTGGAGCTACCAAAATATACTCCCATTCAATAAAAGGGGTAGGAAATTCCAGTTTCTCCTGCTTACGGAAGCTTAGATGTAGTCTAAAGGCCACCTGACTTCATTATGTATCGTATTATCACCCAGTGCCTTTATCCTGGGAATTCCAGGAAGCCATTTATCTCATGATACAATAGCCTTTGGTCAACAGCTTGTATTCTTTGTATGAGAAGCAGATAACGGCCAGTACTAACAATAATGTCCTGGGAGTATGGGTTGTAAATCCCTCCCAGGAAGTCTAGCAAATACTAGGGTATTTAACATGAGTATTTGAGCAAACTTCATTGAGGGCAGCTCACGTATGGCTCTGTGCGTGGCAGTGACAGTGGTGTAGATACTGTCCACCAGTGCACCTAAAGTTTGTGTAGATGTTTGCCAGCATAAATTCTGCTCATTTCATTACTGACAACATCTTTCTAATGTGGAAGAGTGTGGTGGTGAAAGTTGTCCACAGTACACTAGCAATTCCATTACTGTTCTTGAGTATCAACCAAGGACAGATAACACTTTGTCATTGTAAATAGTATTTCATAATGCTGATGTTATCAGGTTGCTGCTTAGTTCCTCATTTATCACCTTAGACCTTATCCTAGTGCTGGCTGAATAAATATATGGCCTTCCTTTGAAAGCATTTTTAGAACAGTCAAACTATTTTCTTATATTCCAGTTTTTCTGTCTGTAGTTACCAACTACCATTCTCTTAAAGCTTTTAGAGCTTGTTGATGACATATATGTGCCATCCACATAAGGGAAAGAACATAGCTGAGATTGGAAGTTCAGAAGCATAGAGTGTTACGATGTTCAATTTTTCTTGTTCTACTGCATTTAAAGAAAAAAGAAAACAAAACAATTCAGATTCTCTTACCTTTTTGTTTAGTGCTTGGAGAATCCCTTGAGAATTAGTTTCCTGGAGACTGATATCTGTTGTTCAGTCTCATCTGATAAGTAACACTGGCACAGATAGGGGAAGAAAACACTGTGTGTTACATTGTATTATCTCTTCCCTCTTCCTTCAAGTCTGTGTGTTAAAACCAGCAACCCCAGAGAGACATGGTATGCATCTGGTATGGAGATTCACGATTCACACAGCTTAATCTTCACTTATTTGATGCTTTCCATTGCTTGAGAATCCTTGAAAGCCTAAAGGCAACAAGAGTGGAGTTTGGGTTGTATGGAGTCTGTGCTGTAAGAATCTGGACCATGAGCTGTTAGGATTCTAAGTATGACTACCCATGTATTTCCTAGATACATTGATGTGAATAATCAAAGGGAAAAGGAGATGGTTTTTGTTAATGAGTTTAGAGACATAAAATAAGATAATAGTAGCACCTTGCAGCATCTTGTGAATTTAGATTGAAGTGGCTAGTTTAGATGTGACAAAGTCTGTGTTCCTTCAGACTTGACAATGCCAGAGGTGTGTGTTATTAACACAGTCTGTTCCTTCTGACATCCTTACCATTATGCTCTTAATGAAACTCTTAAATGAATTAAATTAATTACAAGCCACTTCTGAAAAACATATTAAATTTTCTTGAGTATCCAACTCTAAGACTTCAAGAGTGGGAAAACACTTTGTTATGGTTTCATTGGGAAGTGGGAATAGAGCTCTGTGTTTTACTTTGAAACCCCATTTTAATGCTATGCAGTACAAGTGAGATAAGGAACGGTGTTTCTAGATAGTAGCATTCTTAAATAAAATACAGAAATATTTTTTGATATCTTTGTAATCTGTCCAGTACCTTCAGACAGATTTGGCTTGAGTAATGAATAATATCCTATATCCAACCCTAAAGCAAAAACATGATATTACATAACGTTATATTTTTGTTGGCAGCCCTAAAACTTTTCTCTTCTGGCAAGAAATTTCCCAGTTTATATTCCCAAAAGAAGTATTTTTTTTAATATGGATCACTCTGCTCCTTTTATTCTTCTGTTCAAAGAAATGTCATCTCTCTTTACAATTGCCCAGGAAGCATTTGTAAAAGGTTAAGTGATACTACAAATATTCCTTAATTGAGTTTAGACGGATTCCATACATTTTTACACTGGCATCAAAGAAAACATCTTTCCAAAGATAAGCAGTTTCTTCTTATATTTCAAAAAAATCATCACATATTTTCATCAAGCATTCAGGTTTGAATGCTACTGGACTGCAGTGTTGTCATAATAAAAAAGAAAGGTTCACACAGAAGCACTGTGATCCAAAGGTGACAAGTTGTGAACAGATAGCGCGTGAAGGTATCTTCCTAGCTGACAGCGTCTGTCTCCATCAGTTATCGCTCTTGTAGTGGGTCAGATATAGTTGAACATTTTCCATATGTTCATCCTGGCAGGAGCAGGTGAAAGCAAACATGACACTGAGTCAGAATAAAGCACAAGGTAGGCTGAAGGAACCTTTCATTGGCAGTCGATACTCAGTTGACTGCGAGACCCGTGAGGAAGCCAGGATCAAAACAGTTTTCCATTTCCCTCCTTTATAAGAGGGGCTTGGTCAGGGCGCTGTGAGGGTAGTGCACTTCTAATTACTAACTTGTGTATTAGCACATCTGGTATTCAGGTTTACCACTGCAGGTTACGAATTAGTGTAGAAAGAGGCCTTCTGTTCTTTTTGTACCGTTGGTTTGTTTGCATCTAATATTTTCAATTCATTGATGTAGTTACTTTTTCACTTGGATTTAATTTTATAAACAGCTTTGGAATACACCTATTCCTGTGACAAAACCACTACAATTTTCTGTATGCAATTTTAAATCACTCCAATTTCAAGCAGCTCAAAAAAAAACCCAAAGCAAACCTTCCCAACAAGAACTTGATTGCATTAAATCAATTTGTTTTCTTCACTTTGTAAATAATTTGATAGATTGATTCCAATTTCTGTTAATGTATTTCTTTTCCACAGATATTCACCAAATCATTCACAGCAATTTAATTTCATTTCATGTCTTCTTCTGGGCTCTTTCCCTGCTGCATCTATGTTTTTCGTTTTACACTTTGGGGTTGGTTACTTAGCATATGTGATAATGGTTTTGCTTTCTGAACAGAAACATAGAGCTGTTGATGAACTTACCAAGGTGTTCACATGAAATATGAGTCTTTGAAACATTTTACATTCCTGCAAATGAAAATGAGTTCAGGTGAACATGCATGAATGATGAATAAAGAGATTAGAAATCTAGTTAAGCTGAATAGTTTTTGGAATATGGATACTTCTTTTTTTTTCTGTATCTAACCAGATCCAGTGTTAAATAATTTAATTTTATTGAAGAATAAGGTTAAAATTCTTGTTGGTGCTGAAGCAAATGAGGTCATGCCAGTAGCAACAGTGGCGTTATGGTTTCACTGTGTTTCATTTAAAAACACTTGCAACCTGGTTTTTTTTTATTATTCAAAGCCCCTTAAACAAAGAGGAATAAAGGCTCCATAACGCACATGAGAATCAGACCAATGTTGTATTATGTTTTCATATCCCTAATATCTGTGTCTCTTTACAGCATGCATATGGTCTCTCTGTCATATAATTTTGTGCACATTCCATTTCTTGTAGCTAACATCCTACTGCTTGTGTCTTTTAATCTGTGTTCATCTCTTCATCACCTCTGATACCTTACCATATTATTTGACCTTAAACTTTGAGTGATATAACCTAGCTTAATCAGGTGGTTGGGTTTAGCTGGCTAGTAATGTTAGCTGTTGACAGTTGTTATCCTATACACTGTTTAGAAAGAAATGCCTTCTATATTATACCACTGTATATTTTACTTTCATATTTTATTAATAATTAATATTTTGTCACTTACAACCTATTAAAATTCTCTCCTCTCCTACAGGAAATATGATTCTTAAACGTAATAGATGCTTATGCATGCTTAATTGTAATTTTTGCACTTCCTCCTCCCACTTAAGTTAATGAATTCTTCAGTGCTCTTGAATCTTCCCTGAGCCATGAATTGCCAAGAGTGAGATACGATTAAACCCTTCGGTGAATTGCAAGATGTGATGGTTGGTTTGAGAAGCTGAGCTGTGAAAAAGGGTATATAGGGTAGAAATGGCAACTAAAATCATAATTTGAAATTTTTGTTATGCCTCATTTATGCAGTTGTGTCAAAATTTCATTAGCTCCTCCCCTAAATAGAAGATAATGAGATAGTAAAGTAAAAATCTGCATAGCTAGATTCTGCAGGACCTCTTCTGCTTTTTTGTGTTAAAACCAGGAACACATATGAATAATTTACATTTTCTGCAATGCCTTCTCAGCTTTTCCTGCAATTGAACAAGACCTACCCTGAACCAATTACTTATAGAAGTAATTTATGTTTTAAATTTATTAAAATTTATTATTTTTATATTTAAAATTGGTAAAAGTATAATTGTTTATAAAATTGTAAAAGGATTCTGTACTTCATTCTGAACTTTTGACACAATATTCTTCAATAAAAATGTGAATGTAGAAGTCCTTTCCAGTATTAATAAGTAGTTACAGTGAGCACAATTAAGTAAAATGTGCTCCTACAAGCAACACCCTCAATAAAGTATTCCTTTAGAGACAAAAATCATCAGGAAACGAAAGGCTTCAGCACTTTGCTGCTGTTGGTCTTGGTTTCTAGACTGTATTTTGCAGTGAATGTCTGATTAAGAGCCCTGATATCTTAAATATTATCTTTGTCATCCATTTTTACTGTCTTTGTTCATTACACTTGCAAATATCCCTCCTAAGTCCTGACAAACTACTTTAGTGAAAAGAAGTGTGCTAGGAGGAGACTCAAGGAATTTTTTTTTGTTTGCCATACTAATGAGCTGCATTGTTGACACTGTTTTTTGGTGAGGAAACTTTGTTCTAATATGCCTTACTTTTCTTGATTGTAGTGTGATACTCAGGTCAGCTGTTGTAAATTAAAAATACAGCATTCACCTTGTAAGCAATACATGGTTCTGATGCAATGAGTATGAATAAATGAATAAACTTTCCCCTTATTGCTCTCAGTGTTCTCTTGATTCTGATCTACTTTGTGACTGCACAGGCAATAGTCTTGAAAGAAAAGGAAAGCTTCTTAACAATAGGAATAATTTGTGAGATGCATTTTGTATGATGATACTTTGAATATGAAATGAATTTTGACATAACAAGGTCCACACTGAAAGTGGAAACTTTGAATTTCCGACCCATACTATCCTGCCAAATGCCTAATTCTCTATTATATATCACAAGATCTGAGAATATTTTTTTGACAGGGGCATATTAGGGAGCAGCTTAGAGTCTAAAATGTCCATATTCACTCTCAATGTTAAATGAAGAATGAATACAAAGCCAAAAGGCAACCAAAAACACATCAGTAAAACTTACATGCACTGTAACAATTGAAGAGGTGGTGATCTTTTCAGAGAAGCATCTTTTTTCATTCCCACAACAGATTTACTGGTCATCTTGAAATTGTACCGTTTCGGAGGAAATTGAAGTGGCACACAGCAAAATGTATCATGGATTTGAGGCATCTTGGCTCTGAGAAGAATTTTCCTTGTGGTAACATTCCCTGTTGTGTAGAGGCCTGCCCATCTCCAAATGACTTAAATAATGGTGAGATATTACAGTGATAGCATAGACACAAAAGGTTCTTGAACTAGAAAATTTGTAGTAAAAAAGCTATTTTCTTTCACCTATGTTTACTCCTATGGCTTATCCTTTTGCCTGTACTGCTAAAATGATCATTATCAATTATAAACCTATAAAATATACACCTCCTCCTCAAGATGTCCCATTTATCAGTGTGACATCCAGCAGTTCACTGCCACGAGGAGACAAAATGTTTAGTTATTCCCATGCCCTTGGGATGCCCAAGTACTATAGAATTCTTGATGTTTAACCTATTTCTTTTCTCTATTTTACAATGTCTATTTTCATTCATTGAGGTTGACTCCAAGGAATTTTTTTGAAAGGAGAGCACCCAAGGATTTTCGTACACGTTATATACATGAAAACGTGAAGAGAGATCAGGCAGAAGATTTAAACACCACTGCCTGCATAGTCTAAAATTGGAAATCCCTAAAACCAAGGCTAATTAAAATCTGTCTTCTCTAACTGACTATTATCACTCTGTCTTACTCCAAGAACACCAGATACGTAGGGGATTAGTGAGTACCTGAACTATGAGATCTCTGGCATCAAGTAACTGAGTGAGATGTCCAAAATTCTCTGATACATTGGAGTTGTTCATGTTTTTCCAGCTGGAGTAGGCATTCCTCTGCTCTAGGAAAGCAGGAAGGGAAGTACATCACACCTCCAAATCTCATTTACTTTCTCCTTTTCCACAGGAGAGAATCACTTTGTTGAGAGACAAGGTGGTTAGAAGTTAATTGCAATTTAATTACCCCCTGTGTACACCTTTGCAATTGAAGGAAAAGACAGTCTTTCAATTACTATCTTCATGTTTTGAAATATAGTCCAATGAGGCTTTCAAAAGAGGTCTGTAAAATGGATGCACTTCTTGCATGTACAGGTCGAGTGGGTCCGCCAGTCTTGCTCTCACAAGTGTCGTTGGGCAGCATGGTTTGTTTTGGGGAAAGATGCTTTGTCTCTGATGCAAAAGATTTCTGAGACCACCAGGATGGATATTTTCATCAAGCAATTAACAAAATACTAATGAAAATATGGCTAGTTTCATTTATTATTCTTAAGATGTTGAAATGTAGGATGAGGTTTTCTTTCCTCCAGGTACTATACAAACATGAATTAATAGAAAGCCTTCCTCCAGGAAGAACTTAACATCCTAAATAGTCTCTTCAGCGGCAAATTTTCAAATAAGCCTCTGAAAATATAACCTGTCTGTGGCTGTGGTCTGTGTTAAAAATAGTACAGTTATCAGGGTGATAAAGGCTGCCATTGAGCAGGCTTTTATTGTGTCATTAACTTGAAAATACCATTATTGTAATATGATTTTTATTATTACAGTTAAAGATTGACTTGATTTTACATGATTGGATGTAAATGCATTTTACAGCAGTCTCTGTAGGGAAATTCCAATATTTATCTGAATTCAACATCAAGTGTGTCAGTATAAAAATGTAGTTTACTCAAAATACGTGGTACAGAGGTGGGGTGAAAATATGTGGAACGAAGTAAATGCTAAAAACAACATTTTCTGGGGCAGATTGATTTGTAGCAGAAGACTGTGTTTCAGGAATCAAGTGCTGCTTTTTTTTTTGTTGTTTTCATTGTAGAATATTTTAAATTCTTGGGTGAAAAAGGCCTACGTAAATGCTTAGTATTGGCTTTTTTCCATTTCTTCCACTAGCTCCTTGTTTAACCAGGGACTAACAATCACTTAGCTTTTGTATGGCTGAGTTTACTTGTGATTGTATTCACTATGAGTATTTTGTCAGAGGTGTCTTTAAGTTCCATTTCTTTTTGTATCTGAAGATAAATGGCTCTTTTAATGACTGTCTAATCTTGAAGCATATAACATATGAAGTAAAGCAGTACACAATTTTTATATAGTCTTCTATTAAAAATAAAAAGCCTTGAATATATTTTGCAGTCATGTATTTTCCCCATTTCATTTAAAGAAGGGGAAAGTTGTATGGTACTAGAGTTTTTGAAATACAAGAAGTGCTGACGGTAGCAGAGTTGGTGCACATACAAACAGTGTTCTGCAAGGCTCCGAAGCCTGTGGACTACACATTTTAACTTGCAAAGCATAAAATTTAATGTTAGACACCCTACAGGATAGTTTGGCACCATCAGAACAAAGTTCTGAGGGAAAGAGACAGGAATAATACTTTGTACTTACACTGCCTTTTCACTGGAATGGCTCTTAGAACTACATTTTACACATGGGGAAATTGAAATACAGAGGAAAGGTGAGATTCATGCTACACTAAAGCACATCTTTATTATAAATGATTGTTCTTTAACTTCAAATTAAACACACACTCGTGTTATGCTGATCTAGGGCTGAATTTCTTGTTTAAATCATACAGCAGGAAGTTCCAGCATGAAGACTACTGGAATCTGTTGATACACTGCTCTTTCTCTAGGTCACGGATAACATCAACAGCAGAGATGAGAAAATGCAATTATTACTAAAGAACAAACCTCACCAACAGGTGGTCAACACTTTTATAGAATATGATGTCTTCTGTCCTTACTAGCATTAAAAAAACAAGAAACACTGATGGCCATGAAAGAGAATATTCTATGAGAAAAATGTAGTTAAGTGCATTCCAGGTGCAATTCAAGGCTGAATTTCTGCTTTTATAAAAAAGATGTAAATTGCTTGGTTCAATGTGTTTGTACAACTAAGATATTTCATTGATATCAGGTTGCCCCAAAGTCCGGCTTTGGTCTTTGGAAAGGATCAAATTGTTTCTGGAGGTTTGGTTGTTTTTTTCTGGTGGTTTTTTTTTTTTTTTTTGACAGGATTAAAGAATGTAAAAGACTATTTGTGCTAAACAGATTAACCTGTTAGTAAACATGTCCGCTTTAAATTAAGTGGTGGTGAAGACAAAGAAAGTGCTTTGTTGTTGTCAGATGGATTTGTCTTAAGTCATATGGGCAAACAAGTTAAACATCAGTCCTCTTTAAATCCCTAATGGCTGTGCAGATTAAATCTCAAAAGGTCTGTAAAATGAGTAAAAAAATTAAATTGCTTTACTTCTTCCCTTTGTTTACTTTGGCTAAAGCATTTTTCTTCTTCCTTTTCTTTTTTTTTCTTCTCTTCTTTTCTTCTCAACCAGCTTTAGAGAACTTTGTTTTCAAACTGCATTAACATACAGACAAATATTAACCAAGAATTTCACTTCTCTGCAGTCTTGTCACTTGTGATGAATACATCCTTGCTCGGTAAGTGCTGGTGACACATCATTGTGGCAGCTTCTGCCTCTCAACAGAAGGATAATTAATCTTGCTATCAACACTCCTAAACAGGGCTAACTAGTTCAAAGTTTTATTCCATAGAGCTTCTTTGTGTGGGGTGGGATTTCTTCATTTGAAATTGCTGCCTGTGAATCATGGCTTCCCTGTGATTAGCTTTTCTTTAATGCTGGGCTTGTTGATCTGTACGGGAATAACAAAATGAGCAGATGTTGTGCTGATCTGACCTGACAATTTTATACCTTAATAAAGTGGGTGGGTGCAATTCAGAAAAGACACCAAGAGCTAAGGTGGCTTTGTAGGAGTATGGAAGTGAATTCCAGGTATCATCCTGTGGACTGTTCTTCCATCTGACTGAGAACAGTGGGAATTTGTGTGGTTTGGTTTCTGGGATGAACATGTTGCTTATACATCACAGCTATGAGTGTGAAAACATTGTCTATGTGCATCCAACAGCTGTCAGCATCAGTATATCAGAAGGGGGACAGACGGCCTGCTAGCTAAGCATTTAAGACTGGGTATTCACAACTTTTTCCCCTATGAATTTAATCATTCCAGCAGCTCGATGATGATGAAAATCAACCAATGGAGTATTTGCTCCATTTGGATTTTTGTTCACTTTATTAATGATAAAGAAACCCAACTTCATGCATATTAAAGGAGTGTTGATTGAAGGTCACAGAAGTGTTAGCTGTGGTGTCCTGGCTAAATTTCAGTTGGCTAATTACAATCTGCCTTCCTAAAACTTCCTTGTAGTTTCATTATTTAGATCATTAGCTCTTCATATTTTGTTCCAAACTCTTAGTAGCATGGTTTTATTTTTGTTAAAGAGCTTTCACTGTTGAGCATGTTGGTTCATTAAAAGGCAAATGGTGAAGCCAAATTTCTGTCTCTTAGGATGCAATATCAATGATATATATATGGGATTTAAGTGTCAATCTAGCTCCAGTAAAAAGCAACTGAGGTATGTTTTACAATGTCATGTCACACTCTGTAACTGTTGCTTGGTGTACTGGAATCAGATGGCACACGTATGGAAAGATGTATCTTTTTGCTATTTTCTTCCAGTTAGCGAAACACATAATTTGATGTGATGTTTCCCCCCACTCTACTTACTCCTTCTTTCCTGATATTTTCTACCCTTCTGGCATGCACCTTTTTTTTTTTATAAAGGTTTGTTGACACGAGCAGGTCAGATGGACTGCTTGTCCCATACCAGTTGATTTTTTCAAAGGCAAGTGAGATGCCTGTGGCCCTTCTAATGGGATCATGCTGGGAAACACACAGGAATATATTTTTGTTTGGCGATGCAGAACATGATTGTCCTTCACTCCAAACCTCTGTTTGTTCTGGCCTCCCAAATCTCATTTTAGGAGAAAGATGGATTTTGTATTCAGTTCTGAACTCAAACAATCGTGCTGCAGGTTACAGATCTGGTCTATAAAGTTGGATGGCATTCGGTACTTGCAGTATTGTTTACACACTTACAGGAATCACACATCATTGAGGTTGCCTAGTAGTAGCTGAATGAGATCAAATTTGGCTAAGGTCTGTACTGAATTTATTTTAGGTTCCACTCATGATTATTAGTTCCTGAAGATCCACTGTGAACACTGATGGAGGAGAAGCAGTGAAGCAGCTATCTAGAAATAGGTTCAAATGCAGTTGAAATAATTGGCTCGAGAGATTAAGTCAATGCCCTTAATTGAAAAAAGGAAGGAAAATAAATTATTCAAGGTATTTTCTTTGTACAAAACACTGAGGATTTTTGTACATATATATAGTGTTTTTATTGAATGGTTAAATGTAATAAGAAACCAAAGGTAAATGGTGTCTCAGTGAGTCAGGAAAGCCATGGAGGAGTTGAGTGGTGTCTGTAGCTTTCTGAGCACTGTCTGTTCTCCCTGAAGCTTATCTAAGGATGATTAGCCCTTTACTCACACCTACTTCAGATTTTTTCTAACTAATGATGATTTACTATTTTGCTAATGCTAAGTAGCACTTGTTTGACAGAGGGCAAAGTGCAGGCTTAGAGAAAAGCAGGTAAAGATTCACTACAAAGGGCCTGTCAAAATACGTTTAAAATATACTGTCATAGTGTTAAGCAATTTATTAATAAACCTATTAATACCCAAGGATTATTTTTGCACGTGTCTTGAGGTTCTGTTGAAAACATTAGTGTTTAAGATGCTATCCACACAGGCTTAATGCCAGGGAAAGCAATCCCATTAAATTGGACCTCATAAATATTTCATGAGGTCCAATTTAAAATTAATCTTGGCATGAAACCAAACCAGGCAGTATATTTGCTACTGTATTAAAAAGAAGCAGCAGATGAGGTATCTTTTCACAATAGTAATCTGACTGGATTTTTTGCACAATCCTGACAATATTTTTAATAATACATCTGTTAGTTTTGGCAGGAAAAATGAATTTCTTTCATCACCCGTTCATGCAAGAATCATAGTGTATCTAGCATATTTTAAATGTCATCGTTCTAGAAGATAATTTTTTTTCTTCTTGGTGATGAAGTCTCTGTTTTCTGAAAGAAATTCACCTTGTTACTTGAAAGGAAATATATAGATCTGTAACTTAACAGTGAGAGTATAGGTTTCTTTGGGAAAGGGCTATTAAGCAGCTGATTTTCAAAAGGGATTTAGGCAGGTAGGAAGTTTTAAATGTGATTTGAGTCTGAAGTACCTAAGTCAACCAGGAAATAAAGTTTAGATTTTTAAGTCATTTTGATAAGGTTGTGAACTTTACTTCTGGTCACAATATTAGTAGACAATTGGAAGAACTGCACTTTGTCAGCAGCTGAGACTCAGTAAAAATGTATTACTAGGCATGAGTGAAATTTTCTAGAAAAGGCTTTATATATTTTTCAGAGACAATCTGTCCTGATTTAGTGCCTCTTTGAGTCAATTAGGGTTTTAATCGCTGGATACAGAATCAGAATGCATAAGACATAAGCAGAGGAAGGGCATCTCATTTACTTTGCTCCTTTAGGAGATCAGATGGTTCTGGGGACTGCCTGATGGGAAAAGAACTCAGGCTGCAGAAAAGTCATTGCTGAAAAGAAAGTCTCCTACCCTTGGCAATAAGCATCAGATGAGGTCTTCAAATAATTTCTCATTTTTGACAAGAAAATTAAGAGACACTTTTCTGTCTTTCATATATTGCTTGTTTTCCTAAACCGTGACTGAATTCCAGTCTCAAGAATTTCTCTTACATATCTGGAAAACACTTAAAACTGTGTGTGTGGGCAAAGTGAATAAATAATAAATACAATGACAATATAAGAGATTGAGTAACAGTTTGTGTTGTACGGCTTTCAAACTGATTTGGGGATGAAGAAGGAAGCCTTTTATGTTGGAATAATTTCTGGGAGACATTGGTAAGGAGCAAGATTACAGGGTGTTTAGAGATGTGCGTTTCAATAAGGAGCAATCACCATTCATATGCATACGTTTCATTTAAATGCATTAAATACACTAGCAAATTGGGAGGCAATCCTGAGACATTGAACGTAATTTATTTGGATTTGAAGAAAGCCTTTGCTTTTGTGCCTTACAAAGGGTTTGATTTACTAAGTCATGAAGCAAATTCAAATGGACTTGTATTTAGCTGAGGAAAGGGGAAGAGCAATAATATCGTCTTGAAAATAGACAAAGGTAACATGTAGGAAAAGGCATGGGTTTCAGCTCACCTGACTAGCTGCCTGAGATTCTTGTTTAAGTATAACAGAGTGAAAGGGGAGGCTATTTCAGACTTATGCCTTTTGTCTTAGAGATGAATTGCATCTTCTCGTGAAGGTGCTGCTCTACCCCATTTACTATGGGTGGAGCCTAGAGACCTAGCTTGGATTAGGTGCCTTGTCTGAAATTAGGAGAGGTGAATCCCAAATTTGTTATTTCCTATGTATGTTAATTGTCTCTGTTCCTGATTGCAACCGTGAGAAACCTACAGGTCCATTTAACTCTGACTGGGCCTTCTAGCCTTATTGATGGAAGGGAGGAAATGAAATGTTTTTTTTGCCAAGAAAAGGTGACCTTGATCAAACACTGCATTCTCTGGCAATACTGGATGGGTTATGTGGGGAAGGAGCAAACAGCTCTGGAGCCAGTAGGGATTCACTGAGAGTGGATCACCTCTAAGCTGACAGTGAGAGCTAATCACGAATCAGCAGTGAGGTGTGTCAAATGCTTCAGTTACACATAATGATATTCAAGATCTGCTTTTAAAAGAGTCTGAGATGCATGTAAGAACCAGCAGGGCTTGATGCTTCCAAAGAGGGGCCTTTCAGGCGAGGACTCTGATCTTTCAGTGCAGACTTTTTAGAAATAGGGAGTTCATTAGTTCAAGGAAATCTAGCCATAAAATTTTTATTGTTTAGCAAGATTTTGTCAAAAGTTAAGTCTTGTTTAGCTTTCAATTTACTTTCCAGAGTAACAGAATCACACAAAGATTGAGGTTGGAAGGCACCACTGGAGTTTGTCTGGCCCAAACCCTCCTGCATGAAGCAGGGTCAGCTAGAACTAAAAGTTGAAATAATCTCCATATAATCTCAAAAAAATAGAGTTAAACATTGGAATAATTTCACCAGGGAAGTGAGATTCCTTCGCAGTAGAGATTTTTAAGGCTCAGCTTGACAGGGTACTGGGCCGTCTCATTTAGACTATCTATCATCTAAAAATCTTGGACCAGATAATCCTAGAAGTCCCTTCCAACCTGGCATTCTATGTTTCTATGATTCCAGAGCAAGTTGCTCAGCTCCAAGTCCAGTCTGGTTTTGAATATATTGATGAATGGAGACTCCACAGACTCTCTGAGCAACCTGTTCCAGTGTCCAGTCACCCTTACAATATAAAAAGTTTTTTTTAGTTTTTAAATGGAATTCCTTGTATTTCAGTTTGTATCTCTTGTCCTTTCCCTGGATGCCACTGAGTAGAGACTGACTCTGCCTTGTGTATACTATCTCATCAAATACTTACACACCTTGATAAGTGATCTCTTCTTCAGGTTGAACAATCTCAGTTCTCCCTGGCGTACACCACTCATGATTGGCCTCCAGTTGAACTTCATGCCAGTAAGCATAACAGTTTGAGCCCAGCAATTCAGCAAGTTTTCAGCTCGTCTTACAGTTTATTTATCTAGCCTGTACTTCAGCAGTTTCTCTATGAGGCCGTACTGGAATAAGGATGAACATCATCCACTGCTTTCCTCTGCTACTGTCCTTTCACCCAACAAGCCAGTCATCTCATGGTAGAAGGCTATCAGGTTTGTTAGGCATTTCTTGCTCATAAATGCATGCTGACTAATCCTACTCACTTTCTTCACCTTCAGATATGTGGAAATTTTTTCCAGGATTATTTACTCAATTACATTCCTTGGAATTGAGGTGAGGCTTAAAATGATACAAAACAAAATAAACAATAATTATATTAATATAATTAATATAATATAATTATATAATTAATAAACAATAATTAGATTTCGACTCAAAAAAAATCAATTTCCACAGGTTAATATTGCTACATCCAGATGAAAGAGGAAATGAAATAATTTTGAAGGAACATTATAGGGCAAGAGAGGGATGTATAAAAGCTGAAATGCCAGTAAGAGAGGTCAAGAATTCAGGTTTTGAGATCCTTCTGGCAAGATCTTTGGTTTCCTTGGACTTGAGGTTTTCTTGGAACTAAACAGCAGGCAACTACTAATGCCATCTGCAGGAAATGGGGACTCGATACTGGCTCTTCTTCCTCAGAATATTTTTAATTTAATAATCTTGATGAAGATAGTTGTTTTGGGAATAGTTTCATTCTGAGGGAAAAGCCATTATTATGTATCGATTCCTTGGAAAACCATGACGCAAATGAAAGTTTCTTACAACGGAAAGTCAGTTTATCATATATACAACTTTATATGTTGGAGTACATGCAAGGCAATGGTATTCCCATTGTTATGAATCCCGTCATTGCTTTATGAATTTTTCCCTGCCCAGTCTAGGTGCTGTTCACAACATTTTTCTCTAGATACCAGATTTAAA
Organism: Tapera naevia; assembly: GCA_033556795.1. Classification (NCBI taxonomy): domain Eukaryota; kingdom Metazoa; phylum Chordata; class Aves; order Cuculiformes; family Neomorphidae; genus Tapera; species Tapera naevia. The sequence goes on from JAUMJJ010000222.1 coordinate 33,783,926, forward strand.
TACCTAGATACAGATTGCCTGTCTGCAGATAATCAGCTGTTTTCATCTACCTTTTCCTGCTCGATTCTTGCTCACATCCTCTCAACAGAAAATGACCCTGTTTTCTTCTTAGCATAGGATGTAAATTCTGAACTAATAAAGTTATACCAAAAACTGGAGAGCTTGCAATGATTAAGGGTGAAAGCACATGTTTTATCAAAGAAAAGATACATTATATGGTGGTAAAAGTACAACCTAGCTGGATATGTAAATAGGAAGAGAAAGAAATTAAATAAAAGGGCATAGTATAAATTAAGATGAATAGAGACATCTACTGCAATTAGGAAGCTCACCCACTGAAAATGGCAAAGTGGGTAGAGAGACTGTAGTCTGCTAGTTAAGAGGATGACTGTGATTTACCAAAGTGGCTGCAGAGAAAACAAACATGAAGTCTCAGGTACAATATTTCCAGTAGTGATAAAGTATTAATGTGATCATAAAAAGCATTGTTAAATCCTAGCATTGTTTAGCCTAGCAAACACTTTGCTGTGTAGGTGTTTATAGCTTCTCTCTCTAAACCTACCAAGGGAGGATAAACACTAGTACTATTGAAGCTAGAAGATAATATTAGCATTAAAACAAATGGGCTTGATTATCCGTGAGTAAGGCTGACAATATAAATGACATTTGTAAGTATCAAAAAGAGCAGTTACAGTTCTGGAGCCACCTCCCATTACAAACTACAGGGAGATAAAAATTTAAATAGCTTAGAGTGTGCTCAATTTACAAAAAGTATAATAAAGTTGCATATGGCAGCTCACACTATGTCCCAAGAGCTTTCTTCTAGTAAGCATACTGCTAAATCACCAGAGCGGGGATTCATTTGCCTATCCTTACGTATCTACTGCCTTTTGTGGTGCCTTAGAATATTATGGCTGGTCTTCAGCTGCCACTGGTTGTAGGTCTCTCAAATCCTGTGACACAGCTGATAGGTATCAGGTGGATGCTTCCGAGTCTCTATGGTATCTCAAAGGACAGCTGAATCAAGCCCTGAAAGTCAATAGAGGATAAGTTATGAAAGTTAAACTCAGTTTTGCTTATCTCTGGTTTGTAGTGGTAGTGAAATATCAGCACATTATGCTGATATAGTGTGCACTTGCATCAGCTCATTAGTTTTGATATCTGTTCAAGGGTTTTTTTTTATGAACTCATTAGAAGTGGAGGAATTAAAACTATATGAAGCATAGTTTGTGAGTTATGTAAAGAAATATCTATTGCTGCTGAATACTAAACTATGTTGTAGAGGACAATATAGGAGCAGCTGACAGAAAATCATATACAACACAAATATTTTTCACTATTGGGAGTTCATACTGGGCCCTTGTTTTCTGCAACTCTTTCTTCAGTAACCAATGTTCTTAAAAAAATTTAATTTTAAAAGTAAACAGTGATGTCTTCAGTCGTTCTTAAATGACTGCTTCCTGATATGCCATTATATGTCTTCTGTAATGGGGTTTACAGTATAAGCCCATTTTAGATCTTCAGTAACAATGAATGTTTCTTTTATATTACTAAAATACAGGATTACTCCAAAGCCTACTGAAATGAATAGGATTAGTTGAATGTCATATTGATTTAGAAAGATTTAGAACAAGCTATGCATATGGAAATAAAATTAGTTAATTTTTATTCTCTGCAATATAAATGGAGAAAATTCTTCAAGAAGAAGTGCCCTTAGAAATGGGACTGGCTGATATTTAGTGAAACTTTGGAGCTGATACTAGACAAATTTGGCACTCTATGAAAGAAGATCAACATTCCATTCAAGTTGTCATGCTCTCCCTTTTCAAAAGCAGACTTTTATATTTTGCCTTCAGAAAGAAAGCATGTGATTTTTGCAACCAGGTGTTTCTGACCATATGCCAATATTATTAATATCAACAGGTTAATAATATTATTAAAAGAGGATCCACTGTGCATAAGGAACTACATCTCATACATTAATGAGCTTTGAGGATAAGATGGAAGGTAAAGTAGATTTGTATCTCTACAGTAGCAGTGTCCTGACAGCATCTGCTGTTTCTTCATTATATGGGATAAGATTTACACTGGACTACCTGCACATAAAGTTGAAAGCATTATCTTTGGCTATATATTTTATAGGGGTATTTTTTGAATAGCGGGATCTTTCTTGATACTAGATAAGATTTTCTGTGGAAGTTATGGAGCTGCTAATCAGGTACCGCAGTTGTAAGTTCCACCTGGAAAAGGGTAAAACATTTGACTAGGTGGAGCGGCAATGTCTGCTTATGATAGTTCAAGACTGTGTATAAGATAGAGGTGATGTAGCCTATCATATCATAGCTTTCATTTTTGAAATGATTTAATTTCAGTTCTGGCAATGCTTCCGTTGCTTCTCTCCATTCTGTCTTGGAGTTTCAAGGATGAGACCAATGCAGAATTATGCGGTTTATGGTTTTGCTAATTCAATTCCACAGTAGTGAGTTAGATATTTAATGCAGTCATGAACAAAAAGTATTTTAGGATTTCTATGGCACATCTACATTCAGCCAGCTTTTTAATTTTGAATCACTTTATGGTGTGGCATTTTCTCTATCTTTGAAATCAATTTAATTTCCTTATTTTTCCTGATTTAAAATAAACCAACAAACCACATTGCCTGATTTCCTCTGCAGATATATTTTTAGATTGACTGATGTTACCCTATTATTTCTTAACATATATTCTCCTTTGTTTCCTTTTATAGTCAGATAACTCATATGTGTTCTGATGTGTTTACATTTCCATATGGAATAATTTCTTCTTTTTATAATAAATACTGGGATATATCTTAAGAGACAAAGAACGTATTCAAATACTTACCTTCTAGAACATATTCTCAATTTAAATAAATTAATAAATACAAGTTCTCCTGTGCAAAATACATAGCTCAGTTTAGGCTGAGTAAATACAAAATGTTAAAGCATAACTGTAGGAAAAGCCAATTTGGTCCTGTATTTTACAGATAAACAAAATCTATAATGTGATGACATTCAGTCTTAGTAGAACGCAAATCATTGCCTGCATAGGCAGTCTTAGTTTACAGCAGAGGAGTTATTTCTTACCCTAATTTTATGGGTTTTATGTAGTAGAGATCAATGAGTATTCCCAAGTGGAGTGAAATGTCTTTTGAACTCTCCCTGGAATCTCAAAAATGAAATTACATTGTTCTTCTTGTGTAAATGGGTATAGACAGGTAATACAAGGCAAGGTGAATTGTATCAAGTGAGGCATTTTTATTAATTTGGCACTTCTACAAAATGCTTTTAGTCTGGATGGCAATCAAAGCTCTGAGATTTGAACTAATGTCAGACCCTTAGGACAACTTCTTGGTATTACCACATAGCATGATGTTTGCAGAAAGGTAAAGAAATCTAGCAAGTATCACGTGTTCAGTGAATTTAGCACATCCTAAAGTATTCTTTTTGTTCCCCAGGAGTAAATTGTGAGGAAGAATTAGACGTTCATCTTTATGAAGATGAGTGGGTGAAATTCTCAGTTCTGATAAATACTATATAAGAAAGTAAATTTTAGATTTTTTTTAGATGTTGCAGGGAATATGAGTGACTCCATACCTGTGCTTAGAGGTAGGATTGAATATTTCTTAGATACGGTTTTATTCTGAAGACAAAGATTTCTTGAAATAGGACTTTGTGATTTACCCTGTTTAATATACAACAGCCACAGATACTTTCCTGAACATCGATAGCATGTTATGGGTAAGACAAGAGGTACCTGTGATTTTGTGCATTCATACTAACCCTAATAGTTTGCATTTCTAATAACGGTGAAGAAGGAGAGGGGGAGAATTTGGCAAGTAATTGAGTTTGTTCCAAACAAATTGGGTGGCACAAAGTAAGGAATACATGAAAGATGGTGAAGAGGATGGATTTGCCAGAGCTATGGAGTGTAGGAGGAGATGAAAGTAGAGATGAGGCTTTGAAAGAAAGCTTTGAAAGAAAGAAGAAACATGGATGGGGGAAATTTGAGGAGACACACTGAAAGAGAAGAGCTGTAGGGAGATGAGTTTCAAGTGCAACCAGCTGTAAATGTTGAGAATGAGAACGTGTTATGGAAAATGGGAAATTAAGCTGCGTCTTACCAGTGAGGATGGCAACACAGGACACAGCTGGAGATGTAGAAAGTGGAAAAGATTTAGGGTGTGGATATGATGGCTCCACAAGGAAAAATGATGGGGATTTCAGCAGTAAAAAAGGGTGGTGTTATCAAACAAGGAATAAGGAAAAGAAATACAATATTATTCATATTGGATCACATTCTCTTTGAGTTAAATGGGCTATACTAAACAGAGTTTACCTACTAAGGTGTGCTACTAAGTAATCTTGAGGTTTAAATGATATTGTAAAAATATCGATATCTTAGGTATAACAGGATCTGTAGGAAGTGGAGAGACAAACCTTTCGGGTATGGAAGAAAAGGCCACATAAATAGCTGAAAGAGGTAATTAGCCTGAAGGAAACTGTCTGAGAGAAAATCAAATGAAGAATTTCAGAATGCAAACTGAAGAATGTCACTGTTTTTTCTGAGTTCTTTCATGAAGATTTATAACAGACATTTATTGTACCAAGCATTTTTATTATACCAGTGGATTACAGGTACAGGGGCAGAAAGAGTGGTGTTTAGAACAGATAATATTGCCTATTAATAAAAATGGGTGACAACCTACATTTTTTTTTATTTTTAAAAATTAATTAAATTAATTTAATTTTTCCATTAAAGCAGAAAAAAGTTGAATACTAATCTTGTTTTATCAACACTGTAGGATTTTAGAAAAAAATTTTGGGTTCCCAATAAATTTTTGTGGCCTCTTGCACAAGTTTCATTGCCATTGCTCTTTCTCAGCATAAAAAAGAAGATTGGGAGGAAGGTGGTGACTTTGAGTACTTCACCATATTACCTTGCTTGTATAATTACATTGACTTAAATCAACTGATTTACTCCACTCCGAAACGAAATAAGCCTTAGTCAGTCTTATCACACATATTTATCAACACAGTTCTGTTTTAAAATGTTATTGGCTGTAGTAATTACAGTCTTAATAATTTATGATATTATAATATAAACTCTTTTTTTGCCTGGAGCTCTATAATTTATTTATGGGTGTTTTTATTTACATAACATATTTATTACTTATGAAAGGCAGTTCAGTGGTAATGCTGAGGAGCAACAACATGGAATGTATACACAGAAGAGTGGTTTGAAGGTATGTACCATCTTCCTTGAGATCATCTTGCAAAGCTGGTAGTTCAAGCAGTATCCAGAAATTATTCATTCCTTTCTTCTAACTCAGTCTATTCCCATTTCAACAAAGCACTATCTAAATGGCATGTTTTCAGCATGTGTTCTGTGTGGATATTTAGCTTTTGAGTTTCTGTTGATACAGTAGGACTATATGGTTCAATTTCTGTCCATTCATTCAGAAATACATATTCAAGAAAATGGGGCCATGTGGAAATATGATTGATATTAGTGGACAGACTCACTTTCTAAAAGATCTGTTTGCTGCTTTATAAAAATTCCAGGACTGAGAAATATGGAGCTGTAGATCTTGAAAATAGTACCAACCAGTACTTGTTGCCTAATGCCTCCACTCTTGATTTGATTGTGTATTTGTGAGGAACAGTGCACCTTCTTGCTTAAATTTCTAAGACCCTCAGCACAGCGTCTAAATTCCAAAAACTATTAGTGCTTCATCAAATTTATCTTCTATTAACAAACTAGACCAACACAAAGTACTAAAGAAGCAAAACAAAGATGTTGGTCTTGCTTTGAAGGAGGTAACTGCTATAAATGTGAAAGTCAGTAACTGAATTTAGTAAAATCATAGAATGGTTTAGGTTGGAAGAGACCTTAAAGATCATCCAGTTCCAATGCCCCTGCCATGGACAGGAACATCTCCCACTGGATCAGGTTGCTCAAAGCCCCATCCAGCCTGGCCTTGTACACCTCCAGGCCTGGGGCATTCACAGCTTCTCTGTGCAACCTTTGCCAGTGCCTCACAACCCTCCCAGGAAAACATTTCTTCCTAATATCTAATCTAAATCTCCTCTCTTTCAGCTTAAAAAAGAAATCACTCCCAGAAACCTGACTGGTTTCTGCAGACTTGCATTGTAAGGCTATATGTAATAGAAAATTTGTGCAAGTCTTTTCCCAGTTTCTAATGTGTAGGTACAGTCCCAGTTAAAACAGCAGAAACACTAAAATGAATAGTAGTTTTCAAGCTGAGCCTCTACTTGTAATGAGATAGTGGGTGGGTCTCAGTGCAAAGAAAAGCATGTCAATGCACAAGACTGTGGCTTCCATGGACACATCATCATAATGAAAATCTGACACTCTGTATCTTAAATTAATTCCAATGGAATATAAAGAGTTATCAAAATGTGATCAATAAGACATACTTAAAATATGACGTATTGAAATATAACATAGTGTCTTGCTTTTAAAAATGAATAGGATCAATACATTTTGTTTAGATGCCCACTATCATGGAATTGATTAATCTTTAATTCTGAAAGGTAAGTGAAAGTGCCTGAACCATTTAATATAGTAATACATTAGGACAATCACTATAAACGCGGTGAACCCTATGTCCTGGAGATGCCAGGAAGGAACGTGTTTTTCATAGGTAATGCTTGTTGCTCTGGATGCAGTGTTTCTTCTGCAGGTCATACATCCATCATGACATAATAATGTCACTGAACATTTTTTTTACTATCTCTGATTGAATGCTATTCAAGTGTAATATTTGCTTCGGTTCAGCAAGGTGGTGCATCCATGGGCTTCCACACTCATGCGTGACTTGCAAATAAAGAACTAAATAACTGAAGCTCAGAGTGAAACTGTTGGCATCATGTTATGGTGCTATACCCTTTGGTTGTTATTGCTTCGACTGTGGTGCCTGCGTAGGAGGGTTCTGCTAAGGAGTTGATGTTGCAAAATAAATCATGCTTGACTTAATCAGAATGCTTCAGAGGCAGTTTAACAAACTCCCTACAAATCAATGGAAGAGTTGTACAGTATTTAGCAGTTAATTTATTTATTTTTTTTTTACCACACTCAGTGTGACCACAGCTGCTGGGAGCTAGGTGAACTCTGTCAGCATCTACTGAAAAGTTATAACTATTGTACATGGACTTCTATGTCAGGCAGAGTGATGCATTATGGAATATTTCACTGCTGCTACTCACACCAGAGAAGGAGACGGTCCTAATTCACAAACAAACTTGCCTCAACTGTAAATGTTTATGGAACACTTGCTTTCTGAATTGTTATTACCTTATCACTCTCTACGACTGCTTGAAAGGAGTTGTAGCAAGGCGGATGTTGGCCTGTTCTCCAAAGTGATAAGTGATAGAACAAGAGGAAATGGCCTTATGTGCATCAGGTGAGGTTTAGATTGGATATTAGAAAAAATTTCGTTACTGAAAGAGTGGTGAAACACTGGAACTGGCTGCCCAGAGAAGTGGTGGTCTTCACCTCTGGAGGTGTTTAAAAACGATGTAGATGTGGCACTTCAGGACACGGTTTAGTAAGCATGGTGGTGTTGAGCTGATAGTTTGGTTTGAAGATCTTAGAGGACTTTTACAACCTTAATGGCTGTGATTCTATGATTGCATATTCAATTATAGGTGGTACAAGATGATTTTTACCATTCTGAAGTAAAGCTGGTTAAAACCAACCCTCTAATATTGGTAATAGACACCGAATAAAAAGTGATGTCCCAGTAGTGTATCTCTAATATAATGTTACCAATCCTTCCATTGCTTTCTGAATAGCATACTTGTTTTGAATAATATTGTTTTGGGTGAATCAGAACAATTTGTTTTACTGGAGAAACTATAACGGAAAAGAATCATGCTTCATTGTAATTACAGAGGTATGTCTTCTACACTTTACAGCACCCATGCCAAGACTTGAGACCTTATTTGCTAATTGCAAAAATTAGGTGCTATACACCCTCAGTTGTATGTATCTCTCACAATGATTTAATTTATAATGATATGTTTTTCTGGATAATTTTTTGTCCATGGTTGGAGGTAAATCATGCTGTTTATTTAAGGCATCTAATTTAGGACATCAGAATTTAGGAACTTGTGTTTCCCATGTTAGGAGAGAGTAGCTCCAGAGAGCGATTCAAATACAGCTTGTGAGGAGTGGTGTTGAAATTAAAGAGGATGAATACTGATCACTAGACATTTTTATGCACTTCCAGAGCCGTGGATTCAATTCCTCCTCATCTTAGTCTTTTACGTGTCCATGGAGGTACCTAAGCTCACCCTCTATCTATCTCTTTCTGCATTCAGCTCCTATTAGCAGTGTGACTGTACTCAGTCCTACAAGATGACAGTAATCTTTCTTGAAAATATGACTCTTGCTTTCTGAAATTTGATTCTCACTTTGTACACTCTTCGGACAATGTATAGTTTGTTTGTATTCTCTCCTGTATCATTATCTGCATGCCATAGAAAACCATGAATAATTTGTGCTTTAGGAATTACCATAACTGGAGCATAGAAATCATGTGTGCGTTTTGCAAGGTATGACTTAAAGATATGGTACAAGACAAAGTGGTGTATTCAGTGTTACTCTTTTTAATACAAGCCTTTTAAGAAGTCACAATTTATCAAGAAAGCAGACAGGATATTAACTTTTTTTTTTTTGATATGAAATCTCTGTGATAATATAGATTTTTAATTTTTTTTGGTTTTGCTTTGGACGAGGATCTCATAAAATATTCTCCCAAATAAAACTAAAATCAGACAAACAACAGCTACACATAAAGAAAAAGTATTGTTATACATTCTGTTACTGTAACACTTTAAAGTTTACTAAGAATATGTACAGAGTAGTTGTCAGAATATATTTGCTGCCCAGTGACATAAAAATAAATAAAAAATCATGTAAATATATTTGAGAGGTCTTAGCATTGTTAAAGAATTGATTTACTAAATACATAATTTGATGATTTTAATTAATAATATGCTGTAGTGTGGAGTTCTGTCACAGTGACCCTAAGGTCAAGACCTGTAGTTTATGGACTATTAATTAGCCATTAAGTCATTTGCTCATGTGACCTGCAAATGTATCAGATTGATGGATAGCAGAGACCTTTATGCTCCTAATAGGCATTCTATGTAACTTTCAAAATTTTCAAGCAAAATTTGATCACTGAATAAAATGAAGTGAGAAGAGAGCTTAACATTTTTTAAGGCTATTTCATCACTTTTCACTTGAAAGCAGATATTAACTTGAAGAATACGATTGCTGCCTTCACTGTTCTCCCAGGACTACTAACTGAGCAGTGCAGCTAGTACCTTAATTTCTTTTCTTTTAAAAGAGGAAATCAAAATGATTTTTACAGATCTTCTGAATGTGTAATATCAGCCATAAATTTTAATTGCACTTCATTTACTAAGTGGTGCATTACCTCATCCTTTGGTTTTAACAATGGATTTTCTATAAATCTTCATATGGTTAAACATGATAAACTGCTCAACATATCATGGAACATGGCAGTGCTTATTAGCACTTGAGAAGTTATTGATTGCTTATCTTGATTAATCTTTTATGGGCCTCTGTAGTATTAATTCCACAGAAAAGACTTTGGAAGTTCCGTAGCATTAGTCTCCTCATTCATCCATTCACCTTCAATTACATGGATTTCTCTGACTGCTCTTGCTAGATTAATTATAACCTCTTTGTCACCAGATCTTTCCTTCAGTTTATCAAGAATTAGAATTTTAATGAAAAACACATATTTAAAAGAATCTAAGGAAGAGTGGCATTAATGAGACGAGGTGTTTCCTGCAATTTGGTAGAAGGAAGGAATTCTTTGGTTTCTGACATAAGGAGGAGAAGTGAGTATCAATTTTAGGGGCACAGTTAATGATGTATGGGTTTTGCCAGACATTCAACTATTTCATTTCAGATACAGGCTGGGAAGTTTCCTTTCATATTTTAAGTTAATGACAAAGCTTTTCTATAATAGGAAATATCTGCTTCATCATAAAGAAGAGGAAGACTGCAGCTTGCTCACTAGGCCTCCTGGATGATGATATATGCAAAGACACAAGACCTGCTGGATAAATGCTGTGTATCCTTAAGTGTAGGTTTCCCATGTGCCAGAGAAATACTTACTCTACTCACCTATAACCTATTTTAGAATCTCTTGACTCTTAATATGTAAATGGAAATCTTAATATATTTACATCTTCTTTCTGCTGCAAATTGAAAATAAATTCCATGATTCAAAATTTCAATAGTCTTTATTTTAAGATGGTCCTGAAGTCAGAGCTTAACATACACAGAAGTCACTTGTAGGCATAAGGACTTGTCAAGCAGAGGTCACTCTAACAAAAATATCCTGACCACAGATTTAAGATATTTCTTTAAGCCACAAGATCAGAGAAATTAATAGCATTTGCTATTAATTTTGTATGAAGGCATTAAAGAAATCTAAAGAAATTTACATCTAGGATACATGTATATTGAACACTTAGTGGATTGTACAGTTATGGAGGAGTCCTCATGGGATGTAGTCAAACAACAGGAGGGTGTGGATGTTAAGTGATTCACAGTGGAGTTGATTTTGCTCCAGTTCAGAAGAATGGAAAAACTGTCACTGCCTGGAATGGACAGGGGTCAAAATGGCACCTCTGCTGCAGCGCTTGCCATGATCTCACTTTCTTACAGCTCTAAACCACTGGCAAGAAGAGCAGAGCTCTGAAGTAAACAAACAAAACCCCCATAGCAATAAAAGGCTGGCTTTATTCTGATATTAACATCACAGTGGAGGAGTAATGAGTCATCTACCTTATTAATAATGGGCGGATTTTCAATACCAGCATATTTTATTGTCATCAATCCCTGTTGCATGTGTGAGAGCTGGAGTAGAGCCAAAAGGAGAGAAGAAGTAGAAAGGACCCTCGACTTCATAAGTTAGAAGAAAAAAAAGATAAAAAGAAATCAGCTCAGTTCCTGTTTCTGTTTAAGTTGAAATGAAAACATCTTTTGACCTTGAAAAGGCTAATATTTCACCTTGCATAAGGGCTTTTTATTTTTCTGTAACATGCCTTTACAGTCAATCCTATTAACCCTTGTTAAGAGCTTCACATGGAAGGTGCATAAGAGTGCAAATCATGGACAGTTTTGATGACTGACTGAGTATGCATGGACATCTGTAAAGGAATCTCTCGTATCTACATTTTATTCCTTGGAATATTTTGTATTACGTGTCAGTTCTGAAATCTGTTGAATGTTAACTACTGAATATTAACAAAGTTATTGCTTAGGCAGACCAAGTTACTCCTTCCAGATACATTGAATAAAAAATAGACGTATCAAGGCTTCTTGGCCATGGGATTTTTATCAATCACATGATGAGGACAAAGATTTCACCACACAAATCCCTCGGATTTCATGTAGTGTCAGAAAGGGCTTAAATGCAGCTATTTTATGCTATTGAGATATACAGACTGCACAGATAGACAGCAACCTGCTATGAAATTCTCAGTAAGTTGGCATAAAATGGGATTTATACTTGGGCTGTAAACTAAGTGAATACATTAACCAAAAGATCCCTATAGGGGGAAAGAAGTGGGCCATGACTTCAGTGTAGCCTGAGGGTCATGACAACGGCTGGAGCACAATTGTTCTTTGTGTCATGCAAAATGTTCATCTTCTCTTGTTTCCACATGGGTCTCTACAGAGGGAGAAATATTTTATTCTCTAGTAGTATTTGGGATCTTATTCCAGTTGTTTTCAAAGGGTAAACACATGATGTTTCTTATTAAGCTATACTGTCAATTGAAAAATATCAGACTGAAACTACCATCAAGTTTGTTTAAAGTATTTTGAAAAAGTGGATCAGAGAAATGTCTTTCAAATGCAATACAGTCATCATGTTGTGTGTCTAAATTTATCTCAGCATAGGATTATTTGAGAGGGGCTGCATTTTTCAAGTTGGCTTTCTGAACTTTTTAATCAAGCTTAATAAAGAGATGACTAAAACAAAGAACTGGAAATATAAGGCATGTCTGTATGAGCAAATGTGGAATTCGCACAACAGAAAGTTTAGTTTAATGTTTAGTGAGTTGGTTTATACTGTAAACTAAACTAGACTATATGTCTACAGTCTCTGCAGATAAGAGTCTTAGCTTCCACTTTGGCTTTTACGAAAATGCATACGTGTAGCACCAGTGTGTTTCTTGAAGGTGCTACCCCTGTGCCGAACAATACTTGTGTGTTCTCACAGCCCTTTGACAACTGCATGCTCAGAACATCGGCACCTTATGCCAACCTATCCTCTACCTTATGGTGCAGGGTGCCTTTAAAATCAGTTGGGGAAGGCATGTGAAACACTTGCAATTTTTGCTGTCTGAGGACCTTTGCAGTTAGTTTTGGTTTTACTGTGCTGCACTGTGCTTGTTACTTGAATGAAATATGTTTTTACTTGAAAAACAATTTTTGTGGGAAATATTTTTTTCCTCAAAATCATGCTATACAAGATCAGAAATGAACATGCTAAAAATTAATTTTCACTTACAATCTCTTCACTAAAAGGGTAACCCATAATTCTCATAATACTCACTTGAACTTAATGTTGTCCTGTCTTCTAATGGACAGTAATTGAGAGGGATCCATCATCTAAATTATACTCTAGTGCAGAGAATCACTTAGAAAATTGGTACTATAAACTGGCATCTTTATGGTAAAAATCAATCCCTGGAAGCTGGTTAATTTTGAGAAAAGATATGGCCTATCTGCTAGATGTATATGTGGCTTTATTATGTTTATATTTATTTACATATGGAGTTTAAGTCCATCATTTTTCTAAAATGCGTTAAAATGATGGCCCTCATACTACAAGTTTTTTTTGTTTCCACATATTTCCAAGGAATACTGTCTCTTCTTCACTTCTATAACTGGGTACAATTTTCAAGGTATTAAGTATGTCACAGAATCATAGAATTCCGGAATCTTTGCTGTTGGAGAAGATCTTCAAGATCATCACGGACAACGCTTAACCTAGCACTGCAGACTTCACCACTGAAACCTCTCTAGGGATAGCAACTCAACCACTTCTCTGGGCAACCTGTTCCAATGCTTTCAGTAAAATCTTTTTCCTAATGTCTAGTCTAAACCTCCTCTGATGTAACTTGAGGCCATTTTCCCTTGTCTTATCACTTGTTACTATGGAGAAGAGACCAACACCCACCTTGCTACAACCTCCTTTCAGGTAGTTGTAGAGAGTAATAAAGTCTCCCTTCAGCCTCCTTTTCTCCAAACGAAACAGTCCCAGTTCCCTCACACACTCCTTGTAAGACTGTTCTCCAGACCCTTCACCAGCCTCGTTGCCCTTCTTTGGACGCATTCTGGCAGCTCAAGATCCTTCTTGTAGTGAAGGGGTCCAAACTGAACCCAGTGCAACATTAATTAGGAAACAGTTTTTTTTTTTCTGCTGAGTGTTTTGAGAAAAATCCTTTCTTATTCATATTGGGTTCATAACTTATTCTAGGTGACTGCCTTTTACTAAGCTCCAGGAAAATTCTAAGAAGTGAAGTTTGAGGTAAGAACACTATCATTCTTCCCTATTTCACAGGGGGATGTCCTCTGGATTGTGTCCTTCTGTTATAGCAGAGCTTGGTCCCTCTCTGATGAGAGATCACCGAATTGACTGTGGGAAAAGCCTACAGGGTACCTGGAGGAAGACTCTAAATCTTAGGTTTTAAGATGTTTGAGAGTGTATTTCTGGGGAGGGATTATTTTGTACCAACACAATCCTTTGCCATCTCCTCCTGACTGTTACCCTGGGCCTAACACCAGGGATTATGTCCAATGACTTCATGTCCCAAGCAGCTGAAGCAGAGACAGCAGCAGTCAGTGGGACTTAAGGATATTTGCATGATGAGGGCATGTTCTCCACATACTTTTCACGTGTCTTTTCTTGTCACCTACAAACAACAGGGAGTAGGACTCACTGGGATCTCATGACTCTTGCACTGTTATTGAGAAAGTGTAATACAAGGACACTAATGAGGGTCTTGAGACTATCATACAAACATCATCAAATATCTGTGATCATTACATGTGTTTTAATGAATGTAGTACAAAACACTTCTATTTTATTTTCTGTGTTTTGCAGCTGGAACTTTGAGACTTAAAAAATTTCTCTGAAGTAATTTAGAATATCTGTAGAAGACCCAGGAATAAATGCAGTCCTGAATCCCAGTCCACTAATTTAACTGGAAAATACTTTTCAAAGTCTCTTACAAACTCCAAGGGCCAGTAGGGCTAAGTGAAAACTTATGTACTGGATATCATATCTGAAAATTATTAAGAAATTCATCACAAAAGACAGAAATTAATCTCCTCTGACCAGCTCTGACTTTGAAATATCCTTCTCACCTGAGACATCAGTTTTCATTTGCAATAGCTGTGAGAAGCATCTTTCTCTGTTAAACTGCAGATATTCCTTTTGCCAGTTTGTAAGCAAAGCACAAAACAATTTTAAAAGCTGTCAGCTACAATGACTTCTTCAGGTTAAAAATGCCCTTTGTTTTTCCAGTAACTACTAATGGTTTAAGGCACTTTCATAAATATCTTCTCCACTTTGGGGAAAGGGTTATTTTTATTGGAAAAAAAACCCTCAGAAAATGCAACAGCCTTGATATATGAAGGAGTTTCTTCTTCCTTTATACAAACCTTTACTTTTTTTTTTATATTCTCGCTCAGATTTAGGCAGACACAGCCTGATAGTGTCTGGTGCTGTTCTTCTCCTTGCCACTTATGTATGCCTCCTCACAGACTATGATATCACAACTCATTAATCAGGCAGCAGGTTGGCTCGAGTGAGATCAGAGTGTGGGCCAATGCCAGTGCTCCTTCCCTCTGATTCATCAGGTGATCTTTTTTTTTTCCTCTTAGTGTGGTCACAGAAGTGTATAAATAGGAACAGTATTCAATATTTTATTCTCCGGCTAAATTTAAAGGTTTCACTGAGAGCAGGTGTATGAGATGAGCTGAGCATCTGAAGTAAGATTTGTCAAGCATACAAATTAGGTGGCAATTGCTAAAATACCATTTATCTAGGAGGTTTTGTGGACATGATAAGAGAGTCTATGCCAGATTTTATAAAGAAATGCAAAAACCAATCAGAGTCTTCACTTGCTTTATATTCTGATGTATATTAGAATAACAGAATTATAGAATAGTTTGGGTTGGAAGGGACTTTCAGAGGACGTCTAGTCCAACACCCTCAAGGGGCATGGGCTGACCTGTTTGCTCTGATTTTTGTTAGTGAGCTACAAGGCAGATCCCTACCCAATGTCCAGACCTGCCAGCAGAGTTACCTGGCTGCAGAGAAAAAAGCCAAATAGTTCCAAGGTCAGACAAGATATTCCCCTGAATAGATCAATTAGGAGGCACTGGGTTTTATCCTTAACACTACTCACATTACTGTTTCCAAAGTATTGGGGAACATAATCCCAAGGATAACTGCTGGCATTTGAAGAAAATATCTTGTCACTAGAGGAAAGCAAGTTTTGGCACAAAAACTCTGCTGGTTTAGCTTGAAGCTTTGTGTCCCCTTGCAAGTTTGGAAAAGAAGCCAGGGAGGTCATTGAATTCAGGCCCCTATTGCAAAAGGTTGCTTATCCTATTGGAGTCCATTGCTTTTTATCTCCACGTGGAGCATCTTGGCTGAATGAGCACTCCAGCCTCTTCCAGGGTTGACTGGTCTCTTCCATCATGACAGCAATGCTAGGACAGTCCTTCTGTTTTTCAGATATTCACTTAGATTTTTAACTTCCTCTATGCCAGTCCAGTTCTGAAGAACTGCAGGAAAGGACAGCCAGTGGTCAAGGACCAAACTGCAGCTGCCTCCTTTGCAGAGCAAATAGTCAAAGAGTCAAAACAGATAAGGAAAACAGCAATAGGAACAAGGAGTATGCTTTTTACAGTTTACAGATGATAATCTACAACAGACATGATCTGGGGTAACACAGAGAAATACATCGCAGGTTTTCACTTTTCCAATGTCAGCGCAATGTACACAGGAGAGGCTGTATCATTGCCAGTAAGAGTCAAGATGAGGCTCTACAAAGTGTGTAAAAACTCATTTTGAATTAGAAGACACATTTCCATTCTAGTAAATGTAAAAATCTTTGCTTTCCAGAAATATCTGACTGGTCTAGGCTACAGAGTCTGTATATTCATAGAGCAAACCAGTACTGATTAACAGAGTGTTTCCAGATGTTGATTCTGACTCCAGAATGAGTTCTTTGTTTTCACTTTGATGGAAATAGTATGGTACTACCTTAGATGCAGCTGAGTTTGTGATAGGGAACCTAAGTGTTCTCGTGTTCTCATGAATTGTGTATTTGAGGATGAACTGTTGTCAAATCTTTTAGCAATCTAGTTCTTAAAAGAAATCCCCTTTCTTCCTACATCTTGCTTACTATGAGCTTGCTTTTTCACCTTTTTTCCTGTGCATCTCACTTCTTTGCAGCCCCTACGAAAACCTTCCCTGCTGATCTTTACACCTTATTTTTTTTTATTCTTCAGAGAGCTCATTCTTTCCTGCTTAAAAAAACTCAGAATTTGCATTCAACCTTTTTCACTCCACTGTTGGTACCGTTCTATGTGTTCTTGCCTATGATTTATCCAGCTTCCTTTGAAGCCGAACAAATCCATTTCCCTGTATATTCATGCTCTTATTTTCTTTCCTTTTGATACAGAGTTCCTGTCTATTTGTCTCTATTACTTGTAACTTAATCTCTTATTTAGTATCTATTTCTGGTGTGCACCTTACAGGGAATTAGCTCACAAGCCTTAAGTAGAAGTCTGTAGATATATATAAGAGTTTATGTTAGCATAAAAAAATAATTAGCTAGACTGGAGGAAAAAAAAAGTTCTTGGCCAGGTCAAGCCTTTGTTTGTGCATTATGTAACTTCTTTGTTTCACACCATACTTGGTTTGTATGCAATCTCAGATACTAAGGTCTTTAGGCAATCCAATAAAAGGTATTTGTACTGCACTTCATCCCAAATACAGCACAGGGGCTATGGTCAGCCATGTCAAATCGAGCTGGTCAGTGTTTACAATGATTTATATCAAAGTTGAATTTGGCCCAAATTTTAGTAAAACATTCTTCCTAAAGTATGACAGTGAAGACAGTTCCTGCTGTGTCTTTATTTGCATGTTAATGGCAGATTACTGTTGTCTTTTCCAGTGTACTTCCCAAGAGACTCTATGCATGTTTTTATTGATTAGTTCCTCTTCATTTAACATTTAAATGGATATTTTCAAATTGGTGCAGAATTATAATAGTGTGTTTGCTCAAGGCATTTAACTGTGGCATTAGCAGTATCATCCAAGTCTACTGACTGCACACACTTTGTACAAAAGAGTTTAAGGACTACAGTGCAGACCTGCAATTAGGTCTGAGTTACACAAGCAAAGGAATCCTGGACCAGAAGCACCCATGATCTCATTTATCTTCCTCAAATATTAATGCAGTTGAAGTATGAAAACAGCACACATTAATAGAAGAAGAAAACAAATCTGAATTTCTAGTCTTCAAAAAAGCTAAACTTTTTTCAGTTTATTTAAATATCCTATGCTGATCTACATTATCTAAGTTATCTTTTTGTGTTGTTATAGAAACTTCGGAGTGGAAATACTTGAAAAATAAGGTTTTGTTAGGTGAGCATTCATACACTTACTGTACGCAGGAGTGAAAATTTTGGCTATGTGAGCATACACTGTAATAACTGATTTGCGTCTTTAAGACTATGGTCTGCAATCTCACCAAATTACATAAAACTCATCTGACCTTCTCAGTATCTCAGTAGAAGAAACTTAAAAGCTGAGATTTCATGGAATCATAGAATTGTTTAAGTTGGAAAAGACCTTTAAGATCATCAAGTCCAATCGTAAACCACATTTACATCCAGGGATGGTGACTCCAACACTTCCCCGGGCAGCCTCTTCCAATGCTTGACAATTCCTTCAGTGAAATAATTTTTCCCAATATCCAGTCAAAACTTCCCCTGGTGCAACTTGAGGCTGTTTTGTTGTGTCCTAAATCTAGTTACTTGGGAGGAGACAAACACCTGCCTCGTTACAACCTGGTTTCAGGTAGTTTTGAAGGCCAATAACATCTCCCCTCAGCCTCCTTTTCTCCAAGCCAAAGAACCCCTGTTCCCTTAGCCACTCCTTGTAATACTTGTGCTCTAGACTCTTCACCAGTTTTGTTACCCTTCTTTGGAAGACTCATATTCAGCTGGCTATTGACCAACACCCCCAGGTCCTTTTCCACTGGGCAGTTTCTACCCATTCATCCCCAAGCCTGTAGGGTTGCATGGGGTTGTTGTGACTGAAGTGCAAAACCCAGCACTTGGCCTTATTGAACCTCATGCAACTCGCCTCATCCCATCCTTCCAGCCTGTCCAAATCCCTCTGTAGTACCCTCCTTCCCTAAAGCACATCAGTACTCCCTAACTTGGTGACATCTGCAAAACTACTGAGGCTGCATCCAATCCCCTCGTCCAGAGATGAATATCTTGGTAAAGATATTAAACAGAACTGGCCATTTCAGCATGTAACACTTTATTTATCTAATCTATCTATTCCTTGGATATCTATTCTAATGTTCTTTAAGACCACCGTTTTAATGCACTGTGACTCTTTCACAGATTGCATATGTTATGACATATAAATGACTGGATATCAGTCCTTCTTTGGTGTCTGTAAAGAAAATTATCCAGGGCCTTTCCTGGGCTGGGCTGTTCAGGAACCTGCAGTAGAGGAAAGGCAAAGGGTCTCAGCTGATGCTCTGCAAAGCCTTTTGTCAGGGAAGAAGGCACACACAAAACTGATGAAGGGTCTAGAGGGGAAGTCGTATGAGTAGCTGAAGTCATTTGGTCTGTTCAGCCTGGAGAAGAGGGGACTGAGAGGGGATCTCATAGCTATTTCTGCCTTCTCACAAGGGAAGGAGGCGAAACAGATGCTGATCTCTTCTCTCTTGCAACCTATGATAGGATTCGAGGAAATGGCAGGCAGATATGTTGGGGGAGGTTTAGATCAGATATTAGGAAGAGATTCTTCACCCAGCGGGTGGTGGAGAACTGAAGCAGCTTCCCAAGGAAGTCTTCCTGGCCAACATTCAAGAATTTGGACATTTGGTGTCCTACATAGGGATAGTAATTGGAATCGATGATCTTTTTGGGTCCCTTCCCATTTGGGTAGTTCTACGATTCTATGATTCTATGAAGTGTCTGCCATTCAAGAGGACATTATGCATCTCTATCTTCTATGTATTATAGAAAGATCTGTTAAAGTTCGTTTAAAATACTTGGACGGGGTATGCAACATAGGTAAAGCATAGAAAACTCTGGTGCTGAAGTAATACTCTAGCACGTTACTGTGGCAGAAAAATCACATGTTGCTTTCAGAATCTGAGATTACATAAGGTTTGGTTAAAGGCAGAGTTTTAGCCCTTAACTCTGCATTTCCTGGTGGTTGTCAGCTTAAAGCAAGCCCTAATGCTATTTTAATGTATTTTGGTGTGTGGATTGCATCAAAGTAGGTTATATATTGATTGCTCAAACCTCAAAGCTCTGGAGGTAAATCTCTACTGAGAAGTGTCAGAACTTCAGTTAGTACACGTATTGATAGGCACAAGATGTCACTATTGTGCTTACTGCAGAGATAACATTTGTGTTGAAATTTTAATGGCCATAATGTTTAGCCTTTCCAGACTATGGCAAGCTAATCAAAGAACATTCTCTGGTATATAAATCACTACACACTACTGAAAATTGTAGACAAGATAAATCAAGATTTTTCGATCACTTCAGTCTTCAGTCATTCTTCCTACCAGCACAGAAAATATAGCTCATGTTGTACTTACAGTTTGATAGCAAGGAGATGTTTAACATCAAGGCTGGAGATTAATGGTGACAAGTTATATTGTGGAGAACGTGCAAGGGTGTTTAGACTGAAATATTAATTTCTAGATTGATGTAGAATGCCATAATTGAGGCCATACATCAGTGCTAAAATCAACAGGATTATGCATCATCTAAGATAATACTCTAGGTCAACATGTTCAAAAACTAGCATACAGTTTCAAAATCTGGAAATTAATGTAGGAAGGTGAATCTGGTTTTGCACAATGTATTGTATTCTCAGACTTCGGTAGTAGAAGTTATTTTCCTCTTTGTTTTCACAGATTGCTTCCCTTTTGTTGAAAACTTGTGAGATGTATTACTAAAAGACCCGCATCTAATCAATAAAGGAGGTGGTTTATTTGTAATGAACAGCTTATTGCATGGTTCAGTCTCTTTTGCTATTTGTGAGTTATCAGCACATATTTTTTGACCTTCAACATTTTTTCATTATATGGAAAGATTTATTTGAATACATTCCAGCCTATGGGCTGCACTTACCTTGAGATCAGTGTTTATCAGTATCTGCTGTTTATTCTGCATGATTGGCCACCAAGGGCATGTGGTATTTTTTTTTTCCTGTTTCTGTGCTGAAAACCACAGAAAGCTTTTAAGCTGGCGCTACTTCTGCCTAGGAATTTAGGTCCACAATGGATAATCAAATGCAGAGTAACCATTATACAGTTGAAGTCTTATCCAGTATCAGTAATGGAGGTATGTCCAGGATAGAAATTTTCAGTGATACGTGGAAAAGTGTATTTTTTAAAAAAAATTGTTTTCTGAAAGGAATTTCTTGGTCATTTGCTGGTGGAAGGCTGCCTTGTGAAGCTGTCCCACATTTAGGATCTAATTTTCTCCCAACTGTTTTTTTTTTTCTCTTAAAATAGATGTGCTGTGTAGCTTGTGGGAACTACATTTCCCAAAATACTTCTCATCTAAAAAAAAAAAAATAGAAAACTTCTGCTGGCCTGAGCTGCCATGCAGAATGCCGGGAGTTGTAGTGTTGGGGGCAAAACAGCTGCACGAAAACCCGAGTGGCTATATGTAGAGTTTTATCAAATGTAATTGCTTTAGGTTACCCTGTGAAAAACATTAGCCAAGTAACCTCTATTATCATTATTTTTGTCAATGGGACAGAAATCACACATTCATGGATATTCAGTACTTTGTTTCCCTTCAGGTTACTGGTGGCTCTACAAAACTGATGGAGTGAAATGGTTCACTGCCCTGGCTGGACAAGAGGGAAAATGCATCATGGTTTTGTCGTGGTACATTTTGGACAGATTAGTAAAAACTCTGCTAATTAGGGGAATTCCAGGCATGTACAGGAAACATATTTCAATAACCCACAATTATGCTGGGTTTCATGTAAAGTTATTTGTTTGGGTGCCAAAGTGTTTTATGGTGTGACGCCAACTGTAATATATTCAGAACACAAGCTTAAAAAACCCCTTCGAACTTTGATGCTTGATGAGTTCATAAGATGGGAACACAAAGACAAAGAACCTTGAAAACCTCAACATGAATAATTAAGGCAAATAGGCAGACTGTTCTGTGTTGTGATTAGAACATAAGGAATTTTGGGTTATTGCATAGCTATCTAGAAATTCAACACTTCTTAAAACAAAACCACATACTTCAATATCTGTATTATCTATTACACTACACAATTTATTATAAGCTCATGTACTTGTCTGTCCTTTGTGGAAGGAACACGATGCCATTCTGTCATTATTTCCAGTGTCGGGTTTTAATGGCATTCTTTGAAAACATGTTGAAGTAGAAATCACTGATGTGTTAAAGTTTTCAAGAGAATCCTTGATAATAACAGAATAAATTATATTTTTGAATATGTTATGTGCATTTAGGAATGTATAGCAGAGTTTTGTAACCACTAAAACCGTTAAGTTCATATTTGAAGTTGTAACAGATTCTATGCCAAGCTATCCAAAGCTTTTACAGAGCTTTTACAGAGCTTTTACAGAGAAGTGATATTTTGACAAATGGTTGTAAGAAAAAAAAAGAAGAAAGGTTAAAAAATGAGAAGAGTAGCACAATAAGTTGCATTGTTGCTGGATGCTGAAAGAACAACATGTACAGTAAGCAACGTGCCTGTGTCTACTGGCAACAGAGCTGGCATTTTTCAAAATCATAGGTAATGGGTGAGGACTGGCTGGAGCCCAAGTCCAGGCATTGCTATTTCAAGTCCTAATTTTAAAACACTTGGATACAATTTGAGGCAAAAGCCCAGGCCTGGCCTTGATCGCTATCGCTGCCTGTTGAGAACTTTCCAGGTTGGGTGCACCTGGGTGAAGGTAGCTTTTCTCAGTCAAGTGCCAGGTTCTTCTCCTGCCCCGCTCTGGTGAGCGTGTGGGGATCCGCAGCAGCCTGGAAAGCCCAAGAGTGATACAGAAAGGAAAATCAGTGATTTCCCCTGTATTTAGGTTTTGGAGGTTGAGATGGAAGTGACTGCCAGATCTGCATGTGCCAGGACTTCTGACCTTTAACAGGGCTGGCTGAAATAGCCTTGGCTCTGGGATGGGAGCAATCCTCCGCACGAGTCAGCCAGCGTGGCACTCCAGGCTTACACCAGAAACAAAAGAGTGCAACAGCATTTGCACCCCTGCACTCCCCTTGGGTCTGGCATAATGAGTGTGGCCAGGGAAGAAGGGTGTGGTGTCAGTCAGCTGCTGAATTAATTAATTGGAGTGACTCAAGAGCTGATTTGGGGTGCACCCTAGGGGATGGATTTGACTCTGACCAAAGCCAAGTAGCCACAGGCTGGGCTGATAGCAGCTGGTATGCCCTTCTGACGTGACCATCTGAGATACTGCTAAGGGCCTGGCTCCCAAAATACTTTTAACAGGCTGCAAATTTCGGTCATTTTCAATTGCTTTGTTTATAATTTATATCTGTGGGGCTGTTTTGTTTTGATTAATCTGTTGTCAAACTGCAGCTAAAACATTAATCTCATGTCTGTTTTCATTGTCTCTGCCTAGGATATGGTGTAAAAATATAAATAGCTACTTCGTTTTTCCAGGAGAGCAGGACTGTACAATAAGATAGATGAGTAGTCTGCAGCGCCGTGTCTCCCTCCTGCCTCCATCATAACTTTTGGTTCAGTCTTAGTGAAATCCTTTGAGCTCTGTATAACTCCTTTCCCAATGTGTGTAAAGGCTGATCTCTGGGATTACAAACCGCAGAGGTATAATACTGTGTATCCTTCTTGTGTCAAACCCTCCAAGAGTAGGTGCTATGTGAAATGAAAGACCAGTTTTATTTTATTGTGTCATTCAGCAGCCAGCATTGGAAAAATTATGCTGCTGCAGTTTTGCTCTCTGCAGAGGATGAATCTCTGGCATAGGGATGAAACAAATTCCTAGATAGATGCATAATCACGCTGAGAAAGGACTCAACTTAGCTAGAAAGCATTTGTTGTTTTAACCTGCAGGGCTGTGCTGGTTCACCCACACCGCCAAGGACTTGAGTGGGCTCCCCTGCTGCCTGAGCAGGGTTGTTTGCACTGCAGCATCTTCAAAGTTGAAGGGCAGAGGAGAATGGATAGGAAGATGTGATCCCTTTCTCTCCTTCTGAATACTGGGGATATTGTGTTTGCTCTCCCTTGTAAATGTATGGTTTTGATCTGGTGCAGGTTGGAAGTGATGTGTTCGGAAGCCCACAGACAAGAGCATTGAAACTCCACCACCCTGGGCTGCAAAGGGCAAGTAGCACCCTCCGTCCACTGGCTCTTCTCCTCCTCAAGGGAGTAACGGAGGGGTGGGAGGAGAGACATAGGCCCTCAGCTCTCCCCCCCAAAAGACAGGTTGTTTACACCAGAAATCTCCAAGAAAGACTTAAAACCCAGAAATGACCAGTTCCTGCTGCCCACCTTTTTCCTCTTGTGGAGGTCACTCTCCTTAGATGAAGGTGGACAGAGATGTCCATGTACCAGCTTCTTAGCAGGTTTTGCATGCCGTTTCTTTCAGTTGAAGCTGATGTGCCAGACTGTGAAAAGTGTCGATCACTTGTCTATAGCCACTGTGGTGTCTCCCTGGCAGAGGTGCCCTGTGGGCAGGTTGGACTACGCCTGTGCCAGTGTCTATGATAGAAATCTGATGTATGCATATATATGTATATATATATCTGTATGTCCCTTAATCAGAATAACCGGGGGCAGGGGGGCGCAGGGGAAGTGAAGAAGAGAGGGGTGATATGATAACCCACATCAAGCCACAAGACTGACAACGTGAAGCTTTTGTAAATTAGGGCATGAGAACAAATTTAGTACTCAGGAAAAAAAAACCTCCATTTCTTTTTAGAGAATAAGAGCAATACTGATCGGAATAGTGCAAATTGTGCCAAAGTTGACAAACATGGAAAATTACTCGATGCTTTTATTTGTTCCTGAACCTTGACAGTATTTCAGTTTCTATGGAAATGATCTCTTAGTGATGAAACCCTTCTCATCACAGAGGGCCACCCAAAGCAGACTTGGGAGGAGAAGAGAGGTGACTGATGGAGTTCCTGAGGCCAAATTCTCCCAGAAGCCACAGCAAGACTGTCATTTGGCCCAAAGCTGGAGAGGACTTAGCAGTCAGATCTGTGATCTGCCTGATGATGGATCCCATCATTGCATGGGTGGAGGAGGGCGAGGGACACAGGCAGCTGTTGCCACGGTTCCAGCCACTGACTCTGAATATCTGGGGAGCTGCCAGGAACACGCACTGCTGGGGCTCTTGAGTCTGATGTTGCAGCACAACTTCCTAGAACATCGTGCATGTTTGCATACCTGCAATAGCCACTTATAAATCATTTATAATCCTGGCATGCTCCTCAGCCTGCAGATGAAAAGGGAATTTCAATCCAAGTTGGGGTTTGCCACGATGTTGCAATAATTGTTCTTTTCTGTGCATCATTTCTATAAGGCTCTGTCAATCAAAAATTTCAATCTCTTCATTATTCTGTAGGTGCATGTCATGCTTGAGGGGAACACTAGCAGGTTCACTGTTGGAACTTGCCCTGAAAACAGCAGTAGAGGTAGCTTCACCAAGAATCAACAGCAGCTTATCTGTACTATAGGTCTTTTCTGGAACATCGAAATAACATCTGAAGTCCAGAAGCCCTTAATGAACACAAGAGACCAAATTCTGCTTTGGAATATGCATGTGCGGCTCCTGTTGAAGTAAATGGGCACTCTGCCTGCATCTAAGATAAGGATCTGGCTTGTAGCAAAGCTTAAAGTGCTATATACTGGGTTTTAATGGACTGTTGCCTACAAAGAATTAATTTTTAAGTTATTTTCAGTTATTTCTAGTGTTGTAATCAGCAAACTTCCCTTGCTTTGCTGCTGCATCTTTTGCATACTGGTTTAATAAGGTATAGCAATGGAAATAAAACAATCCAACTGGATAGTTTACTGTGGTTTCTTTAAGGCAATGTCAAGATATTTTACAAGCTTGCAAAATTACATTTATTACACTCCAATCATCTGGCAGACCATAAACACTCCTGAACATTTCTGTTTGTGGAATGGCAGTTTTTTTTAAAACCCAGATAGGGAATATGAGTTTGTTTGAAGAATGAGTGAATTTGCCCCAACATCTTTTCATTTTCCTTTAATTTGGCCTGTTTGGCCTTTAAGAGCTGTGCCTCCGACATCTGTTTTTTCTTTCTGACACCGTTCAGGCAAGTAATCAAGGAAAAGTCTGCCATTACTTTGCTTTGCACTGACTGTGCCTGTGTGTTCGTGCATGTTCGGAAATCACAAACCTTTTCTGAAGAAGAAAATGGTGAGATGTAAGAAAAAAATCATGAAACAGGATTAGCAAGGTAAGAAATAAATTCCAAATGTAAGAAGTCAAAATAATTGAAGTTAAGGGGAAAAACATCACCACAAATACAAATGTTATAATAAGGAAATAGATATGAAAAAGCAAGATTTAACTCAGAGGTATGATGATGTTTCTTCTCAAAAAACCTAAACACAGGACTTTTTGTGACTCCATACCTGTGTTGGAAGTGTGAGGCAGGAATCCTAAGGCAAAAACTGGAGCACAACCACTGGTGTCTATGATGCCACATCACGTCTGTGGGCCTTCCTTTAAGGCATTTAATTCAGAGGATGTTAATCCTTTTTCTACAGCAAATGACTGGTAATTCTGACCCAGGATCAATGTCCAGGGTTCCTGGGCACCACTGAAATGTTCCACTTATTTACTGCATGTGGAATTCATAGACAAATTTGTTGTACAAATATGACAAATAAAAACACAGATGCTAAATCCACGGAGAAAGCTGGTGCTACATCTTCATATACTTATATTCGGGAACAGTCTGTAACATGGCTAAATAACAAATGAGTTCTTTGATAAAGGGCAACTCCTAGTGGGAATGTCAAGACTTTTAAAAGTTTTTCTTAAATTCAGAGTTTAAGACTTTAGTATAACTCTGACTGAGTTTAATGCCACTGTCAGTCTGTGAGTGTGCCAAGTACGGACAAGGTGCGTCTTCAGGACTGACTTAGAATAAGTTATGGGTTTGTGCACATAAAATGTACCAGTTCAATAGGATTTTATTCCAAGACTGATAATATTTGGTGTTTCTTTTCTTCAAAATCTTATCAACATGAGATAAGAAAAAAAAAGGGAAAAACGATGCTTAAAAAGATGCACATATTTATTATTTTTGAGCTCTTATAATTTATAAGAGGTGTATCATACTTATTCTGTTATCTTGTTGAAAATACTGCTTCTCTCAGTAAGGTTACAAATCCTGCTCTACTGTAGTAACAAGACACTGGGGTGGACTAAGACAGGGATATTTCAGTTCTCATTGTTTGGGTATGTTTGGGGAAAACAAGTGGACAATACTCCAGAAAAGATTGTGTCACTCACATATAATTGGCTTAATGAAGAGCCAGTCATGAGAAAACAGTTCTATCAACAGCAGAATTTCTAATTTCTGTTAAATTTGTTTCTCATTCAATGAACAGTCTTATCTCCCATATCATAGAAGCAGAACTGGAGCATTTTCTTCACTTGGACATTTGAAACATGTCTCTTCTCATGGCTTCTCCACTAATCATGCTGTAGTCTCTCTCGCAGTGGGAACAAAATATTCATTCGAGTATCTTTCCTTAGGAAGATTGTCCACTTTCACAAAGACCTTTAGGAACTGTACATTTTGGAATCTCTATTCCTCTTTCTGATAAGACTGAAAATTTCCAGCAGATTTAGTGGTCATGAGGAATGGAATAACCTTTGTTTCCTTAATCCACTGAACTATAAGAAAAGAAGAAGGAAAACCCAAATCACAGCAACATGTTACAAGCTGAAGAAGATGTGAGAGAGAAAGTTTTCAAAGAATGAGAGAAAAGGGAAAAATGCTTCATATGCTGGGCTTACTCCTTGAGATTTTTTAAGGGTAAAATCCCTATCTGCAAAAGTGCTGAGAAATAATATCAGTGGATGTCCTAAGATAACAGGTGAATAGTATACATGTTGGAGCCTACATATCACATTGTTTTGAAGAGTCTAAACCTGTGCACCCAAATGCAAGGCATTCTAAATCATGTACTATTTTGGTACAGCTTGCCAGGCAGCATCCATACTATTTTTTTTTGTGATGAAAATGTGGTTTATCAAACACTCTGTTATATTGAGAGCTCCTTATGCCTATTTTGTGATCAGACAGAAAGATAAGTGACCTGTGATCGCAGCAGCTTTGAGAGATGGTAGATCTGTGTTTTTCACTCCAAGGAAGATAAATCTGTTTCCAAGCTTTTCTGGTATTAATATTGACAGACAGAAACCCACTCAAGTTTTTAGAAATGTAATTATAACAAGTGAAATTACGTTTCAAAATATTAATTGCAGAATTTAAATACGTTGAAAGTCAGGTAAGAAAAACACAGTACAAATAAAGGAAAGACCTGAGCAGAAAACCTTTTCCTCATAATAATATAATAGGGATAATTCAGAAATGTGATTATTGTTAATACATTTCAGGGAAACAGAATTATACAATGAACCAGACACATAACCAAGGCTTAAAATGTGCCCAGACTATTAAGCAGACGAGAAAATATGAACGAAGAAAAATTTTTTTGTGAGGTGTTGGCATATTGCAGTAAAAGCCACAGAAAGGAAGAGAGGACAAACATTAGAAAAAAGTCCCTTGTCATCCGAGCTCACTGACTTGACCCTGACTCTGATGGAGTTTTGAAACTCATATGGGGTTTCAGTTACAGTAACTTTTGTCCCACTGATTTTTCTGTTAGTATTTCAAAGTGCAAGTTCTTGCAAGGACCTGGAGTCCTAAGCCAAGTACTGTTACCTGCTTGATGGCTTAATATTCTGGGGCCTGGGACTTCTGCCAGGAGAACATATGACTGAAGTGGGGACGAGGATGTTTGTTAGTCATCCTTGCAGAAAGTATTTCCATCAGAAGTTCATAAACTGAAAGCAAAATTGAAAGAAAAGGAGATAATAGGGAGATCGAAAGGGTAGATAAACTAATCAAGAGGATTTTAAGAACTCAATACAGCATTTCCTTTGCAGTATTTCAAGTGCTGTGAGACCTGAACAGAATGAGAAAAGTACATAGTTTTTTGCCTTTGTAAAAAGCACTCCCTAAAGGTGGGATTCACCTTGTCTTATCCACTGTCTAAATTGCAGCTGCAGGGAGCACCATCCAGTAGCCACCTGAGTTGTTGCCCACCACCCTCTGCAGATGTTTAACCATTTCTGTGCTTCATAATCTTTTCTTCCAGGTTATCCTTGCCTCTGTGTTGCTCTTGGCAGCCTCACCCAAGGAGACCTTGGAAGTTTTGGTAACTATATAAAATAGCTGTGCAGGGAGGAAGGGTCATTCTCGAAAATAGGGTCAAGGAATTATCAAAGAAATATGGTCTTGGCTCCAGGAATATATACCAGCCCTAGTTTCCTCAGCCTCGAGGTTAAAACAGCAAGGCAAAATACAAGTGTTCACTCAGGCTTTTTTAATAGATCTGGAGTGGGGACGAATCTGTTTTCCTATCTACTGTGTTTTTTCCTGCTGTCTCATTCTAGTTAATTGGGTAACTCTTGTTTCTTTGAAAGTACTTTGGTTCACCATATGAACACTGAAGTATAATAAAATCAGGCTGTTTAAGAGTGTGTCTGGAAATCCTGATAAGCAGTCCGTTCTCTGCTCTGCAGTTTTCTACATCTATGGATCATGGTGACTTTCCAACCACTGCTGGAGGCCAACTGAATGCAGTGATTTTATGGAGATCTTGATTATCCATTTTTTTCCTTGAGACATTTGCAAATTTTATTAAACTAAAGGCATTGTGCAGCGTGTAATCATTAAGTACAGAAATACAGTCATGCACCAGAAAGGACCAGTTTTTCTCCTTGCATCAGCTTCAGGTGTCCCCACCAGTACAGGCAGCCTGAAGTGGGAAAGTAAAGAGAGTGCATCTGTCATCAGACAGCTTTTGCTGTGCTCAGGGTGTCAAAAAAGAAATAATATTTACTGATAAATTTATAAGAAAAGAGGTGGAGACATATATCTGGAAATTAAGTTATGTTGAATTATCTTCTGTAAATGGTGGGAGGAGGGAGGGAGTAATTCAGATAAAGGCTGATGAGATTGTTTTGGATCAACA
Organism: Tapera naevia; assembly: GCA_033556795.1. Lineage (NCBI taxonomy): Eukaryota > Metazoa > Chordata > Aves > Cuculiformes > Neomorphidae > Tapera > Tapera naevia. The sequence continues at coordinate 33,813,585 of JAUMJJ010000222.1, forward strand.
CTGTGTTTGGAAAGGTCAATGTGTACTGGGTTCTGCCCTCGGTACTAAATAGCTTGGGGATGCAGAGCCAGAGAAACCGGTAAAAATAGCTGTTAATGGAGCTAAAAATGTAAAAAAGATATAGAAAGGCATTTGGTGGTGTGTGTCCTGTCAACTCTGCTTCTAATTTCCCAGTCCTAGATTCAACCCTTTGGAAACCGGGCCTTGGTAAAACATGGGTGTTGTTCTTCACCCCATTATTATGAGATTTAAAAATATGTGAATTAATTGGGGATGGGGGAGGAAGGAAGAAAGGGAGAAACAGTAAGGCATTGTACAAGGAAGAGCATTAAAGTGGCTGACCTGTGCCCAGTGCCATCACACCCAGAATTGTGGAGTTGTTATGTAGTATATGGCCACGCCATATAATTTTCACTAGGATGCTTTGGAGAGTGGGGAGAAGAGTCTCTCTGGGCAGAATAGGTGTTACGCCTCTTTGGCAAGCATGTAAAAGCAGTATAAACCTATGAGGATTCACATTAGTAATGAGTAGCCAAATCTCTTGGAAAGTTGCTGGGTGCTGCATGATTAACACTGTCAGGGCCATTTAAAAATCTGAGTCATTGTGTCTAAATTAACAAACAATTCATTCACATTTTGCTGTATAGAGGAAAACTGAAGAGTGGACTTGGTTATTTGATACTAATTATTTAGCAGGTATAAAAGTGTATTCAAGCCCCTAATCTCCTCTCTGAGCAGTCAGGCATGGTCATGTTCAAGAAGTTGCAAAACTTGCCTATCTCCAGTTGACAAGGGCCCTTGTAACTTTGTTTTCAGATCCAACACAACCTCACCCCTGGAGAAGTTGTGTGTGTAGCTGGTCCATAGTCAGTCTTGCTGTTAACCTCATCCTCTTTTCTCCACTGTTCCTGCAGTTTGTTGCCTGCTTGCTGTACATGTTTAAAATACCAGCTGTTGAGGAAAGGGCTGCTCCAGCAGTTGAGACCAGACTGATATTTTGCTAAAACAAATGAATGAAAAATTTCAGGACTAAGTTTTGAACTGATTCGAGATGTAAGAGAATTTCACTGCTAGATCTCTCTGTGTCTCTATCTCTTTGTCTCTCTGCATGTATTTATTTATGTATACATCTATCTGTAGATGTATACATGTATAGACAGCCAAGTGCCAGGTCTTACACCTAGGTTGGGACAGTCCTTGCTTTTAGTCCTGGCTAGGGGGTGATGTATTTGAGAGTTGCCCTGAGGAGAAGGATGTGGGAATACTGATGGATGAAAATCAACAATGTACGCCTGCATCCCCGAAGGCCAACTGTGTCCTGGACTGCATCAAAAGAAGCATGACCAGCAGGTCGAGGGAGGTGATTCTGCCGGCTCTCCGGTGAGACCTCTCCTGGAGTACTCCATCCAGATCCAGACACCTCAGCACAAGAAGGACAGGGAGCTGTTGGGGCAGGTCCAGAGGAGGCCACAGAAATGATCTGAGGTCTGGGCACCTCTCCTATGAGAACAGGCTGAGAGAGTTGGGCTTGTTCAGCCTGGAGAAGAGAAGACTATAAGTATACTCTATAGCAGCCTTCCAGTACTTAAAGGGGGCCTATAGGAGAGATGGGGACAGATATTTTAGCAAGGCCTGTTGTGACAGGGCAAGGAGTAACGGTTTTAAACCAAGGGAGCATAGATTTAGACTGGATATAAGGAAAACTTTTTTAGCAATGAGGGTGGTGAAACAGTGGAATAGGTTGGCCAGAGAGCTGATGGATGCCCCATAGCTGGAAACGTTCAAGGTCAGTTGGATGGGGCTCTGAGCAACCTGATTGAGTTAAAAACGTCCATGCTCACTGCAGAGGGTTTGCACTAGATGGGCTGTAAAGGTCCCTTCAAATGCAAAGCATTCTATGATTCTATTTCTATATAAGTATTTGTGTTTTTGTGTGCGTTTGAACAGTATACGGTACCAGATCTATGCAGCAGAGATCCTGGATGCAGTGAGATGAACACAGCTTGCTGTTGATACAAATTGTGAAAGGTTTCTCACTGACTGGCAGGTGTTTTCCTTGTTTGTTCACATCTTTCATTCCATGAAAACTGGCCAAAGTCAGTGGGATCATGGATTCAAATCAAAATAAAGCCTGGGCTGCACCTGATGCTGTTTTTTTTTTTTGCTGAATTAGGCATTAATTAGATATTGTCTCCCAGCCAGTTATGGTGATATTGAAAGCAGATACTTCAAACTGTTTGCAGTGTGGGAGAGTGTCTAATCTTCTCTCATACAAATTAAAAAACAACCCAAGAACAGACCTGCCCTTCCAAGTTGTAGGTGGAACAGACATTGTATTTATATAGGTGCTGAGGAGGTCAAGGAAATATAGCAATCTCCTTTCAGCTCCCTGCATTATTATTGCAAAGAATATCCTGCTGGCACAAAACAAGTTTTAATTGATTGTTGATATTGATTTTACAGGAAGCAAAGCAGAAGAAATACAGCTTGATTTTTGTAAGCCAGAGTGACCTGAAAAATACAAAGGAGAAAAAGAGAATATTATGCCCTCTCATATTTTGCCCAGTTCCATGAGTTTGCAGCTGAGCACTTCATAAAAGCTCTCTCCATTAATTCTCTATTTATGTATTTTTACCATATTGATTTTCTCTTTATATAATCTCCATCTGAATGTTTAATTCAGATTGTTCATTTTGTGCTATGACAGTGCAGATCTGATTCATTCCTTATGGCCAATAATTTAAATCCATCCCTCCATCCTCTCCCTTTCCATCCATCTCAAACCTGTGTGGGCAGGTAAAACATGAAAGTTTTAGGCCAGTTTGTGCCATGACTCACTCCTTCCTCCTGATCATCACTTTCTGGAGCATTTTTTGTTCAGGTTGAACCCTGGGTATGGGATTTATTTCTGCTCACGCTATTCTACCAGTGCCTGGCTGGGAGCAGAGGTCCTTAGCTGTGAGTAACTATGGGCTGCCTGAATAATCATAGCAACTCAGTTAATTAACCCAGATAGGCTGGCTGGTGTTCAGCAGAGGGATGTTAGCTGTAGTTAGCCCTTCTCCTGGTCAGGAAGGTAGGAGACAGTGAACTTCATGGGATGCTGCTCAGATTCACCCTTTTCCTGAGCTCCTCTTAGGTACAGATTAGGAAGTGGAGTGGGTTAAGATGGAGGATTTCATTGGTTGTGTATAACAAAGTTTTGCAAATGCTGAGTTGAAAGAGAAGAATTTTCTCACTGTTCAGTCTTACATGTTAATTTTATGGATTTTGATATAGGTGTGTGGCAGGAAGAAGACATTGATGGGAAAGGCAGTGCTTGGAAATTTTACAAGACCAAGTATCTGTCCTTAGGAACTGTGCAAAGTGTCTTCCAAATACAGAACACAGAGATGGTTACAGCCAAAAGGATCTGAATAGTAGAGTGTAAGTCAGTCACTTTCTTTCCATTCTCCCTTCTTACATATAATTATTATTTTATTGGGACTTGGATATTTGTACAAAAGTACTAAAACTCCTACAATCTTGTTTAAATTCGCATTTTAGTGTTTATTCCTTTACTTACATTTGGAAAATTTTCTTCTTGGCAGCAATGACTAAAAAGATCCATCTCTTCTGAAAATAATCATTGAACTATGACAGTAGAAGGTGGGCTTTGAAGGAAACCATTTTTACTAACCTGATTTTAAATTAAATGTTTAGTTATTTAAAAATTATTGATTTTAAGGAAAAGAAGAATGAAAAATTATTATTCACATTCCAAAATGAAGTCTCCTGTGGCACTCAGGCAGAGCTCTGGTATTTCTGTTCATAGCAACTTGGCAACAACAATCTTCCCAGAATGACACACAAGGAAAAGGGAAAAAAGATTTCTTTCTACGTTTGCAGCACCCACCCAACTTTCCCACCAAGTGATCTGTTGTTAATGTGCAGTAAATCCAAATGAATGCACATCATTTGGTGAAAGAATGACAGCAGACACCACAGCTATCCTTAGCAAGCATCCACCTGCTCCCGTGGTGTCTTTTTAAAGCAAGTTCAGCTTACCTCTTCTCCTCTTAGTTTTCCTTTGCTTAATTGCAGGTGATGATTCCAAAGAAGCCTTCACCTGTTTGAGTGTTCTTTCATCTTCCTAGACAAAGCAGGCTTGGGCTTGGTGCTTGATCTGTGGCATAGCTAGGAGACTTTGGTATTAAAGGCGTTGGGATCACCCTGAGGCTTTTAAGGTTTTAGGGTTAAATTGATGAGCGTATATAAAATGTAAGCTTTGTTGTTTGGCAGAGTTTTTCAGTATTTGTTATTCTTTTTTTTTTTTGTATTAACAAGACATGGGTCTATATTGCATTCCTCAACTGCCTCTTGCCTATTAAACAACGCTGTCTAATCGAGACCCCTTTGTCTTTCATAAAACTTGTGATACATTATATTGCCTTTAATTCTCAGTAGCTACCTGATCTAGCTGAGGTGTCCTGGTATGCCTCCATACCAGGATGTTTATTTCTCTATCCATTTCATTCATACTGTGCCTACTGGACAAAAAGGATTTGACACACTGTACAGCTGAGAGATACATCAGCTTCTGACCCCAGAACCCGCACTCTGACTCCTGGTTTGTATCCTCAGTTATGGCTACCAGCAATGAGGAATTCAAAGCTGTTCCATCAAAATTCATATCAAAAGACAAACAGTTCCCAAATACCCTTTTTTGTGTGTTTTCCTCTCTTTTTTTTAAAGTAGGGAATAAATTGACCAAAAGCCTAGTTGAAGGCAATGCCCTGACCTTGAGTATTGGTGAAGAGATTTACAAATGCTACCCATTGGTGCTAAAAATGTAAGTTGTTAATTCTAGAAAAATGACATACCTGGGTTTCTGGCTGAGTTCCCAACACTTTGGCTCCATCTGCTGTGAAAGTTTTCCCCCCACCCTAGCAAGTCCTGGTGACAGGACTGGCCGTATTATGGAAATTGCTGTCCTCTGGGAAAAGGAACGAGTAGTGGCTTTAGTGAAAATTATTTCAGCACAATTTGCAAAATCATAACTGAGATTAAAAGCCGTGCAAAATGGCGTTTTCTCACTTTTTTTTTTTTTGCTTCCTCAAAAATTCAGGTATGTTGCATGGGGGAATTTACATATTTTCTTAGATGAGATTTGAGATAAAGTTTCTTCTGGCAATTCCCAAAGATTTTGGACACTTTGCATAATATAATGGGTGACAAACCCATCTCAAACATTCTTCCATATCTTCACATGCAATCCCTTCACAGCATGGTTCAGGAAAGCTGGTTGGACAGTAAAGTTACTTCAACTTAACATGTTCCTGTTCACCCACGGCAAATATGAAGTAAATTGGGAAAATAAACTACCATGTGTGTTTGGTTTCAGAGTGGTAGTTTAAAAGAATATGTGTTATTTAATACTACTAATACAATATTTTTATGGTTAAAAACATATTCTTATACAAATATGTATAGATATATGTATAAAACATACATGTAACATACAGTTATCATGTCTCAGCTGATGTGTGGCAACTTGTAAAACTCATTAATCTGGTTTCAACTTTCTGTTTATTCCAGCAGTAAGGGAAGAACAGTGAGTCCCCTTGAAAGGGAAAATGTTTTTTTTCAACAGGGAATGAAATGAAAATCAGTGAAGATCTAAGTGCAAGAGAAGACAGTGTATTAGTTCTACTGGTGATGATGTTGCTAGAGGTATTTTATGGCTTTGCCATTTGTCCCTTCTGTCTTACAGGTAGTGTGCAGCTGTCAGTTTGGGGGTAGATGCAACCTCAGGAGGAAGGTGCAAATCCCTCTTCCCTAAGCAGTCCCAAAGTTTCCGGTCACCAGACTGCTACTCAGTGACACAGATTACTTCTAGACATGGTCACTAGGGTAGAGCTCCTCTCCATGCTAACTTCAGAACTGTTTCTTAACAACTACATAACTTAAATCCTAGAGAGTAAGGCCAGACTTGAAATTACTTTGCTTTTTGTATTAGACATTGGCACATATTCATGCTATGCTGTTGTCTCCTGAAACAGTCTTCTTCTAAAGGCTATAGGCTTACAGACCCTGATTCATCTCTTAACTTCTGCTTCGCCAAATGAAACCCTTTGGGTATCCCAAGTCGTTTTGTGTAAGTCAGATTTCTGATCCCTTTAATTATTTTTATAGGTCTGCTCTGAACCTTCTCCAAGTGTCCAAGTGTGGACTATGGAATTGGATACAGCATTTTAGAGTGATCTTTCTCAATGTCATGTTCAAAGACATATGTGTATTTCCCGGTTTCCAAGTCCTCTTACCTAAAGGTTGAAAAAGGAAGGTCAAGACATGATGTGACTCTGTCTTTTTTTTTTTTTGAGTTAGTATTTTCTATGATATGGTCTTTCATCTTTCATCTTTCATATACACATGGACAAGTAGATGGAGGTGTCAATGCCTTAATTTTACTGACCAACTTTAGCAGCCAGAAGTGTAGAGTTAATGGGGTTTGTAGGCTTCACTGGCTGCACTGATTAAATCTCTGTTGGTTAAGCTGAGATCTAAGAGCTGAGACACAAAGTTTACAGGTAGGCACCAACATACAGGTTCCTGAATTTGGAGCTGAGTCCCTTTCTGGGTGGTATATAAATGTATGCTTGACAAAATTGTTGAATATACATATAAATATATATAAATTTAATAAATTATTTATGACATGAAAATAAATTTTAAATAATTATAAGTTCCCCCTAGTTAAGACTGCTGGCTACAAATTTTCGCCATGCCTACAAACAATCTGGAAAGTTCCATTTTTCCTGGCCTTCCTTGACAAAGTGATCTGGAGTCAAGCTCTCCTTCCCAAACTTAGACGCTTCAACTGACTTCAAAGGAGATGAATGAGTTGCTGAGTGGGGCAGAATACAGGCTTGTTATTCCTGTAACACATTCTGTATGTCATTAATACCCTTTTTCTTATCTGACTCTTATAATAGCCAACTAAAAGTTAAGTGTTTTCTACAGTTGGTTCATGATTATTTTTTTTGCATTTAAAACTTGGGAAGGGTATTTTTCCCTTCCCTTCTGTTTATATTTACATTTTCAGATAGTACCTATACAGTCTAATCATATAACTTTGAAAGTGATATAGAAAGTTGTGCTCTCTTACTCAATCAGATTTAATCAGTTTGGATGGGTTCCAAGTACTAAGCATTAATCTCACTTAAACCAGACTCCTGATAGTTCATCTAGCCTAAGTATTCATGTCAAAGACATAAAACAATCTCCTTTAATGCCCACAGTACTTTTAAAATTGAGCTTTCACCGTCTGTTAATAAAACCTGCTTTGTACTGCTGGTAGTGTTCTGCAGAATGTGTCAGAGGTGAGTTTCTCTTTCCCTTCAGTTCTTACAGGCCTTCTTTTTTTCCAAAAGTGTATGAAAATTATGCAATACAGTAACAAGGAATTAGTCACACCTTGGAAAAATCTCCATTACCTCGACTCACATCAAAGGGAAGGAGAGAAGCGTGGTCCTTACAAGCTTACAGCATTCCTTTGCCTTGGAGTCCCACTCTGTGATGACAACTAAATTGGACACTGATGCTTACTTATTTTTCAACACGTGGGTGTAAAGCACATTGACCTTGCAGTTGACTCTTTTAGAGTAACATTCATCACGGGCCCAAGCCCACAGCGTGATGCAGAGCTGTCTGTTGACTGTCAGGAATACCAGGGGAAGATTATTTGGGGTCAGTACTGTGGAGGTAAAATCCCTCCTTGATGTTCTCTGTATTTCAGCATCTCAAATTATGAATCCTGGGAACAGTGCTGTGGTGCTTCCTGGTCAAATGGAGATTATGCTCAAAATAAATGTTTCCTTCAGATGACATTTTGCAAGATATAGCCCTTTAAGGTCATTATTTACAACAACAAATTTTACAAATTGGAAATGTTAGAGTAAGAATCCGTGTTTCTCTGGGGCATACTTTTCAGAGCACACCAATGGCTTTACTGGCTGCAGCTGTCAGGAGCAAACTAGGTATATTTGATTCCAGCTTTGCCTGGAAAAGCAGATAAGGTGTGTGTATTAGATGTTTTTAAACCATGGATAGGCTTGTTTTCTATGATTCTGCATAAATATAAAGTCTATGAAAGGATGGATCAGCAATTCTTGATGAGCAATAAACTTGATGGTCAATGTGCTTCAGTTATGACACTGGGGGTCTAAGAAATGAACTGGTATCCAGGTACACGTTTACTCTCCACAAGGAAGATAGTCTGTGCATTGGGATATTTTAGAGAAGTTTTCCCTGATTTTCTGACCACTCCAAGTCAAAAAGTATTTCAGAGCAGTCTCAGAGGTTTTGATGTTTACAGGACATGTACAGGAAAAGTTCGAACTGCCAAAAGACTACTACACTCAACCCTTCCCTTGTGTCAAGCCTTCTCTTCACAGAAACTTGCTTCTCTTGGCCTTGGAGAAGTGTTCCTCCAGTATCAGAATGCCATTTTGAAGATATTCATCATCATCTAATGTGTGAGCAGTAGACATTTCCCCTTTGTTAGTGCAGTACTTAATTTATTGTCTGCTTTAAGAATAATGTTGCAAAACCTCCAAGAAAGCAGTATGGCCTGCAGCCCTATAGGTTGTGCAAATCTCCACTGTCTGCACTTTCATACTGGGATGTCAGTCCCTGAGGCTTGCCTTCAAGGCAGGCTAATTTATACTTGAAAGGTGGGCAGAGCCATGTGCACTCTCATCTTTCAAGTCCCTTCTGTCCTCACAGGACCAGGAAGAAGACCCCCATGGGAAAGCTGATGGCATTGTGGACCTGAGGTCTTCAGGCTTGTTCTTGAGATGAGGCGTGGGTTTAGCTGTGTTAAAAAAGCTGTCACCTAACTCAGCTCCAACCTCCCTCCACATCTTCTGATATGCAGGAAGTTAGAGTCAATTATGCTTTCTTTATGCTGTATAATGCACTGAAGGCTGGGAAGATGTTTTAAAGTAACTATGGCAGAATTCAGCTGAGATGGTGGTTATGATGGTGATGGTAATTTTATGAGTTTCAAAATGTAACCTGAACATGCAATTCGCTTAGCAGATGTGTTAAATAACAAAATACACACTGGAATATTTGACTGCACAATAACTAATTTCTTCACCTACTTTTTCAGCTTCCTCTTAACACTTATGTTTTTGCTTGTAAGTTTTTTGTTTGGATATAATGAGGCTTTGTGTCTCTTGATCCCTTATCTTATGTGGGTGGTAGAAAAATTGCTCTATTGCTCCAAGATTTGTGGTTGTGTGGGGCAGGTGGTTTCACGCAGAGCTGTGCACGTTGTCTACAGTAAATAAAAAAAGAAGGCGAAATGTCTTACTCTGAGATTTCTTTTTACACCTGGAACTTCTTCTGTAAACCCCAGGGACACAGCAAAGGAACTAGTTTCAAGGATGGAAACAGCCTCTGCTAGTCTTTACAACTTCCAGTGACCTGGAGCTGGTTTGAGTTTCTCTTGTGCATCACAGGCCAGTACATCCTGGAATTCCTGCTGCCTCCTACGTTGCCTGAGTGTTCCACTCCTCTGTCCTTTGGGGCTCCAAGTATCACTTAATTCCACCCCTCCCAAGTCTCATGCCTTGAACTGATCAAGGCTAACTCTGTGGGACTTGTGTTCAAACATGAGATGCAGTATAAGTCTATGTGACCTGGTGTACTCTCCAGAACAGTCAGTCATACGGCTCCTTGCGTAATAAGCATACTGAGCTGCTGAGCTCTTCCACGCACAGGTGTGGATCTTGGACATTCGTCAGCTGGAAAAAAAAATTCTGCCTACATCCGGTGTCAAACTCATGGCCTGTGGGCCAAATCTGGCCCTCTGCCTTATTTTATCCAGTCTGGCACCTTGTTTCTACCTGGTAGCAACATCGAGTTCCTTGCCCCTCTGCTCCTGCCAGCACTGGTCACATGTGCATCGTATGACACGCGTTATGCTGCAGGAGCAGGAGAACGACAGGAGCTGGGAGTTTGAAACCCCTGTTTAGATACTTCACTGGGTTCTGCTCGCAGCTAGCTGAGGAACAGACCCAGTATAAAACCTTCAAATTAGATATGTTCAGGGTTTGATGTTGCCACCTAAGGACACTAGGAATTTAAATAAAATTTATTTTAGTAATTTTCTCAGGAAAATTTCATCCACCTGTTGTTAATTTTAAGGTCCAGAACTCAGGCATTTAAGTGTTCATACCAAAGAATTTGTAGGGTTTGAAAGTTACTGCCAGTGGACATACAGTTGACTCTGGACCTTAATGCTTACACGTTCTGGGACTGCTATGACATTCGACATCCCACCCAGAATACCTGCTGCTGTGCCATCTGTACCTATTGCAGCAAGAATTTCTGGACAGTTGAAATCATGGATTCTGTAGTTTTGCTTTAAGACACGGATCAATGGTGAATCTAATGTGAATCTCTGTCTTGAGCCAGAGGCCCCTGCACAGCTAGCCTGCCTTCCTTGGCCAAATCTACTGAAAAGAAGGCAATGCAATTCTGGAAAAACCCGCTTGGTCTAAGGGAAGCTGATAAATTCCTATAACAGCACAACATCTTCTTCAGCCACCTGTGTCCGCTGGCACTGAATACAGCAGGTAGATCTGGCAACATTGCTTCTGCTCTGCTGTGCAAGTACTATGTCTAGGTGAGACTAGGAGGTTCTACTTGAATCATATGACACGCTTATCAGGTTGTGTGATAGGACAATAGACACACCAGTCAATACAGCACAGTGCCCTCCAGCCAGCTCTGCCCTGCTCTCTATGGGAGGTGGATATCACTACCATTTTACTCCCCAGATCTTTGGGTACTGGACCACAAATCAACACATTTGGTGTGCAAGGTCAAAGAACAGGAGGAAAGACTAAATCATAGGGCAGTATGAAATCCAGACCTAGCTGTGGCAGTGCACAAGGAGGAGCCCATCTGGTGAGCTGGATGCTCAGTGCCTCACATTTGACAAGTCTAAGAGCACTTTCCTTAATAGTGGGCCTTGGATCTGGAATAAGGTGACAATATGTGTCAAGACCCTCCTGTATTAACTCATATATGCACTAAAGCATGCAACATTTGCTAAAACTACTTAAGTCCTTACTTTTATGGATGTATATATGAACCTTTATACGATTCTCTCAGGTATGCACTTGATGTGTACAGAATTTATTTTCTCAAATGATGATACTTTTGAACAAGACGGCTGATATTTCTCGTACAACAAAGCAGGAGTAGGACTGTGCAGCAGTAAGCGGTACTGTTACACTTGGATGGTACAATAGCAAGCTGACAGAGAGGTGATATTTTTGCTTTCTGACTTCAGAAGGTCAAAATCAGTGTGGGAACCTTTCCCAGTGGTGGCAGCTGCAAATGTCAGGGAGAATTGCATTTCCAGTAGCATCCCAGGACAGATTTTCACAGTCAGAACCTTTTGTTTTTTGTGTAGTGTTGGAAAAACATAATAAAAGAAAGCTGGATATCAGTTTAAGGCGATTTTGGGGATGAAGATGGAGTGTATAAGCAAGGGACTTAAAAGAAAATTTTTATTTCAGGTATATTTAGTGTGAGAATGAAAAGAACACCAAAGCAGGTACTAATCAAATACATGCTTATTAAAAGCTGGAGACTGGAAATTTGAAGTATCTGTGTGGCACTTGTGATAATGCTATCATCCTAAACATGACTGTTAATAACATCAGTATTTGTCTACAGCATCAAATTTCATTTGCTGTAAATCACATAACCCAGGTAATATAACAACATGGCACATGTATTCCACAGCATACCGTACACAATCTTGCATTTCTTTGATAAGGTGCTTTAACAGCTTGTACACTGCATTTATTATGTATCTTAGAAAGTTAACGGACAATTTATCCCAGGCACTTCACTGGATACTTCTGAACTGTTTCAGATGCTTTTCAATGAAGAAAATAGTGATAAAAATAGACCCAACAGAATTATAAATGGGACCCGCAGTGAGTTGTTTCAGTACCAGCAAGTCTCTGCTCCTGTGATCTGTCTGGAGATTTGCAACATCGGCCTCTATAGAGTAGCTGCTGACACAATTTAGAATGTAAGGCTTAAGGTAGAGCTGGGGATAAGGGTTTTTTTTGCATATTTTGTTTTAGAGTCACCTTAACCAGTACTTTCTCTGCTGACCTATTGGAGAACTTCAGGAGTGATGTGTGCTTAACCTGAGCAATAATGCAGCCAGCTGCCTTCAAAGGGAAGGGAGGGTGAGGACCTATCTCAGCAAGAAGTAATGGGTGGGGGAAAAGCACATTCACAAATATGGCTCATTTTTTTAATGGCTAGCAGTCATTGTTTCCTGTTTAAAAGGACAAAAGTCGGGAATATGGCTCTCAGCAATTTATTGGGGAATTAAAATGTTGATAGAAGTAGGTGGCAAAAACCAGCGCTAGTCATGAAACCTCCTCCTCTTTCACTAGTAGTTTGCCTCTTTAATGTTATTTTCCTTACAGTGGATTACCCAGGACAAGCTGAGTTGCCAAAAATCTTTACAGGGCTTGACAGACTAGTGGAAGGAGTTGGAGGCTTTTGTTTGTAAACTCTCAGGCTCCTTTGGAGCAGGAGATTTCCATGCCCCTATAGAAGATCCAACAGGAGAGTTTGTGATAGCTCATACAAATACTTGACAAATCACACAAATCCTTCTCCAGCTTCTGAAAGAGATGTCTCACAGGCTGTTGAAACTCTGTATCCCAGGGAGGGTAATAATCTCCTTCTGAAGTCTATCAACTACAAAATCCACACAAGTACTAAAGCCTCTTCTGATATTTTAACAGTACATGATTGATACAAATATAATTGCTGCCTGGAGGTTAAAACCTCTGTAATAACTATTAGAATAAACTAGTCCCAAATTTCCAAAGTCTTTTTGAGAATTTAAACTCACACAAACTTTGTTATTTTAACAGAACTATACCTTTAGTGATGCAAATTGTTCTGTTTTGAGTCAAATGCTATGATCTAACTGATACTTCAGTATCCTTTATTTCATAGAATCATAGAATCATTGAATCATAGAATGGTTTGAGTTGGGAAGGACCTTAAAGCTCATCCAGTTCCATCACCCCTGCCATGGGCAGGGACACCTCCCGCAGACCAGACTGCTCAAGGCCCCATCCAATTTGGCTTTGAACACTTCAAGGGGGGGGCAACCACAACTTCACAGGGCAACCTGTGCCAGTGCCTCACCACCCTCATTGTGAAGCATTTCTTCCTAATGTCTAATCTGAATCTTCCCCCTTCTAATTTAAAGACATTTCCTCTCGTCCTATCGCTACATGCCCTTGCAAAAAGTCCCTCCTCACCTTTCCTGTAGGTCTGTTTCAGGTACTGGGAGGCTGTTATAAGGCCTCCCCAGAACCTTCTCTTCTCCAGGCTGAATAAGCCCAACTCTACAACCGTGTCCTCATAGGGGAGGTGCTCCAGCCCTCTGAACTTCTTCATGGCCCTCCTCTGGACCTATTCCAACAGTTCCAGATCCTTTTTATGTTGGGGTGTCCAGAACTGGACACAGGACTCCAGGTGGGGTCTCATAAGAGCAGAGCAGAGTGGCAGAATCACCTCCCTCGACCTGCTGGTCACAATTCCTTTGATGCAGTCCAGGACACAGTTGGCCTTCTGGGCTGTGAGCACACATTGTCAGCTCATGTTGAGCTTCTCATCAATGTGCACCCTGCAGGGCCACTCTCAGTCACCTTGTCCTCCATTCTGTATTGAAAACAGATTGCCCTGACCCAGGTGTAGGACTTTGCACTTGGCCTTGTTGAACCTCATGAGGTTCACACAGACCCACTTCTCCAGCTTGTCTGGGTCCCTCTGGATGACATCCTGTGCTTCTGGCGTGACAACTGCCCCACTCAGCTTGGTGTTATCTGCAAACTTGCTGAGGGTGCACTCAATCTTATTGAAAGAAATATTTAACAGTACTGGTCCCGTTAATGTTTCATTCATGTATACATCAAGATTTGTACTTAAAAAAACTCTCCAGCCCATCTCAGGGTCTGGTGCAAGACTGCTCTGAAAATGTGGTTATAGAATCAGCCTAAGAACCCAGAATAGTACTGAGGGGGTACATTTTGACTGAAATGTCATCATAGATATTTTAGATTAAATAAAAGATCTGTAGATATTCTGAGGTGCATTGCCTGCTTGGTAGGTGGGTGGCATTTTGATATCATAGAAAATAATTTGTTCTAGGACATAAAAGGAATCAGAACATACTGGCAAATATACTACAAACATGACAGAGATTTTTTCTAAGGCAAAAAAATAACAGTTAGATGAACTTTTAACTTTGAAAATTTCTTTAGATTTATTACTAATGTTAGGTTATATATAATGGCAATGATGTTTTGGTAACTTCCTACTATGCCTGCTTAAGCCTCCCATTCCTTGCAGCTATGATCCATATGAAATTCACATAGACTTGATACTCCTGGCTTGATTATACCACTATTTTCCCATGTATGCAGTGAGTTTGAAAAGTTATTGGTCTGAAAATGCATCCATAAATCCCACCTTTCACTTTTCTTGCTCAGATGTCACTGTCTATGAAAGGTTAGAGGCAGCAGTGAAGCAGATCTCTTGGATCTAATTGTCTTTTCCCACAATATAAAATATGGATAGGACAGGCTGTCCACCTGGGGATGCCGGGAGCATTAAACACCAGCTGGGAGCATGCCCTAACATGCTACAACTTGTACAAAGCTCGCTAAGTGACTTAAATCCATTGCACAGAATAGAACCATACAGCTTCAAAACAGCAGCACCTGACTTAGTTTCTAGTAACTCATTAAAATGACTCTACAATTCTTTTGATGTTCTGTACTAGTCTGGTCACATTCCTTTCTGTTTTATAGCATGGTAATAACAACATTCTTGTAAACAGTCATATAAACTCTAACCTTCATATTGCTCTCTTCAGATCATCTGAAAGAATTTTCACGTTGGGTTTTGGCTTTCTTACCCCCATAAAACATATCCCACCCTAATAACCCATGGCATCAAAGGAGTAGAGGGAGAAAATAGGGATGCAAAAGTTGATTACTGCTGGATCACTTGCTTAGGGCAGCCATCCCATCCTGCTGAGGCAGAAATATTTTGCAATCATTACTTTCATAAATTCATTGTTCAGAGCTATTTGTGTTTCCATTTTTAGAGGAAACTCATCTGTGGACAGATAGACCCTAGCCTGGATATTTGACAGTTAGGTCTTACCCTTCAGTAATTAGCAGCCTGTACTCTTTCCATCGTTACTGGTATATCATCAACCCCTGCTTGCACAGATCTACAAGCCGGGGTAATATTTTCCAGGAGCTCGTGTTCCGTATGATGTGGCTGTCAACGGAGAATTACAGAAACAAAGAAGGCCTAGGAGGCAAAGAAAGAAGCCACTCTGTTCTAGCTATGCTTCTTTTGTCCAGTGATAGCGTCAGATAAAAGAAAGATAACTGACTTCAGCTACAGAAGCGTGTGCTGTATGTTCTGTAAGAAGGATAGGCGGCACTTTCCAGATGTCTCTGGCCAAAGGTTTGGCACTTAAGCATTTGCTCAAACAAAAGGGCCAAGGATAAGGGACTGCACCCTTTGCAAACAACACGGCACATGGACATGCGCTCACATGCGAAGAATTTATGTTGGCTGAATAGTTTTTCAGGCAGTCAGTAAATATGACTTATGCCTTCTCTTCCTCCATCAAAAGCTCAAACAATCTGGGAGCAAAACTGGATACAACCATCTTTCTGACACTGTAAAAGACAAGGAGAGATTTCACACATTTTAACATTTCTTCAGCTTGTTTATTTTCCATTTTTTTATTTTATTTTTTTTTTATTTTTTCTTTATCCAAGACAACTCAGCATTTTCCTTTTCACTGTCCAGTTGGAGCAGAGAAAAAAAAGTCATATGCTGGGAACATATCACAGAGCATAAAGAGGTAACTGGAAGTGCTCAACTGAATGGACTGCCAACAATCTCCAAATAAACAATGTGTTACATAGCATATCTCTTGAAGGTTGGTACATTTCATAGAATGACAGAATAATAGAATGTCAGGTTGTAAGGGACCTCAAGGATGATCTGATTCAACCTTTCTTGGAAAAGCACAGTCTAGACAAGACTATTTACCACCAACCTCTGGGTACAGCCTGTCAGCCAGTTCTCCACTCATCACAGGGCCACTTGTCTACACCATAATGTATCTATTTGTCTAGGAGTCTGGGAAATGGTATTAAAAGACTTGGAGAAATCCAGATAGACAATGTCTACTGCACACCTCACATCAGCCAAGCAGAATACTTTTTCATAGGAAGAGATCAGGTTTGTTAAGCATGATTTGCCCCTGGTGGATCCGTGCTGGCTTTTCTCAATCACAGGTTTCGTTTGACTTGTGATAGTCTGCAGGAGGATTTGTTCCAAGACTTTCCCAGGAGCTGAAGTAAGACTGATGGGTCTATAATTTCCTGGATCCTCCTTTTAGATCTTCTTGTAGATGGGGGTGACATTAACCTTCTTCCAGTCTTCTGGGACATCTCCCAATCTCCACGATATCTCAAAGTTTATGTAGAGTGGTCTTGCAATGATGTCATCTTAACACCCTTGGGTGGATATTTCCAGAGCTCTTTGATTTGTAGGGATCAAGCTCCTGTTCACATACTAACTCTTCTTTCATTGATGGTGGGTCTGTGTTTGCATCAGCCTGGGTTTTTGTTCCCAAGGCCTGGGGCCCAGTTGTTCTGGTAAAGACAGAGGCTGCAATCTGTTGGAGAATTATTAGCAAGTAGGAAAAAAAAAAGAATCTAGATTTGACAGATAAATTTTTCACAGTGTTACCCTTTGTTTATAGACCTCCTCTCCTTTTAGAGTTCCCTAGAGCAAACCTCTGCCTTTTCAAAGGGCCACGCCATTGTTCAACTGAAATGTTATTATTTCTTCTCTCAAGTTTGATTAAATTACTTGGCACTCAGACAGAAGTTGATAATAATACAAACAAAATGATCAAGGTGGCAGATGTGCTGTTACTCTCTTAATGGCAAATAACTAATTTTTCAAACTATGACTATGGTGCTTTAAAGTGATGCAGGGGCTAAGTGGGTAACGTTATAGCCAGTTCTACGTTTGTTAATTGAAGAGGGATTGAGAATTTAATGAGGCATGTTTAATTAATTACTTTCCTTAGAAAATATAGTCTGGCTGTTGGTTTGTGGATTATGCGTATCAAGAGATTGCAGAGATTAGAGTTGGAGAGGGAAGTGGAGGCTTAAGGCAGCAGGCTGACGGTGCCTCTGCAGCTGCCTTTGCAGGAACTTGCTCCTGTACCTGAGCCCTAGGATAAAAGGTGTATTTTTAAAATGTGATAGTGAAAATGTTTTAATTAACACCTGTTAAAGCCCTGGAATAAGCAGGACAAAGTATTTGCTAGTATGTCAACTAGTAGAAAAATGGCCAAATTAGGTGAAACTGTCAAGAGAAATGTTAGGACACCCTGGTCCTCTAAAACGACCTAGCAGTGAAAGAAACAATTCCTATACCCTGCCTGGGAAATTAAAGTAGCCACAGTTTGAGTAAGGATCAGAAACCAGAGATTTTAAATATATTAGCTTAAAGCTTGAGCTAATAAGTTTTAAAATAAATCTTTTCTAGACTACACAAGCCCTGAGGGAAGAGCAAAGAGATTAAGGTAAAAATAGAAAACATGAAGTGTCTAATAATGAGCCACACCTGTTTAGTGAAGTTTCCCTATCTCTGCTCTGGTCTACACCCCATTTTTGTATCAGTATGACTGGCTTGGCCAAAAAAGTGTTTTTCTAAGGGACTGGGAGGATGAGCTGGTTACCACGAGGGAGCCATGAGACAGTAGTGAAGGTCCTGAGGAGGGCAGCCTCTGAGATGTCTGAAGAAGACGTTTCCCGTTCATTTACCCCAATACTGGAGGAGTTTTGGGTTGTTTCATGTATAGATAAAAATAAGGACTTTTTAAGAAGATCTAAAAATGTTTTAATAGTTTAATTATTTAATTACTTGGAGACAAGTGGTTTTCATTTACTACAA
Organism: Tapera naevia; assembly: GCA_033556795.1. Lineage (NCBI taxonomy): Eukaryota > Metazoa > Chordata > Aves > Cuculiformes > Neomorphidae > Tapera > Tapera naevia. The sequence continues at coordinate 33,831,690 of JAUMJJ010000222.1, forward strand.
TGGATCCCAATCTTGTTGGCCTCCAGGCTTTATTGTACCATAAATGTTATTACTCATAATAAAAAACAACCTAAAGGTTTTCCCCAAAACTCTAAGCTTTGGTCTTCAGCTGCTGATGCTCATTCAAACTGAAAGAGGAAGTAGATAAAAAAACACCAAAGAAGTCTTCTCTTGAGATTTCTGTTGTTATTTCACATAAACCAAAATCCACATAACCTCCAGAGAAGTACAGGTTGGCATCCTGCAACCTGCCAGTCTTCTCCAGTCAGTCCTTTTTGTCCACCATGAGAGCTGCCACAGCCTCTGGTGAGGTCCAGTTTTGCCTACAGCTGTAATTTACATTGCTATGGGACATGTGTACAACATACTGGCTAAAACAGCAGGTAGATCAAGGTAGTACACCCATGCCTTTATTCTGGAGCTAAAGGTTTTTTTAATTGTAGGCAGGAACCTGCCATTCCTTCCTGAAACATATTGAGATACTTTAAAAGAAATAATAAATATTAGGACAGACTAGGGGAAGCTTGCTTTTGAGACCTGAGAATCTGTGTTGTTTATGTAAAACCAGATGACCTTTCCCCCCGTTCATGGCCAATTATTTAGCTAGTAGAAACTTATGTGTCTCCCTTACACCAGAGGAGCTACAGGAGCTCAGGCATTTGAGTGCCCTGGGTTGACATCCTGATTTTTCTGAAGTCATCAGTTTTGCCACTGTTTTCTACTCTTTAGAGTTTAACCCAATCCCTTGTCAAAGCAGACAATAATCTTGATGAAACTGTGGGACAAACACAGTCATAGTATAAATAAAGAGATAAATTTTCTTTGGGATTAAGAGACACTGATGAATATATATTAAGTAGCTTACATAATATAGGAAAGTTGCCACAGAGAGACTTCTTTCTTTACACCTTCTTTTACCCTTGTCTGTGTCTCTTTCTTATAAAAACTACCTATTCAAATCTACTAATGTGAAGAGTGAAGAAGCATTTATCCACTTATATTGATTTTTAAGTTTATTGCAATATACTTCGTAGCGTCATATCAACTATTTTTTCTGTCTGATCAAGATGGAGATGTAGGTTCCATGAACGGATTATTAGAGTAGATCTGAATTCAGTTACGTGTCATTGCACTAAAAATGCATCGTCCTTCATTTACAAGTGATTTTCCCTACATTTACTTTATTAATCTTCCCCCTATTGAGAGCAAAATATTGTACTTTCCAGAAAACTTCTCTGATATTTGCAAACCTTACATAGTCAATTAGAAACTAAATGAGACAAGCCAAAGGTAAAGAGAAGGAATCAGGAAGCCTATATAAGTGATTTTTATGCTCATGTTTTTGTAGTACATGGCCATGTGAGATGACAACTTGGGCTTGGTTTCAAACACAGCTGAGCTGATCACTGAAAAGAAGCGATTTCCCACCACCTTCCTCACTCACTCCCTCATTTCCTTCTACACTTTTTCCTCACCCTTTCCCTCTTCCCTAGATGCAAAAGTCCCACTCCTTTGACACCAGTGCTGGCATAGTTAGATTCTCCTGTAAACTAGTTAAAACTCTCTGTCCCAACAGAAGCCTTTTTGGTTTTCGTGTGGAGCTTATTTTCTGCTGGGTTAGCGAGTTGAACTGGCTCAAACAGGTCAGTGACACCAGAAGTGGAGGCAAATGAATAAAAGCAGTGAGGGAAGACAATTGGCCAAGGAAAAGAAGGAACTTCCCTATTTCGGTGGCAATGAGCTGTCAGAGTGGCTCATCCTGTGTCATGAAATTGTATTTTGAACATACGACTTCATTTCTGCTAAAACGGTCACTTCTGATTCCTTCTCCCCACTGGACTCCTGGCAGATTTCTGCTAGTCTGGGGAGATGAAATGGCTCCTTGGTGAGAAGAGCTGCAGACATCAAGTATTGGAGGGAAAGGATGAAGAGGTCCCCTTTGGTGGCAACTGTTACACCAGGTCAGCAAGCACATCAAATTGCACCCTAAGCATCTTGCCCAAGGCCACATGGGAAATCCATGGCAGCATAGACATGTGACCCCTCTCTTGTAAGGAAAAGAACATTGCTGTACCCACTAACTCTCATGGTCTTGCTTATATTGGTTCAACCATGGTTAGGTGGTTTAAAGGACAGTGATAGTTTCTCACAGATATAAGATAATCTGCTTTATCCAGCATCTCAGTTCACTCTACTTTCTATAAATCGAAGAATATTGTAAACTCGCAAGTATGTGATTCTTAATCCTTTCCTAACTTGTCAGTAAAAACACTTGCTCTGAAAAATTCTGATCCCAGAAATGTCTAAAAAATTCATGAATTTACTAAGTTCTCAGCCTTGGGGATATCCTTTGGCAGCGAGTTCCACAGGCAGAGCAGGTGCACAAGGTCTATCCCTTTTATCAGTTTTGATTTTACTGTTTCTTAATTTCACTGAATAGTCCTTATTCCTTAGGATTTGTGGCAGCAAGAACAAATTTTCCCCACTCATGCATTAACACTGAACCATGAGACCTGCACTCCCGCCAGTGCTCCCTCTTGCTGGGTGGCTGCTGGGCACTGTTATACATCAAGGATCCTGAATGTGATCCTGACTTCCACATTGATTCACTCTGTCATCTTGGTAACTCAGATTACCTGTTTGCCTCTGTATAGCTATTTGCAAAAGAAGATAATGATACTTGTCTAACCGACAAGGGTACTGTGGGATTATTTATCTCATTGAAGGAAGTGCCTCGTGCAACTGCTACTTTGCAGAAGCTAAACACGTTTTCATGGCTTGAACGCCCTTCCCTGTGGTAGCCTATTCCCTGATTGTGCACCAGATGGCACTGTGTTGCAGGTACAATTATAGCACAGATACAACTGCCTTTAATTTGTATAATAGACACAATTAATAGCCGTTCTTTTCTAGCCTGACAACAATCATGTAAAAAAAAAAATCTGGAAAAATATAGAACTGTGTAATACTATATTTTAAAATATTTTCTTTGACTTTTTTTTTAAAAGAAAGACTGCGTGTCTCCCTTCCCTCAAATGAGAGATCTTCAAAACCCACAAAGACACCATCAGCCACCATTTCTGACCATGGAGACTGAGAAGTACCATGCCATAAATTGTAATTTGACTTGCTTTTTTCCTGATCATAACTACACGATATATGTAATACATCAATCTGATAATAAACCCAAGGACTTACAGAGTATATTCGGGATAATCAAAGTACACTTTCACAGCGATATTAATAAGATTTATAATTATTTACATATGTCCCCAGGGAAGAATGGGAGCTGTTAAACAATTTGCTCAAATACAAGCAGTACAGTGATAACATATGAGAAAAAAGAACTCCACTTTCTTTATCTTCAGTTTCTTACAAGCCTGCATTTCTTCCAGTATTCCCATTTCTAGTTTATATGTGGAATGATAAGAAGAAATGGAATACTTCAAGGGGAAGGGACTCTTGTATCCACATTGTAATTTTCACTGTCCTGCCTTAAAACACTATTTATCTTTATTGCTCACATAGAGGTGACATATCACCTTGCACAGTAAATAAGCAAGGTGGACTTTGTGGTAAAAATTAAACTTACTTTAACATTTTCTTGGGTTATAAAAATATTCCTGCCTATGGCACCTTATTTAGAGATTAACATATATCCTTTCCACACCGTATTTCCAATGCCGCAGTTCACTAATGCCTGCTTTTTGTATCTCTCCTTTTAGTGTTGGAGCAGAGGAACAGTCAAAGGAATTAAAGATACATATTGTATTTTTTTCAATGCATATAGTTTTGCAGATCCTGTGGTCTTATTTGAGACATTACAGAGATTATGTAAAAAGATCCACAATATTGGAATGCACAAGCTGTGGGGCTGTGTCACTGCATTGAACCTCTCAGTGACCTGTGAAGTTGTATGGGAAGAGTGAAACGTATTTCTATGGACAAGGGTTTGCTCCTGGGATTGTCATTTTTCTTCTCCCCTATTCTGGAAGGATGAAGATCTGGGTCTTCCCAGATCTTAGGTAACAAGTTAGGTAACAAGTGATGTCTATCCTGCAGGAAGGGAAAAATACCTCAGCTTTCTGCATTCATCTAAAGTCATGACTTGGCCTCTCTCCTTACAGTCTGGCAACTCGCAAAGCTGGCCCTGAAGGTTACAGGTGAGAAGACGGTTGTGTCTGGCCTCCCCTCTATTCAGGCATGATGCAGAATAAGCAATAGCCTGTCTGGAAATACAGCTGCCAGTGGGAACAGATGGGAGTTTGGACTTTCACTACTGTTTTCTGAGGATTTGCCAAGTGTCACCAGGTTTGCTGCTGGAATCGGAGATCTATTGAAACTGAATGTTCTAGGAGTCAGTCCTGGGCTTTGTAGCCTGCAAATGCTCCTCTGGAATGCAAAGAGTTTAGTACAAAGATCTGGGACTTATTTAGGATGGAAGCTGAATCTCAGGGGTGTAAAAACCTTTTGCAAGTCCCTTTGGATGAGAAGGTGAGTCTAAATCAAGACGCCCTCATTCCCCTCACACAAGTTATCGCAACTCTGGGTCTAGTTTAGCACCACTTATTCCTTCCCAGCTGGGTGAAATGATGAGTGAATTCCAGGAAAGCTGAGCTCCATGGACCCATTAGTAAACGTTTCGACCCTGAGAGAGGGTTTAGAGGAGTAGTCTTCTGCTGCTGGCTTGGGCCACTGCACTGCTCAGCCCTCCAAGCATCAAATAACATGGAAATGGGAAACAATGACTCAGAAAGTATTTTGCAGTCCTGAAGGTTGATTGTCATTTTTAAAGAACAAGTTGCCTTATACTTCCTCTGCATCTACTCCTCATTTTTTTCAAGGTGAGTTTTTATGCCCCAGTTCATTTTACAGGTCTGTCCTGACTCGTAAGGAAGCTAGAGGTAAAACTCCCAGTAAGAGAAGGCTGTCCTGTATTTAGAAGCAACTGAGAACTGATGGAAACTTTAATTACAACCACGAGAGTATTTTCTATAAAAGAGAAAAATAATTATAAAAGAGGAGATAAACTCTCTAGCTAAGGTAACTGTCCAATAAAAAAAAAAAAATGAAAGTTTTTCCTGTTTCAAAATACACATCTCACATAAGAATAAACCCCACAAATACTCATAAGCGTGGCAATTCAAGAACTGCTTTTACAGAGTTTATTTAAGAAGCTCCAAAATAAACCTGAAGATAATCACATCTAGACCAAAGACATACTTTGGATAAAATGACAACACAGCCACAATAGTTATGGTCCAGAAGTGGCTGGGGTACAATAAAGTATAGTCAAAACTAAATTACGTCTTGGATTGAAGTAGATACATACTATTAATTGGATGTAGGCCCTTTAACCTTTTTGCAGGAAGCAAACTTGAGATCTAATAATTTTTGTAAAGATGAGCTTTCTGTACTTCCAGTAATATTTCTGGGCTTTGAAAAGATCCTGACTTTCAGTTCAGATTGTTTTGATGAGATTGGCTTTAATATTTCAACCATGTCAATTGAGCAGAGGCCAGAGAGGATGAAGAAGCATGGAAGTGTGATTGCAGTATTCAGAGGCTACAAGTACCCTGCTGGTAGTATCAGTGCTGATCCTTTAAATGTACTTTGTTGCTAGACATTTTCATGTATGTGAGAAACTGCAGCAGAAGGAGTGTTAGCTAATGAATCAAGTATCTCTCCTTAAAAAAAGAACTAACCTGTTGGTTTGGGAAAAAGATGTGGAGGCAACAGTGTTTATATCATACATAAAACTAATTAAAATTAATTTATCTGTTGAATTCACCACCTTTTATTACCATTAACTGAATCCAGAATAAGGTACTAAATTAAGCTTTGTGCTTTTAAAATATGCAGGAAGATACAATGCCACCCTCTAACATATTTTTTTTTAGCAAACTGTTTTCATTTTAACCCCAATCTAGTGCTGACTTCAGGAAGAAAAGTTGAAACTCTAATTCAGGATGTCAAACCCACATTTGCAGCTTAAAAATGGGTGTTTTTGTGTGCCTTGTTTTTTTTTTTTGTGACAGATTTGTCTCAAAGGACCTAGGATCTTAAAATGAGGTTCCTCCGAGGCTGGAACAAAACATCAGGAACGGACTTCATCAACCCTAACTCTTGCTCTGAAGCGTTTTGGAGGAACTTAAAATGCTGCTTATGCATGGTTTTCAAATGTCTAAAGTTCTGAAAGATATACAACCCATACCTTATCCCCTCATTAATTTCAAACTAATCATCCAATCTGTCTTGCAGGAGTTATTCAGGAGGTGGTAATGGTAAGCAAAGCAGGAATGAACAGCTGAAGAGCTAGTAATAGCTTAAGCTGTCACCACCAATTCTTCAGTGAAGGTCTGGCCATGGTCAAAGGGGTTTAAGGTACATCTTATAACCAAATAAGTGAAGTGGGTGCAGGGTGTATAAATTCTTAATATGTATGTATTATTTGTAGAGTCAAGGTTTAACAGCCACAGGCCATAAAAAATGAAATCCTTGAAGGACTGGCTGCAGGCAAGGAAACCACCACACACTCACCGGTGGCCTGGGTGAACATTTGCTACTAATTTCCTCTTATTGCAGATGCAGTTTCATCCTAACAGCTGAAGTTTTATGAAGGATCAGATTTTGTTTCCTTGTAAAGAGAATTAGAGAAATGTTTAAAAGCCAAAACAAATCTGAGTGCTGAAGGGTGATGACGTACAACAGGTCTGTGAATAACCACTGCTGCTAGACTCAGGCACTAATGCTCTGAATATAGGAAAGGAGTTAAAATTGATAGCACATGAAATATAATTAAATATTCTCAAAGGTTAGGGCAGGTGCTATGCAATCACTCAATCTTTTACAAACTGTCAATGGTTGGTTGTAAGTAAGGTCAACAAGATGTTTGCTGTATGGTTGAATGCTTTATTTGAAGAAAAGACGTATGATCTTTGAATGAAGATATTAATGACGTGACAAAAAATCCTGAAAAAATACTGCTTTCAATGGGAGCTGCAGTTAGAGTCATGTATTAACAAGCTAGATGCCAAAAGTAGCTGCAAGGAATATGGATATTTACTGCAAAAATAGAAAACAGGAAAAGCAATAACTCAATCTACTCAACTTTTTAAGCCTGGATTTAGATGTGAAGTTATGACTATCTCTAGTTATTTTATATATTAATTTTCTTAATCAAATCAAAACTTCCTTTTTTGAATTTTACAAATTCTTCCTAAGTACAGATGATGTGAACTTCTCAAAAAAAGATTTAGATTTAACTTAAATCCCATTCCTCAAGTGTCCCATATTCCAATGTAACCTCCACTATCAGGAAGAATAACGGAAAAATCTTAACTACAATTGCTAGTTGAGGACTAGACTGAAAGAATTCCTATTTATTTTGTATCGTATTCCATGGTGATTGAACTAATGATAAATTTCAGTGAATTTTAAATGTTAAATTCTTTATATTGTGGCTGTAGGTAATACAGACAAATGAAAACCCAAACACCAGCCTCCATCAAAAATGTATTAGCTAATCTGAAAAGTCAAGGCATGAAAGTCAAGAATAGCAGAATTAATGTTTCCTCTGCAATTTTAATTTTATTACTTTGGGTGTAAAGAGTGGGCTGTAATTCTTAGTCTACACATTGGTCTCCCTGCTGCTTCCCTTCCTCTTTCAGTACACAGGTTGGTCCATGTTCCCTTAATGAGTGAGTAGTATTAAATTTTCTTTTTACTAACCATCGTGTGACATCAAGTCTTCTCTTGCTCCTTCCTTCCAGTTCCTGTTCTGAATTCAGCATTATTATTTTTCTCTAAGCATTCCTACAGCTTTCTGCTTTCTCCTGTCTGGGAGTTTCACAAAAAATAAAGGATTTACAGCAGCCCAACAGATGAGATAAGGCATTAACTTGACTCCACAGGTGGGCCATGGTGGCAGAGTAGAAATATTTGTTGAATTTGAGTGCCCAATTTCTGCTAGTTAAGAGCCTGACTTCCCACAGCATGAAGTCATATTTTATGTGATAGTTCACTGTGAGTGCTCAGCATTTCTGCAGCTCAGAGATCCCACGCTATCTAGTCAGGGATCCAGAAAAGGTAGCTATACAATTTATAACTGTGAGAAAAAGGGCTCATTTAAATTGCTTGCCTAGCTTTGCATAGGAGCTGAACAGCAGAAATACAACCAGCTCACAAGGACAATGGTGAAACCATCCTGCCTCTTCTGGTAAGCCCTGGGAGAAGATTTAGTGAGCAAAGCTGTGAGCTGTAACCGCTTTTTATTACCTTCCCTGGTTTGATACCTGTACTCCAGGTCATATCTGCAGAATGGCCATACCACAGCCCTTCTATTGTTACTGCACTTAAATCCTCATTTTTTTTTTTTTTAAATATTATGTTGTCTAGCTTTTGAGGTCCATATCCTACGGGAGGTAGTGTCCCTTTGTTATATCCTCCGATCTATCATCAGTGCTGTCCATTTTGTGCCCAGCAGGAGGAAGAAGTACATGTCATGTTATTAAAGATAATGCCTATACAAAAAGGGATTGAATGAAGGCTGGAGAGGCAATTTGATTCTTGCACTTCCTCACATCTGATTGCAACTGCAAGATTCTTTTAACACAGTTTGAAGTGTGTAATTTCCCCCCCCCCCTTTTTTTTTAAAGTAGACTATCAAAATAGGCATTTTGTTATGCAAGATCACACTGACTTCCAGGAGAGCCAACAGGGCTGGAGTCTGTGTTGGCCACTCAGAGCTCTGTTACTTCAGTTAATAGAGTAGCAACATTAATAATCACTAGTTACCAGCGTCTTGCTGAAAATGCTGAGAGGCTTTTTTTCCCAGGAGGCAGGCTGGACAAGTTGTTTGTAGATCTTGCAGGTATTTCAGGGCAGGTGGGGATAGGCAAAGCCCCAGAACTGTGTTTTCCACTCTAAGCTCGGGAGGGGAGTTTGATATTTTCCTGTTTTTCTAGATGCAACCAGTTTTACTGTGCCTGTCTGGAACAGTAACACTTAACTACTCCTATCCTCTTTGCTCAGCTACTTCAAAATTCCTTCAGATATCTCTGTTGATGAGGAAGTCCCAGCCTTATTGCTCTGTCATCTTCAGTCCTCTCTCAGACCTTCATGGTTTTAACAGTCTTTTCCAGCTGTAATTCAAGGTCTGCTTTCTCATTAGCTCCCCACACTGTGCTTCTTCCCTCATACAAGTGGCATTAAGTTCTAACCTCCCCATGTTTCTCTCTCTCCAATCAAATATTGGGCTGCCCTTAGATTTCCAGTCTGTTCCTCAGTTTAGTTTTCTTCACTGGTCCCTATGTTATCCCCGTTTCTCCCCCACATCAGACTCAGAGCCTACTTCCATAATTTCCATCAAGGAGATGGAAAGCATAGGTAACTCGTGCCTCTTGAGTACACCAGAACAAATAGCTTGTAGTTACTCAGAGCAGCAACACACAGTCAGATCTCTTTGGCTCCAACCCAAAGTACTGGTGTTGTGGATGTACCTTCAGGAAATAACTGAGGTCTCAGAGGTGTCCACTGTTCATGTGTGACCTGTGGTTTTTCTAATAGTTACAGATTTGTACTGAAATTATAAAGGTAGAGTTTCAGGGACAAACCATGTCTTAATGTCAAAATTCAAGTACCTTTTCCAAAGAATATAGGCATCAAAGTTCTGAAAAAAGGGAGTTACCACAGGGTTTTAATGTGGAAAAGGCAGGTATTTTTCCATGGTTTTGTTCTTGGAAATAGCTGAATTCTTTTGAATGAAGTCTTCTAAAGAAGATTTTTCAAGTTTAGACAGGTGTCTGACATGTCAGGGTTCAGCCAAATCATCTGAAATTTCGTAACACTGGGAGCTTAAAATTAGAAGAATCAAGCAATCTCAATAATTGTTGGTGCTACCAACAATGCGTAGGATGCTCATGCATTGTGCCTAATTCAGCTTCACATTTATCTCATCTACAGAATGATGGGAACTACAGAATATCCATGACATATGATAGGTAGGGATAACAGACAATGATGGTAGATGATATTTATGCAAAAATGTTCATGAATAAGAATGGTATGTCTGCTTAAAAAAATCCTACAGTTATTGTTTGAATCCCATAAACATTTTTAAGAGAGTTTTTAAACCTAGACTTTTCTTTATGGATGTAAATTTCAACAGTCAGCTCAGAGCTAGGAAAACCTATTGTCATGCCTGTAAATTGTATCTACTGATGTTTGTTTCCTGAATAAGTAGTTTGCTAAGAAAGAAAACTGTAAAGCTAGTAATGGATTTTTCTCCATTTTAGTCTTAATTATACTGTGGCCAATACTACTGAAAAATGACATGAAAATAGGTTGGAAGAGCTACATTTTGTATAAACTGTGGATAAGAAAAAGGTTTAATTGGTCAAAACTGTTAAGATCATGAAACACAGCATATCAGCATTTCTCATCTTAACTCATTAAAGAACTTTCTCTGCAGTGTCTTTCAGGTCAGAATTTCTGAAGGTGTTTTCAGAACTTCACATTAGCCTGGCTGTTGACTTCCTATGTATGCTGGAAGCATTTTGTATTACCATTCATCTATAAATTTAGTTGCCTTAGGACTTAGAGTCACAGTCAAATTATGGTTATCTGACAAATCACCGGGCAGCAACGAAGCAGCAATAATGGGTCCTCGTAGTTTTTGGCAATTTTAATGGACCTTGAAGTTTTGGGCAGTTTTCTTGGCAATAAATATGTTTCTAGCCCTGAAATTGAATTTTGAAGTAATTTATTGGGTTTATGTGGCAAGGTTTGGCGGGGGTGTGTGCTACAGAGATGGTTTCTGTAAGAAGCTGCTAGAAGCTTCCCCCGTGTCCAACAGAGCTAATGCCAGCTGGATCCAAGATGGATCCACTGCTGGCCAAGGCTGAGCCCATCAATGGCAAAAGTAGCACCTCTGGGATAACACATTTAAGAAGGGGGAAAAAGGTTACTGTGTAACAGCAATTGCAACTGAAGATAGACATGAGAATATATGAGAGGAACAACCCTGCAGACACCAAGGTCAGTGAAGAAGGAGGGAGGAGGTGCTCCAGTTACCAGATCAGAGATTCCCCTGCAGTCTGTGGAGAAGACCATGGTGAGGCAGGCTGTCCCCCTGCAGCCCACAGAGGTTAAAAATGGAGCAGATATCCACCTGCAGCCCGTTTAGGACCCTGCACTAGTGCAGGTGGATGCCTGAAGGAGGCAATGACCCCATGGGTAGCCTATGCTGGAGCAGGCTCCTAGCAGGACCAGCGGACCTGTGGAGAGAGGAGCCTATGCTTGTGCAGAGGAAGAGTGTGAGGAATACTCCCCCTGAGGAGGAAGGAGCAGCAGAGACAATGTGTGAGGAACTGACTGTAACTGCCATTCGCTGTCCCTCTGTGCCACTAGGGGACAAGGAGGTAGAGAAAACTGGGAGTGAAGTTGAGCCCAGGAAGAAGGAAAGGTGTTTTTAAGATTTAGCTTTATTTCTCATTACTCATTTGATTGGTAATAAATGAAACTAATTTCCCCAAGTAGAGTCTGTTCTTTTGTGTGGCAGTAATTGGTGGATGATCTCTCCTTGTTCCTATCTCAACCCACAAACTTTTGTTGTATTTTCTTTCCCCTGTCCAGTTGAGGAGAAGAATGATAGAATGGTTTTGGTGGACACCTGGCATCCAGCCAGAGTCAAACTACCAGAAGGAAAGGAGTATAAAAATCACAGAATCTTAGAATTATAGAATGGTCTGGTTTGGAAGAGGCCTCATCGTGAAGAATTCCTTCGCAATGTCTAATCTAAATCTTCTTTCTTCCAATTTAAAGCCATTCCCCCTCATCCTGTCCCTACACGTCCTTGCAAAATGTCTTTCCCCATCTTTCTTGTAGGCCCCTCTCAGGTACTGAAAAGCCCCTATAAGGTCTCCCTGGAGCCTTCTCTTCTCCAGGCTGAACAAGCCCAACTGCCTCAGCCTGTCCTCCAGCAACCTCAAGTCCCTCTTTGCAGGGCTGCTCTCAATCACGTCATTCCCCATCCTGCAGATTGCCCCAACCCAGGGGCAGGACCTTGCATTTGGCCTTGTTGAACCTCGTGAGGTTCACACAGTTCCACTCTCCAGCTTGTCCAGGTCTCTCTGGATGACATCCTGTCCTTCTGGTGTGACAACTACCCCACTCAGCTTGGTGTCATCTGCAAACTTGCTGAGGGTGCACTTGATCTCGCTGTCTATGTCATTGATGAAAACATTAAACTGCACCGGTCCCAACAGACCCCTGAGGGACACCACTTGTCACAGATCTCCATCTGGACACAAGACATTGTCCACTACTCTCTGAATGTGACCATCTAACCAATGTTTTCTCCTGAAATCTTTCATAAAAAAGACACATATTTTTGGTAATAAAATTTAATATATTCTGTCTGCATTAGTGGTGGGTGACAATGAATGACCTGACTGTAAGTGAAAGGCTGCTGTCACAGTTATTGCATCGAATTAGGTTGCATGTTGTTCAAGTAATCTGTCTTATCTCTTATGTGTAAAGAATCCTGATGGTACCGGGATTTCTGTCTGTTATGGAGACACATAAACTATTAATACTAAAGTTTACCGTTAGCTTCCTGCCAGAGCTGTATATTTTCACTATAACAACAGAGATGCCATCAGCTCTTGGCAGTTTAAATTACATTCAGGGTAACAGAGTCAGCGTTTTGGCCAATTAATAAAACTACACTATTCACAAATGGCCAAAGAAGTTGTAATGTTTAATGCCTAATTACTATCCAAGCCACTGTAAATGAGAAATTATTGTGAATCCTCTATTAAAATATAAAACTATGCACACAAAAGGACACACCATTGCAAGTGATTGGTGTTGAAGGCATGACTGATCTTCCCCTGCATGGACATAATTATCAGTACATATGCAAAATGAATGTTACAGATAAGTTGAGACCACCTGTGATCAAGTGTGCATGTTCCTCAGCTAGAACAGGGACATGTCAATGGCCAGTCCAGCATTTGCACACAGTGACAGTCACATCTAACTCGAGCTAGGTTTTTCTTTAATGTGTGGAATCATCCTGAAGTCAAGATGAAGAGCTATCTCAGCATGTACTTGACATGTGTTCCCTCACATCAGCCTTGTCCTTGTCACACCATTTTCTCTTGCTTTGCATATAACTCTTCAGGTTAGATGCTCTCCATGCCCAGGACTGCCAATTGAAGGCTTATCTGCTGTCCAACACAGATTGTTATTCTCTCCCTTTGTCCCTAGGCAGTTGCATAGCAAGCACAAGTAATAGCAACCTGTGGCTACCACAGTGAATAGGTCTATTCCTGATTTTTGATCTAAGCGGAACAAGGTTCAAGTCTACTGGTATATGGCTACTTCATGTCATCTGGTAGACAAGGGAAAACCTTTATCAAGAAACTCATAAATCCTTCCCTTTTCCTAGATTTCTCATCCCACGATATGTCCCTGCCTTCTGAAATCTGTGAGAAAACAATTTGCTGAAAAGAAAGTGTCTGTGGAGATGTGGAGTTGTTTAGTGCTGGTTACCACGTCGGGCGTTCTGGAAAGGCTCTGCTATACGAGGTGCATTTCAGAAATCTGAATGTGTGTTAAACGAGCCCTGCATCTCTGCCTCATAGTTCTGGGAATGCTAGGCAGGTAATTAAGAAATCACACAGCACAGGTGTGCCAGGTGAAGTTTGGTAGTTTGCTTTTGATCTAAATTGAGATGCTCTGGGGATTTAACTTGTTAAACAAAAAGGGCATAAATAAGTAGTCAGGATAGTTTTTTAAAGGTTGGAACATGCAGGCTATTAAATTTTGTCTTGGATGTACACAAATAGGCAATGCTAGAAGACTGATTAATGCTAGAGCTTTGTTTTAAATGGGGGTGTTGTTTTAATTACCTTGGGTCTGGTTAGTTTTTTTCACTGGGAATTTCCCCACTGATATAAACAGGAACAGTGTTTAGTTTTTGGGAACTAACTCAGGAATAAATTATGAAAGTGTCTTTCAAAATAGACCTCAAACCCCAACAAATTAAACCAAAACCTGGAATATTAATTATAATATGGGAGTCATTCAGAGCTTTTGTTTTTAATATTCATAATTGAAAATGAGATGACTTTAAAGTCTGTAATGAGTCCTTCAGTGTATCACACTCTAGTCAGAGCTTCATAGCTGGAAGCCAAGAGGCAGGCTAACAATCAATTCTTGAATTATTCTAAGCCCACACAACAGCCTCTTGCCGTGAAGTTTTGGCATGGTGCCTATTTTGCTACCATGTGAGTGGGGTGAGATTGGGATAAATGGGAACACAACTGCCCACTTTTGATTTTTCACCTTCTCTTAAGTTCAGTCTTGCACATACGGTTTCTTTAAGCTTGAAATATTTCAACACTTCTCTTTTCTTTCATGATACACTGATAAAGCTGAGACAAAAAGTCATGCGAAAAAGGGTCTTCTTTTAGTTCAGACTTTGAATAAAAAAAGGAAGTGCTAGGAACTATCACTCCAAAAGGTTTAGCCTGGTTCTTTGGTCTTCTGAAGCAGAAAAGCTCTTCTATACCTTCTCCAAACAAATTGGGTGGCTACCTTTGATTTATCAGAATGTCCTCAAATTACTACATTTGAGACCTTGGGGAAGAAAGATAGTGCAGGTGATATCATATGGCTCGTTCCAGTTGTGCTGTATGATGCTGGGTCACCTCCTTCAGCAAGCTGGATGCAAAGGGGGTCATGAACAGTGTGGGTCTGTGGAAGGGTGTTGGTACAAAGCAATAGCAAAAGCATGAGTGACAGTTTTGCAACACTGTGAATATACATTTTCAAATGTTAATTTTGTGCTCTTTTTAAAGAAAAGCAACAGACCAATTCACGTTACGAGTTGAAATGTTTCTTCAGTGAGAATTTGATAGCCTGAAATGGGAAAGTTGAGTTTGCAGGGTACCTGTGTAGTATATGGTTTTTGATAAATTCCTGGTTCTGATGGAAATAGGAATGGGTGGAGGAGTTGATCTTAAACTCTGAAATTCAGAGCTCACTATAGCCAGTGATATTTTGAAGCCTGGACTATGGTGTGAGTGACATAAAGAAAAATAAGGAAGCAGCAGGGACCTATTTTGAAACTATTATTCCTCTTTTTTTTTGTAAGGTTTGAATCACTGCTTTAACACATCTCCAGCAAGAATAAAACAAGCTGTTAATTTCTTCACTGTGTAGTGTTCTGAGGGGAGAATTTATCCTCATACAATACTGTCTTACTACTAGCTGGTTTGCTTTCTGCTGAAATGTCCTATATTGTCCCTTTTTAGGTTTAGGTTTATCGTAAGAACAAGGTTGTTCTTTCACTTTCACTCTTATGGCGTCTGGAGCATTAACAGGGGTTTCTTCCGTCTCACTCATTGCATCACTTAGTCCTCTTCTCAGCTTTGTCAATAATATGGAGACCAAAACTAAAATATTTTTATTTTAAAACACTCTAAACCATCATCACCTTCTGAAAGTTAAAAAAGGATTTTCCCCTAAAATATTCTGTAGAGAGGGATTATTTTTTCCCTACCAGCTGTAGCACAGGGAAATTCTGCCCTTTCATATTATTCTTTCCTTCAGCCAGCAGAGTAGAGTTTACCTTTCTTCCTTTTTCACTACTTACCAATATTTCCCACATCCCTTTCCCCTCAATTACGTGATGGATAAATTAAAATGAAAGGGTAGATTATTTTCAGAGAAACACCTTGAGTTTGGAATTCTCCCCAGCTGGTGTTTTCCCCACCCCCAAGCTGCTGGATTTCTCATGAGAACATGGATGTTCTGGTGTCTTGACTTTGAGGAGATCTGGAATATTAACGATAATGCAGGAGTAATGGGCACATCTGGACTCTGAGTAAACTCAGCCTGTACTTCACTCTGTTCCAGGCATGAGTCCTTCCTGTGGTGTTGTAAGGGATTGTGCTTTTACCATGCTGCTTCTGGTCTCCTGATGGAATAAGTAGACAGCACTGAAGCAGTTCCCTGCTATGAAGGCAACACCCTTGTCCTCCCAGAGCTGAAAGACTGCTTTCTTTTAAACAGACTTCAATAAAAATTTCTTCCACTATCTCAATATAAAGAAAAGAATCTGTTGAAAGCACTTAGAGGATCTAAATAAAAATTATTCATAGGGTACACTGGATGTAATTTTATGCACCTGAAAGTGTTACAGACAAATTAGACAGATATTGCTGACTGATCCACTCCAGTAAGGCTCTTCCCATGATCCATATTAGTGGGATCCAAGGTAGCTTGGGACTGAATATGCAGAAGTAACTGCACTCTGGTTAATAAAGGCCCTCATCAAATTGTGTTAGTGCAGGCCCAGTGATGAGCTACAAATCTTTTAGGTACGCTGAAACCTGGGCATACAGACAGAAAAGACGGCTCCCACCAGAACACCAGTAAACTTTCTTATTGCCTCCTTCTCCTGTTAAGGCTGGTTCAGTATCTTTCTCTTCACAGAAAAGTTTAAACCTGCCACTCAAATGTGGTCAAGTAACGTGTGTTGCAATTGACCCACTCATAAAAATGGGTCACCAGAAACTTTAGTCTTCCAGACCCTTTCAGGGACAAATGCAGGGACAGGCAGAGTCTGCCCCATACGTAGCATGCAAAAGATTCCAAGGGTCCGTTAATTAGGGCCATGGATGATAGGCTCCCAGGAACGACATAATCAATGTCAATATCTGCTTTCACTACATAACCTAGAGTGTGGAGCCAGATATCATCTTTGAATCAGACTCATACCAAGATCCTTCACCTTGTCATGTCAGTCTATTGCTGCAGTGGCAACATATTAATCACCAAGGAAATTAAATTTCTTATCCTGCTTAAACAGAGAGGGCCTAAGCCCTGCCAAACACAGTGGGAACACTCCTTGGTTTCTATGGACTTGTGATCTCTTACATCCGTAATATGCTCAGCAGTTGGAGTTAATTAATCTCATGTTTTACTGATATCAAATCGAATTGCAAAGAGCTTATGTGACTTCCTGCCTCCTTCGCAGCACTAATCCAAGGCATTATTTCCACGAATAAAAATGCCGTTTCAAGGATTGCATAGGATAGATTTGACTTCAGAACTTACTTAGGTGTTATAGTTACAAGTGTATGAAATGAAGAAGCTGACTTAAAGATCTATGGCTCCTTAACTTTGCTTGCAGATATGCTCGTTATGGGGTTAACAAGCACGTTTGTAAAAATATTTGTGCAATATGAAACATTAAAGAAAATCATATAATTGTTTTTAAAAATGCAAACAATTGATCTTTTGATGTTTTCATGCCTAGCTGAGTTTTTACTTTTAAGTGGGCACTATCACTAGAGTGCTTCTTTTGTTTATAGCCTGGGCAAGTTTTCCATTTGATAAAACAAAAAACAAATAAACAAAAATACTGAACAGAAAACACAGGTATGTTGCTGACTTATTGCCAGATCTCCCCCTAGGTTAAAGACCTATTTTTTCTGTTTTGAAAATGAAATCTTAATCTAATTAGATCTTGGAGGAAAACAGTTGTGGTATAAGTAAAACGACTTGCTTAATGTGCTTTGTCTATGTTACTGATTTTACAGTGAGTAATAAAATTTATTAGGGGTATTATCTATTTATAGAATCTGTTTGACAATGGCTATTTAATGAAGGATAAGCTTCTCTGGACATAGGTTAATAAAACACAGTATTACAGTAATACAGGCTTTGTCAATAGGTTTCTGAAACATGGGAATTTAAATTGATCTCAGTCCAGCTATGTATGGCTATTGATTTTGGTTGCAGACCAAGAATTGTGTCTTGTATTTATTTGTTTATAAACTGCAGTTTTCTTGCTCCATCCATCAAAACTCTTCTCTTCTCCCACCACTTTCTGAGGTAGGTGGGCATGCTAGAATTTCTACCCAAAAGCACTCTTTTCCTATGGACTTCTGATTCTGTTGGCCAAAGCTCAACAGCCTGGCAGCTCAGCACTGTGAAAGATCTAATATAAAAAACAAGAGAAGAGTTTAGGAATAAAAGCTTATATTAGGAATTGCACCCAGAAAGACATAGAAAGCAGGTGCAGATTCTTAAGGGCCAAAGTAGAGTAGACCTTAGTAATCCAGGTAGAAGGACCCAAGCATGTGAAGGGCAGCTGTAAGGGTCTGCAGCTTATGTGAGACATCATACCTTCTTGGCCATTAGTGTATTGGATAGAAAGAGATCACAAGGCTCACACTGTTTGTGTCGACATCCAGGCATTGCTGAGATTTCCATATAATTCCAGCTTTGAAAACCTGGAGTGACAAAACTGTCCACTGCTCGGAAAGGACTAGTTGGTATGTGCTGTTTGATTATTTCCCTGCCCATCAACCAAATCTTTGTACTGACAACGAAGAGGGGAACATTGATGATGCATGACTCTGTAAACAGCGTGGCCAGCGGGACCAGGGAGGTGATTGTGCCCCTGTACTCAGCATTGATGAGGCTGGACTTTGAATACTGTGCTCAGTTTTGGGCCCCTCACTACAAGGAGGACATTGAGGTGCTGGAGCGAGTCCAGAGAAGAGTGACGAGGCTGGTGAAGGGGCTGGAGAACAAGTCCTGTGAGGAGGGCTGAGGGAACTGGGGTTGTTTAGCCTAGAGAAGAGGAGGCTGAGGGGAGACCTCATTACTGTCTACAGCTACCTGAAAGGAGGTTGTGGCAAGGTGTGTGCTAGTCTCTTCTCTCAATGATAGGACGAGAGGAAATGGCTGTAAGTTGCACTAGGGGAGGCTTAGACTGAACATGAGGAAAATTTTTTTCACTGAAAGGGTGGTCAGGCATTGATACAGGCTGCTCAGGGAGATGGTTGAGTCTCCATCCCTGGAGGTGTTTAAAAGGCAGGTAGATGAGTTCCTTAGGGATATGGTTTAAGAATGGGACAGGTATGGTTGGACTTGATGATCTCGGACGTCTTTTCCAACCTTATGATTCTATGATTCCATAGTCTTTTTAGATACTAAACCAGATGCTGAAGAGAGAAATATCTTCTCTATAGCCTACTATATAGCCTACTACCCCAAGAGCTGCAGGTACTCCTCTGCATTGCTGTCTTTGTGGTTTGTTTGCTGAGAAGAGTCTCATAGACCATAAAAGTCAGCACATACCATCCCCTTGAATGAGACAGCAATTTTAGATGACCTCTAGACATATTTACAAGTACTCTCAAACTTTTTGGAGTATGAATCATTCTATTAGAGTATTTTTTTATTTGCTACCTTTTGTAATTCTTAAATAACCTATAATAAACTGGTGATCTAGATTGTCTACAGTAACAATAGAAAGTAATAATCAGCAATATCATATCCTGCAATAGAACACTCCTACCTAGTATGGCAAGTTGGAGAAGCATTATGCAGCCCTTTCTACAGAGGGACTGGGAATATGGGAAGGAGTTTTCTGCAGCTGTTTGGTGGAGTGCTGTATCTTATAGAAAACTATTAGATATATACAAATAAAATGTCAGCCGCTGGGTGTTTGTTAGATTAATGTCCTCTCCTTAACATGAATGTGTAGAAGGTAGACCATGTGATTATGCAGGTATGGTAATTATTCTTCAAAGAGTTGGAAGGCTTTGACGTAACCTCTGTGTCCCATATGTGCTGGTTCCAGCACTCGCTAGAGGGAAGAATAAGGGCTTGAATCTGCAAGCCTTTCCCATGTGACAATCTGGTATTGTGCCTTATAAAATCTGGCAAAATTGTAAATGACAGTAACCTTTATAAGAACTAAAATGACTTAGCAGAGTTTGTTTTTTTCCTGATAAATAAATTCTCTGATGTGCTGTTCTAACATGCATAAACCTGCATGAACTATTGTAAGTACTTCAATTTATAAATGCTTTGCAACAGGCCACAACAAGATAGCATCATCTTTTAAGTATTTTAAAATTATTTTTTACATGTCTTTACAACATCTTATAATACTTCTTACAATAATGCATTTTTTTCTGCTGCTTATTATTCTCCAATAGTGTGTCTGCAGTGCAATGGCACTTGATGGGAAATGTGAGGGCTGAGTTGACCTCACACCAGTTCACCAGTGGAAAACCCATGTCGATGCATCTCCATTCCAAAGCTTTCAAAGTATGCGCACATCCAACATCCAGGAATCCTGCAATTCTTTTAGTTATTTTGGTTTGAAAAGAATTGCAGTCTGGTTTTATGATCCATCAGTATTTTAACTTGTATCGTTTTTGTATTGTTTTACATTGAACTTGAAAAGAAGGGAGTAACCTGAATTGTTAGAGATGATGAAAGACATATGTTTTTGTTTAAGTCCTCACAGCGATAATGGAAAATAAGTTCACACATGATTAGTTCATGCCTGGGTCATTTTGGGGAGAATTCTGACATGAATCAGGTCAAAAGGGTCATCAAATACTTTCTTATTAAGGAAGATTTTAGGACCCTAGGGGCACTTATTGGCCATGCCCAGCCTCTACCCAGCCCTGCTCATGGCCCAGGAGCCCCATTTCTGCCCAGCCTGGGGCTGTCACACCCTGTTCCAGCCATAGGATTGCAGATCTCAAGTTGTTTCTCTGGATCCATCTCCTTCTGCTTCTGGCTGGGCTCTTTGGATGAGCCCTGGCCCATGGTTTGGTGTGTTGGAGGCTGCTGGTGGTCCACATTAACAAGCCTGGGCTCTGCCCGCTGCATCAGCCCTGATGGTACTGGAACCATTAAGGAGGACTGGGACTGTGTTGGGTCCTGTTAAGCTCCACAGTGTCAACAGTGCAAAAGCATCCAATTCGATGGCATTTTCTATGAACGGTAGTGAGCAAAGTGCTGAAGTGCAGTCAGTAATATTAGAATTGTTTTCCAAGCCTTGTAGGGACACAAAGCTTCTTTTCCAAACACAGACACCTATCTAATAGGTTGCCCAGAGAAGCAGTGGAAGCCCCACCCCTGCTGGTGTTCAAGAACAGGTTGGATGAGGCTTTGAGCAACCTGAGCTAGTGGAAGGCATTCCTGCCCATGGTAGGGGACTTGGAAGTGGATGGGCTTTGAGATCCCTTCCAACCCAAACCATTGAATGATTTCATGATTCTATGAACTTTCCCCCAACCCTTCCCAAGCCTGTGCCTCTGTGTACTTTTACACCTAGTTTGTATTACTAGTCCCTCTGAGGTTTATCAGATCTTGTTATGTATTTTCAAGTGGAGTTTTTCCAAGAAGAAATATTAATTTTAGTTTTGAATCATCAATAACATTAGGAGTGGCAGGACATCTATGAATCGGTTGATCTGGGTTTTTATCCAATAAGAATATGCTTTTTGATATGAGGTCATACAAACCCCAGACATCCCTTCTTTTTTTTTGTTTTATTTTCTCCATTCAAAAATCTTTCCCAGCTGCCAGAAAACAAAGTCCACTTCCTTTGTACAGTAGAGGTACTGTGAACTAACATTAGCATCAGCCTTCGTTGTATACATCCAAGACAAAAAAAATGTTAGAATTCCAAGATCAATGAAGATCATCTGCTTTCATGATGCATTGTTCTCACTAACAGTGATGTACAGGAAGCACCTGAGAGTCAATCTGGAAACTTCGTTGGCCAGGACACAACAATATCTCTTGGTTGCTGCTGCGTGGTCTGGCAGCTGTTGCTGCTAATCTGGTTATCAGGGCCTGCAGGTGTATCTATATTTACACAACTGGCTTCTAAGGACCTGCATTTATCAAGTTGTGATTTATACTCTACAGATTGCTTGTTTTTTTTTTTTTTAATTGAACACTGAAGATAAGACAGAATAAGGGAAGGCTGCTCTTATTTTCATGTGTGTTCAAGATATATTAAACTCTACTGCATCAATTTACCTTCCTAGATATTTCCCCGTCTTTTCTGAGATGAATCACCACAGAAAGTTGGCGGCAGCAAGATTTAGGTACCATGCACACCTGAACGATCCGTTGGAGTGTAGTGCTGCATCGGGTCCTTGTCACGTATTACTGGTGCATGCAGAGAGAAAGGATTTGTCATTTGGGTGCAATAAACTATGAATATGGATCTGCTGCCTTCGTGACCTGATATGGTATCTCTCCTGGCATTGCACTGAGCCTGAAGCTCATGTGGGGATTGCTGCTGCCAGAATAGACATGACCACTACAGTGACATCAGGTTGCATCCAGATAAGTGAATATTTTGGCTTTCATATCATTCTTTTCTCCCCTAGATCATAGGGAAGGCAGGGGTGGGTCTGGAAGTCAGTGCCCTGAGCAATGGTTTATTTGAGGAGTCTGCAGGGTATACAAATGAATTCTCACCTCTTGGTAATAAAGTTACTTCATGCCATTTCAAATGCCTCTAAATCTTTAGTAGGAAAGTGACTCTCAAGACTGTAGTTTTGATTTACTGGGTGTAATTCTGTATCTGGTAGCCCCATTAATAATGAATTCTATCTTATGCTTCCTCTGAAGCATCTTTCTTCAGCCACAAGTTCAGAGGTGAGGTTCTGGTCCTGGTAAAACTTCTGCCAACTTTGCTAGGTACCTGCTTGCTCCACAAATTACTTGTGTTAATGACTGGATTTCCGGCAGAAATGGTGCTTCTTGGAATGACAGTTACTTGCGTAATGTGAAATTATTGTCCAAAGATACTGTATTTTTTACTAGTGACTTTTTTCAAGATTATTTGGTTCCTTGATGATAACCTCAGTTACCCTATGGTGTGACCACAAGTTTCTTGGTAGCTGGCTATCTTTCATGTAAATAAAACAATATTTTCATTCATGTTATTTTAAGTGACCTAGAGATATTTTGATGGGAGTGTGTATTCACAGCCTTTATATGCAGAGGAATAAGACTGATTTTTTTTTTTCTCATTAGAACTCTGAAAGTTCCTCTTTTTTTTTTTTCTTGAATTTGTCACTGAAGACCCTTTCACTTTGGCAATCAAGCAGACTATTAATGGTGACTCTTCCAAAAATAAATGTTCATAAAAATGAACTAACAGTAGCCAAGAACCATCAAGCAGAAATATTGCACTCGGTGTTAGAATCATTCAAATTAATGACTCTTCTCTCCTTGGTGTTTTGTTTAAATTCTGTCAGTAATTATTCACTTGCATAATCTTCAAACTTTTACAGTGATGCACTTTTCAGATGTAAAGAGAACTATTGATTACTTCAGCAATGGAACAAAACCTTTGAAGTTATCTTGCTTGTGGTTTCTGGTGAAGTTCCCAGATCAAGCCCACTGGAGATCTCAGAACAATTTTGTGGCTGCTTAGGGAAATGAGCAAAAATGCCCTTCTCGATCTCTTTGTCAAAAAGGCAGTTGCTTGGAGCTTGATGCTCATGGATTACAATCCTCTGCATCAAATGGGACTGCTCCTACAAGAGGGTTATGCTCTTGCTGCTACTTAGTCTTCCTGATGATGATGGAACTTATTAACAAGTTCCTGCAGTGTGGAGATCAGTAATGAGGAAAAAGGTAGAGGATTATTCAGTAAAGGCATTGTTCTCAGAGTGTCCTGCCTTTTGAGGACAGTTGTGAATTTTTCAAGATAGAGGGAGCCCCAGTAGCTTTCATTTTACAGTGCTGGAAGGTACTGGCAGAGGTTCAATGACTACGTGTTTTGGAGGCCCTTGCAAGTACATAACAGTATAAGAGCCCTTCAACATGGCACTTCAGCAGGGTCAATACTCTGAGAGGTATTTCTGGGCAAGGAACAAGAATAATTTGATGATGAACAGTTTGGGATATGATTTTGCCTAAGTCATTCCCTCAAACTCCATGAGCCATGGCTTTGTTATAGAACAATGACAGCAGGACAACGACTGTCACTTTGCAGAAACTTACTGTGAGTCAGTAGAGGATTAGAAAACATGCTGGGTTGTATGTAGTCTTAATTCTCTTTGGATCCCCGGGCCTAGGGAATAGCATCTCTGAAGGTCTGTGAAGAGTTGACCACGAAGACCTACTAAGAACTGAAGAAACTGCTTTCCTTGGGAAGCAGTAAGTGCAATATTTATTAGAATGAGACTGGATTAATGGAAGCCTAAGTAGATACTGAATTTTAAACCTTCTACTGATTCCTGCCCATGTGTGCACAGAACATACTGTAATTTGTTGCAAAGCACTTTTTGTGCTGAGTCATAACCCACACTGGAAAGACAAACAGGATCATTGCATTCATTTATGTATGTGGTAGACTACTCCTCCCTAGAACCATTGAAATGCCTGTAAAAAATATAAATCATATACTGACAAATGTACACAAAAATGGGAGAAAAAAACCAAGTAATATTTTATTGTAGTGTTGATCCCCACTTCCACAGTAGAGTTCCCTCTTTCAGCTGAAATGGGCCATTACCATATTACACTGCAAACTCTATACAATTTCAAGGGAAAATAAAGGTACATTGTCATCATATTGTCCTTCACTAACAAAAGTTACCTCCACTGTTTAAATAACATCCTTGGGCTTTGGTTCCATGCATTATTTAATCATCTTGGAAACTTCTGTGACCTTTAAGCAATAGTAAACTGTGATTGCTTGACAAATAGGTCAATGTTTGTATAATAGTTGTGTCTTTGGAGGTACAAAAATATTCATCACAATGCTTTAACTGACTTCCCCCACCCTTCATTTCTTTTTGGCAGTTTTCCTGCAGCATTGGCCTCTGTTAAACATTATTCCACTTCAAGGGTATTTGCAGGACTAGGAAGCAGGCAGTATATTATGGTCCTTGAAAAATTCAGGGTAGGGGAGGTTGTGTGTCTCTGAGACATCCACTCACACATGCACACACATACATGTCACAAGTAGCTGTTACTGTTAGTAGAAAATATGTGTTAAAAAGAAGTCAGTAAGATGATTTGGTATATCATGTGCTAAGCACCTTAGTGAAGATATGTTGGATTTATTCCTGGTTAACATTACCCTGTTTTAGCAGGATGATAAACTGGTATTTGCTGTTTGAAGGGCATACTTGAAAGCGAGGAAATGAGTTTGAAATTCTGGTTTTATTGTTAACAGTGTTGGTTGCAGGGCCAGTTAAGCAAACATGTGGGCTCCTGCATGCTCCTTAGCAGTACTTAAAGGGAAAGTTGTATTGACACATTCCCTATTACTACGGTTTGCATTTGAGTGATCATAAAAGCCAGAAGTACTCTCAAGCAAGAATATTGAAGAATGCAATAACTTTGTTCCATGGCATTTTATATGAAAGTGTCTGTAATTTCCCCATCGACTGCTTAATGTTTTGGTGACATCTATTTCACACTGAAAATGGTGCCCCTGTATAGCTGCATAAGAATAATGACGTATCTGTTTCACTTAGAAAATCCAGATTTTTTTCCACTGTAGTGCAATATACACACATAAATATAATTACAAACACATAAATATGTATCTCCATATAAGGTACCATTTTAAGAGACAGAAAACTCCAAGTTTTTTAAAGTGTCATTGTAGATGTTCTGTCTGGTTTTGCCTCTCTTACAGTGCATAGTTTGTTTGTCAACAAACAGTTGTTGCCCTCAAGAATTTTACCATATCACCTGCTACCAAAATTCAAATCCCATTTCTTACAGAGAAATCATACATGAAGCATTTGCTATTTTAAAATGTCTGTAGTTGCAGCTGATACTCTTCTTCATATACTACCTGATTCTCGAGCATCAAAAAACCAGGAACGATAAGAAGATCATTTTGATAACAGTTTTCAAGAAAGCAATTAAAAATTTCTGATATTAAGCTCTGGAGCCTTCCGTAAGCACTATATTGACCATAATTTTGTGTCTAATTGCCCAGCAGACTTCTCTCGTTTAAGAGCTGGAGCCCATTTTGTGCCTGACTGGTGTATATCACAATATATCTCAGGTCAAGTTTTGGTTTCACGATAAGGAAATCTTTCTAGCTTGGGGGGTTGCATGTACACTTAGCATATTTGAACTAAAGCGTCTTTATCTGTTGGCTTTTTTTTTCAAAGGTGGAAGTTCTCAACTCTTTCAATTTGAAGCATGGTAGAAAGAGACACTGGGATTTTGGTGCCATCTTTGAGCTGGATCTCAAGGATAAATTCTTGCCCTTTTCTTGGCTCACATCACACTCTAACTGGGACACACTCTGAAGTAGTTCTTATTCGGTAGTTCTCCATGAATTAATTAGTAATCCTCTACTGAGAATACTGCCAAGTTAACAGATACTGATAACTCCTAAGTATTTATTGCATTCAATAAATAGATGCTTCAGAAAGTACCTGGAAATGAGATGTAAGCTTTTCAATTATTTCCAGTGTTACAGTGGTGAAAGAAAACTGTAGGGATTTTCTTATATTTTTTTTCCCTTGGAAAATAATCAACTTCAAAAGATTTGTCTTTATTTAATTTTTAATTTTTGGAAAAATGTTTTCTCGTATAGTCTCCTAGGTTTATGCTTTGGCTAATAGCAGCTGAACATTTCACCCGCAGCAAAGCAGAGCCACCTCTTAGCTAGGGGAGCATCTGAAGAGGGCAAACAAGAAGTTACTTTTGAGATAAAAGGACTTCTGAACAATGTTATTAAAATTAGAACCCCAATGATACACTGCACTTCAGTGGCTGCAAGGGTCCCTTGACGAAACCATCTAGCACTGTTTTGGAAACTAAGGTTTTTGGAACGTAGTCCTAGTTCAGAAAAAGGGTCCAGGTGCTGTAGTATCCAGTGGAGGATCAACTACAAATGGACGCACACTCAATGATCCTGGAGCAAATTGTATTGTTATTTAGATAATCGTTAGGCAATTATGATCTACACTAAGATAAAACATAATAAAAAAGGAAAAAGTAACTGAGATAGCTGCTCTGTTAGAGTTAAGGTTTGGATGTATTAGCATAGGAATGTTAATTCATGTATTTACTTATTAGCAGTGACTTCAAACTGCAAATGATATATATTTGCAAAATATTTACGCTATTCTAAATAGAATCAGTCAACTTAGAGGAAGGACCTAGATGTGTTCTTTCTTCATCTTAGTATATAAAGAACAACAAAATTTTCAGGAGAAGATGCCCAAATATACAATCTTCTAAACCACAGTTTATGGTAAAAAAAATCTGAGAGTTTACAAAGTCATGTAAAACAGTTTGAAATGCCCTCTTGAGCGTCAGTTTTTATGATAATCCAGTCACTGAGGATAGCTATGTCGAAAAGAAAGAAAGAAAATAAGATAAAATCAATAATAAATTTTAAAAATTCTCTTAATAATTGATGGCCTTCTCATTGGAACAAAAATTAAAACTTTCTAATGGAGCATTTGCAATCCTCTTCTCCTCTGCGCTGTCCCCTCATAGATTAATTTGCTGTCTTTTCTTATTTTGCATACTTTCATTCCTCTACAGTCTCCAACATCTCTTCTCATTCTTTTTTCCTAATCTTCAGCCAATTCTTCACTCCTCACACATCCGTGCAGTCTTGTGCCTGCTCCTGTTCACCCCAGCCATGGATTGCCTTTTGCCCATGGCCACTTTTCTTAACTCTGGAGCAATATTCCTGGTGTAAAAATGGTAACACTGTATGGAATTTGTTCATACTCTCCCCTTCCAGCTGCTTTATATTCCAGATGCTTGAATTTGTTTACCTAGATTTGCTTTCAGGACTTCTCTTTCTTAGGGCACCCTCTTGTCTCTTGTTCCCTGACCATGTAGGGCCTGGCTGGGCATTTCTCTTTCCTGTTGCTTCCTATGCTTTCCTCTTATCTCTTTCCACTTTGTCACTGCTGTCATCGACACCTGCTTAATTCCAACTGATTTCTATTTCATTTTCCCCGTATGCATAATGCTTAGACTCTTCAACTTTCTATTCAGTTCTGCCACATCTTTCTCATTTATTGTCTACCTTCATCTCTAACTTGATTCTCTCATCACAGCATTTTACTGTACCTCAATCTGAATTATAGCTTCCTTCTTTCCTCTCATGAATAATGCCCAACCAGTTTTTCTTTTTCTGTTTCCACAAATGCAAATTCTTCTTTCTTGTATCCATCAGAAATAGGGTGATAAAATTTTCCTAAACTCAGCATTAAACCATTTTTTAAAAACTTCTCCTTTGTGTTTTCCTGATTCCTGCCTGTCCTGAATTGCTCCAAACTTAGTCTATGTTCACTTCAGGAGTTATTCATAACCAGTAACTGCCTACCTAATATCCCTTCTGCCTGTAAGTATATACCTTCAGTTGTTCCCAGACATCAGTCTTGAACAACCTTCTTCAAATTCATAAAGCATAAAATCAAATTTCCTGTCATAATTTTAATTCCTGTGAAAAATTCCCTACAACCTCCTGCAGAAAAAAAAAGTAAATTTTAGCATCTCTACTTTTAAGATCTCTTTTTCCATGATGCTTGGAAAAGAGAAGTTAGGACATTGGTATACAGAGACTTTCTGATTGACATTTTCATCTTCTTTATGTAATTTTACCTTATTTCTATGGAAAAGATAAATTGTCTATAGAAGAAAGTGTAACAATCTTTTAGTTCAGTAGATGCAGCACTTAAGTGCTGTAGGATCTTGTTTGATATATCTTAAATGTTACATTATTATTATTTTCTTAATGAAATTTGACTTGATCAAACCCCTAGTGAAGGAAAGAAAAATTTTCCAAGCTCATAAATTAATATAACACCTAAAACAATTGCAAAAATAGATTTCTCTTCTCTCTGCATCCTACAGTCTTACGAGCATCTAATGAGTACTGTATCATTCCCAGACTCCTACAGTGTTAGTGAAAAAGTGTATTTCATTTAAATAGCATTTTTATAAAATTAACTAACTATGAAACAATGGAAGGATAGCTGGGAGAGTGTTTAAGGGGAGAGAATATGATGTCTTCCCTTTCAAGCAACTCAAGTTACAGCATGTCCTGAAATCTGCAAACCAGTTCTGCTCTGATGACACATAGTGACCTTGCTGGAGAATCAGTGGTTTGTCTAAAGGATTTGTTGATTCATAGGGTTTAAAACCAGTATTTAGGATTCCAGGAATACGGATGCTAGGTGAAATATCAATTATAGCTTTTATGAGTAACGTCTTTAACGTGAAAACTATTGCTTTTTGAATTCACCATGATTCATTCTAATAAATTAATATACCTTAAACAATTAGTATTTAGCATGCATGATCGCAGAGAACAGCTCAAAAGCTACAGCAGTTCTCTAAGTTGCTCAGTGATGATAATGTAAGTAGAAAAGCAAGTGTACGAATTACACTATACATTCTGCATCTACAGGATTTGTTGAAACTGATGGGATCTAAAGACACAGGCAACATCTCACAGATCACAGTTTTGTCTCCAGCTGCTATCTGGTCCCTTTCACTTTATGCAAATTAAGTATCTACAGGACGACCCTTAAACCCGTATGTGATAACACTTACCTCTTCATCCCATTTGAATCTTGCTAAATGTCTTATACACAAAGTCCCTTACAAGTGAAAAACAGAGGCAGGATGCCTTCGTGTTGAAGATGAAATAGCATGCCAGCTGTATTTATTTGTTGCATGGCTCATGGACATGAGTATTTGTGACGCATATCTTTGGCAGTGGAGTAGACTATCCCAGTGTGCCTAGATGTGCCATAGAGGGCTGGAAGGGGCAGAGTTGTCATTCTGATTCCTTTTTGCCCTTCTCCGCAAGGGCAGCCAGCATTGCACATTAGTTACCTAAGTTTCACGAACGTGTTCTGGATTTTAACTATTGTAAATGAAGGACCAAGGATCCAATGACTTTTTCATGTACTAGAAAAAAATACAAAATCTAGACATCACATATTTTTTAAGCAACCAAAGAACTAATTGAAAAATCATTACATAGCAATAGATGTTTTGTATGTGAGGTATATGAGGTTTATGTATCAAGGCAATGAAACACTGGAAGCAGAGAATGACATTTTTATGACATATCTGATATAAGAAGAGGATCACAAGAAACTAATTTAAAAAAAAGGCACTTATTTTTTCCTCGTATCTGTATTACTGTAAATTGCTCTTTTCTACTATGAAGGAAAATCAATTGTTATTACATCTGTTGTGTTCTTTTTAATGACATTCTTATACATGTCTTTTTTGTAAACATTATATTAAATTCAAATATCTTCCTAAATATCTCATGTGGACTATCTTATAACTTAGATACAATTCAAGTTATGCTTATAAAACCTCAATTTAAAATGAATCTCTATGTGACAGGTAATTGGCTGCAGGCCTGTTTTTGTTACTGATTTAACCTAATGCCAATGTACACAGGTGTGTTGGCGGGTTGTTCAAGCTTCCAAGGCACCCATATTTGGCAGGACAATAAATTGTTGCATAATAAGATTATTTTCCCCCTTCAATCATGGATCTTTTCAAATGTTGTATTTTAAAACTTTGTAGGTATGTACGTGGGTGAGAGAAAAATACCCAACAATGTTACCAAAAGGCATGTTTCAATTTATTGTTTGAGGCACTCAAGGAAACAGTAACATGTAGATAAGTTATATTGAAATATATATTTATATGCCAGATGAAGAGAAAATACAAAATCTTTATATAAATTAGTTTGTTTCTTAGTTTGGTTTTCATGCTGTGTAAAATTCTATGTTGTTGTCAGACAAAATTGGTTATTTTAGAAATTCAGCACTGAAAATATCAGCTGTTCAATGTGCTTTAAATGCAGACAGCAGATGTGATTTGCCCTTGCACACAGAATTATCTGCATCACAGGCGTCCAAGTGAGGTCTCATTTGAATACTTTGAGCAAAATCCTCGCTCTGTTGAAGATGGTGGGAATTTTGATGTTACCTTCAGTTGGGCTTTGGTTTACTTTTCTGGTAATGAAAGATGAGGCAAGGTAGATATCCTTGAGGGACACATGGGCTACATGGGGAAAACAGAATGTCGCAGCAGGTCATATATAATACAAATTCTCAGGAGAGCAATGACCTTGGAGGAAAAGAAGGGGAAGCATTATTATGGGAGTCCTGTGCTAAGAGAGGTGGGAGGAGATTTCATTAAAGGACATGGAAGACTGTTCCAAGTACTGTAGGTAACATGACTGAACGTGTAAAACCGAGAGGAGGAGAAAACACTTCTAATTTCACAAGCTTGAAGCAAAGAATGACGAATGAATTGTATCCAAACTTCGGAAGAGTTTGAATTAGGGGGAAAGCTTTACAATGGCTCTTCTTTCACCCAGATGTTTCTCTTAGGCTTAGTTCAAAGGGAAGAAGGATAAGAAGGATTTATTTGGCCTCCCAAATTTTTCCACTAATCTACGTTTCAGAGGAAAGCACAGTTAGCTGTCCTCTCACAAGCAAAACGCCTCAGCTGAGGAAACCAACTTAGGACAGGAGTGAAATGCTTTGCCTGAATGATTCAGAGCAGCTGCGTTGCACTTGAGTAGGCAATTCCTTTCCCCGGCCAAGGGGTGTTTTTTTCATTCTAGCACTTTGTTTCATAAGAAATAAAATATCATCAGTGAGATAATATAATGGCAAAATCCCAGTGGCTTTGAAAATATGGTATTTTGTTAGTGTTTTTCCACTAAAAGGAGTCATCCTTCTCCATAGCCTGTGTTAGTTTAATAAAAGTGTATTAGATACTTTTGGTAAATATATACTTGGTAGCTCTCATATGTGAATTATTGCATATCTATTACTTTTTATAATGCTAAACCTGTCCCAGTAACTTCTTGAGTGGGAAGATTCTTGTCATAAACTGCGTTTACCCCAAAGGAGCAGTTGCAGGTTTTGCACCACATATAAAGCAGATTATACACATTCAGTAAAAATCCTTATGAAATATTTATCAAAAGCTCATTCTCTGGATGCCCACCAGACACTATCTGAAAATTAAATAACTGTTGGTTTTTTTATTTTAGATACCTGAAGCCTTTATTCTGAAGTATATGGTTATGGATTAAAACATACCAAATTAAAACATTGTAAACATAGAGCTTTGATTAAATTTAAAGGAGTATACAATCTACTCAGAAACACCCTTTCTTTTTCTTTGCAAATTTTTACATCTGAAAGAGGCTGAGCTGGAAAACAAGATGCTGTGCATATATGCATGAGAAAGATGAGGAGGGTGGAGGTTTGTACTCTTCCAAAGGGCTATAGAGGAAAAACAAAGCCAGTTCACTGTTTTCAAATGGTTTATTAACCCTGGAAAATAAGACTGGGGGAAGCAGTATCACATGACGAAAATGCCCCCAGATGCTGTATTCACAGTGTGGAGGTGGGTACTATATGTACTATTGAAGATAGTGGGAAGCCCCTTCCATTCCCCTATGCTTTTAAAAACAAAGCAAACCAAAACTAATTTTCTTCAATGCACACAAGAGAATGTTTGGCATCTGCTACTGAGCAACATTCTTGCCGTGTTTCACTATCTATCAAATGGCACGCTCGTCCTCTGCCAAGAAAAATACTTGTTCCCAATACTAATCATGCTCCCTGACTACCCTCTAGTGTATATTTTTCCAGGACTGCTATCTATCCATGCAGCGATTTGAAAGATATTAAGATTATTACCATGAAATCTCTCACTTACTGTGCTGGCAAGAGCTGGGATACACTCCAGAGTCAATGCAGGCATTTCCCAGGGAGAAAGGAGTGCTTTACATCTCTTGATATCAATTGCCCCCATCTAAATGAATAGATGCCATTGCAAGGCCTCCATGGGGAGACACAGGCAGATTTCTGGTTTGGAGGGGAAGATTGTCAAGGTACAAGCTGCTGGAGAAATTAAAAATAAAGGAATGAAAAATAGCAGTTGGTAGATAGATCCCACAACCTCTCATGGCTGTAGGCTTAAAAAGAAAAATGAAAAGGTCATTGTGAAATACCTAATGATGCTTGAAAGGCAGTAGCTGAGAACTCTGGGAAGGGTTTTCTTTTCTGCTTCTTATTTGGTGAGACTGACTCACTGTATCCACACAGACCCCAGCTCCTCAGAGAACAATACAACCACAGGATGCATCCCTGGTCAGATCCCTTGGGTAGCTCCTAAGACTGAGATTGAGACTGTTCTCATCAGCCTCTGGAGTTCCTGGGAATACTAGTAATTTGTTCCTCCATTGAAGAAATTACCTTGGATTTCTCAAGAAGAAAAATGCATGTTTTCTGATCAACATATTGACATCTCTACATGGAAATGAAATGCCCTGATTTGGTCCGTAGTCCAAGAACTTCAGGATTCCTTTCAGGAATCTCTCAACCGTTTGACATTTGTGACACTGCCTACAATTAGGCTGTTCATGATAGCAGCAACTGGTGCCCTGAGACACCTCTGCAAAATGCTGATGCTGAGTAGTATTCAGAGAGTAGCTAGAAACATCTCCACAGTTGCTGTCTCTGCTTTGCAGGCCACAGCTATACCACCAATTTTATGGCAAATTCTTCAGATGTTTGTACAGGCGTGAGGGTGGGATTCACATAATTTATCTTTCAACATCCACAAAGTAGATATCTACAGCTGTGATAATCACTTTATGTTCCCTTTATAGTCAGGGAAGAGAAATAAGTGCTTTTAGGGTGCAAATTGCCTGACCTATTATAGACATTTACTTAGGATGGCATGAGTCATACCCGAGGTTCATATGCATAGCCTGTCTAGGTTCTCACTGCCTATACTGACAGCCTGGGGTGACTGGCTTAAATGCACACTATACATGCATTTATGTCCCTCTGTTTAATTAGATGAGACCCACCCACTGCCTGTTGCAGAACTGGCTTTGAATACATGTGACGCAGGCAATTTCTGCAGTAGTATAGCAGACTGAAGCAAGCTGTGGAGTACCCTTTTCCACCAGGTGGAAGAAGCATTTTGCACAGAAATATACAAAGTGCACTTACAGCAGCCACATCTTCTCGGTCCCCATCTCTCTCCTTCTCTGTGGGGGAGGAGCAGCCACTGTCCTACAGCCCACAGGTGCTTCTCCCAACAGAGCCTGACCTCCTGCTCCCTGTGCTCTTTTCCTTCTCCCTCTTCTTTCCATCCCTTATTGGAGATGCAAATGTGAAAACAGTAGATGGCAGAGGCGTATAGAATGGGAGAAGGAGTTAGCTGAGCCCACAAGTAGTTTAGGGACACAGTAGGATACCCTGACTGTGGAAGAACGGGAGGAAGTGGGTGACTTCTGAAGGATCAGATGGAGATCCCTGTCCATGCTTGCTTCAGAGACGCAAAACAACCCTGTGCCTCATTGCCGGTTCCCAACTCCTTTTTCCTTCACAAAGCCTTCTAAAACGTATCTCTTACAATCGCCACACTTACCTTCTCCTCTTTTCACCTCTGAGTCTGCTGTCCTCACCCTCCAAATCACCCTCAGATGCTTAGGTGGTCCCCTCTAGTATCCTTCCCCCACAACCCCTCTTCAATTCCTTCAGAGTGTGAGGATCATGGAATATCAGATGGTTCATGGTGGCATGCAGCTGTCTGCATTGGTTTTGGGTTCTATTTCCTTTATCACTTGTTTGTGTTTCATACTTCTCAATACATTCTTTCCAAAGTATGAAACAGATTGAAAGTTTGGATGATGGTCTTTTAGGGGAATATTTTATATTCACGTGCACAGTTAGACATCCTAATGAATAAGAAATAGCCCTTGAAATAACTGAAGAACTTGAAGGGAAAAAATAGGAATTTTCTTAGGAGCACAAAATGATGCCTAGTAAAAAGTTTCCAATGAATTATTACTATTATTTTTAATTTAAATGGCACCATGAAGGTTCATAATTTTTAATATAGCGATATTAACGAAGTCTTAAGGATTTAAAGATATGAGCAGGGCAAGATATATATATAGGATGAAGAAATACATTTTATTAGCCTGATTGATGTAGTGGGAAAGTAGAAAAGCTGTAGGCACAAGGTCTTTTGGGCAAACAGTAACAGAGAGTCTGTGAAATCAAAACTAAGTTAATGGATAGTATAAACTCCAAAGGACTTGGAGTCAGAGCACATATTTCTAGGAGACAGCAGGATGGATATTTGTGATAAGAAGTTTTTAATTCAGACAATACGTTGGCTTTGGTGCATGTCTAGATGTAAGATTGTTTAATTTTCTATATCTGGAAAATATTTTGCATTTTGAAAATGTTCTTGTCTAAACTAAAATAAACCCCCAAATTGTAATGAGTGTATGAGTCAATAATGAATAAATACAATGTTTTTATTTGACAACTATGGCATATTTCAATGCAGTTTTTATTATTAATATTTTCCCTGTGGATATACTAACATATTGAAAAATGAAGCTGTTTTGAAGGCAAAATTAAAAATCATGTTAATAAAATATCAAAGCAAAGAATTATTTTGCTGAATTCTTCTGCAAAAAAAAAATTAATTTTAAGAAGATTTTTTTTCCAAACAAAAGAGCGTAATAAAGCAATTTGTAATCAGTGCTCATATCCACCTGCAGACCCAGCACAGACAAGGTGAGCTACACACAGGACACATGGCTGCCAGATTCGGCTGCTCTGGTTTATAGTCAACTGCAGAATTTTAATTATGGGACAGTCACCACGTCAGAGCTGCTGCTACAAATCCCTCATTGTCTTCTGAGTCTGTGACCTTGCAGTGCATTCTCCTATGCAACTGGACATTTTAGTTTCTTATTTTTTTGTACTACATAAGTAACTCCACTGAACTAGGAGACCTGACACTTTCCCATCTGTTATTATGTGTTTGTTTTTTTTAAAGCCTAAATGTTTGTTGCAAATACTTAGCCCATTCAGAATCAATGACTGCGATTATTAGAACTTAGACACGTTGAAAGTATCAATAGTATTTTATGTTAGTCTTGAAAATAAACATGCCAACATTTGCACATACTGCTCATCATGACAACTGGTTATAAAGAAAAGAAATAGCTGATCTTGACATCCCTTGGATCAGGCTGCTCTGTCACAAAACCCTGGAGCACTATACGCACATAAAAATAAAACTAATTGAGTAAAGATCTTTTGCGCAAACATGGGCCTGATCCTGAATCCTGAATTACTCACATATTCCAAAAAAAAGGGTTTTCGAAAGACCTCAAAGTATTTCTGTAAGATTCATGGTATTCATTTGACCTTTTCCTAGCCCCTTCTCCTCTCCTCGCACAAATCACTTTGATATGAGTTTTTTCCATCTGCTGGAAGCAGCCACTGGTCAAACAGGAGTATTCCATGAGAAAAAAGAGGCTGCGGCCTCGCAGTCCCTTTTCTCTCTATCTCAGAGACACTGGGCATCAAGTCCTGACACTGCCTGAGTAGGCTTATAAATACTGTCAGTGCTGCCCAGTGGCTTTGTTGGGAGAAGAGATCAACCAGCACTGAGACTTTGGGGACATTTCCCTCAGTAAGAGAATAGAGGGGAAGAAACAAACAAGCAAAAAGTTATTAAAGTAATTTTAGAGCGGTTTAAAATTTGAGCTGCACTTTCTGATCCAGAATTCAAGTTGTACTCCCTCATCCAGATATATTTGGGCAGGTGATTAAGATAAGGAAGGCCATAATTGAAAATAATAATCACAATAATTATTTTCAAAATAGTGTAAAAAGTTCCGGAATGGATAAAATAGATAGAAACAACAAGCATAAAAAAGAATAATATTCAAGCTATTCATAACCATATGCCATCCCTGCCATGTTCTCCTAGACCCTATCACCAGTATGATACATATTTTCAGATGAATCTGGGAAAAATATATTTCAAAGGATCTGTTAAAAGGGAAACTATTGTGCAACTTTGGCTGTTGATATAGTAATAAAATATATATTTATACACAGTTTTATATATACAAAATAAGCCTTACAGCCTATAGTATCTTACTGGAGTTCATATGCTGTGCATGACATATTATATTTGTGGAAATGGGATCTATAATCTAATGTATTCTTGCATCAAAGAATAATATCTCATAAATAAATCATTACAGCCTGTCACATCTATGGTTTCACACCATAGTGTATGAAATTAGGTATTTTGAGATATGGAAGAAGGTGATTATCTAATGTTTCAACCAAAAAAATTATCCTGTGCTAATGCATGTGCTGTCTTGGAGGTGTTATTGCCTTACCACTGTTCATTGTAGATTAATCCATAATATCAAATGAATGACAGCTTTTCTGTTTTCAAAAACTGGTGTAATTTGTGTGCAGCTTTTCTCTTTCAGTAATTAAGAAATCAAATAAGCCTGAGTGAAACTATTTAAGAGGTTCTAGATATAATTAGAACACCTCATTCTCTCATAACTAATTCCTAATTAAGGTAATTTGTCTTTTTGCCCTTCTTTTCAAGGGTGAAGAGCAAGTGGTGATGAATGCTCAAAATCAGGAAAAGTGAAAATTGCAGTGTGTTGATTTGTGGTGATTGAGCACGTTCCAGTTTTTAACAGCCAACATCGATTTAAATGCTAAATGAATCTCCAGCCACTGTTTACATCGCATATGTTTTCTGGAGCTTGACAAATGGAAGAATTTGACATAAAATAGCTACCCAAAAAGTATGAATATATAAAAGCTACTTTTTTTTTTTTAAAGAATAGCATATTTCAAGGAGCTGGGGAAAGAAGAAATAGGGAGGGCACAGGAGAGAGAAGTCATCTGAAATTTGTTCTATAGGGTGAAAATTGACCTTTTAAAGTTTTATTTGCAGCTGTGCCCAGATGATGATAGATTTATCATATGAACCAGAGATTAGTAAAGAGTGTGTACCCTATAAAGAGCGAAACAAGTCCTTGCTCATCACTGCACTTAATTGCGGTGGTTATATCAAAGCCATATAAAATTTAATCATCAACCACAAGTAAGACTTTGCTTTACATGTATGTTTGCTTCCCTGTTTTTCCACCTGTTTAAATGAAAGATTCTTGGAATATCACAATATGTAAATATTGTTTATGATGCAAAAATATGCTCTTTCATCTCCTTGATGCTTTGATGTCGTGATATATAAAGCTTTTAGTGTCACCACCTACCTGACACACAAAGGTCTTATCTGATTCATAAACATGTGTGCCCAGTGCAAACAGGCTGAATCCAATAAACGATTTTTCTTTTCCTTGTAATGTTTTTTTAACAGACAGAAAGAGAAAGAAAGTGTAAATGACAGAATCACTCAAGTGAAAAGAATATTTTAAGCATCAGGTAAAGATAAGCCTATTATGATAGAATAAAAAGATGTAGGTCAAAACAGGTCCTAAGAGGTTAGTTATATATATAGGCATCTCGTAAAATGTGCTCTAAAAGCTGAAACTTTAAGAGTTTTGATCTGAGTGAGAAATAAGCAGCAGGATCAGGTGACCTTCTAAGAAATACAAATATCCCGAACTAACAAGAGAAGAAAGAGAAATACAGGAAGTGATGTCAAAGCTGGAAACAGCACAGATGAAGGTAGGAAGGGAATAAGTTATAGGCACTATTAAAAATTTGTGATTCATTGGTAACAATTTTAAAGGAAAATGTGCTGTTTATTATATAGCATATAGTTTAATATATGCTATAAATAGCTTTTTTTACATAAATCCATCTCTGTTAAACCACTGAGTTGGAACCTCAGTCTGACAGAGCTCAAATTTTGCAAAGGTGTTGTCTAAAGATGAAAATGTGACACACATTTTGGGAGAGGCTTTTCCGCTTGCTGACAAAGGTCCCCAGGGCTTTTTAGGGCAAATTCAGCTTCCACACCCTCAGGGAACCCAGAGGCTGTCCTTGGTGTGTTTGTGGAATGATCAGGGCTCACGGTTCATGCACTGATGTCCATGGTGGACTAGCACGGCTCAGGTTGGTTGTAACCAACCGAGAGCAGAATTCAGCCTTTTACTGTCAGATGAACTGCCATTACCACAAGAACTTCAAGGTGCAATGCTGCTGCTTTTTCTTTTCTTCTTTTCCCCATTTTTTATTTCAAGTTTCCAAGAGCATCCTGGGAAATCGTTTTGTGTTCTTTATTTCCATCTAAGCCCTGGGTTGCTTTGAACAGCAGAGGTAATTGTATGAGTGAACTTCAGAGATTTGAAGGGATCAAACTTGAATGCCTTTGACTGAAAGTGCAAGCTCCAACTGGAATCCTGTCAGGTGCTGCTAGACAGGATGTGGTGGGGTGCTGCAGCAGAAGGAATCCTTGCAGTGGCAGCAACCTGAATGCATCGCTCCCTAGATTCTCAGAGTCCAGCAAGAGCATAAATCCACATTTTCAGCCTCACAATAGCAGTATAAACCTTTCTGATTTATAAATGGATTATGTGACTTGACTAAGGGCATGTACAGGAGCTCAGGGCAGAGGACAAAGAAACCATCTCTAAGTCTCTTTTTCAGCACGCTCTGGTAGGCTTTCTCTGAGCATCAGAGCAAAGCAGCCACAGGGAAATGAGCTGCAGGTCCACGTACCTTTGGAGATCTACATATTCCTTGGGGTACAAAATCCTAGGGAATTTGTTAAAAAAGACGGAACATATACATGTAATAGAAGTCTGTAGACACTTCATGTCAGAAGCCAGCAACATTTAAGAAAGGAGATTTTTACAGTGCTCAAGATTTGTAACAAGATTATACATATTTCAAATTTTACGTGACAGCCAAAACACTCCATATAAGTTCCCTTCCTCTGTCAGGTTTCCTAGATCTTCCCTTCAAGGGCAGGCAAAGCTCCTTATATTTAAAGACTGTGTTGAGTATGTTCTGTTTCCATTTTCCACACCCTTCTCATGCTGTATCTAAGTGTCACCACCACTGCAAACCAGGAACACAGGAAACATGAAGAAACATCAGAGCTGGTTTAATTTTCCAGATTTTGAATGGTTTTTTTGTCACTTTTTTTCCTTTGGAAAAGAAACAGGAAATACGATAATTGTTTTTCCTCATTTGATTTCAAACAACTACAGCTCTAAAAAGAAATGACAAATGTATTTATCTTCTCTTCAATTAAAATATTTGTCTTGGCCAAGAAAACCTATTCCAGTAATCACATACCGTGCCAACACCATCTGTCTTCTTGTGACAATAGCTATCACAATGGATAGTCAAATTTTATTTCCAGTAGTAAAAAGTCTGACTTAAGGCTTTTTTATTGTGTTTTATTCTGTTTTGTCCTATAATAAGGCTGCTTACAGAATTGTTTCATTTCTTAGATTCTTAGTCAACATTCCCACTCTTCACTTTATAGACTCTTCTGGCTTCTGAATTAAGGTCTACTAATGACTGGCAACCTCTCTGATGAGAATAGAACACAATAGAGATGCTGGTGACCTTAGTTCTGCATTTTTTTCCTTCTTAACTAGTGGGTGAAACCCATTTCTCTGCTCAATTTGCTGAACCTCACCATGGTTCTTGGTGACCTTTGTCATTCAATTTGTGCCTAAGAGGCAGAGGCATGAATGCAAACACACCTATCTGATTCAGACCAGTGAGACTGGTGGAGTTGAAGCCTTGGAAACAAAAAGTTTAAGGACTCCAATTTTTTTCAATATCAGCATTTTGGTGGCCAAACAGCTGGTGACAGCTGAGTCTGTGTGAGCCTGGTTGGAAAATGGGAACTAGTCCCAGTGCATTTTTATGCTCTATTACTGGACTACCTAATTTGCAGGTATGAGACAGGTATGGGGGTATCCAGCCCATGTCCATTTTGCAAGGGCATAGCCTGGCTGCATTGCTATAATAATGATAATAACATCCTCTTACTTGTTGTTTACCTTGGGGACTATTTGCTCCCCTTTGTCTGTATCCTAGGGACTGTGCCATGTCTTGCTTTATGTTTTGGGTTACAGACTGTTCCTACCTGAGCATCCCCTGTGCCAGAAAAGGTATGCTCTGCAGTCTGAGAAACAGCCTTCTAGCCAGAACACAATGAGACCTATTCAGACTACTCGCTTTCCTGATATATTTAAACATATAATTATGGAATTAAGACTTTTTGTAAAGCATATATTATTAGTAATGATAATTTGTACTACAGCAGTGCCTAGAGGAAGGGATGCCTTGTATAGTGTACATAGAAAAAATATACTTATCTGAAGTTCAGTTTCAGATTCAGATGCTCAGGCAGACATGCAAATACTAGAAGAAAGGAGCAGAAAGCACTACCAGAATGATATGAAGTCAGGCTTTGAAAAGAGGAAGGATCACAGAAGCCAGTCTAGAGTACGACCAGGAGTTGTATTTACCTTTCCTGAATTGCACTGTGGTGTACTAACCACAATATTCCCCTTCCTCCACTGCTGTCATTTTGCTGTACAAAATAATGCTCATTTGCTGACCGCATAGACAGCACAATCTCCCATCATGTTCAGGGGAAATTCTGCCACATAGAAAAAAACGTTCTGACATCTAAAAGAGAATAAAAATAAAGCCCTTATGCATTTTTATCCTGCCAAGATTAAAACAGTAACTTATTTTCTGTGTTTTTGGAATTCTAGTGACATTAGCTAATGTCACTGCTAATGGCAACACACCAAGACACCTTGGTGTCATCTGCACAGTCAGGACGGGTATTGCAAAGAAACTAATGATGTGCTGCAGTCTCAAACAGATCAATACTGTCAGGCACTTGTGAAGGACAAGGAATAGTTTGTACTCTGCATTTCAGCCTTTCATTCCCTTGCAAAGGGCTGCCTAACTGGAATGAGATGTACATCATGAGCTCAACAGTTCTTTTAAATTCCAAACATACTTCAGTAAGTCCACTTATTAAGAAAATCATGATTTTTATCACTCAAGAGCACTAACAAATCAGCAAAGAATGTAAGAAAATTCTACTGCTGAAATCCTGGCCCTGTTGTTCATATAAAGTTAAAATGAAACTATTTTAAGCAGAGCAGAGATGTCTAAATGTACTTGTATACTCATAAAGAAAGTATATTTTGTTTGTCATTTAGATCAAATGAACAGGTGGATTGTGCTTCATTTTTGAGATATAACACTAATCTCTGCCTTTGCACCTAATTGTTGTGACTGTTGGGTGCTATATTGCTAGTGGAAAATAGTAGGGATTTTACACTATTAAATCTTAACTTGACTCTCTCTAGTATATCCAGGTGTAAGAAAACACACTGCGCTGCAGCTGGGAAATAAATTACAGGAACACAAACAACATGGGGAAGAGAATTCAGAGCCTTCTCCATAAGATATGAGGAAAGGACACCTGATCTGCCAAGACAGTGCTGAAATTGTTAGTCCATGGACTTCACTAAATTGTTTATTGTGGTGGTTGAGAGTGGCACTGTGCTTAGCACAGCACCAAATCTCAAACAAAGAATGAATTGTACAACACAGATTAGCTGCTCTCCAGGGCTATGGACCCAGATCTTGAGGAGTCAATGGAGAAAAGGACCATGGCTTTTATTCTATGTGCACAGCTGACGGTGTGAATACAGTTTTTGCACCTTTGCTAATTGCAGGTGAACCAAAGTCTAGCGGCTGTGAATAACTGGTTTTGCAATCTACTCCTTGACAACTGAGACTAAAATGCCACAAGGATTTGTAATTCCATTTCATATGGTCTAAAATCTGAACACAGCCCTTCTTTTTCTGCATATTTTTCTTTTATACTCTGTAGTAACTCTTGGAGCTTCAGTCAAGGCTTGACCAATTCTCAAGCTCCTTCTCCCAGGCTATGATCCAGGCAATAATGTGTCCACCCTGGAGATGTGCAGAGAGAAGCAAGAATGGAGTTGTCAGGCATAGTAGAAATCTTCATTCGCTGCTGTGAAGGAGCTGCTCTCTTTCATTGCCTCATGCTCTGTCCAGCTGAGTCGGTTAACCATTGTGCCAGTTGGTAAGCAAAGAATTTAAAATTTTCCCCTTGATGTTCTTAAAATGCAGTGATTTTTTCTTCTTTAGTTATTTGGAACCTGGAGGGACAAACATTGGTGGCTGTGGAAAACATTGCATGAGGTGAAGGTAATAAAAGAAAATTGGACAAAATGGAAAACAGCCAAGCTTTAGAAAGAGCCGTTTCTGTTAAACAAGTAAATGGAAAGGGGACAAAAATGAAAATAATTTTGACTGTTGCACCATCTCTCCGGTTTCCTTCCTGGAAAAAGGGCAACTGATGGAGTCATTACCTTCAAATCCTGAATTTTGAACAGAGTCACAAATGACTCACACTACTCACCACAAAGGAACATGTAGGAAGAAATTAAATAAGTAGGAAGAAATTAAATAACTTATCATCTAACTGAAGGCAATGAAAAAAAAACAATTCTATATTCTGTGTTTTCCTTCCACCTGACAAGTTTATCTGGTTTGTTCAATACTCATGTTTTTCGGGTATGATTCTTTCAGTGACTTTGGTTCTTAAGTCTGTAACTTATGTCCCAGCAGTGCTCAGTCCTTCTTTAGTCACTTGATAGGTGGCACATTTGCACCTATAACTGGATTCTATTTTGAATTCTATTTTTCATTGAAACAATGTCATCAGCTTGAACCTATGTAGGTGGTGGGGTAAGCAAATATTTTTCTGTTAGATTAATGAGATAAAGCTTCCCTGCCACAGGAAGGTTTGAGGGCTTTCAGAGACATGAACCAAGTTAGCCTTATGAAAATTACCATATTATTTTTACTGCTTACCTTACTAGAACAGTGGTGGAAGATGTGTTTTCATAAGACATATTTGTACACCTAACTTCCATTCTCACTTTCATCACTACAGACAAATTTATGATAGCTATGCTTGTGCACCAACAGCAGAACAGATCATCAGTTGTTGTACTCACCACAAGAGACTCCTCAGTCCTAGCCAATGTCAATGTGGAGGAGCACATATTTTTGCACACATAATTTTAAAGAGGGTGATTTAATTGACCTATAAAAAGGATATAACTCTTAAACCTCTTTGTTGACTTTCTCTGCCCAAGAGCGGCAGAGTAAAAATGGATGTTTAATTGTTAGGACAGCATTGGCTCTTTGGAAAGGTTTGTCCTGTGTTATCACTTTAGTTCCTTTTAACACTCTTTATTTGTTTTGTGAGGTATTTAGAAAGCCTTTGCAGGTAGACTGCATGTAAATAAAACATGTTCTTATTCTAAAACTATTTGGAATAGTGGAGAATAATTGATGCCTGAGTATTCTTAGGGTATGAATTTATCTCTGTGAAACTCTTCATTTATGTGTTACTGCACTTAACCTGCAACTCTGTGTACTTCATGGCAACACAGGAGCTGCCTAAGGTGTGTTATCAAAGCAGCGTTGGGGACGCACCAGATAACACTGCAGGTGCACGTGCTGCTTGTGGCAGCCACTTCCTGGGAGTTGCAGCATTCTAGCCAAAAACACTTTTACAGAGATCAATAAATCATGTCAGCCTCCTAAGTGCAGTTTTTCAAAAGGAGGAAAACAAGATTTGCATTCTGGATATTTATCTTGCTCTTTCTGGTGCTTTCCCAAAACCTCTCCTTGAAGGGGAGTAAGAAGGTGGCAAATGATTCTTGCCATAATTAGAACTAATTGAATCCTAAAGGGGCTTTGGACTTGTGTCAGGTCTAATTCTGCACTGCTTAGAACAGAAACTAAGCCTGACCTTAACCACACAAATATGAATCAGAATCAGAACTGTACTGGTTTTGAGAGCTGATTCTGACCTGTGTGATGGATGTGCCACAGGTTGACCTGGAACAGAGTTATGTCACAGTGAGCTGATACTGCAAGGAGTTAAATACTCCTAATGATTGCAGCAGAGCGTGAGCTCTCAGCAACTCCTGAGGATCGGGCCCTGAGACAGGCTGGTGACTTCCTCTCCTGAACCCTGAGATTGGAGAAGTAAAGAAAAGTGATAGAGA
Source organism: Tapera naevia (assembly GCA_033556795.1). Classification (NCBI taxonomy): domain Eukaryota; kingdom Metazoa; phylum Chordata; class Aves; order Cuculiformes; family Neomorphidae; genus Tapera; species Tapera naevia. The sequence continues at coordinate 33,876,469 of JAUMJJ010000222.1, forward strand.
TGGGAAGAGGATGCTGACCCCCAGACTGTTTCCTCGGCCCCTGTGCATGGCCCTGTGTCCTGGAGGTGATGAAGGCTCCATTCCTCAAGTCAGCTGTACCCAGCACTTCTTGACAAGTGGGGCGGTCTCGTCTTTGTGCTCCTCTGTGAGTGAACAGCCCACATGAGCTTTCAACTCAACCTCTGTGCTCTGCAAAGTGACAACGTGGCCTCTGCCACTCCCCAGGATGGGTTGAAAACTCTGTAGTTTGCAGAGAAACATGCTGCGTCAGGCACAACCAGGCCCCACATAAAGTCAATACTTGTATGAAAACAAATAAAATCTTAGAGTACGAGGCAGAGGCTAAAGAATGCCTTCACCTCTTTCCTTCAAGCAACTATTCTGTTAACTTAAAAGACTACATAGGTGATCTTACTCCATTCTTTCTCTACAGGTCAAATACTTGTCATAGGAGACACCCTAGTTAATATTAAACTAAAAATTAATAGATTAGATAACTATTACATGCTTTTAGTGCCAATTAATTTAATAGCTTTTTTTTTTTTTAACAGGGTAGATGAATATAGAAGCAGTTTGCTGTGCCTGTGTGAGCTCTCAGATAGGTCTCTTGTGTTACAACTACCAATTGACTGGGCTGACACATGTAATCCCCTTTGGATTGCCCAGCAATATGATGTCAGAAAGAAGGCCTTCAAACAGGGCTATTAAGAAGCACATTAAACATGTCCTTGTTGTAAGCTTTATGCTAGCTTATACTAGAATAACAGTGATACAGTGGTATTTGTTTGAAAATGGAAGGATTATATGGTCTTTGTAAAATGAGGAATTTAGTGTTGGGGAGGGGCAGTGGGATGGTGATTTATTTTTTGTTTATGCTTCTCTGAACCCTTTGATATGTCAACTTCTGTCACTAACCACTAGACCACTTGTGATTTCTTGTATCGACGAAGATGAAATACATACTGCCTCAAATAATTTATGTCAAATATTGAAGGGCATAGATGGCAGTGTTTACTGTGAGATTATAATGAGAATTGAAGTGGGGTCTTCAGAAATCCATAGGTAGTTTATTGTTAAAGAGAGCGCATGACGCATTCTAGCCTTTAATTGTCATGTGGATATGCTTTGCTTTCGTCTTCTGCTGAAAACAAATTGCAGAATAAGAGTGATACCTCAGATGAGAGGTTTCACCATGACCCTTCGTGCTTATTAATATTGCTTTAAGAGTGCCATACCTTCTCTTGGGTCAGATTCTGGTGCAGAAGTGAGAGATGCTTTAACATTTGTTTGCTTTTCATGAAGAAAAACACAAAGAGTAGTAGCTTATACATATATACACACACATTACAAGTATGGGATGAGAGTCAATAAGATTTGTAGTATTTACAAAACTGCACAATAAAGGACACCAGAGGATTCTATAGCGTAATTTAACACTGTCAACTCTGAAATGAAATTAAGCCATTCTGGAGATCTCTTTGAAATGCACCAACATCCTCTCCACTCTGCTTTCTTTTATCTTACAATGCCAAGGTAACATTCTCAAATGGTTAAACAACTGCTGTGCATGTGTTACATAGATGTGCTTTGTTATCTCATGTTGCTTCTCACAAAGAGAGAAATGTCATTGCTAGCCTGAATCTAGTTGTTGAATATGTTCTTGAGAAAAATCAAAGCTATCATAAAATTGATATGAATTATTTGCAGAGTCTGCTTTTCCTTCTGCTTTAAAGTCGTGTAATCAAAGAAGAGATTCCTCAAAATTACTCATCTTTAGTGGTTCAGCGTAGTGATTGTAGCCCTCCTCTGTGACTACTTCACAATTTCTCATAACATGTGAATTAGGGAGAATGTGGTGAACATAGGAAGCATTGATTGGTGGCTTGGGTTTTTTTTTTTTGGTAGGATGTGTGATTAGATTTTTGTACACCCTGATATAGAAAACTGAGGAAGCCCAAAGTACAAATTATCAATATAAGCGAATTTAATAAATTAATTACGCATAGATTCTCTTGTGACTATTAAGCATGATGACCTTGATATGATCACTATTTCAAGGAGACCATAACCCAGAATGGCTAGGAAGTTGGGAAGGAACTCTGTATTTGATTTGCGCATAAACTCTTTCCCTACTGGCCACCATCAGAGATGGGATGCTGGGATAAACTGGTTTGATTCTGCATGGCTGCTCTTACATTCCATTTGATACCACAGAAAACTCAAAGATTTGTCATTCTGAATAATGAATTGTGTCTTTCTAAGCTTACCAGTGATAATAAAATACCATCATAAAATGTTTAGTATGTTATATAATGCTATGTGCTACCTAAATTCTATACTTGAGGTGCACTCAGCACTTACACTCTTACATAGAAAATGGGGACTATTTGGAGGCTGGTTTTGGAAGGGAAATTTTTGTGGATTTGAGATAAATGCTGATTGCTGCTGCATACTCATGGCTGCTGGAGTTGGCAGAGTGGTTTTGTTTGTGCTACCTAGATTCCTTTCAAAGAGAAGGGAAACTTCAACGTGCACAGCCCCCCAATGGCCTGTAAAGGTCTAAACCAGTGACTGATGTTTCAGACAGCTTCAAACCGCCTGTGCGGTGGAGTCCAGGTCAGAGGCTCAGCCTACATCTTCAAGGCAAAATTCCCAGACAAAGTGTATAGCATAGGCAGAAGGACCCAGCCCTAACGGCTATCCTATACTGAGTCATTCCTAAGAGTTCATATTAAACTCTTTTTCAAATCACACATAGCTGAAAAAGCTCACCAGTTGCCTAAATCAAAAAATTGGACCCCATGAACATTGTACTGCTAAAGATGCAAGTGACTTAAAGCAGCAGGCACCTAGAGTTTTCTTCTGGGCATATCAGAAGCATCCTGGTCCTAATAATAACACCGAGCAAGACAACTTATTTACAACTAAGCACAAGCACATCCTCAAAGTAAAGCCCACCTCTCACAAATCTCTTATGAATATGTCCACTTCATGGAGATTCATGCAAGGCACACACAAGTCTCAAGAGTTAAGTGGTGCAGAGTGCGAAAAAAAGAGATATAAATCACTCTTGCAAGGTATAAGTCCCTACAGAGTTGTAAAGTTGGAGAGTTGAAACACGAAATAGAAACCATGGTTGAGAGGAATTTATAGAATCATAGAATGATTTGGGTTGGAAGGGACCTTAAAGATCATCCATTTCCAACCTCCCTGCCATGGGCAGGGACACCTCCCACTAGGCCAGGCTGCTCAAGACCCCATCCAGCCTGGCCCTGAACACTTCCAGGGAGGGAGCACCACAGCCTCCCAGAGCAGCCTCTTCCAGTGTTCCACCACTTACTGTGGAGAATTTCTTCCTAACGTCTATTCTAAATCTTCCCCCTTCCAATTCAAAGCCATTCCCCCTCGTACTATCACTACATGTCTTTGCAAAATGTCCCTCCTCACCTTTCTTGTAGGCCCATTTCAGGTACCGGAAGGCTGCTATGAACTCTCACTGAAACCTTCTCTTCTGCAGGCTGAACAAGCTCAACTCTCTCAGCCTGTCTTCATAACAGAGATGCTCCAGACATCTTTTTAGTCCTGTGATCATTTGCATGGGCCTCCTCTGGACCCATTCTAACCATTCCGGATCCTTCTTATGTTGAGGATTCCAGAACTGGACATAGGACTTCACATGGGGTCTCATTAGAGCAGAGTAGAGGGAGAGAATCACCTCCCTTGACCCACTGGCTACTCTTCTTTTGATGCAGCCCAGGACATGGTTAGCATTCTGGGCTTTGAATGCACATTGCTGGTTCATGTCCAGCTTCTCAACAAGGAGCAATCCCAAGCCCTTCTCCATATAAGGCTGCTCTGAATCATATTGTCCCCTATTCTGTTTTGAAGCCGCAGATTGCCCTGACCCACGTGTAAGACCTTACCCTTGGCCTTCTTGAACTTCATCATGTTTACACAGTTCCACTTCTCCAGCTTGTCCAGATCCCTCTGGATGACATCCTGTCATTCTGGTGTGACAACTGCTGCACTCAGCTTGGTGTCATCTGCAAACTTGCTGAGGGTGCACTTGATCTTGCTGTCTGTGTCATTGATGAAAATATTAAACAGCATTGGTCCCCATAGACCCCTGAGGGACACCACTTGCTACAAATCTCCATCTGGACATCGAGCTGTGGACCACTACTCTCTGAATGTGACCATCTGACCAATTCCTTATTCCTCAGTCCAATCTACTACATGAAATCAGACTGTTTCCAACTGGGGATGATTTCAACCATGACTTCAATAGAGACCTAAAAACCTCCAGGGACAGAGTTTCTACAGCCTCTCTGGGCACCTGTTCCAGTGCTGCACCACCCTCCAATTGCACTTTTTTCCTAATGTCTGACCTGAACATGCCAAACTGCAGTCTGTGACATTGTTCCTTCTTACATTGTCTAGCACCACTGAGAGGAGTTTGCCTCTGTCACTTTTGTAACTCTCTCAAGTAGGTGTCAACTGGTGTTATATAACCCTTTATCCTATTTGCCAGACTAAACAAACCCAGCTCCTCTAGCCTCTCCCTCTGAGTCATGTGCTCTTGGCCCTTGGCCATGTTGTAAGCTCTCTGCTTGGGCTTCTCCAAGAATCTCACCTCTTTTCTGAACTGTCCCTAAGCTCATGCTTCTATACCAGCCCACTGTGCTGCCCAGAGGACAGTTGTGGAGTATCATGTTTTTTACAGAGGTCTGTGCCATGTGACAGCAAGTTGTAACTGTTAATTGGGAACCCTGTGTTTGCTAGAGATTGAAAGTGCAAAAATTAGAGTTTGGAAACCTAGCTGTCTAAATTCAAAAGGAAACTGCACAGGATGCAATATTGAAGACTGGTGACAGTGGTGCAAATAACTGACTTTTCCTGTCCTTGGTAAAACGTGTTACTGTGGTGCATAATGCTAAGCAGTCACCTTTACCACCATAGGCTTTATGTCCATAATACATTACGATTTTACTCTTTAAAACACTTACCTTTTGGCAGTGTACCTAACCTTCATAAGGAGCTGTTATTCCAAGAGCTGACACATTTGCTGACTGAGCCAACAGTTGCATGACACTGATGAACTACAAAAAAGGCAAAATAAGCACCTGTGGTCACTGCTGTTCCAGACTTGGCAAATCAATGCATTGGGATCCTTCGCTGGCACTTGTAGGTGGCGTTACAAAGCTGTCCTTGCACCATTATACTGAAGCAGCTTATGGAGGTTTTCTCACTGGTTTGTCAGGGTTTGTTCTTGAACATGTGCTATCTGTATCAGGACCTGATGTGATTTTTTTCTGTGTTAGATCAGAGTAGGCATTCACAGTCCTGTAGCAATTGTTGGTGTAAATACTCTATGAAAAGCTACTCTGGGTCAGTAAGTTTCTTCACCGTTCTTATGTCTGCCCCACAGACATGATAGCTTACCTTTCTCTAATATAATAAAGTCCCTATTGGAAAAGAATTCCCTCTATATAAATAGATTTAATGAAGTGGTGAAGATCTTTGTCATACCACCCCCTTATTGTCCTGATGTCAACAACCTACCTAAACTGTCTGTAGACAAAGGCATAACTTACCTTTCTGGCATGAGTAGGTAAATTCCTGTGCCCATGCTGCAATAGCTGCTGATGTCACCAGAGTGTGCATCTGTAACTAAAAGTAAGATTTTCAGGAGAACCACATGATGGCTCAGATGCCAAAGAAGGTTAGTCATCATCACCTTGCTTTCAAAAAGGTGAGGGTCTCATAACTAAGGCATGGAGGAAGGAGTGAAGCATTGTTCTTTCCAGCCCCCTGACCATGACAGCCTGTGCAAGGGAAAGGGTGCTTTGAGGGAGTCAATTAATCTCCATGATTTAATAAAGACTGGGGAAAACAACAACAAGAAAAGGATGCATCCTTAACAAAGAGAACCGGAAATTACTTATAGACAGTATGGGAGCCGTTCAGGTGCCTAATCATAAGCATTTAGTGTCATTTTTGATGCCTGAGGCCACCTGAAACATCCACACAGGACTGGCAGATATGACGCATGATCTATGAAAGACCTATTCCCTTTCAGAGAAGCAGCTGAGGGCCAGATGCAATACCCTAAGGCATCAAAAATGGCGCTAGACGTGTATGTTTAGGCAGCTGAATCCCACCCTGTGCTTCCAGACTTGTGATGAATAAACCTCTTTTTAATTGTCTCAGTCTCAGATCCTGGGTTCTTGAGGTGCTTTCCCTAGGGCTCAGCGGTGTGCGGTATCAGCAGATTTCATTGGTTTAACTTGGATAGAGTTGTTACAGTCCTTTGTTATGTATTTTAAAAACTGGTTTTAGGCTATGAAATCATGAAGCTGTTTCTGCTTTCATAGGCTGTGTGCATAATCCAGGTGAGACCAAAGGTTTTCCTCACCACAAGACGTTAATGTGATTACTCCAAATCCTGTCTCCTTTGAATACCTATTCTGTCACATCTCCCCATCAGGGGCCTGTTGTCAAATAGCCAGATTTGCTTGGAATGATACTGGAGAACACACCCCTGCTGCAGTTGTTCTGTCAGATAGTTAAAGAGAAGCTAAGAGCTTGTAGGAACTTTCTCATTTTTTGTTGAACCACACAATTCTTTATATCCCTATTCAATATGTATGGTGAGGAAGAAATTTGGCTACTGCTTACATTGTACAGGGGGAAAGAGGAGGGAAGAATTGAATTAGTTACTTATATGTATTACCCTGATGCTGTGAGGTGAGAAATATTGCTTCCGTTTGGATTTTGTGGTACATACTTACAGAAAGGTTATAAAGAATCCATCCGAAAATGAAAATTTTCCAGGAAGGGCATATTTTTACCTCATACCTCCAAAGGTGGAGGCTCTGGCTCTCTTCCAGTGTTTTGGAAGGACACACTGCTGACAGCCCCTGAAAATAATACATGTTTTGGGCACGAGACAGGCACTAAAATATGTACCTGTTTTTCTAGCCTAATACATTAACAGATATGTAAACAGATAATACTATTAATTTTTTTTAATCTTTTGCTGGGGCAACTTCTTTAATGATAAGTTAAAGAAAGCTGAATGGGGGATAAGTTGTGACATGGTGGCTGTTACACCACACTTGATGCTTATTTCAGCATTGAGAAGGAAGCTCAGAAAGATTAGCTGAGACTGGACAAGTAAGGAAGAAACAGGGGTAGAAGAATAATTAGAGAATTAGAGAATTAAAGAAAAACAGTTAAGGTTCAATGGACAGGTCTAAGCTGCTGTTAGTGAGGGATGTGGAGAGACAGATACATTTGCCATATACTGTACTGCATTGCAGGAAAGAAAGCAATGAACACACATGAGTTTTGGAATTTAATTTTTAGTAAGCATGAATAACAGTCAAGGGGTATAAAAGAGCTGAAATATGTACAATTCTTTCACTGTCCACTTTTCCCTGCTCCTCAATTTGCCTTTCTGATGAGCACAATCAGAACTGTGGGTCATGCATGGGGTTAAATCTCAAGGTTGTTGCAATTGAAATCCCTATCACAGCTGTTAATACCTGCTGTTGGGAGGCTTTTGGAAAAGCTGCAGACAACCACTGGTGAGCAAGCACTTAAGGTCCTCAAAAATATTTTCAAGAAGTTTTAGGAATGCTTTGGGTTAACTTATTTAACATTTGAATATAGAAAGCAGTAAATGTATTGATAATCCTTTCAAATATTTATATGTTGCTGTATTCTTCAACATACATTCCCCTCTGATTTTATTATAGTCTCTAGGTTTCTGCAGAGCCTAAGGAAAATGAAATCCAGATGCTTCCAAGCTTCCTTAAGGAAGCACTAGTTCAGGAACCTTTGTAGACAGGTGCAGTTGTAGTTGTTGAGCCTGCAACTAATGACTCCCTTGGTTTTGTGTGAAACAGGGAATATGAAGTTTAACATGGCATTGGCACTCAGACACTGTCTTCACAGCAGACACATGTCTAACTGCTTTGTTACTTAGGCACTGAATTGAAAGGCTGCTTCCAAGTCCTATTTATAGTCTTTTCACTGACTGCTTTGATGGGCCCAGCTCTCAAGGCAGGCAATGTACGGTGACGCAAGGCTGCTTGTCCTCCTTGAGCAATGACAGTAAAACCCCAGAAAGGATTACAGTGCACGTTCTGCTCACGCCATACTCCTGCATCCAGGGATATGTAGGTCTAATGAAGAACAAGCTGTGATTTCATCACTGCTTTAAGCAAAACTCTGTGCAAGTTATTGTTGAAAGGTGCAGTTTTGCCTTCTCCTTTGTCCAAACACAGGTTCCTGATTCCTCCATTGTGCCCGCACTCATGCAAACCCCAGTGAGTGTGGAAGAATTACCATGCTCCCTAAATTGATTTTAGGGAACCCTTCTGTCTCATTGCTTGCCTGCCTGGACATTGGTCCTGGCAGCGTGGGAGCACTCAGCAGGAGGAAATGGAGAGAGTAAAGAAAGAAACCTCTTGTGAAAACAGCTTCCAATTATTTCTGCTTGAAACTACCTCAACTCTCCAGCTGCAGCTCCTTTGCCCTGTTTGTTCCCATGTTTAATGCACCCTAACTAAAATCTTTCTCCTCTGTTTTTTCTAACTTTCTTTGGACTTTCTTTTGTTTCATAACAATAAAATGTTGCAATAAAAGCCTAAGGGCTACACATTTGGATACAAATGTGCTCTGACTTTGTGTTTGTACTTTTTGATGCTCCACTTCTCAGTTTGCTTTTACATGCAGTGTTGAGGCGCAGCAAGGAAATCCTATGGGCTGCACCGCTTGAATAAGATATTCTGTTGCCCTCCATGGGCCTGGCATCCAATCCTACATGACTGTTGGATTACATTTGCTTGTTGACTCTGGGACTGGTGTTGCACAGCCAATATGTTCCACTTAAAATAGGGAAGGTGGAAATAATCAGCTCATTAATTTCTGTGGCCTATTCAGCCTCACATCTTCATTTCATCTCTCATGATGCCATTCCAGTCTGGATTGGTGGCTACAGAACACAAGAGGTCTGGGTGAAATCACCTGTTTGGGGCTAGCACTAGAAACTGGGAGGCTAAACTGAGAAAAGATGCCTCTTATTTGTAAGCTCTCACAGTTACTCACCATCTGCAATGCTATTTGGAGCTCGTTGGAAACTTGGTCTACCCAGCAGAGCAACCATGATACTTTTACAGCTTCTCACTTACTTGAACTTTTCTTTTACCAGACCTATTAGTAGGCTGGAGCTTCAGTGGTTTTAATTGCTTGACCTTTTGCCACGTTATCTGCAGATCTGATCTTTATGATCACAGAGGAAGGGAATGCCAGCTTTATGAATATTCTGAAGCAACTCTGCTTTATTCTCTCTTCATTAAGATTCTACATACTCCTGATTAACCCTCGTCTAACCAAAAGTACATTGACCTATTACAACTGAAAAGTTTTGAATGTGGCCTTAGCCAAGCAAGTTATTTTGTTGTTGTTTCTTTTAGTGATATTCTATTTTTTCCTCTTAAAATTGAGCACCCGTAGAGTAATAAAAACTGCTGAATTTCATGCATAAGCTCTGAAATCAGGAAGCAGGAATGTTCTGAATACTCTGCTTATCTAAGGGGATGTTCTGTCTGTAAATTGTCTTATTGACAGCAGATCTATTACTACTCCCCTGCGCATAGAGAGGACTGGTTAAGAGCATATGTAACTTTGAGATTTGCCATTGAGGAGAAGGGTGCAATCTGGCTTTTCTTCCTGTGATGATGAGCATCTTAACAGCAGCCAGGGGTGTCATTGTCACACCATCCATCAACTGCCTTCCGTCCCTCTTAGCTGAACCCATGAATTAAGTAACTGTGGTTAAAAAGCAATAAAATTAAAAGTTGTAATGGGGAGTCATTGGCAAAAGGGTAACAATGCCCTGGCCATATATCTTTTAACTAGCTAAATATAACCATAGGTTTCCATAAGTTCAAAGAGTGGTGGCCTGGAGATGAATACAACTGTTCCAACTGAGTTCTGGGCTAGGAGCCAGAAGATTGTTAAAACACCTTAGAACATGCTTATTCCCTCTTAGAACATTTTTTGGTACTTGCTCTATTAGTATGGATTTTATTTTCCCACCAAACGAGTTCTCTGCCTTTGAACCATAAACAATAATGGCACATCTGTCTCTAGGCTGCTGTACTTTGAAAACCAATGCTAAGGACACAGAGGGGTAGATTTTCAAAGCATTGCGTAGGAGTTTGTACCAGGAGCCTAGCCAAATATTTTTCACTCATACTCATCCCTGAGCCTAAGCTTTCCTTGCGCATTAGAAGGCTCTGTTTGGTCTGCCCACATGGGGACATTTCAGAGAGCTTTTACCTCCAGGGATAGAGCTTTAGCTGGTCAGAAAAGCCTATAAATAGGGTTTTGCTGATTACCTTTTAAATCTAGTAATGGATCTTTCCTCTGATCTTTTTTTTTTTATTTCAAGTTTCTAGATTTTCTTCATTTGTATGTGATTCTCAGATTTTGCTGAATTATTTACCATTAGGCTATGATTTGACTAAAATCCCTGATAACACTTACACAGGTGTTGTGAAGTGATTGCTGCCATATATGCTGATCATAACTGCATCAATGCTAGTTTCACCCACCTGTTTTCTATGCTGGGGAGTTAGATGGCAGCCTTGTGGCAACCAGACCATTTTGTGCTGTGCTCCTGCGGCCACTGTGGTAAAGCAGCAGATAAAGTAATTAATTGAAAAAGCCTCTTTGCATATTGTGTACCACTGATAGTGAGCTTTCTGGTTCTATAAATCAGCACCACTCCGTCATGCCTTCCTGAGTATAAGTGATCTAGCTCTGAGGATGCTTCCTTACCCATTGGCTGAGAACATAAAAATATAATGTTTCAGTGGTATGAATAGCCACTATAGAGGAACATGGGCAGCTTTCAGTTATAAAGATTGGTCATGCTACTGGGAGTGACTTTGTTTTTTGCTTTTTTTCTTTTTTTTTCTTTAACTACTTCTAATAAGAGAAATACGTTTTTGAATAGACTTCTGATATTAATCCAAGTGGCTTGAGTTGCGATTCAGTAAACAGATCTTTGTCCTTAGCTCTCTCTGTTTTTTTGGAAGGACTTTACTCTGCTTTGGAAATTTCCCTTTTCAAAGACTGTCTCACATTGTTTCTTTGCAGATGTAACCCATCAATACTTTCTGTATCACAACAAACTCTTCTTCCAGTTGCTACTGTTCCAAGCTTATTTGATTTTGAGGTACTTCTTGCCATGGGGGTGTTATCATTTTTCACAGTTGAGAATCTCCTTTGATGAAGTCAGCTCAAAGTTCTGTCTTTGGGTGGTTTCCCAGGAAAAACCTTTTGGCTACTAGCAATTTTCCATTTAAAAATGTTTGCTGGTTGAATTCAATTAGTGTCCTTGGAAACTTCTGATCCTTATAGATACCATCATTCTAGGATTTTCACTGCTAGATCTCAGGCATCTTTTTGTGTTATTGAAGGTCAAGGCCAATAGAATTCCTGTGTTGAAATCCTGTTCCTTTTTCACAGAGACATCATGATGCAAGGAAAGGAAAACTTGTGGATCAGCCAGCTAGCTGGGGTGAAGATGACTGAATCCTTGCAAGGAGTATTCATGGCAGTGGAAATCTCTGGGTTTATCAATTGCCTGACATGCCACAGGTGTGACTTGGTAAAGTTGGATCACGCTTTTTTGAAGCTTCTACTGAGGAAACAAATGATTTGTGAATAGTCTATGTCATGAATAATAATAATAATAAAAAAATCAGAACTCAAACACTTGCGAAGTTCACTCATTAACTACCAGTTCCTGGACTGGATTTCATCCCTGTGTGTTCAGAGGTTTTCAAGTAACAGCATAAGTGTTCCATATGCATGGTACATGACGTAAGATCATTTAAGTATTTTTCCAGTCATTTATTCTCACAACATTCCCAAATAGATCCTCTACTTTTTTTTTGAGTAACAGACACATCTATCATCAAAATGTAAGAATGGATAATAAGCAGACCTTCAAATGACAAGAAACCTTCCATCTTCTGACGTGAGAACTCATTACATCTGCCTGTTATTAAATAAGTCTCATAACAATATTTTAATATGATTAAAGATGCTGTGCCTCTCTTGTTAAGAACTTGGGAAATTAATCTGGGTAGGGCATTAATGTACTGGAGAAGGAAGGCATGTGAATCTTTTCTTTATTATTATTAGTTTCTTTCTTTGTTACTGGTTGTATCAGTGCCTTATCAGTTAAGTGCAGGAGCTTAACAATGGGTTCTCTCAGCAAAGCCCTCTCTTTTCGCTGGGAGAGGTTAAAGAACAAACACATTGCTCTGAGCTTTTAAAAGCTTGATTTCAATTACATGGTAGTAGGGCAAAGCTCTCAAACACACAAAACTTTGACTTTGTAAAGATTGTGACCTCCTAATTACACGTGCTTTAAGGAGAAAAAAATGTACTTGACATGTCCCACTGCTGTTTCCATGCACCAGGAGCTGTGTGTATTGGGAATACGGGAGGGTAGGAAGGGAGGCAGTGACATTCGTGAAGGGATGGAGGAAAAGAGTTCCTCTGGGAAAGCAAAGATTTGCTGTTTGACTGGTAAGAATTTAAAAGATAAATATATCCCTTATCATAGAATGATAAACAGCGAGGTCCAGGAAAGGCTCTTTGAATAATTGAGGCTGATCTCTTGCATTTTGCAAGGCTATTTGCCTTTGCATTCCTATTAACATCTTATAGGATCTTATCTTTACTATTGTTTGTTTGTGGTAGTACCCACAATGTTATAGGCACTTTCTAGACTTTGAGGAAGAGCTGCTGCTTTCTGTCTCCGGGTGGACAGACAGACAGAGGTCATGACAGTGGAGTGACAAAAGGACATTTCTCTGCAAACTGAGGTCCACTGTAGCTGGCATGGATCTTACGAAGGGGAGTTAAGGAGGTTGTTTCTTCCCTGTCCCGCTTTGCCCTTCACTTGTCTGGAAGCGGAGTAACCACTGCCACTGTGCAGCTTTCACATGGGGCTGCCTCTGCCCCCAGACAAGCAGGAATCAGCTAAATAAGGGGAAAAAAAATGAGTGTAGGAGAATGCAGAATAGGTGTGGGTCCCCAACAGGTTTTCCATCTCGACGAAGATACTTTATAAGGCTAGTTAGAGAAGTAAGATGCCCACTGAAAACGAACAGGATCTGGATTCCTACCCGTCCTTTGAAAATCCACCCTATATTTTAACAGATAGAAACCGATAAGGCTACGCCACTGATATTGCCCATGGCACTGCTTAAAAAGAAAAAAAACTCAAAGCAATGCAAGACACAGAGATGAACACTGTTTAGCACTGAACTGCACAGTTTAGTCCAGGCTGAAATTCAGTTTTCATTCTAAAACCTTCTATAGGACTTTGCCTTTGATTCTATTGGAGGGAAAGGAAATAACATTCCTAAACATAAAGGGAGATGCCAGATTCCTGGTCTTTCATATCTTGACCTGTTTTTCAATACATCAGTCTCTCTGGAAGTTGTATCGAGGTAAATGCAGCATATAGAGTTTTGGAAGTAAAACGAATCTGAAAGACGCACACAAAACTAAATCAAACCACCAGAAAAGGTGTTTTAGTTTCTAGAAGACACAGCAGAGGTCAAATCAGATGGAATAATAAAGAAGCCCAGAAAATATCCCAGTAATTACGCAATTTATCCCCTGTTCTGTTTGTAGTGCTGGTCTCTTGTCCGTGCTCTGGTGGTGCAAGGGGCAAACCCGTGCTCTCCCTCCCAGCTGCGCATCTCCCTCATTGTAGTCGCACAACAGGCCTAGAGTGGGCTGGCCAGCATGATATGTTTCTTGGAGTGAGTGGACTCCTGTCACCATGTCATAAGTCTCTCTTTATGGTTTCTCACCTGCTCTTAAACTGTAGCAGCCGTGAAGTAAGAACTTGGTGTGATATAACAGGGGAGGGAAGGAGTTAAAAATCTTTCTTTTTTTGATGCTGGCTCCACTATTTGAGTGAGCAGGATCTGTCTATCAGGGCTGGGCATTGTAATGTATTCCATCTATCGATAAGGAGGCAAAATAACATTTCTAAACTGTTCAGGGTGTTTGCGGAATGCCAAGGCACTCCAGTGGCCTTTTATACAGAGCAGTGCTGATGATAAATCATAAGAGATATTCTAGAAGTTCTTATTTGCTTGTGGTAGTATCTGATTTACTGGAAAGCTCACAGATTTCCCAAGGTAGGCAAAGAGGCCATTCAGCAAATTTTCCCTCTACTTGAAAGGCAGTTTTGAAATAATTTTAAACCTAAGTACCTAATGAAAATACAACATAGTCCCCACCACTTCCCACAGTGCTACCATCCAGTCTCATGCTCAGGCAGTGGAGCAAATAGCGTTCATAGGTTATTTTGCCCTACGTGGTTTCAGGCTGTTTACTCCTACAAATGCCTTCCAAGGAGGGCAGGAGCCTGCCCACTAAGGAATAAATGCAGGAACAGAACCTCCTGTGCAAATATTAGTGTTCAGCATCTACTGTAGCCCCACTGAATATGTTCATAACACATACAATTCAAACGAAAAGGTTATGTGCAGTACATGGACATGTACTGACATGGCCCATGTGTTTCATGTGGAAGCACATTCACTATCCTAAAGTAAATGTTGTCATCAAAAAAACACCTCATTTTCCTGATATTATTGATGCGGAGGACTCACAGAAAAAATAAATCAGGTTTATCTGGAAAACAGAAAAAGTTTCACCTAATTCTCATGGAGCTTATTCCAAAATGTTTTCCTAAGTTTCTCTGCTAGGAGGCAACTATGTCAATAAATTACTTGGAAGCACGACACTCACTGCAAGGATTCAGCATGTGGTTTGTACATTCCTGTGCAAGAGGAAGGTGGAGATACTCCAAAAAGTACCTGTAAAATAACTTTTAAATAAGGAAAGTTTTCCCTAAGTTCAACTGCAGGTTTGCTTATGCCTAAAACTGAAAGGTTTATATCCCTTTCTAAATGCCTGGAGTAAAATCTAGCTTCCAGTGACATTAATAGCAATTTTGCTATTACTAATGACCTGAAAACATCTTTGTTACCATTTTCTTCCTTTTCTTCACACTATCGTTGTGTTCAGTATTCAAATATTGAGACATTTTTAATAATATTTACCTAACTGAATGAATTTAATGTATCACTGACAGCAGCCACCACTATGTGCAGTATTGGGATGCTGAATAAAAGACAACAGTGATCTCGTGAGACTGTAGGGTGCTGTATGTTTACATATGAAAGCAGGTTCAATATGCACTACATTGTGGTGTCTCTAAGATGCCTCTCTTCATTGTTTGTTACTCCAAGAGCCTTCTTACGTTCTCAGAGCAGCTCCTTATGCATATGCATATCTTCTCATAATAATGCCATGAGACTGCTAATCTATTCTCCTTCAAACTGCTCCTTAAAACTCACTTTTTCTGTGGTGGCTGGAAAATATCTGACAATAGTCGAGCAGCTGGTGTGCTGCTAGTTATTCTACTGAAGATGATAAATATGCTGTTACCCTGACTCCTTTATTTCCCTTTACATTGTATCCACCTGTTGTTTTCATCCCATGATAAAATGGTGAGATCTTTAGAGGAGAAACTGTTAGGATTTTTAAAAACACATATGTGTCACCTAACATGGTTCTCTAAGCAAGGTCTCTCCTTACTACCACAATAATTACAGACATATTATCTTCGCAATTTGTATTCTTTCACAAATGAAACATCCCATGTTCTTTATAAACACACTGTCGTGTTTGCATCAGCATCTGCTCTGCCCACTGCAAAGTAACAAAGAAGGCAGAAAATATTGGTCTTGGGGAGTGGCTGCGAGTGGTGGAGAGGAGGAGCAGGATGTTCTCTCCATTTAGATGAGGTGCAGTGATAATTGCCATAAATCTGTGATCAGTGGCACTTTCTCAATCCCTTCTCCACTCCCCTTTCCTTGTGACCAGCCTGAGCCTCTCTCGCTCTGCCCCTGGGTCTCCAGGCATTTCCTCCCTGGCTGGAAGGCAGGGGACTTGGCAGACCCCAAGTACTCACAATGGCAAGCCCTTCCCTTCCCCAGTGTATGGAAGAGTGGCGCAGAAGGAGCCTCTCCAACATAAAACCTGGTATCCTTGCCAAAAGGCCTGCAGCAATTTCAGTTTCAAGCAGCATCAAGGCACAAGTTGTGTACACTGTTTTATTTGCATTTGGCACTTTATGCCCTGGAGTAGATGTGGTTAGGTATTCCTTCTGTCAAGGTCCAGCCTGCATGCAGACCTGATTCCTCTTCAAATCTGGTCAGCCTGTGTTAGATAATTTCTCCCTTTCTGTGAAGTAGATATTTATTTTGTATTTGTCACCATTTCAAAGTGGACTTATTTTTTGAAATTTCTCAATCACAGAATTGTGTTTTTATGTGAGGCTCTCAGCTTTCAGTTTTTCACAAAAGAACTTTCTAGTCCACCTCTTTGCAGAGGAGAGATTGAAACTACCACTTCTGAGGTGAGCCAGCAAATGCAAGAAGCAGCATGCTATTATGATGTTTGTAAAACTGGGCTATCTTCAGCCCATTACATATTTAATATGACAATCCAAATGTACTCTTGTGTTGGAAAATACTAAAAGAGTGAAATATCTTGTTTTTTCTCACTTTAATATTTCCTTTGTAAAATCTGAAATTTTAATTAAGATATTAATCCACAAAACAGGGTATGTCTCTGACACCTTGCGTAACAGCTGTTATGACAACGAGTTATAATCAAATTTGGAAAGGAAGTTCATTTTCTGTTTAAAGTGGACAATTATCTTGTAGAAATGTTTGTGAAAAGCCATCTATTAGATCGGTTTCAAAATTGAAGGTGTCAGTGATTTTGCACTTACCCAATCTGGAATTTGAAACTGCACAGATCGCATGACTTTCATGACTAGTCACAATGAAACAAAACAACCCAAATTTCATATCAGCGAGCCATCAGAACAATCAAAGAATAAACAGATATTTTTTAATGTAAAGGATGAGCAATCTTGAGAAAACTACAAAATTTTAGTATGCAGGCTGAAATCATTAACTGCATAGGCTACAAATTACTTTTATTAGGATTACATCTGGGAGTTTGATGATATGTTCACAAAGAGTCAAAAAGAAAAACTTAAACCTCTTCTTTTGTGGTCTTTTAGGCTGCTCATTGTAAATTGGGAAAGACTTTGGAGGGTTCCGTTAAGATCTACTCCAATAACATGCTGCAGTGAAAATAAATTCTTCCATTCAATCCAGTAGGCATAGAATCAAGGATATTAAGAAGCTCATTCAGACTTTTAAAGCACTGACTTAACAGTGAAGATGGAGACAATTTTTATGGATCAGACTTAGAGGACCCGCAATGCCTGCTGATGATTCTGTGAAACAGGACCATTTTCTAGATGTCATTTCAATGGCTGATTTGCCAAGGTGCTGGTGCTGCTGCTGAAATACATAGTACCCCTTAAGGCCTTCAGCACAACACCTTTCAAGTGTTTTGTGTTGGAGGTCACAAGTTCCATGGACAGCAGTCAGAGTAGAAACAAGTCTTTCTTAGCTGTGGAAATTGTTCCCTCAGACTTGCACTCTATTAAAGGGTTTGAAATGGTCCTTGAGCTCAGCTATAGCTTCTTCTAATGTTTTTCCTGGGTGGCATAATGCCTGTCTCTGTATCCAGTCGTCAGTCAAAGGAGGAAGATCTCTAGATCAGCGCTTTGCAGTGCTGTTTGAATGGACATTATCACCTTTTTCTCTTTTTTACCCATTTCTATTTTTCCCAAATTTTTACCTTGGCTTGCTGTCTGAAATCCCTTACCTTCCCATGTACTTCCTAAGACCCATCCTGCTGTTCCAGATTGCTTGCCCTCTCCCCATCTTCATTTCTGTCACCTCAAAATAAGACCAGGTGTCAACAGCAGTTGGCTGTGGCATGATCTGGAAGAGCTCACCGAGGTTCATTCCTCTCTTGCCTTTCCGGTTAGTTGGAACTGTGGCTCACGATGCACATGGGTGAGAAAGCTGACCATTCACATTTCAGTAAATGGAAATGGACTCTATATGACCTTAGATATGCATGAGTGTAGTGTAATTTGCACTCTACTCATGGTTAATAGCCTGCAAAATGGGCAGTGTAACTATAAGACTGAAGAGGAGACTTTGGTAATTATTCTGGAGTGACAAACCATCACATTCAAATGTAATGTATTAATAACCTTATAAAGAAAACTTTGTAACAGATTTGTAAGCCAGCAAGAAAGAGCAAGCAGAAATTGGATATGAGCTTTGTTGCAAATAATTCTCATTGCTGTCAGGGGTACATATTTTATACCAATACTCAGTAAGACATCCATTAGCATCGATGGGAAAATCTGGTAAGCATGAAGACATGAAATAGCTAGTGATTAGTGTGAAAGAAACAACACTTAGCAAAGCAGAAAAGATTATTATCTGTTGCATGTTAATGACCTCTGGATTCTTGGGGCTTTGCATAAAGTCAAAAAGGGGGTGGCATGCTGGGTGGAGTTCACAAAGCCAAGACCATTCAGGAGGCAGGTGAAGGTAATAAAAAGTAATTTCTATGGTGGTCAGCTCACTCACTTAGTGTGCATAATATGTCAATAAGGAATGGGTAGTTATTTGGAAGCATGCACCCATGTTGGGAGGTTGTGCCATACAGATGGGATAATGTGCTTTGCAAAGGAGTTTGTGAAAGACTTACTGATACTTACCGGTATCAGTAGGGCTGTTTTGCTATGGCAAGGTGATATAGGTTCAGATCTACTAGCAGTAGTATTAATGGTTACTACTACTTGAAGCAAGAATGGGGAATGGTAAGATCTCAATATTTCAAAGAATATATAACACAGTGTCCTTTATTGAACTTCTCCAGGAACACTACCAGGGCATCCACTTCAAAAGAATACTTTTTGTAAATTTAAATTATAGTTGAGGCCAATTCCACAGCAATGCAGTGATATTAAGTAGCATAATGTCACATTTTATGCAAACGCTTCTGTCTTTAGAAATACAGGGGAAATTCTATGGGTTAAACCCCAGCAAACCAAAAAATTATTCAATTAATCAGCCGCACTTCTTTTATAAAGCCCCATGCTGAAACTAGAGGCATGAAAAACCTATCTTGTACTTAGATACTGTTCAAATCATTTACCTTGTCATTTTTGAAAGAACAGAGGGGGAAAAAGCAAACCAAAATAATCTTGTGCCAGTAGAAAAAAAAAAAGTTTTCTGTCAGCTGTGGCACGTTTAAACACCCTAAATATTTCATCAGACACTGCACTTACTTCAGTGTTTTAAATAAGATTTAATAAATAGGTGCATGTTCAGACTTGTACAGCCCTACTTTTGTCTGTAGTTGGCAATGTGCTGCTGTATGTATTTGACTGTGCAGTTGGGAATTTTAATTACTTACCTGTTCTATACAGACACTCATTCTCTTTTAACTGTTTATTAAAAAAATAATACCATAATCATTGTGTAAGAAATCTTCCACATATATTGAGCTGCAATATTTTCCATAGAAGGCCCCTACTTCTGAAGGTACCTCCATGTTCCCCTTGCCCCCTTCTCCCAATATCATATCTCTGGAAATCCCACAAACCTGAGATATTCATGCAATTCTGTCACAGGATTTTGTGACCGCTTTGTGTTGAATGTCTTTGCTATTAATTATAAAAAAATCTGAGTTTTTGCTGTCTCCACACCCAAATGAATGACTCAAGTAATGTCTGTCTTATTCTCAAGAAAACAAGTCAAAGCTGGTGGTCTTTCTTCTTCCTGACTTTTTTTTTCCAATTTCTAGACTCACTTGGTAAAAAAAAGTAAGAAAGAGAAAATTGAATAAAGACCACAGCATTTGAGATAAGAGCCAATGATAGCAAGGTGACTGTACCACCTTTGTTCTCTGATTGGGTTCCTGATAATGACATCCATTATTTATAATTTTGCAGTACCTAGAGACTAAATGTGCCCAAAACACTGTTTTATATAACAAATTCATGTTCGTTGAGGAAAAATAATTACAACCCTATATATAGTCCTTAATTTTAAGTTAATGGCCAGTGAACCGGTCAAAGTCAGACCCTGGCGCCTCATGAAGTTTGCATGTTAGTCACAGCCGTGTTTCTCTCTTCGCTGCTAGAGAAGCAGCCTAGCTTGAACTATGTGCCTGATTTTTCGATACCTCCTGTGAGATGAATATCATCGTAAGGGTGCATTGATAAAAAGACGGCTGTAGACACATACATTCTAAGGGCTCCTCTCCAAGTTCACCAGTCTTAAGGTATCTCTGCAATCTGTCCCAGATACGGCAATTTCTGAGTTAATGTATTTTACAATTTAGCAACAGAAGAGTGAAGTGGAAGAGTAGAAAGGTTTCTGATCTAATTCATGCTATGTCAGACCACCAGAAACTACGGTTGTCCTAAAGCAATGGATGTTTGCTAACAGCAGTGTATATGTAAAGATACACATAGGCAATTATTTTCCAAATTACATCCTATTTGTGGCTTCATAGCCCAGAATGAGTCCTGAATACAGGGGAGAAACAGCCTAAGAGGTGACTGATGACATAATTTTAAGTTTCTAAAACTTGGGTGCAAGTAGAGTAGATGTAAGGATTTAAGCAAAAAAAAATTATAGATTATCTTTTAAATGTGGCCTTTGATAGTAATGTCCTCACTAGTGGATTTCTGTGTACTTCAAAGGCATTCGATTGAATCTTTAAGGAGTGAAGTATGGCAGGGTGGACAGCTGGCTGAACATGAGTGAGCAATGTGCTCAGGTGGCCAAAAAGGCCAACAGCATCCTGGCTATTATCAAAAATGTGGCCAGCAGGAACAGGAAGTTTTCATGCTCCCGTACTCAGCGTTGGTGAGACTACACTTTGAATACTGTCTTCAGTTCTGGGTGCTTCTCTACTAGAAGGACACTGAGGTGCTGGAGCATGTCCAGAGGAGGGTAACGAAGATGGTGAAGGGTCTGGAGCACAGGTGTTACAAAGAACAGCTGAGGGAACAGGGACTGTTTAGCCAGGAGAAGAGGAGGCTGTCTACAACTACCTAAATGGAGGCAGTAGTGAGGTGGGTGGTGGTCCCTTCTCCCAAGTAACAAGTGATAGGATGAAAGGAAATGTACCAGGGAAGATTTAGGTTGGGTATTGGGATGAATTTCTTTTCTGAAAGAGTCATTGGAACAGACTGCCTGGGAAAGTGGTAGAGTCTCCTTCCCTGGAGGTATTCAAAAATGTGCAGATGTGGCAGTTCATGACATTGCTTAATGGGTGTGATACATTGAGCCGAAGGTTGGACTTGATGATCTTAAAGGTCTTTCTCAGCCTCAATGATTCTATTCTCTAACAGATCCAGACATGTTCATCTGTGAATGTTCTGCCAAAATGTGCTTTGGTCAGATGGGATCAATGGGCCAGACCTTGTACTATTACATACATGAGCATGTTTAGGCCATGTTAATGAGCTGATGAGTAGTACCCAGCCTGAAGCCATACATCATACATAGAGTTTACAATGGATACTCAGCAGATACCCTGAGACTAGCATCATACAGGCTGTGATACGACACTTTACACCTCTGTCTAGAGATACTTGTTCACTATCCAGGTGCATCAGAGTTTAACGAGCTCAGTATTATGCTCAGGTAGGTAGACCATGTCTCTTTGCAAAGCTAAGAAGGGCAGATGTTTTGCAGTATTAATGCAATTTGGCCAGTGCCATCTCGGGAGGCTTCATTGTTATGAGCAGGATGAGCATGTGCTTAGATGGCAACACAGAGTTACTATGGAAGTGGATCCTGCCCTGTCTAGTTATTTTATTTTACTTTGCAGATTCTGTGAAATACCAGACACTTGGTTTGTGATTAGCCAATTTTACCTAGTCTTCAAATTTGTCCAGGGACACTCTCCTCAGAATTAAAATTAGCATGCCTGAATCATAGAATCATAGAATCTTCCAGTTGGAAAAGACCTTTGAGATCATGGAGACCAAATGCACACATCCTCCACTAAACCATGCCCCTCAAAAACACCTCCAGGGATGGTGACTCAAGCACCTCCCTGGGCAGCCTGCTCCAGTGCCTGACCACCTTTTCAGTAAAGAAATCCTTCCTAATATCAAGTCTGAACATCCTCTGTCGCAGTTTATGGCCATTTCCTCTTGTCCTATCACCTCTCACTTGTGAGAAGAAATCAACACTTGCTCTGCCACAGCCTCCTTTCAGGCAGCCGTAGACAGTGATGGGGTCTCCCCTCAGCCTCCTCTTCTCCAAGCTAAACAACCCCAGTTCTCTCAGCCATTCCTCACAGGACTTGTTCTCCAGCCCCTTTACCAGCCTCATTGCCCTTCTCTGGACGCGTTCCAACACCTCAATGCCCTTCTTGTAGTGAGGGGCCCAGAAATGAACACAGTACTCGAGGTGTGGCCTTACCAGTGCTGAGTACAGGGGCACAATCACCTCCCTGGTCCTGCTGGCTGCACTGTTTTTGATACAGATGCCATTGGCCCTCTTGGCCACCTGGGCACACTGCTGGCTCATATTCAACTGGTTGTCAACCAACACCCCCAGGTCCTTCTCCTTCAGGCAACCCTCCAGCCAGTCTTCCCCAAGCCTGTGACTCTGCATGGGGTTGTTGTGTCCAAATGCGGGACTGGGCATTTGGTCTTGTTGAACCTCATCCCTTTGGTCTCAGCCCATCCATCCAGCCTGTCCAGATCCCTCTGCAGAGCCTCCCTTCCTTGAAACAGATCGACACTGCCACCCAGCTTGGTGTTATCTGTAAAATTGTTAAGGGTGCGCTTGATCCCTTCGTCCAGATCATTAATAAATGTAATGAACAGGACTGGACCCAGCACTGAACCCTGGGGAACACCATTCACAACCGCCCTCCAACTGGATTTTACTCCATTTACCACACCCTCTGGGCCCGGCCATTCAGCCAGTTTTTTACTCAGTAGAGGATGTACCCATCCAGGCCAATGGCAGCCAGTTTCTCAATCAGAATATTGTGAGAAATGGTGACAAAGGCTTTACAAAAGTCCAGGTACACCACATCCACAGCTTTTCCCTTGTCCATTAACTGGGTAACCTTGTCATAGAAGGAGATCAGATTGGTCTGGCAGGACCTGCCTTTCACAAACCGATGTTGACTGGGTCTGATCACCTGGCTGTCCTGCGCATGCTGTGTGATTTCGCAGTGTGTGAAATCGCTGTCTGTTTACATGTGTTCATTTAAAAGCTCTAGCTGATTGTCTATAAATATCAATACCCACATCCATTTTAGTTTTCAAAGGATGGCTTCTAATTTTTGTATGCTCCTCGTAAAAAATGAGAGGCTGTTTCTCTGAAAAGGAGAGGGGGAGGGAGGAAATGTCCTTATTTGGATTATTTGTTGTTTTTCCAATTTGAGCGGGTTTTTTCCCCTTCTTCTTGCTTTTCTCACATTTACTGCCTACCTTTACACTTGTTCATTTGTCAGAGAAAGATGTTGTTATCCTGTTGGCCTGTTTGTTATCTCTATGCTTTATTTGCCAGATGACTTCAATATGCTTTAGCACATTTGTGAAAGATATTCTTTTCTTTGAATTTTTTTAAATGTTTGTGCCATATTTTCCAAACCAAAGCTTTTACAGTAGAAATAGTATAAGTAATTCAAATGATACATTTGTTCTCAGACCCCAGGAATCTGGTGACCATTTCTGCTCCACCTTCTGTTCTACCCCCTTTTCTTGTACAAGAAGAGCAGAGAGAGCAGGACAAACTCCTTGGGGGAGAAACAAGACATGTCTTATCCGTCATTCTTCTGGAGTAAGGACAGGCACTGGGAGCATCACTGCCCCTTCCTTTGTCCTCCATGAATTTGAATGCAACAGATAGTCACATCAAGCCATGTTTTGACAGTAGTATGAGTTGGTTTAAAGCAGAAGTATCAGGAAAACTGTACATCAATTTAGTTAGTGATAAAGATGATCTGATAAAGACAAGTATCAATCATGAATGAGCTCGATAGAACAAAATAAAGAAAACAAGGTATATGCTCAATTTTAATAATTTTTCATGAGGAATGTGAGAGCTTCTCATCCTTAAAGTGTTTTCCTTAGTAGGAGATAAGAGATTGAAAAAAAAGAAATAAAACCCCTGAATATTTTGTGATAATTTTTGTAAAGCTTCCTTGCAGTCTAAAGACAGAGTGTGAGTATTCCTCAGAAAAAATAAAACTCAATAATGTTAACCAAAATATTTAGATTTGACTTTATCTGTCCATGAATTAGGCATCTCAACTAGATTATTTGACTCCCTCACTGATTAGTGGCAAGGGACAGGCAATTCCTGCGACATTCACTTCCAAGATCCTCAGCTACCTCAAGTAAGTGGGATTAATTGCCCTTTGAGAATGTTTCCTTTTCTTGGATATAAAGGACATCTGAAGAGATTTTCTATGCATAGTTATCATGTGTGAGTGAGTATTAGGCCTTAAGTTGAGCTGTTTACCTTGGTTCCCTCAACAGTAGAGAGGAAAATATCCATTCCTCCTGTGTCTTACTCACCTTGCCACAATGGGCCGTCACCTATGCCTGTATCTTTCCATCCACTAGAGAAGATATTTGGCAGCAGCCTTAGGCTGGACACCTATGGGAGGGATCACAGTCATCTCAGGTGAAGCTGAAGAGGCAACACAGCCCAGTCTATCCTACTGCCAAGTGAGGTTATATCGTGTTTTGCCCATGCCTAAAGATAGCCTGGAGGGTTCCCAGCAAACTGCAGCTTGGGGGAAATTCCTGTGGGCAGCCTTTGCCCACTTGTTTATCCACCAGCTCAGGCCTTTGAAGTGACAATATGCAGGATTACCACTGTGTGTCCACACTAAATGTACTAAATACATATGACATACACTACATGGTACTACTCTGGCTACTGTGGCTTCATACCTATACATTGTTACTTATAATATCTTTCCTTCCTTTGATGACAGCTTGATTGATATGACTGAAAACTATCTGCAACAAAAATACAAGAGGCAAACGTCAGAAAATTGAAAAAAAAAAATGAGATATTATGTCAGATATTCTATTTGATAGTTTTACCACAGAAAAATCTTTGATTTGGAATCATACTTTCTGGAATTAAGTGGTCCTTCAAAGCAATTTGCCTCTTTCACCTAATATTGGTGTACTATTCCTGCAAGTGCTTAAAGTGCTATCTAAATGTTAATTACTGTTCCTCTATAACTTGGGAAAGCAACCTTTCCTCAACCAGTCCATCAGAGATTGTTTATTGTCTGTAAATGCACCTTGGTTATAATCCTGGACTACTCAGAGTATAAAAAAGAAATCACATCTAATTCCAATTCATTCCTCTCAATCTCTTTTTTTCTATGAAGTAACTGAAGGATAAATATCCTTGCCACGCCACCTGCCTTCTCTGATCTCGGTGAATTCCTTCTGCAGTCAGGTTAAGTTAAAACTAGAATGGGGTGCGGTGGATTTCAGTCTGATTTTTTCCTGTGGTTTTAACAGCTCTTTTGTTTTAGGGCTTGGATCAGTGTCGGCATCATACAACACACAGAGATCAGTGGTTCTGAGGAGCTGGCCTCATGGTTCTTCTTCTGTGGGGCATGAGAATGGCTGTGGATCCACCTCCTGGACAGAATGTGCCCTATGAAGGGAGCCTTCTTCTGGTTAACACTGCCCTATTTAGTCTCTGTAAATGACGGAAACTTCAGATATCAAAATCAGAAAGTATTTCAAGGTGAATAATTAAAATATCTTATTTTAAAATGTTGAGATGCGGTGTTCTGACTGACTTTCTTACTGACAGAAGAATGAAGAATCTGGGTTTAGTTGTCAGATTCAATATGATTTTACTGTTAGTTTCAGATTGTTTTAAATTGCTTTGGTGTTCACTGTGGTATTCACCTAAACAGTGTGTTCCTGTTTACTCCTCTCTTCCTAGTATCATCACCCTGTGAAGGACACAAGCACCCCAGTCACCTAACTAACTCATTGCTATTCAGCACTGAGATCTGCAGCTCTGCACTCTATCCATTTTCTTTATATCTCAGTGAAAATATTTCTCTGTGAGCTTGCCATCTTATTAGTAAAAGGTGATTTTAATGAAGGCCTTGGCAACTGTTTTGGAGTGGACTTTTAAATAAAAACCTGTTTATATCATACAAAGATGCAATTTGAATTGACGGTGGAAAGGATTTATTTTCAACTTCAGTTGTTACAACATTTGCTTTAAGAGGTCTAGCATTAGGGTGTCAGAGATATTTCTTCACGTTGCTTTTCTCTTCCATGACATTAAAGGGCACTTTCAAGTTAAACTTATCACAAGACTATGTGAAAACGAGAGTGTCTGATGTCTGGTGTAGGTGAGTTGACCGAAGAGATTGTGAGCCTTCAAATTTATCTTTTTGTTCTGAAAGAGTAGAAGTCAGATCTGGCAATTAAAGTGAATTATGGTTCCATTCCCAAACCATCTTTTCACCAGATACACAAACCCCCTCTATGTTTATGTTTGCCACTGGTGTTTGGTGGAGATGAATGTTTCTTTAGTCTTTGTTTGCTTATGGGAAGCTTAAGGCTTATGCAAAGATTGGCACCTAAGTTTAAAATAGTTTCCTGCACAGCAATAGCTCAAGGTTTTGAAGAGAGGTCAGCTTTTAGGCTTTACTTTAATTGTTGCTGTTGTAATCCCGAGATGCTGAATGTTTTTTTTTAATGCAGACATGGGCTGAGTAGACAAAACTTAAAAAAACCCCAGCTAAGTACAATGCTAAGCTTCTGAATGTTTTCACAAGACACCTCAAGGAATGTGGAGCTACAGTAGCTTTTAGCCACTTTGGTTTTGTGAAAATTTAGTATTGTAAAACCTTTCCCCTGCTATTGAGGCTGAGGATCTCATTGTTGGGGATTAGTGTGACAATGGAGAAGGGTTACTATTGGGATCTTAAAAAAGGAACGTCTCTTCTAAGGGCAACTTACAGCAGAGTTCCTTGAACTACAGAGAGGACTGCAGGTTTTAAATGTAAGCTCTGAAGGCAGCAAAAACAATTAGATGAAAGTTATAGTTAATGTTAGTTCTTAACTAATTGATTTCTTGTTTTCCAACCTGCTTTTCCTTGTGAAAAAATGTCAGAGATACAAAGTCTTTCCTGTCTTCTTTTGTGTTATTGTCTGTTAAAAATATATCATTTTATCCTAACTTTTACCATATTTGTAACAACCATTTAGCATTAATTCTATCAAAATTATAACAAGTTAATTTAAATTAAATTGTCACTATACAGTTGGCTTGTTGAAAAGGGGTCTTTAATAGCCAGCTCCACAGGCTACTGACTCACTGCTGTTTTCCAGCTCCCACTTCCTCTCTTTCCCTCCAAAGCCAAATTGCTTCAGTAGTGGCTATATTCAGCAGAAAACCTGGATATCAGGTTGGTTGCATTTTCTGCTAATATCACTCTAATTCACTGGCAGATCTCAGCACAGGAACATTCTGCACACTTCACTGCTCTGTTATGGCAGTGAACCACATCAGTCTGTTTATTTTTTTCCTAATAAATATTATTCCTGGTTGATAATGTTGCCTGTCTTCTGTAACTCTGCCCATCATTCTTGACTTGGCTGCACTTAGATCACTGTCATTTACTTGTTTATTTTATATTATGCCTTCTCAAGGAATACTGATGTCTAAACTTTTAACAGCATTTTTATGTATAAGTTCCTTATTGGGTGTTTGACTAGAGGAAAGACTCAGAAAAGCTAACCAATATATTTGTCTTTTATTTTTAACTCCTCTGCATTTTGAGAATTACATTGTGCTGGTGTGAGGTTTGGGTTTAGTTCCTGATCTCAGCTACTAAAATCAAGGATCAAATAGTTTAGGAGAAGACTTCTGCCTTTATTCTCTGGACAAAGCTGCTGTCAAGAGATGTAAGAATTAAGCTGAGTTCATTCTTCAATGGACACAGTAACTTCCATCTTCAAATGAACCTTCAGATATGACATGTTGGGGAGCTACAGGTTGTTGCTGAGCCCCTGGGGTCTAACCCTGAAGTGGCTACAGTGTTTTTCTCTTTTAAGTTCTGGTATTTTACTCCGCTTGTAAGGGTGAACAAATTGAAGAAAGGCAGTAGTGTGGGTCTAAAACTGAATGGGATACAAGTGTATAAAGCCCCTGTGCTGCACTGCAATATTTGTGCTGTGAGTGGTTGCACTATTTTCTTATGGTTGAGTTATCAGAAAAAACAATGCACTAAATGCCATGTTACTGCCTCAAAATGGGGAAATGTGCAGCTGAACTACCCTGAGCGTTAGGGTACTCGACTTCAGGCACCTAGCAAAGGCTTATCTTTTAGAAAATGGGACTCATTTGGACAAACACTTACATCTTGGATTATCCACTAGCCTTCTAATGTTTGAGGCTATGTGCTTTTAAGTCATATGACTTTTGTTTCAAGCCAGGCAGGTATTTTCACACCTGTATTGTCTTGCTGCTTCCAGGAAATGAACACATGTAGTGCCTGGCTATGACATAGTCTCCATGAGGACTCCACATGAGCCCAGAGATCTTTGCAAATGTACATATTCTCTGCACATCTCATCACAACCTCAGGAAAAGAGAAAGCATTTCAGGGTACAATTGTTATTTGCTATCCTACTGTGCAAACTGCTAGGAAATTAACAGATATAAACCTAGAGAAGGGTGTCTATATCAGGTTTATTCTAGAAATTACATTTCTGAGGCTGCCTAAAAGTAGCTCATCAGAAGTTTATGAATAATGTATGACACATTTTGCCACTGGTGAGACAATGCTAGCTGAATTAATCCACTCATATTTCTTTATATATATAAAGAGCCTCAGCTTCTTTTCAGCCTTTATTCTTGCTGTAGTGTAGTAGGTATTTGAGTAAAGTCAGTGATTTTTCTTCCTGTCTACTTTAGAAAACAATACTCGTAGGCTCTTTCTTTGACTTAAACACATTCATTCTTCCTAAAGCTTTTAAAAGACGCAGAGCTTTCAAGATCAAAGATATTCATACAACACCTGTACTAACACTATTTCCAGTCATTATTGACCATTCTTTGTGATATTGTTTTATGCAGGTGCTTTTACAGTGAGCTCTTTAGAACGTGAGTGAATACAAAAAATAAGCATACAGAGCATCTGTGTATCTTTTTATCATACTTTAAAAAGCAGAGCTTGTTGACAAATTAAGAAAAAAATGCATATAAATATAATCACTTCACTCCTCTGCTCCTTGCGATCCAGAGTATTAGAGAATCTTCAGATGGTTGCTCACATGATCATGAAATCACTGTGCATTCTGTAGGATTCATGGATATGAGCCAGGAATTAATATTTACAAGTGGTAGGCAAAGTGTGTCACTTCATAATCATCTTTTATCACCTCTTTTTTAAATAATGGAAATTGTCTTGTGAGGGAGCAGAAATAATTCCACATGTCTTAGATTAACCATCCAATTCAGTCTGGAGATCATCTGCTGAATACTTAGAGGGAACAAGTAAGAGAGAACTTGTCGGCTTTAAATTGTTCTCAAAAAGTGCTTTGCAAACACTTACAAATATCAAACCAGAAATGCATGTGAGTTCTCCAGTGATAAAGGCAAAGAAAAAAAAGGGAAACAGAGAGGGAAAACATGCAATACCTGTTCCCCACAATCAGTAATTGAACTATTATTATTGGCTGCTATGTTACATTTAGAGTCTGTGATCTTTTCCTGTTAAATTTCTGGGTTTAGCATTTTCTAGTCATGAATAGAACATATTTCAAGACTCAAGTATAGAAATAAATATACAGCTCAAAATAATTTATATAGTCTTAAGTAAAGTATAGTTGAAACCAATGACAACTATTGAGAGTTGGATTAAGGCTTAAAGAACAGAATAAACTACTTTTTTTGTTCAAATGAATCTGCATTTGTTTGTTTCTTAAAAAGACGACATATATTTCCCTTTAGGACAGGATACAAATGTGGGCTTTTATGACTTTAAACTGAAGCAGTTGATTGTAGTACAATGCTTGTGTAAGTCTGAATGGTAAATTTCTTTAATTTCTTTTTTTCTGGTAGGACAGTAATTATTTCAAAGGAAAGGGGAGATGACAGAATAATCCAGTCTCTGAGCAGCCAGATACCAGGTGCTATATGCGAGAATGGAATATTCATACCATGTGCTTGAAGGTGAGCAGACTGCCAGTCCAGTTA
Source organism: Tapera naevia (assembly GCA_033556795.1). NCBI lineage: Eukaryota > Metazoa > Chordata > Aves > Cuculiformes > Neomorphidae > Tapera > Tapera naevia. The sequence continues at coordinate 33,906,780 of JAUMJJ010000222.1, forward strand.
GAGATTTAACACTCGTCAGAAAATGGTGTGATGCAGATTCCTTTTTGCTGATAGGGCTATAAACAGGTACTTCACAAACTGAAATAAACAGGCTGTATTTTAGCTCTTGTATGAAATGATTTCTTTTTCTTCTTTTTTTATTCTTTTCCCCACTCACAGCACGGCCCTGTGTGAAGTAGTGACATTTTGTGGGAATTCTGTATTAGCTGTAGCTGAACTCAGTGGGAAAATCAGTATAAGTAACACCTACTGCAGTCCCTGAAGTCAGTGATAACAGTGCTGAGGACTATAGAGAGATGGCTGAGAGGTGTTCCTGCAGTTCAGACCTGGGGTTCTGCTCCCAGAGCTGAGCACCTAAAGCACTGCAGACATTAGAGATGCATGAATTCTTCCAAAAGAGGGCAGAAGCAGCATTTACACAGTCCCCTTGACAACTATGTTACCTTCACCCAACTGCAGTCTTCTGTCTCCCAGTATTTTAGAATACAAACCTCTGGCTCCGCAAAACAAACTGTAAGAACAAGCCAGGAAATTTCACAAACACTACAACACCAACATGACATTGCAGATTGCAAAATGTGTAAAAATCCTAAATGCAAATAGTCTCCCTGACAGCAAATTTCAATAGAGAAAGTACAGACTGCAAAATGGATGGAATGCCAAAGGTTATTTTCAGCCCTTTATATTCATATTGTTTTATTATGGTTTCAACTTGAATGGTTTAATAATAGTTTAATAAAAGATGTGAGGAAGAGTGTGAGCTTGTGTATAGCCTCTAGATAGAATGAGAAATATAGAAGTGGTGGCCAGAAAAGTATGATGATATGTAGCCACATGTAACCGATATAAAATTTTTTTGGGTATTCCAAGCAAAAAGATCAGACTCAATGTGTCACTTTACCCCAAGGCAGTGAAATCATTAAATAAAAGGCTGAAAGGGACCACAGGAGGTAATTTGGTCCAGCTCCCTGCCCTAAGGCAGGATCATCTCTATCTGCGTCATTCCTGACAGATGTATGTCCAACCTGCTCTGAAATACCTACACATGATCACATCTGCCAGGTACCTAGTCAGACTTTCTTGCATGTTTGGCAATGCTTGGGTAGCCTGTCAAACCAATAAAGTCTCATTGAATTGACAATTGAAGAAAGCAAGAAAGAAAAAGGAATATATATATATATTTGTCCTTGAAGAACAAGATTTTACCTGTCTCACTTGGAAATAATTCATTCTAGTAATTTGGATTCTTTTTCATGAACTGTATAGGTAAAACATATATAGCTTGATCTGCAGGCCATCAAAATTGAGCTATAGCAAATAAATACAGAAGCTGAAGTACATCTGTATGGAAGAAATTTGTGGGCAGTATTGAAATTTTTGAACCCAGTCTGGAAGACACTGCCAATATCTACATCCATCTTTGTCTTTACCATGTTGAGATATTGAGATATTGCACCATGTTTCAAGAAATTGTCTGTCACGGAAACACACTTTCAAGATACAGATCAGTATAATATTCCAAGATGCTTCACCAAAAATGTATCAGAAAATTTAGCAGACAGCTTTGTGGCTGTCGCCTTTTGATGATGTTAGGTTGGTTCAGTATAGCTACTAGGAAAGACTCACTGAGATGGTATGAGAGGTTGATCTTAAGTAGACTAATCTGTTCGCTGGAAAATTTTTGATGGTCAGGAAAAGACATTGATCAGTTCTGAAGGAAACTGAAAAAACTCAACTGATTTTAAAAATTCAGTGTAAATATTTTGATTTATTTCTAGGTTTTGATCTTTATTAATATCTATAAATAGAACTAAAGCAAGTTCATAATTAAAAGTAATTCCATCTCAAGGTGCCTGGTACAATACTGTAGGATATATTTCAGGATTGCTAACCTTAGCATTCACAAGGATTCCACCTGCAGAATATAAAGTCTAAGCCCGTTTTTACAGTCAGCAGGATCAGATGTTATTCTCTTCCACTTCTTTCACTGAAGTATTACAAGGCATAAACATCAGTGTTTTGTTTTTAAAAGCCCTCTTACCTACTGACAGAAGAGTCAGGCAATCATTTTCCTGTTGCTAGCAGCTACTGCAGAAAAGACTATGCAGAAATTAATGGTTTGTTTTACTTTTTCTGCTGGCAAGTAAGCCAGGTTTTATCTCTGACCTGGGTAGCAGGTTGAACGTGCAAGAGAGCATGCAGCAGTCTTTGGATGTGGTGGGACAGTTCTGGGATCTCTATTTTCACATATGGGACTGAACTGACCTGTGAACAACACTTGCGTTCTTACCAAAAAGCATTCATTGTCCAGACAATTTTATTTAGTATTCTGATAGACTATGTCTAACAAGGCAGAGGATGTAATTTATTAAATATAGTGAATTAGTTTTATGCTAATATGAGACAGAGAAGCTGGGAAGATGCTGTCTTTTACCACATGCAAGAGAATGGGAAATAAAAATGGCAGCAATGAATATAACTAGTGTTTTTTTGATATTTCATACAAGAGACACCTCACTGAAGAGTCTTGGCTTTTCAGAAATGTGGAAAATACACATCTTCATCTGCATTCCCCAAAGTTGGCAGTTTAACAGACCTTGAGAATTGGCCTGAACACAGGCACCCAGGAAATTAAGTTCTGAATGCAAGTGTGCATAAAACCCAGAAAAGGTAGTTTATATATTAAGGGCAAGGTTGTGCTGAATATTTGAAGAGAGCCAAGGATATGATCTAAATATCATTCTCCAGGTTTTGTTACAAGAGCGTATACAACCTTACAGAAATTCCAGCAGAAATAGGATGGAATAATCTAGGCTGAAAGGGACTCTGGAGGTCATCTTGTCTAACGTCCCTCCCACAGCAAGACTATTACCAGAGCAACCTGCTCAGAATAATCTCTGAACAAGTTTAATATTCAAAAATAGAATGCCGAAAACTCTTTAGCAGCTCTGGGTAGCCTGTTCCCCATGTTCATCCAATGTTTCTCTTGCTACACCTTAGAGTTATTGCACATTCTTATTTTGCTATTTAGCTCTGAAATAAAGTTTGACTCCATCTTCTCAACGCCCCTCATCAGGTAATTGAAGCTAACAATTAGTTTTCTTCTAAGTTATTTCTTTTCCAGGCTAAAGAAGCTTTGGTTTCTTTTGTCCAAAATGTGCCTCAGCCTCCCGTCCATTTTGGTGATGCTCACTCCAGTTTGCCAACATCCTGTTTACACTGAGAAGTCTCACACTGAATATGGTTTTCCAGGTGCAGCCTGACCACTACAGAACTGAAAGGAATAACCACATTTTGCTTATGCATGCTTCACAGACCAAAATCAGACCTTGGCTTTGAAAGCTAATCTGCACAGGACATCAGATAATTTCGAAGAGGACTGAATGAATCATATCACAGGTGATCGTAAGGATTGCAAGAGATAAAACAAACCTTCTATTTTTAAAGCATTCCTCAGGGAAATGCTCTCATATTTTCTGAATTTAGCCCACATCATTACTTAAATCTCCTCTGAAAACTCATATTGGAAACCACATGGTGCTTCCATCATGATGCCACACATCTAGGCAGGTTCTATGCTAACTTGCAAGTTCCATGAATTCATAGCTGATCCCTGCCAGAAATCCAGACTCCACACTCTGACCTCAACCTTATATCTCGTTCTGATACAAACAGGTCATGCTTTCTGTCCATGCAGGAATTACCTGGTGACTGAGAGTGGATGTGAATAAGAAAAGGATGGATCAATGGACAGATGAAAAAATATTTACAGTCAGATTCAGTTCTGTCATTCCTTCATTTTAGCAATGTGCTGTGGTTATGCACCCTGGTCCAGAGCAAGAGCCTTTCTGAAAGAAATGTGTCAATGTTTCTTTATGGATCTATTAAAAAAACAAAGATAAAATTATGGCTTGTGGTCAGAAAGAGAGAAATGGCAGGAAATAGAAGAGAATAGACAAGAGAAGAATGAGGAAAAGAAGAATATGGAGTATGGAAATATGAATACGTATTACTAAGAAAACTACCAGCGGAAATGCTCATGTTAAAATTGCATCCTATGAGTAGTTCTTCAACATTTAGAAGGTTACTCTTTCGGAAACAATCAGTTACTATGTTTTGTTCAGAAGTCTGAATTTTCATGCCATATCCTTGCATGGTTCTTACTGTATATTTAATCTTAAATATATGTGTGACATGTTTGAAAGAAAATAGGTCAACAGTACTTAAGATAAGTAATACTTTAATCAATTTTAACGTAACTTCTGATGGATAATGACTGAGGATAACATACTGCCTTCACTAATTCCATTTAAAGTAGCAGGGACATAAAAAGAATCATATTGTATAAATTGCTTGGGGGAGAAAAATTATCTGTTTTATATTCCCATAGACGCTATAATATCCAGCAGGATACTGTTAAGGACACGCAATAATTTTAGTATCTACTATGATTATTATTGATATACAATCTACACGTAAATTCAGCCTTCTTTAGTTCTGTCTAGGGGTATCATTAATGTGTAATGGATCTGATGACACAGAAGACCTTAATGATAAGTTGTAACTGGACTTTTACTCATTTAATGCTTAATAGATTTTTACTTAAAAAAGACATCCACTCATCTACAGCCTTCAAAAGGTGTTCATACATGGCTGAGGCAAAGCTATGCAAAGCACAGTTGTTGGAAATTATACATTAAAAAAATTAAAATTAGAATATTTAGTGTTTCAAAAATAGAAAATGCACATTACTTTTTAATGCAGATAATCCCATGCAAGACACAAGCAGTAAAAATTACCTGATTTTTTTTTTGTAGAAATATCAATATTCCTAGCAAGAGTATTAGAACCAAATCTCTATCAAGTACCTCTCAGAGTAGCTCCACCGATGTCTGTAGCACTATGTCATTTTATACAGATTTGACACAGAGAAAACAATGGCTTGACTGCATATTTGAGCTTAGGACCTTTCTTGGAAAAGTGAAATTCTAAGGGAGAAAAAGTAAGCCATATTTTCAAGGTGACAGAAGAATATGAGTGGTACTAGGCAGTGAATAATTGAAAGTCAACAGAAGACCCTGGGCATTCAGGTGCTGGAAGAAGAGTAGAAGTGCATTTCTGGAACAGAAGTAGGAGAAGCTCAAGCAAGAGAAGAGAGGAATTTTTAGCACTCTGTATGGTGTAACATAGCACAAAGTCTTGTAATCAAGTAACACAATCTTGTAATGTTTAGATGGCTATATAGAGGGTGACAAAATATATGAGTTTTTACCTGTTGATCAAGATATCACCCACCAGCTAATTCTTACATGAGATGATAAAAAATCATCAAACCTGATACAAGCAGTGATGAATTAAAAAACAAAAAGACCTTTGGGAAAGGGAGCTATACAGAGTTTCTGTGAGATGTGCCAGGCAAGAAGGTCTGCTTTCCCTAGCACCTTTCTGAAAGTTGTTTCCAGTTACCACTCCCAGGGACCAGCTGCTAGAACTCTTATGCTCAGGGCTCTCCTTGTCTTCTTTTGGTGTCCCTTCAGAGGAATTCATGAAGTGAGTGTCCTCCACACTGCCCTGGCAGCAGCTTTAGAAGAGCTGTTGGATTTTCCTTGTCTTTGCAAGACATCACACAAAGCTACTGAGTTGTCTGGTCACTGCAGGGGAGGAGGCAAATGAGAAGGTAAACCAGAATGTGCAACTCAGAGGATGTGAATGCTTTTATAAGGCATATAAGTTTACTTCAAGGGGTTCTTCAGTGAAGCCCTTGATATCTTACCACCACAAGTTTGTTCACGATCTGTTTCAGTCAGGCATGAGAAGTGATGTTTCCTTCTGGGATAAGGACACCAGTAATCCCAGAGTTGATATTGCATCTTCACTTCTAAAGGAGTAGTATCCCACTAGTCTAGAGTGCAGCTGCAGGCATGCAGACCCAGAGGTGTAACAGGCTTGTGATGAGCAGTGCATAGAGGAACAGGGTTTGGAAATGGTGGCAAAGTAGTGGCCCCCAGTGGTAATTGTCCACCTGCTTTGATTTGTTTCATTACTAACCACAAACTTGGCCAAGGTCAATCCCTTTCAATTGGGCAAATATTTTCCAAAACCTTTGAAAGAGATGGTCTTTGCCCTGAGGTGATCACAGTCCTTAACATTGCTCAAATCTGCTCTGCAGGTAAATGGGTAAGGGCAAGAATCTACACACAGGCTCAGCATCATAGCTCTGATTTTTCCCTGCTGAAATGATTTAGAATAACAACTTTAGTAAGAAATCCTTCTGCTGTGGGAACAGAGAGAGGTTTTGCCTTTTATTCAGAGTAGCAAGGAGGGAAGACAAAGCAGAGTTTTATCTCCAGCACAGACAGTGCCCTAAGTAGCTCTTGAAGATTCAGGTAATATATGCTTTAATGGGATTTTAATGAAGAAAATGGGTTACTTTAATGAAATAACCATTTAATTTGCAGGTGAGAATGGCTGGTGCAGGAGAGAAAAGCTGTGGCATTTCGTTGCGACACTTTTTTCACTCTTTGTTCCAAACAATTTATTCTGTACAGCAAGGTAACACATAAATTGTATATAAAGTTTAAAAACTTTTCACTTAGTTTTCTTTTGGCCTAGTATTTACAACATTTAAGAATCACATTTGTGTTCTCCCTTGTGCATGAGAATGATGTTTGAGTTTTGAAATGTGAAAATGGAACTTTACGGAGGCAAAACTTTTACATAGATGAAAATAACTTATGATGTCTTAAAATAAAAGAGAATTATCCTGTAAAGCTCAACTTATAGTTTAAAATTTTTCATCAGAGCTTGTTTCACAGAACTGTTTAAATCCCAGTAAATAGTGAAAAAAAATCATAGAAGAGCCCTGTTGTATTTATTGCCTTGTGTTTCTGCTAATAGATAGCTCTATATAACAACTTTCCCTTAGCAACGTCCTTTTCTGCACTTGACTAACTTTCACTGACTCAGTGCAATGGATCATGTGCTTATAGTCACTCAGGTGCTTAAGCACTTCACTTAATCAGTGCTTCAGGCAAAGTGGATGAAATCTACTGCCCCAGTGGGACCAGTCTCTTTTCTGTGACAAAGGCAGAAAAAAAATCTTTAAGACTGCTGAGAAAAAAAACCCAAATAGGTAAGGATCACTATAATCTGTAAATCTTCAGAAACTTTCTCCCTTTTGTTCTAGAAATGGCTGTAAAAGACTCATGGATGTGTGCTGGCATTGGGGCTGCATAACTAACCCATCCAAGCACAGCATGTGGATAGGATGTCTCTGATGGCAGTACAGCAGCCTCATGAAATACCCAGGAGAACACGTATCTCCCACTGTCCTTCCCTTCAGTTGGACTTTGGGATTTTAAACTGTTAATCAGTTTTAGAAAATGTGGACTTCTTATCATCCTTTACTTCCTTTTGTCAGGAGGGAACTGGTCTTCCTCTTTACCTATCTTCTAACCTGCCCTGCAAGAGTATGAATGGGTTTAGATGCAAACAATCAATGGTTTACTGTGATGTAGACCAGAGAGAGCTCTGGGTAGAACCTGCACACATCTGGGAGCAAACAAGGTCCCTGTCCAGCAGTGATGCTTCGTTTTGGAGCACCACTTGTATCTTTTGTCCTAGACTGTTCCCAACAACCTGATCTATGAATCTATGTTCAGATTAGACATCAGGAAAAATTTTTTCACGGAAAGTGTAGTCAGGCATTGAAACAGGCTGCCGAGGGAGGTGGTTGAATCGCCATCCCTGGAGGTGTTTAAAGGCGGGTAGATGAGTTTCTTAGGGACATGGTTTAGTAAGGGGACAGGTATGGTTGGACTTGATGATCTCAGGGGTCTTTTCCAAACTGAAGATTCTATGTTTTCAGTTTAATGGTAGTGATGAATGTGCATGATGGCCTGCAAGAATGTAAAGCCCTGTGAAACACAGGCATTACTGATGTACAGGTAAAATGTATGAGTAGATAAAAGCTACTTTGTTATCAAGATGTTCCTTTTAAAATGATTTTGCTAGATTTACTTCAGTCCCATCTAGAAAACGTTTTCTTTCTGCCAGTGAATATGCTGTTAAAAATAGCATTGTAAAAAGTAATGAATGTTTATAGTATTGACTGGCAGTGTCAGCTCTTTAAGAGCACAAGTAGTATAATTAATAAGAAGGTGATGAATTAACCCCCTTTTAATTCAGTGGAGTTATCTCAGAGATAATTTTTACTTCAGTGGCTTTTGTTCATTTGACCCATTAGAATTTTAATTGTCAGAGAACCATGTCTTTACAGTAAGTGTTTTTTAAATATCTAATGAGGAAAACTTTGGTATAACGTTTTTATACATAACTGTTTCTTTTTTGGACATGAAGTAACCCCATTCAAAGTATCAGCTGGAAATTTATGAACTTATGTTTATGTATTTTACCAACTTATGAAATTAATTGTTTAGGTGTTAATGATAGTGTCAGCATAGTGCAGTGGTACTGCTTGCATCCCACTACCCATCACCCCATCCTCATCCCCCTTACTGGTCTGCAGGCTTTGAGGCTACTGTTTTAGTTTTAGGTAAGCTAAGAACCTTTTTCCATTGATCTTTGTATTCCACATCCACAAAAGAAAATGCTAGGACATTGCTACTGATTTTTTTCTCTCCAATATGTGGTCATTATAAGCAAAAAAGAAGCTCACACTTCTACCTTTTAATTGGGCATTTAGCAAGACAATGTTTGAAAGCAATTAATGGGAAAAACATTTTTGTCCTGTTTTATCAATTGGTCTCCAAGAAAAATGCTGCCCAAAGTAACTATTATGTGCAAGCCAGGAAACTGTTGTCCTTTTCAGTTTTTCCCATGTCACAATTTATTCATTTAATTCAGTTCTCCAAAATTACTGCAGTGCCAATTATCTCTCTCTGTGTAGAAAATGAGTTTGGCCTACTTCAGTTTTCCTTCATTTTATGCCTGTTCTCTGCTATTCTTCAATGACTGAGTAATGTGGGATGTGAAAAAAGGGAGGATCTTCAAAAATATGTGAAGTGTCTAGAGTGGCTTTTTGGTACCTGTGAAGAGGCCCCTTGAAGAAGCTTAAAGGACAATAGAATATTGCGTCTAGCAGTGGTTTATTTTGTCCACATGACTCATTTCACATGCACCCAGGCAACTGATGAATGGAGGATTAACACAAGTTTTCACCTTATTGAAATGAGTGATTCAAAGCAAACAAATAGGACTAACTAGTTTGGAATATGAAATTAAAGTTTCTCCTAGTCCTTTTGTTACGCATCATTTCAAACTTAATTAGAAATATGATGGTTTTGAAATTACTTTTAACCAGCTTTGTTAAATAACAGTAGTTTAATGTTTGTTATTGTCACGCAATCCACTTGTCTTAAATCTAAAGACTCCCAGGGATTGTTCAAACACATTAACTAAAAGTTGTTTTATAACAAAATGAAAAAATATTATAGATATACATATATTAATTTTTTCTTTGTGCATGTTTATATATACTTAAAGAAAGAACGTTAGATGTGTCTTTTATTTTTAGTGGCATTATTTATATCTATAAATATTTGTAAATAGGTAAAAAGCATTTTAGATGCTCTCATTATGTTAGCTTACGAAATTCATTCAGCTCCTTAAGCTTTGTAATTATGTTCTAAACTGGCTGGTTTACCTGTGAACAGTATTCAACTCTAAGTGACTTTATAAGGTGCTGAATTGCAAAACCCTGCAGTCACACAAGTCATAAGCTCCCACTTTACAATTTTAACAGCTTCCCTTGAGGAAAGATAGTTTAGCATCTTTGTATGGTGTAGTCAATGTTAGGGCACAGAAGTGCTTTTAAACCAGGATATCTTCCTTCTGTTCCTTTTAAGAATGCAACAAATTGATTTTAATACTCTTTCTGGGGAGCAGATGATAGCCAAACACACCCAGCTGGCTGTACTGTTAAAGGGTCATGTGCCCTTTCCTCCTGTTTTTTGGGATAAGGCTCTCCCATACCTCTCTAACATACTGGAAGCTCCCTGTAGCGGAGTAGTTCAATTAAACACTGCATTCAGAGCTACAGAAAAGTTTTGGGATACTGTTAAGTCATGATTTCTGTCATTAAACTTTAAGATTATGAGTGTGGCATTCCATAAAGGACTTTTTCAGAAGTGTACTGAATTAAATGCAAGGATTTTGGTGTAGCGAGTGGCAGTACACGGGAGAAACAGGTAGTTCAATTCATGAACTCACCTATGGCTAATGCTTTCTGAAGAAAGGATATATGTGTTGGCGAGAGGAGGATCAGAGGCTGAATTTTGTTTCTATTTCCCATACAATCAGAAGACTATAGAGAGATTGTTTTTTGTCGTGGTATTGCTATTCCTGGCTGCAGAGTGATGGCAGGGGTATGATGCAGCACAGAGGGTACTGTGATCATGGGATGAAAAGGATAAGTTGATGACCTGTTAGCATTTCTACTGAAAATAGTAAACATTGGCCATATTCTGACCTGCATCCAAAATGCTATTGCTTTTCTGTGAGAGAGGTTTTGAACTGGGTTGACATCTGCTCACTATTCAATAAGGCAGGCAGGAACTTTGACAAATTCAGATGCCAAAGTTTAACAAGTGTCTGTTGAACACATTCAAACTTTTATTTTTCCTTATCCAGTCTTTAACCTTCCTTGACTGGAGCATTTTCACAAACATACAGGATAGGGTCAGAAACCAGCATTTAACAACCTCGGAGATAATTCTATAAAGGAATAATAATGAAGTAATTATATAATTTAGCAAAGTGTAATCACTAGACTTTTGGATGCATCCATGATAGAACAGCAAGCATTGTATTCCTGAGAGATGCCATATCAAATTCCTAAATGAGTGGTTGTGAATCCCATTGAATCCCTAATACTCAGGGAATATTTCAGTCTTCCACACGAGGTTTTCCAAAATGTGGATATAGAAAATCCCGTCCTAGAATGCTTTCTGCCTCAGAGGGTGGAGCTTTCAAATGGGAAGTTAAGGTAGAAATAACCTCATGTAGAGAAAGACATTGGACCATGGCCTACACTGAAACCAAGACTGTTAGCGTCAGGGTGAAGCAAACATTGCCATTCTTTGTTGACTCAGACCACAACAGAATTCTGAACGCTTCTGTGTTGTAACAATATCTCATCCAGCCAAGATTTTGATACGCAAAGAAAGTAGTTTTGTTTTCAATCAAACCTTGGACTAGAAAAGTTCTATGAAACATTGGTCTTGCATTTCACATCATGTTGGATGTGATAAAGGCAATACTACCTGGTCTAAGAAGAAGTACTGTTACTGTTCTTTAAAAAAATAGGGAGTTTTTCTAAAATGAGAAATGTACGAAAGGGTTCTCATATTCATATTCATTTCCTGGAGCTGTTCCACCTGAAGATGATCATCATATGAATGCAATGTGTTAATAATCTACCTGCATCAGGGAAATCTATGTGTAAGAAATACCTAATGTAAGCTATCTTGTATTTTAATTCTGACAACAAATATCTTTACACTTCTCCCCATAAATGACAGTAGGAATTTCTTTCATACCAAATCCATGCAATTCTGAAACCTAAGGATAACTTTTTTCTACATTTTCTAGAGAAGAAGGCAACTTCACTGTTACCTGATGATTTTACTGAAAGATGCAGAAATTGGTACCATCACCAGAAACTCTGAATTCCTTCCCTTTGTGGAGGGCAGTTATATTGAGGCAGCCCAGTTGCACGCTGGCACAGCAGTTGTCTTCAGACACAGCTTCTACACACGATGCTGAAACTACGCTTACGTGACAAAGCAAAATCAGTTTTTCAGACAAGTACAACCCATATTGCCAGACAGTATTGTCCTTCTTTTGTGTTTGACTGGGAATGACCCAGGTGTGTTTTGTAGAAGAATAAAAATTCATGAGCACAGCAGTTTTCAAACCTCATGAAATTATGACAGAGACTCTGACCTCAAAGTCTATTATGTGTTTCATCTAGAACTGCCATAGATGGGACTTTTGTACAGCTCTTGTCGGTGTCCGTTTCACAAGCTAGCAGTATGGGTTTCCCAGCTTTGGCTTCCTTAATTTTGTGGACTTTTATTTTTGTTTTTCCTCTGTCCTTTAGTTTTTAATTTTTCAGCTTTCACAAGGAAAGAGCAAGTATCAGGATCAAAGTGATGGCATTAAGCTTAAGGAGTACCACTGAAAGAGAGAAATGGTCTGGAAGCACGCTATAAAATCAGTAGCCATTTATACCCAAAATTGTAAATGAGCTTAAAAAAATAAAATAACAATTCCCCTTGTACCACCTTAATGGTTTTATATCATTAGTCCCAGTAGCCGTAGCAGAATGAGTTCTGCACTCTACTGGTTAGCAGTAAAAAGAAGATAAAAAAATGAAAACGAAAAACTATGTTATTTTCCACTTAACACACTGATGTGGCAGTGTTGTTAGCTAAGTCATCTTTATTCATTCTTCTCTCTCATTCTATCAACTCACAAATCCCAGGGAAGTCACCACCCTATCACACTCAGCCTCCTTAGAAACCTTCTCCAAATGCATACACAAAAAGCACAATCCTATCTGAGAAGTCACCCTGTGTCTGGTTTATTTTCTCCTGCCATCCCATGGGGTGCTGTGCGAAGTCCCACTGCCTGCCCAGAACTGCTGTAAGAGTGCTGCTGTGAGCTGTGAACCAACTGCTGCATTGCAGACCAGGAATGACAGCTTATCAGGAGGGAGTTAATGTGTTTCATCTCTCTCTAATTTGTAATGCGCTGTGGGGCTCTACTCAGTGAAGTCTGCTATGTATATGTGTTACTGCTGCATCTTAAAGGTTATACAATGGAGCACTGTGAGTCCCAGTGTTTCCCATTTTCCTGATGCTTTTTGGGGAAGGACATCTGCGAATGCCTGGCTATGTCTGAAGGCTGGATATGGGGGAAACAAGTCACTTGGCTGATATGAAGTACACCATGTGCCCCACTGTCAGGATCATGGAGAATGTTCACACAGGGTTACCTAAGAGAGAAAATTAAAGAGAGTTTGGTTTGCTCAGGGAGAGAAAGCAGACAGTGCAGTTTTGTTAAAGGCTGGAGCCATGATTCAACTAAATCCTCGATCTTCGTGGATGCCGTCTCTGGCTCTGCTGAGCAGCCCTGACTTGTAATCATCTTCCCCCCCACCTCCCCCCTACCCCTCCCGCAGCCCCTCCCCCTCCCCAAGTCCAAATTGGGAAAGGGCTGAGAATTTGTTCTCATTGGAGCCCTAGCCAGGGCCACGAGTGTCAGCTGCTCTGTCTGATGACTGGCATGCTGATTATGCACCTATCCAGACACATGGAAACTCCACAGGGAAAAGCTCCCCAATACACACACATTTGTAATCTCTTGTGAATAGAGTTCTAAGTGCCCATTAACTGTTGCTCAATTACACGGGAACTCTGTAGAAGTAAATATGGCATGCACATGAATATCAATTAAAGCCATTATGATCAGCATGGTCATGAGTCAGGAGGGAAATGTGCATAATCTTGACAGAATAAGGAAGACACTTCATTTTACTCCTGTGGAATAGAATAGTATGTTAAGCTAATAAAAGCTTTTACATTTTTAAAAATAGTTCAACAACCGTAGAATAGTTTTGAATCATATCCGCCTGTGTTGTTAAAATTAGCTTTGAAGTTCTTTTTTAACAGACAGAAGGAAAAACCTCTACCGCTGAGCCGGTTATTTCTCCATTTCCCTTTCCTTCTTCAGTTGTTCAGTGTTCTCAATGGCCCTTTCCTAACACCTCACAGATACAAGTTGCAGACATTTGCAGAAAAAAGGGTTGATAGGTGAAAGACCGGACACAAATGAAGAGGAGTGGACTGGGAAAGTGTTTCAGCTGAAAGCAAGGAAAGTGTTACAGTGCCAGCTGAACATCTGTGCTGGGGGGGCCTTATCCTGAATCCTCCTACCCACCTACTGTCTGACAGGGTCTAAATCCCAGGTTTACACTATTAGCTCTAGCATAAGTGCAAGGTGTAAAAGACTGACACCACATGGCAATGAAGGCTTTATAATAATGATGTCTTTAATGTCATAGACTTTTGACTCGGGAGGAGAAGGACAGACAATGTACAAGTTCACTCAGGGCAGACTGATTTCAACAGCATTTATGGGACTACATCAATGGCACTTTAGTTATCAATTGTTGTGGTCTCATTTTCACCCTGATAAAAACTTCAGTGCAGTGTTGCAGACTTTCAATAAAATTTTCTTTCGCTGTGCCAAGCTATCCAAGCATCCTCTCCCAGGTGCTATTGAATTTGGAAACATGTTGTCTTGCAGAGGATGCTATGGACTCGTGAATTCAAAATGTAGGGTCCTGTGTGTCGTCTACTTTCTCTTAGACCATTGTCCAAGAGGCCTAAATATGACTTTGATGACACACGTGCTCACTGTTTGAACTGCATTTGTTCCGGCTTAAACTCATGATAAAATTTTCATTTTTTTTAAGTGAGCTGTGTTGCATTGTGAGCAGAAAGGATTGATATCTAGGCATGACAGCATTAGCATAGGTTAGGAAACCTTCCTGGTGGACCGAAAGGGTTTTGCTGTGGGGGTGAGAATTGCTCTCTCAATCTTGATTTACTAAGATGTGGTCATAGCCCACGTCTGTACTAACACACTGAACAGGAGGGATTGAAGCATTTTCCTGCTGTGATATATACTGGGTTTTTTATTAGTAGTAACTTCCCTCGTCCATTTTTGGCCCACAACATCGTGTTTCCACATGATACTCCAACTCAATGCAGATAGCAGCACAAGTCAGGGACAGTTCTCAGTAGCCAGAACAGAAAAAGGAGGATGTTGCTGTGTGGCTACATGTCATGTCTTGCCACTTGCTACCAGAGCGAAGAACGGGCCCTGGCCCATTTTGTGTACTAGGATAGAGGTAGCCATAGAGACTGGAATGTTTGTATTGCTTTTAATTAAGTGGAAATTGTGTTTCATGGCAGTTCTCATAACAGTCTAAATCTGTGGGATCAGTTTGATGTCTGACCACTGGAGTCAGAGACTGGTATGTAGACTGAAAATGTATGTTGGTGCATCTGTGTCAGGAAGGCAGGTAATTACACTGGATGCAAGCGGGCTGATGGACAACATTGTATTAAATAAAGCAAGCAGTCTAGTTTCTGAATGCAATTGTTTTAGAAAGCAAATTGGGACAGTCCTTGGGGACTGCTTTAGAATGATTGTACAGGAAAAACACTTAAACAGTTTAATATAGTTATTTTAATTTTGATCTAGTTGAGGTAACAGCAATTTGCAACAATGCATACAGTTAAATCTACAGATAAAAAGAAACATATAGTTCGGCAAATACAGCTCAAAAAAGGAAACATGCATAAGTAAATATTATGAAATGTGAACAAATGCCACCTGACCAAAAGAATGAAAATATGGCTGTATACAATCTCAGCCTAAACCTCAGTCTGTGCTTGGAGAAATAGGTTTTTATATAAAATGAGTAGTGTAGGATTCATCTGTTGATACTCACTGCTAAGCAATGTGCTTTCTGTCATATGTTAGGGTTAAGCCACAGTCAGCGCCATGCCAAGTGCTAAATCTTCAGTACAGGCTTTTCAGAATAAATAGTAACCAAATACAGCACTGAGATTTCTTTGCTGGATTAGGACCTCATTGCCTGCAAAACAAAACTTCACGGTAGCAATTTTTGACAAATATGTGTAGTCCTGTTCTACCAGTGCCCAGGGGAGCTATTTGAGTCTATCACTAGTTACCACTTTAGGAAGGGATGAACTTGTGATACTGAGAACATCCTGCAAGACAATGCAGAGCTTTGCCACTGATTTTACCTGACTTTGGGGGTTAAACTATGCAAACCTTTACCCTCATTTACCTGATCAATAAAACATTCATAATATCCCCTTCCTGAAATGGGTTAAATTTAATTAGTTAATATTGTAAAGCACTCTGGAGATGAAAAGTGCTCTGCTTATGTCAGTTCTGACCATTAGGCATTATTAGGTCCTCTCTTGTTTTTCCTATGTTAGCCCAAATAAAAGGCAAATCCAAAACTTTTTCATTGCAGACAGGGGTTTGGCAATTTAAACCAGCTGATTTGAAGTACATTTAACAAGTTGGGATGGTATATTTTTAACAGCGTGAAGCAGGTTTGTGGCAAAAGGAGCAAAAAGTTGATTTTTGTCTCTGCTTCTTTAAATTAATAGGACGTAATTCGTAGTGAGGGACAAAGTTTCCTAAGGAAATCATTGTGTTGGCAAGGCTGGTTAAATAAAGTGTTCTACTTGCAGTAGGTAATAAATAAAACCCCTGCCTTCACAAGGCTTTTTCATTGTCTGGAAAGCAGAGAGAGACTAAAATAATTAAAGGTGCTTATTCTAGTCTAGTAGCTCAGTAAATGAAGTATGCTTGGATTTTCCCTTCACAGGAGCTAAATCTGTGACCTTCTGTACCAGAGGAAAGAGTCCTTTGTGTTCTGAGCTCTAATAGCCTTACCATGGTTTCATTTCTAACAGGGTCCATGAAACACTTGTTATATTTATTTTCATTTCTTCCATTCTTTCTCTTTTGCAATGAGGTGTTAGTTCAATCTTCAAGGAGAGAGTAGATTGCTTTTGTTTTTTTTTACCTTGATGGGTTGTATGCCTTTATGTCTTTGGTTTATCTCCTGTGTTTTAGAGTCTTTCTTTTACCTTGTGGAATACTGTTAGATGTCTCTGTACAAAAGGAAAAGCTGTGGTTGCTATAGCAATAACCAATCTGATGAAGCTGTGACCTAAATCATGACTGAGAAAAATAGTACCTTTTCTATATCACTGCAGTTACTGCTTCCTTGGATTATGCTACCTTTATGCAGGATTTATTACCTAAAATGAACTCTTTGGCTCCAGGACATAAGAAAAAGTAAAGTGATACTTCTGTAACTATAAAGTTGGGCAGGAACTCGAACAACTTAAATCTGCTGAAATTTATAGGTGAAAAGGAGTTCTGCTCTTGGTAGCACGTATGTAGCTAGACCATAGTGCAGCACAATCTATTTCTTGAAAATCCAGGGAGTTTTGACTGCTGGAAGATACTTAAATCAATGTAATGTACAGCTTAAATTTATTGAGCACTGGAGAACCAGCAACTTGCCCGACTTCCTGAAGCCTCTACTTCTGCCATGACATACAGTCATTGATTAGGAAAGAAAAGAAACATTCTTTAGCAGCAGCTGCTTCCTACCTTGCTGAAAATCTGGTGAGGAAATTGGTGCGGGAAGCCAAAGACCATTAACTAAAATACAAAATTGGTGGTTCTTAATTGTCTCTGACCATCAATGAATGTCTCACCAGCAACACCTATGTATGAAATAATTTCTATACATGCTTTACTTTCACAACTAACAGAGGAGTGTAAAATGGTAACTAATATCATTAAGGATAGTATGGAATTGGATTTACTCCATTGGGCTTCTGAAACCTAGGCTTTGAATATACACTTATCATCTAGGCTCCCTCTACAGTCAATGAGGGGCTGCAGGGAAGAGACCTATATTTTTCTCTCATAGAGCAGGCATCTGGGATAAATGGGGTGAAAATGTAGAAAAGTCTCTCTGTCTCTCTGTGGACTACAGAGGGAGATTTCACAGCTTGTTTAGAGCAAACAGCTGATTTTAAGATGATTGCAGTTGTATAAGCTGAATGCCATTCATACTTAAGGTATCGTGCATGGTGGGAGCAAAGTGGTCAGATCTTCAACTTTAGCAGCAGCAGCAGCTTGCCCTGAGCTCTACATGAATTGAAAATAAGAAATAATTGTGCTGCAGAAAGGTGGGAGTAGAAGCAATATTGAAATTACTTGTATTGGAGAGGATGAGGAGTGGGAAGTTGGCAGAATTAACTAAGTCTGCTCCACTGGAGCAACAGGCACAAGTTGGCAATTGTGCCTTCATTTAGCCTGACAAGTAGCTAGCTAAGAAGTACTTGTGCTGTTGTTACCCTCCTTGCCAGTCCCTTACGCGCCCAAGATCAAGAGATAATTAAATATGTTTGATGATGGTCATTGGATAGTTGAAGTTAGTCTTTGCTGTCAGATTTGGACTGGAGATGCACAAGCAGTGAAGAAGTCTTGCTGCTGAACTATTTGGAGAGATCTAAAATTACGCGTTTCTTATGGCCATCTGGTGTCTTCAACATCTGCTCTGTGCTTGACTCACAGAATGCCTGCTCTCTGAAATCACACCACACATTACATAAGGTATCAGAAGCAGTGTGACACCACAGTGACATTTAAAGGGACTTGAGTTGGGCCATTAGCACTTCTGAAACACCTGGTCTGGAGTTTTTCTGGTTTCAGATGGCTGCAAAATACAAATGAGACCATTTGTGACCATTTGCAATTGTCTTGGGGTAGATGACCACAGAGAATCCTTAGTTTCACAAAGGGTCAGGTAGAAACAGGAGTCACTTGGTAGCGCAAGGATGTAGGAATCCCTTTAATTTTGCAAAAGCTCTTTCACCTCCTCAGCACTCATATCTGATTGATGGTAGTGCATTTATGAACTGGAAATTATGTGGCTATTGGCCAATATGGAATATGTTAAAATACTACAGTGAGGAGACTTAATATTTCACAGCTAAAGAAGCTGAGAACTGGCTCTTGCTAGAAATAGCACTCATGTACAACTCTATAACTGAGAACAATAATCCAAGTGACAAAATAAGAAAGATGAGGTGTGGAGCACCATTGAGGTTGGACTGCAAAACCAGTGCTAACACCAAAATACTCAGCTATTCCAAGAGCTTGTTGTGGTACTGTGGTCTTCTGGTGCACTCTCCTCTTTCTACCTGGCAATAAGCCAAGCATTTTTGTGCCTTTGACAACCTCCTGTTTAACCTATGGCAAATCACAAAAATTGCTCATATCTGTGCCATAGGAAAAAGTCTGGAGACATCAGCAGTATCTTAGGTCCCTAGAAAAACATGGGATTTGTTAGGAGGATTGTCCATTTGGTCCTTGGGAGCATGCTTTTTGCTGAAGCTTGATCTGTTTGACAAACTCGTGTGTTCCTGAGGTGAGGGTTTTTCTGGTTATAAAACCTGCCCTACAGACTTTAAAAACAGCATCAACCGATATCTGGGACCCCTGTTCAGCTTAAATCAGCTAACTCATAGCCATTTCAAACCACTGACTGGCCTTCCCTTTGCTTCCTTCTTGCATTGTTTCTTTCTGCTTCCTTGTGAAGACATCCTTTTAAAAAGTGTTTTGCAGTATTTTAAAGTATTAAACACTCTAAAAGTATTTAAAAATATTCTTTACCCCAAAGTCCATTCTAATGGCATTTGGAGAGAGCCTGATTTGTTTCTGTTGCATTCATGCTCTCCCTTCCTAGAGCAGAGAAAACAGGTGCAGAGATTTCCCTGATCTATTGTTCACTGTCCCCTTTGGGGATCCTTAATTGTCAAATGTTCATATGCGTGAATATAGAACAAGATTCCTTCTTCCAAGGACTGGGACTCTCCATTTTTATCCATAGTCTGTTAGAAATAGAATTTTCTTCATTGCTCAACCTCTTTCTTTATATTGTGGCTGCAATATGCCATTTCAGAAGTGTCATCACCTTTATCTTTTTACATTCTGATGTAGTCTGTAATCAACACTAGCTTCAGCGACTCTCATTACCAGCTCTTGAAGTGATTCTTCAGACTCAGCAAGAACAACATCATCATCAGATTACAGCATCTGCTTCCTCCAATTTCAGTCTTGCCACTGTAGCCAACAACAACGACACACATTTGCATTTCAGTGCGCAGACAGAGCTGATGCTGTGCCACCCTGCAGCCCTGCTGGACTTTCTTACTGCCCATCAACCACTGTGCAGTGTCCTTTGTTGAGTCTTTCTTTTCACTTGTGTCTGGTCACGTACAGCACAATAAATTACATAAACGTGTAAGAAAGCCCCCACAGATACTAAGAGAGCTGCATGTAGTATTCAGCTGCTTCTTTCTGTTTTACAGAACAGATCCTTTTGCATTATTTTTTTTGTGATTTTTTTCCCCCAGCATTATTACAAAAGCTGATTTGCATCGTCATGAGTAAACTAGCCTGTGTTTTGTTCTTTCTGTCCTCAATTTTACTTTCATATTTTTCAACCCCTTTCTCCAAACAGTAAGCCCATTTTTCCTTCGTGTGTTTGAATAGCAAGTGGAATTATTTGGCAATATGCACATCCTCTCAGACTCCCCTTCTCCGAGCGCAGAACGAGTTTAGTGTCTCTCATTAAGTCCCATAGCCACTGCCCTGTTTTTCCACAGAAGTTAGCAGACCTTACGGGAAATCTTGCTACCAATCTAGCATTAGAGTGTTCTCTTCAGGTACACAAAGCAGACAGGCATGAGAGTATTTTAAGCATGTAATGATGACTATTTGAGTTAATGACTCTTCTGTCTTCCTGAAAGAGTAATTCAAATAAAGGGTAAGTTAAGATATTCTGATGCTGAAATCATATTCTAATACATGAAGAGACTTAATCTTTCCTCTTTGTTTGTTTGTTCGATAATAGTATATGTGCTGACTTAATTTCCTTTGTCTCTGCAGTACTAAACAGGAAAGAATCTGTACAAGCATTGAACACAGGGTCCAGTGCAGATCTTGAGATGTTTTGCAGTGGCAGCTATTCCTTCTGCATGTAAAAGGACTCACCTGAGATTCACAGGTGTTTATTCTTAGGCAAATGAGCTTTAATTCTCTTTTTTTATGTGTATGAAGAACCTAAGAATGTAATGGGCTTGCACCATTTCACTAATCCGGGGGGCCAAAAAAAAAGGCCCAAAACATTTACAGGCCAAATTTGAGAGCCAAATTTAGATACATCCTTCGAATGACTTCTGTGAGGGAGGTGAAGAGTTCCAAAGTGGCTTCAGTAAGTTAAAAAACTCAGGACAACATGGAACTGGATGCATTGGATCCTTATTCTGAGATTCATAACCAAGCAGGATGGAGCTTATTATTCTTGGCAAACAGAGCTTTAGACCTTCTCCAGGGCTGAAAAACGAATCACTGCAGGCAGTTTCAGATCTAGCTAATCAGTCATTGAAGATCTCTTGTAGAAATTAATGTTTAGATCCTTTGACTTTTCAGGAGGGGAACCCACTATGAGCATCAAGTCTTACTTCTCATGCAATGCAGGCTGCAGACTTTAGACAGGGTTTCATTTTCAAATTGTTTTTACTCTTTTTAAATCAATTCATTTTCTCTTAGGAGACAGAAAAATTCAGATCTCACTGAATATTTCTATTAATTTGCAAGGGTTTTGCCATTTTTGTTTGTTCCCAGAGGTTACAACATTTACAGCTTCTGTTATAGTAAAGTTCTATAATATCAGTTGGGCTCTTATAGAACGAAATACTAAATAAAAGTAATTTTTTTATGATTAGACAATGTATGCTTTTGCTTTTTGCATCTTCACATGCCCAGCCAAATTATGAACTAAATGAAGCCATCCTGCACTGTAATGCCAAGAAAAAAAAAATGAGAAAAACTCAGAAGACAGGTTACTAAGTTCTGGCTTTTTACCTTTCTTGTCAAGTTTTTATCCAATGTTATTAAAGGATGACAGTGCTTCCATGTGCAGATCTGGTTTGTTCCCAGCAGTAAACTATGCTAGAGGC
The DNA here is from genome assembly GCA_033556795.1 of Tapera naevia. Taxonomy (NCBI): domain Eukaryota; kingdom Metazoa; phylum Chordata; class Aves; order Cuculiformes; family Neomorphidae; genus Tapera; species Tapera naevia. The sequence goes on from JAUMJJ010000222.1 coordinate 33,928,463, forward strand.
ACACGGGTACAAGTGTTAATAAAGTATTAATAAATCCTCACTACGTGGGAGTAATATTGCAGGGTAGGCATTGATAGAGAGTGTTAGGTCACTCACGAGGGCTGGCTGGGATCCATGTGCTCACCTGTCATCTCTCGATGACAGCTAAGAAATAGGTACCAAACTTTAACATAGGGGGGTTTAATGTTTCTTAACACACATCTTGACATGTGCACCAATTCTTTATACATAATTTCCAATACCTTAACAACCAACTTATTTTATAGCATTTGTAAGGAGAACACTTACCTGTCAGAAAAGAGGAGTCTAAATAAATAAGTAAATAAATACCTCCTCTTCCCAGAAAAACAGAAAGACGAAATAAGTCAGAGAGGTGACAAAAGGGAGAAATACTTATGTGCATAAATATATAGAACAATCTGTTGCTACAAGTTGAGGACAGCTGAGGATTTTGGCCTTCAGCCTATCTTCTAATGTCTTGATACTCTAAGACCCATGGCTGAATGACATATTCAAAACCCCTCACTTTTGTTGGCTGTATTTTCCATCAAAGAAATATTAGAGAGATTTCTGCAAGATCTCTGGCCTGATTCAGTTAGTGCCAGGATGAAGTTTAGATAAACAACCTGAAAGAAAACATAACTATAAATATGTTTTTATCCATCTAATAATATCTGGCTTACTAGAAAATGACCTTGGGGTTTTTTGAAAACCATTCTGTTTTCTAGTTAGTCTTTTGGGGTGTATTAACCTCACAGGGCTAGAACTGCTGTTACTGGACGCTAAATTCCTGAAAAGTAATGCAGCTACATTGTGAATAGAACATAACATATGAATAAACTCATAAAAAAATCTGTCTACAACAACAAAGAGTGAGAAGAATTGGGTTGTGGTATTCGCCTGTGGAGGTAAGTGATGACACAAGAAGACAAAGAAAAGAGGGTTATTTTTTTGGGTTCATAGCAGCAAATCTTCAGTGGTCATGCTTGGTCATACTCAGAACAACAGAATTCCTCTCTGAAATATACTGCACTTTTCAATGCTCTGACTCTGGGTTCATCCCACTGCAATTAATTGGGTTATACTGGCACAGGATTAGAGGTATGAACCTGATAAACAATAAGCTTTTATATACAGTCACAAGTGAAGAATAGAGTGTCACAAAGGGAAAGAATATTCATAAACTTAAAGCCTAATATAAAGTGTAAATCTTATGAAACTCTTTTGAAATTCTTTTGGTTTAGAACACAAGAAATGTACAGCTGTAAAATCTTTCATTTTGCCAACCTAAGATTATTTAATTTCCATGTATTCTGGAAATAAATGTAGTGATATAGAGTTGGGCAGAAAGTGTAAAAATTTAAATGCCGGATACCACTATGCTAGACAGGGTTGTAGTTGAGGGCAAGGTACATGGACGAGTGCAAAAGCAGTTACACATGATGCTGTCAGTAGGCAGATAATTAGAGAATTCTTGGCATGACAGGGACAAGAAGAGGAGGTCATTAAAGCACGTGCTATTTATTTTAATATTGTTCATGATCTATATTGTACTAAAATTGTAAATAGGCTAAGTGTGAGTGACCCAGAACAGTTTGGCTTCTGTCCTAGCTGGATTTAATCGCAGTTCACATTGTCCTCCTTCCTACTCATTTTCTGTCTTCAGCAGTGGCAGTGCCAGCATCTGAGATTTCTCTCCTGAGGCTTGCATCTAACCTTTTGCTTCAACATTTAACATTCAGCTCTTGGAGTCATGTGTTTATCAAGATGTGGGGCTTTGGAGCAATGTTTAAGTAGCACCTTCTTTTACCAAAATATCCTCACAGATGTATTTCATGCCAACAGGCATATACAGAATTGTACTGATATAACTATCCTGGGAGAGCGACTCCATTACAAGGCAGTGTTTGGGCTCCTTTTTGGAGGTGAGCTAAATTATAATTTTGCCTAAGCTACATCAGCTATGTCCCAGTGTGAGTGGCCAGCAGGAAGAAAGGGTTATACTGATCTAACGATAACCTTTTAAATTCACATTTTAGATTATGGCAGAAAAAATATCCCAAGTAGGCAAGACCTACATTTTAAGTCGTTAGGACTGTGAAGAAAATGACTGGAGAGTATTGAAAAGACTTAGATACCAGAAGGCAAATAAAAATAACTCCAGTTGCAATATTATTATTTTTTTTATTTCATTATTTTTGTGCCAGTCTCAAGGTTTTAGGGGCCTGAACTGTGGAATCGCAAGCCCTGAGGGACAGCAGAGATATTGGCTATAATTAGATAATATAATCTTTGGGATGAGGAGTCTGCCTACTTATGTGATCATACAGAAGTCAGCACCAGGGGCTGCTAAGCAAATACAGGCTTTCTGATCCTACCAGAGCACAAAGAAAGATTTACTATTAATACAACACAGTCAACCCTCTTCTAGGTGCACATCTGTTATGTGTCCACAGTCCCTCCCCCTGTCCCCTAGTCAGGCTAAAGTTACATTCTCCAACAGTTTGTCTCTGTTTTGACAGAAGTCTTATCTTGACAGTTGTATGACTGTGTCATCCTTAAATCTTGGGGCCACAGAGTGTATGTAATTTTCTGTGAGCCTGAGAAATTTACAGATGCTTCAATGGATGTTTTTGTACACAAAACCCACTCTGGGCTTACTTAGAAAAATACAAGATAAGATGAATTTTGCTAAATCTTTTGCAAGGAAAAGGGTAAAAAACCTACTTCTTGCTTCCTGTCTGAATTAATCTTTTGTTATTTGCTATAGGATGTATATTACCCAGTGCAGATGGTTCACGTAAGCCCCTGTTCATCACTGAAACCATAAAAACTGATAAACTTGTGGCTTTAGAGCTGTGTAGGTTGCAGTTCATGTTCCCTGTTTCCACAGTAATGAATTGTTGTATTATTTAAATGTAAGGAGCTGACTCGTTTTGCCCAGGACTTTATATCAGAACATACAGGTCTAGAGTCTGATGGAGCTGCTGTGATGCATCTCACTCTTTTATGACAGATCTTGTGAGGCAGTACTTCTTACGAAAATTTCCAATCTTGTTAGATCATAGAATCGTAGAATCATAGAATTACCCGAGCTAGAAGGGACTCAAAAGGATCATCGAGTCCAACTCCTATCCCTACATAGGACACTCCCAACATTCACACCACATGACTGAGGGCATTGTCTAAGTGCTTCTTGAATGCTGGCAGATTCAGTACCACGGCAACTTCCCTGGGGAGCTGTTCCAGTGCTCCATTACCCACTGGGTGAAGAACCTCCCCTGGCACATCTTCATTCCATTCCCTCCAGTCCTATCATAGGTTGCAAGAAAGAAGAGATCAGCACCTGTTTCACCTCCCTCCCTTGTAAGAAGGCAGCAAATAGCTATGAGATCCCCTCTGAGTCTCCTCTTCTCCAGGCTGAACAGAACAAGTGACTTCAACCGTTCCTAATATGACTTCCCTTCTAGACCCGTCACCAGTGTTGTGGCCTCCTCTGGACACTCTCCAGTAGTTTTATGTCCTTTTTATACTGTGGCACCTAAAGCTGCACCCAGTACTCGAGGTAAGGCTGCACCAGTGCAGAGCAGAGCGGGACAGTCACGTCCCTCGACCGGCTGACAGTCCTGTACTTGATGCACCCCAGGACAGAGGTGGCCCTGTTGGCTGCCAGGGCACACTGTTGACTCATGTTCAATTTGCCATCGACTAGAACCCCCAGGTCCCTCTACGCAAGTCTGCTCTCCAACATCTCAGACCCCAGTCTGTTCCTGTATCCAGGATTTCTGTGTCCCACGTGCAGAATCCAGCACTTGCTCTGGTTAAATTTCATGCTTTTGGTGATTGTCCAGGTCTCCAATCTGTCAAGATCCCTCCGCAGGGCCTCCTTTCCCGCAGGAGTGTCGACACCTCCTCCCAGTTTTGTGTCATAGGAAAACTTAGTCAGTAAACCTTCAAGTCCTTCATCCAGGTCATTTATAAAGGCACTGAAGAGCACTGGTCCCAGGATGGGTCCCTGTGGGACCCCACTAGTGACTGGGCACCAGCCTGATGTTACTCCATTCACTATGACTCTTTGAGCCCGACCTATCAGTCAGTTGTGCACCTATTGTATTATGTGTTTATCCAGCTGTGTGCTGGACATTTTATTTATGAGAATACTGTGAGAGATAGTATCAAAGGCTTTGATGAAATCCAAAAAAATTACATTGACCGGTTTTCCCTTGTTGACCAGGTGGATGACCCTGTCATAGAAGGATATTAAGTTTGTAAGGCAGGACCTTCCCTTTGCAAACCCATTCTGGGTGGGACCAACGACTGTGTTGTCTTTCAAATGTTTTTTGTTAACTCCCAGAATAATCTTCTCAATCTTCTCCATAATCTTACTGGGCACTGAAGTGAGACTGACAGGCCTGTAGTTACTGGGGTCCATATCTCACTCTTCCTGTAAGAAATGCACATGGATGTTCCTAGGAGCCACATCTTTTTCTTCAGCACCACTTATTCAGAGAATATAGAGGACAAAGTACAAAACCACCCCTATGAGCCTGGAGAAAAACCTACCAGGTTGCAGAGCTGAGGTAACTTTCATCGCAAACTGCTCTGCACTTTTATGTAAGAGAGTCTCCTTAAAGTAATTAACACAGCTATACTAAAAAATTATTCCCTCTCTAAACAGAGATCCTTCACAGAGACAAAAGGAGAAATTACTTTTTTGAAGCTATACCGGCATGTGTTTAGTAGTCAGATTAAGTGAAATTTTATCCCTTTTCATGAGTTAATAAAAACAAAAATACAAGGTAAAACTTTTAATACAATAACTCTATCAACATATAATCTGGTTACAATTCAACCTAATAACAGTTTTCCAACCTCTTATATTGCATACACATTGCAAACATTAAAGGGTGCAAAACTATCAATGCAGGCATTTGTTTTAGTATTACAAATCTATAACACTGATCTCAGTAATTGAAGTATGTTTAGAAAACTTCAAAACCATATATTTTATGCCAGATTGAGTGGGCATAAATAGTATAAAGAACATTACAAAGTGAAATAAAGCTTTGATGAACTCAGCACCTTTATCTCTTTCTGAACTCCCTTGTTCTTCATCTATACTGAAACTTGCATGGCATTTTTTTTCAGATGGTCCCTCAATAAAATTTAATGGAAAAGGATGAAAACACAGTCTATTAGAGAGCAAATGCAGGCAAGACCATGCATAATTTTTTTAACACTATTGTATTATCAATAGTAGTTATTTTTTTCCCTAGCAGCACCTAAGAAAAATCTTACGTGTTGCGCTTTATAATTGCTGTCTGTATAAGGTGAGTGTTGTGTTTTGGTGTGAATGATCTCTTCAGCATTAATAAAAGGTGATTTTAAAATGTCACCGTAGTCATTTAAATGGTTGTTTTCTAGGCAATGAAGGATTTTTGGAGCTCATAGTCCTTAGCTGTTAATAATAACTAAGCTTGTCCTGTTGATGATCAAATTTGACAATAACTCTCTTATTAAGCAACATTTGCCTTCTGTTCACTTCATGTAATTGCCATAATCTTTGTATTTTCTTTATCTGTTCTGTGCGTTCTGCAAAGATGACAGCAGAAGGCCTAGCTTCTCAAAGACTGACAAATAGTACTGGTTTTCTTCTTCAGGAGCAACGGCTCTTGCAGTTCATCTGCCTCTGGCAGTATGCTTTCCTTTGGAGTATTTTAGTGCCCACACCTCAGGGGCCATATCCTATGCTAGTGAGGGCGCCAGTTCAACAGTGGAAGAGATTAAATATTGTCCTCAGTCTGAGCCTTGTATAGGGTGGGCTGTGAGCCATGATGGTCAGTAAAGCTGGTGATGTACCTGCTATTTTAGCAACTGCAGAGTTTGTGTGTGTGTGTGTGTTATACGCATGTATAACACCACCTATATTGTGTTAACTAGACATCTCTTGCACTAATTCCAGGAAAGTAGGATGTGCTCCCTCTTCTGTGAGATGTCAAACAGTTCCATGGAAGAGGAGCTGAAAGAGATATTCTGACCCACAAACCAAATACTTAGGAACAGGTTAAAAGAAGGGTGAGAGATGTTTGGAAGGATCAGAGACCCCAGAAAACTTGATTGGCTGGGAGAGATGTCCTAACTCCTCATGGACATATTTGCTCTAGCAGGAGGAGCAGTGAGAAGCACTTGCTGATGCTTACCCTGACCCACTGAAGACCTGGAGAGGTCACTCTACGACTGCTGCACTGCCTCCCCATGGGGAGAAAATGGCATATCTGTCTGGTGAGCTTAGGCTTTAGTGACTACCAGCACCTCGGAGAATGCTTTGATACCTCTGCTTGTGAACAGATGATGATCATCATACTTTTACTGCCAGCACATGCCCTGGGGAAATGGTCCAAGTGCTGGGGTTTGTGTGCCAAAATGAGGAAAGTTAATTCAACACCCTTGATAACAACAATAGTACTTTGCGCTTTTGATCTTCAAAGCACTTTACAAACATTAGCTAATTAATTAATCCTTACAATACTCCTCTGTTATTATCCCCATTTAGCAGATGGGGAAATTGAGTCAGAGAAGTTAAACGACTTGCCTAGGGCTACGCAGGAGTTGGCATCAGGGCTGTGATGGGGAATTCCTAGCTCTTTCTTTCAAATCTCCAAAACAGCTGTGGCTGCTGTTGCAGACCTGAGGCTGCCTTAACTACAGACACTGGACTGATCAGAGGGGCACGAGCACTGACTCTGGGGTGAGTCTTGCCCATCAGACATGGACAGGTCAAAGTACCACATACAGACTTACATCATGGTGCCAGTCTTGGAGATTGTTGGACTGTATGAATTTAAATGATTTCTTGTGCTCCCAATACCTACTGAGCTTCTCAAAATGAGATGACCTGTCTGGCCAGCCTGAGATTATGTCTGTCTGGTGCAAATCCCCATACTCGACCCTTGCATGTGGACCTCCTAAAGATGCCACCTCTATACTAAATAATGAAACTCTAATCCTGCTTCACAGTCAGAAGATGGAGAGATGAAGGCAGAGGTGAGGAGAGATGAATATAGCCCTTTTAATTTTTGATTGACAAATTCTCCATATGAGGAATGAACTGAGAGGTGACAAACAAATCAGTAGGGGTATAGATAGTATTCTGAAGGAAAAACATAGTTTTTGCTTTCCCAGATAGTTCTGTATCTGATAGATTACTGAGATGGTATTTTCCTCTACTGTTTAGGGAGAGGGTTGCTCAAGATCTACTGCAAAATCAGAATAACAACTTAATATCAAAGGAACCATCTTCCTATTTGGCTTCAGGTAATCTAGCAGACCAGTCAACACTACCATATAGCAGCTATGCACTAGTCAAATGAAGCTTATTGAAAGTAATTGTAGTTTTAAAAGTATATTCTTGTTTGCAATGCACATTTTGATTTTTACCATATATCTGCACAAAAGCATACTGTAGAATAAAATAAAGTGAAAAAGTGAATAAGGAGAACCTTTCACTTTTACATGATTATGAGAAATATTTTTTGAGCAGAGATATGCTAAGATACTGTGTTAGAAAGGTACTAACTCTCCAAAATATGGGAAGAACCTCTAAGTTAAAGAAGGCAATAAACCCATGTATTCTCCCAAAGTTGAGCAAAGTTAGCAGACAATCACAGAATAGCTGAGGTTGGAATGCATCAAAGGAACTCATCTAGTTCAACTTCCCTGATCACAGAAAGGGTCATCTAGTGCAGGTTGCTCAGAGTCATGTCCAATTATGTTTTCAGTATCTCCAGTGATGGAGACTCCACAATGTTTCTGGGCAGCCCATTCCAGTGTCTGACCACCCTCACAGTAGAAAAAAAATTCTTATGTTTAAATTAAATTTCCAGTATTTCAATTTGCACTCAATGCCTCTTCTCCTGTCCCTCAACAGAAGTAAGAAAACCTGGTTCTACCTTCCTTACTCCTCCTGTCAGCTATTTATACACATTGATAAGAACCCCTTGAGCCTTCTCCTCCACAGGTTAAACAATCCTAGTTCTCACAGCATCTCATTATATGACAGATCCTCAAGAACCTTCATCGCCTTTGCAGTCCTACATTGGACACACTCCAATATATGTAATTCTCTTTTGCATTGGGAACTCCACCATTGGACCCAGCACTGCTGTGTGGAAGGAAAGGATTACCACCCTTTGACTGGCTGGCAAGGCTTTTCTTAGTGCTGTCCAGGATGTTGTTGCATTCTTTGAGACAAGATTCATCTTCAACTTGTCCAACAGCAACCTCAGGTCTTGTTTCTGCAAAGCTGCTTTCCAGCCGATAGGCTCCCAGTCTGTGCTGCTGCATGGGGTCGTTCATTCCCAGGAACAAGACTTGGCATTTGCCTTATTTAATCTTCATGAGGTTCCTGTCAACCCATTTCTCCATCACACTCAGGTCCTTATGAATGGCAGCAAATCTCTCTGGTGTCTCAACCACTCCTCCAGTTTTGTATTATCTGAAAAGCTTAATGAGTGTGTACTCTGGCCCATTGCCCAGGTCATTAATGGCAATGTGAGACCATATTGGTCCCAAAACCAACTCCTGGAACACAACCAGCAGCTGACTTCCAGTTGAACTTCATAAAACTGATCACGGAATCATAGAATGTCAGGTTAGAATGGAATTCAAGGATCATCTGGTCCAACCTTTCTTGACACAGTCTGGACAAGATGGCCCAGCACCCTTAGAGCCCAGCAGGTCAGCCAGTTGGTTTTCAGTCCACTGCACTGGTCTTTTCTGCACAGGGCTATCAGGTTAGTCAGGTGTGATTTCCCCTTCACAAATACATGCCGACTACTTTATAGTTTCCAGAACAACGTTTTCCAGAACAACAGTTTCCAGAAGCAATACTTTTATCAAGTTGGATGTTCTATTGCCCAACAGCCATGGGTTCAAAATGTGTCAACCAATGAAAAAAAGAATACATTTACTTCAACAAAAGTAAGTAGGTATATTCCTTGGGACTGAACTCTTCGCTACCATATATATTTAAAACTCCATAGTCTTCACACAGTCTATAACCTGACCTGACTGCTGAGAATGTCTGCTGAGAATGCCTCTGCTATGGAGAGATGGAGTTTTCCTAAACCACACAGAATCAGTGTTCCAGCATTGTGCAGACAGAGATTTCCTAAGTCATACAGAACTTATACCAGCACAGCATACGAGATGCTTTGTGCAGACTGAATCTTAACTGAGTGCTCTGCCTTTTGATGGGAACTACCATCAGTTGGCACAGGATGGAAATGCCTCCAGGCTATCCTTACTTATGTGAATATGCGGAATATATAACCAAGATGACACAATCGTCTCCTCACTTGCAGCTTTGATCACTGATTATTAGCTGTGAATAAACCCAGACATTTCTGTATGATTATAAAGACACATTTTCCAGAATTTAAAAAGGGAGAGAATAAGATTTTTCTTGGGGGTGCACAGCAAGAGGACAGAAGGTAATGAATACACACTTCAACAAGGGAAATTCTGGCTAGACAGTAAGAAAAATATTCACAGAAGAGCGTCAAAGGAAGTTGTGGGATGTCCAGCTTTGGAGATATTCATGTCTCAGCCAGACAAGGTACTGAGCAAGCTGTTCTAACTGGAGCCACTGTAAGGAGAAGGCTGGAACAGATGACTTACAAAGATCCCTTCAGACTTCAATGGTTCTGTGAGTCCATGAACTCCAAGTTTGCACCAGGACTCCACCCTACATTGGGGTAAGAATATAGTACAACCAGGAATGTAGATACAGTGCTAATCTGCTCATATTTCCCAGCTTGAAGGAAAGAGGAATGATACAATATCTTTTCACAAAATATGGTCAGGCCAAATCTGGAATAAATGCGTAGAAGTTTGGGCTATTCCTTATATTACCTTAACAATTGTTTGGCTATCTTAGTAATTATATTTCCACCAAATAGTTACTTCTGACATCACAGAAATGAAAGATTTAATTGATGTTAAATAGTCACAACAGGTCTAAATATAGTGGGAGTCATATAGTACAAAGGAAACTAGGAGCTTTACAGAAGATATGCAGTGTAACCATTATGAAGATTTTTTTATATAGAATTTGTAACGGTATAGTCATGTTAAAAGGAGTTCCCTATGTTTTTAGTGGAAAAAATAGCTCTTGGTACAGATAAAAATAAATTGACTTGGGATTTTCCTTTGTTAGAAATTCAAGTATCTCAAAAAAATTATTAATAGCTCTCTGTGTCTTCATGGAGCTAGTGCATTTTTCTATGGAGATTTAATATGGCAAAGGGTATTTATTTTTATTCGTCACCATTCTGACAAGAAAACAATGATTTCTTTACTATTTATAATTTTAGAAGGAAAGAGCAATGCTCAGCTGTTTAACCTTAGAGGTGTCTGAAGGCACTTCTCACAATCAGCACTGACAGTTCAAGGATGGAAGCTACGGTGTGTATTCTAGTTACTCAAGGGTTAAAGAAAGTCCCATAAATAAATTATGGATGCATTTTTGGAGCACTTTGCTAAGAACAAGAATGGCAGAAAATATCACAAGGCTGTCAAATCAGATTAAAGCCCATGTGCTCTGAGTATTCTGTGGGGAAAACTAACAAACTGTATGTTTGTCACGTATTAAAGGTATTTTCTTAAAAAGCTGATTGGCTGAATGAACATGGAAGTCCACTCGATTTTTTCGCATCTCTCAGTTTCTCTCTTATGCTTAGCTTTAAGGATAACTTACAAAATAATTGCAGCTCGCAACGTATCGCAGGTGATGAAGACGACATGAAGAATAAAACTGTGGTATCAAGTGTACATATTAATGCATACATGTGGGTAAATTTCATAGTGTATATATATAATTTTCTTAGCAAGGTATTCTAAGCCCAGTCTTTTGGGTGTCTTGAAAAATTAACTTTACAGCTTCTGCTGCTTCATAACCCATAAGCAGAAAGTTTAGTCTTGATTTTCTCATACCAGAATGGGAGGAATTTACATACAGAAGGACAGAACTACTGCTACAGCAGTTTGCTAACCCTTAATCTATTGTGCTAAAGAACTAGAACTCGAACCACGTAACCTACAAGAAAGATAAAGGTGTAATTACGCAACATGGTTCTATCAAGTAATTGTGCCAAGAGGGATGCGTGAGGCTTGGATAAACACTAGCTCTGAATTTCTAGAGCTGTCCCAACTGGATTTTAGCCTGGATGCATGTTCTGGCTGCTACTAGACTGCCTGGTGGGCTTATACCCTGGCACAGCCCTCTGCATCTACTCTGCCAGAAGAAAGTCAGTACATGGACTAAAAGGATCAATCATATGCCTTGACCAGGGTTTTGTTTGGGAAATAAAGTGTGTAGATGTGACTCAGGCTGTCTAAGCCAAGCTGTGTACATGCAGACTGTGGCATAGCAACCCTCATCTGTCTTCAAGCCCACGACAAAACAATTAATTTTTGTCCTGCAGGAGTTTTAGGGATAAGAGATCAACACCGGGCCATAAATCCACCTTTCATTCTCATATGCTATTGGACTCAGCTGGATACAGAGGCACCTCAAAGTAACAGACTTCAATTTGGTAGATGAAAGTCTCAGCAGAAAAAAAGGACAATAGGAATAACTGAAAACCTGTCATTGAATGACACCTTATGATATGGCCCCTTGTAAGATATGCAATTTGTTAAACACTTGAGGCAGAATCTAAAGAAGAAATTAAATATCTTGTAATTAGAGTAAGATGCCTATGATGCTCATATATTGAGAGTAAGAAAGGGATGTACTAGTCAGGGTGGAATTATCTCCCTATTGGACTACATTGAAGAAATATGCGAGATCTGGACCAGATCCCAAAGCTTTTTCACACCATTATCTTCTTAAGCATGTCTAGATAGATATGTCTCTCCAGCTCACTGACAGAAGTCCAGAATACTGGATATCATCAAAGAAAGTCCTACCAGAAGTACACCAGCAAGCACAGTAAAGCCCAGGAGATTTTATAGCCTGTGTTTGTATCTGGAGGAGGAGGTTTGAATCCCAGTGTTGTCTCACAGACTGGGTTTTTTTATGTTTATTTTTTTTGTATGTATGTTTGTTTGTAGATATTTTTCATGTGAATTAACCATTCAATCATGTATTTCATTGTTCACTAGCATCTCCTAGTGTAGGTGTAGTTCATATTTCAGAAAATAAGTAGTTTCTAAAAATGAAGGCATTCTCTATGGCTGAACATTTGCTGTAAAAATGCTTTGTGTGCTCTATATATTCGATAGATTCTATGCTGTGACTTAGTAAAATAACTATTAATTTTATAAAACACTGTCAAGGTAAGTCTATATCTATCTCTCTTTAGCAGATTAGTCTGATTTTTTCAAAAGCCCCCGAAAGGATTAATGAACATTTTGTTCTGAATTCCCATTTACTTCAGTGGGATAAGGTTTTCTTCTGGTAGTGCTTATGCATATAAACATTTGTAGGATGGAGCCATGTTTATGCCCCAAAGTCATCCATTGTGAAAAATACCTTTCAGTACCCATGAGAATCCAGTTTCACCGCAGTGGAATTCAAAGCTCCGTAAAATCTGTGGAATAAAATTATTTTATAAAGCAATAATTACAAATCTTTCTACTACATATGTAATCAGATGCTTAAAATACCAAAAAGAAGAGAATTAATGCACACAGGGGAAAGAATTTAAAAGTTTTAAATAAATAAGAACAGTCATTAGCAAATGACAACTTGAGAATACTGAGCACTACAAAAGACAAACATTAATTAACAAATTTTTCTTAACTGAAGGAAAAAACCCACTGTCAGTAAAAGATTTGATGGCTTAAGTTGACAGTTTCCAGGTTATTTAAAACAAATTCATATCACAGGAATGGATTCTTGGGGTTATTTCAAGGACAAGCTTTTTAGAAATCAGTAATCATTGTCAGTCTCATGATAATTGCTTAACTCCAGGGAAAAGGAAAAATACACTGACATATTCAGACATACATTACTTTTAATTATAGGAGATAGGATAAATTTGTTATGTACAGTATTTTAAATGCTTTGTTGAAGGGAATATTGTGAATATTGTAAGGGCAAAGTTGCAGGTACCAAAGAGTTGTCATTTTAGCAAAAAAGTGTATGTTTTCAGAAAAAGAAATTGCCTAGGAGGGGATTGGATATTGTTCATGCTGATAAAAAGGATATATATCCCAAGGACATCCAGTTTGAAGCCACTGGGCTTTTCAAATTAGCCTCACCTTTCACATTTAAGATTGAAACCTCACTAAACCAGGCTTCCCTGTGAGATAAATGCAGCACTGGTTCAACTGCCATCCTGCGTGTGGTTGAATGGATAACACGTTTTGCTTAATGTTATTCCAACAAGGCAGGTTGTACGCAAGAAGGAGCATCTGTGTATTTTGGGAGAAATGGCACCACGGGAGCTGTCTGCATTCCCGGTTTAGTTGCATAACTCTGCTGGTATCACTGTACCACCCTAACTAGGCCACTAAAACTCCTAGGGTATGTTTGTGCATCGTATTATGCAATTTCATGCAGTGATACCCAAATTCAGACTAAATGATTCACTCTATTCAAGGCAGTCAAGCCGTGCCTGCACATCATTTTGCCTTGTCTGTTTTACTATTTTACAGGCTTATTGAAAACCAGCTAGGCATGTCTGCATGACACTACACTGAGCAATATTTAAATTAAACTAGCATTATCCTGGTGTAACTTGCTACCTAAAACCGTTTCTAGAAATTATCATGATAAACAATACAGAAAAATGCTAATATACCCACTTCTCATAATGGCAATAGTTAATAGCAGCAATATCAAAAAAAGCATCACACCTGGGAAAAATATATCAGTTTGCTGCAGAAAATGAATTGTTGTATTTTTTTTTTTTCCAGAGTTTGGACTTGTTCAGATTTTGAATTTTGGCACAGCAGACTGAGGAGTTGCAGGTTTCTTCTGAAATGTCACTCTTCATTCCTGTTCTCAATGGTCTTTATTTTTTTTTTTTATCAATTACAGGTATTCAAACTTTTTCTAGTTGAAAATACTCTGCCATTCATGCCATTTCCCCCCTAAAAATACTCTCAAGGAGAAATACATTAACAGAAACCCTATTGCTACTGGAAAGGGAAGATTTTCCCTGAGAAAAAATGAAGGAAAACCATGTTAAAAAAATTCCTACAAGAAATCTTTTGTATTTTCAACGAGTCAAAATTAGGCTTTTCGCTATTAAAAAATCATACAGAGAGTTATATATAAGTACAGAGCTTCTGAGAGGAAGAAAAATGTAGCAACTGCCCTTAAGAGTTTATATTTTAATTTCTGCTGGTAATGATAGAGAGTTAGGGTGCCTGGGGAACGGAAAAAGAGGAACATACAGAGCAGGAAATGTACAGACAAGCAACCTGCACGTTGAATCCAGGCCATAATTTGGTTTGTCTGTCAGTTTTGCATGCCAAATACAATCACTTTTTAACTACCTAAAGTTAGTTTAAAGATTATCTGTGCCACAAAGATTGATGCTGTTAAGATGGGTCAGAAATGAACTAGCTCAAGGTTTAAATCAACCTGGTGATCTGGATGACCACAGCCTGCATTGGAGAAAACACCATGAAAACCCTGTCAGCCCTTACCAACTCTATCTGGTGACAGAGAAATTCTCTCCCTACCCCAAATCTGGCAATTAGTTTAACACAAACACAGAAGGAAGAGGCACTGACCTGGTTCTGAGATGTGATTCAGTCTACTTTCTTTCCTCCTGTGAGGAAGGCAATATACTGGATATCTTAAACCTGCATCAGAAGGTTTGTTTTAACTCGGGAGGATCACAGTGTCTCATTGAATTTTATTGATGACCATTAGCAAATTCCTTCTTCAAACAACATGGAAGGTGGAAGGAGATGACTTCTGGTCTAGTACTGCAAAATCTGTCCAATCGTTAAGCAATATATTGTATTTTTGTAGATGGAAAGCAGTATCAACAGTGTTAACAGATTCATTTCATACTACTGGATTAAGTATGGCTGACACAGAGCTCAGATACTATGGAAGAGCCCATACTCACACTGGTCATTTCCATTTGACTTCAGAACGGCAAGACTGCATGCAAACCCTATATTGGAAGCAGTTTCTGGCCCACTTGTACCCAGGCAGTGTTTGGAAATATGTTCAGCAGCTTAGGACAAAACAATGCCTGGAGACTGGGCAAGGTGACCACAGGGGTTTCTCCTAACTTTAATTTTGCCGTGATTTGATGAGTATTTAACAGTATGGATTATCAAATTTTGGTGCTGGAATATAGCACTTGATACAGTAGTGTAGATATGCCCAAAGAGGCCCTCCTAGGCAAATTCAGAGGCTGGTGACTCTCCAAGTTGTACTGCCTTGGAGAGCATCAGGCCCACCCCAGCCTGGATTCACAGCACTGTGCAAACGAGCACGGCAATTGACTTTTGTTCATTTTCTGTTTCAATGGTCTGGAAAAATGAAAGGTGAGTACTGTGAGAGAATTCCTGACAACACAAAATCCAAGAACAAGAAAACACAAAATTGCTTGGAGTGGCTAGAAGAGCAAGGCCAGAAAGATGCAACTGCAGAGATTTGAGAGACAAGAATTGGTAGATGATGTTATGGAGATGAAGGCACAGATGAGATCTGGGGAAGAAAAACTCAATTAAGGTCTTTTGATACTGTAAACGTAAACTGGTGGGCACTGGTTGTAAATACAAATCCAAAACAATTTTGTGCTTCTTGGAAATTCAGAAAATATCTTTGCCCTAAACAATTTCTGAGTTGCTTTCCAGCACAGAAGATTTTCTTTTCTCAAATTTTCAATGCAATGTTAAAAAGTAATCCAAAAATAATACACATGGCAATTCTTTCTAAGAATTTAAACACTTAATCTTTGTTTTCCTAAATTCTAGGAATAAATAATATATGTATTCTGTCTGACATAACTTTTAGTTCTACTTTTTTTCAAACAGTAGATCTTTTAAAAACATACATGTTCATAGCTTTCCCCACATCTCCCTTCTCTCTCTTTCTCTGTCAGTGTGACAGGGCAGTGAGGTAACTGCAAGGTGCCACAGACACTCAGTTTCTGTTTGCTAAATATTGGAGCATTTTTAAAGATGGCAGTGAAGCAAACGTGCTTTGTACTGAATTGATGCCTAGTTGCTCAAGAGTAAAAATTTCAACAAAATGTCCTAACAATAAGACATTAATATTTGAAGTGATTTTTTTTCTCTTCTGTCTTTCCCATCAGGTCCCACTGTCAGGTGTTTGGCACTCGGAGTTATTTTAGAAGAATGCACAAAGCTGGCAACACTACAGCCAGGTGACTATTTTGTCCATATCCCAGCTCTGCGACTTCCATTGATCTTCTACACATGAAAGAGTCATACGTGTCATTTTATAGAGTGTCCTTTTCTTGTGAGGTCTGCTTGGCTTTCATCAATTGCTGACTTTTAGA
The DNA here is from genome assembly GCA_033556795.1 of Tapera naevia. Lineage (NCBI taxonomy): Eukaryota > Metazoa > Chordata > Aves > Cuculiformes > Neomorphidae > Tapera > Tapera naevia. Next base: position 33,944,962 of record JAUMJJ010000222.1, read on the forward strand.
TCTATTTTAAGATTTTTTTACTTTATTTTATTTTTAAGATGCTGTCATATTAAGTCGTTACAGCTGAACTAATTTTACCAAAAGATACAAGTGAAAAAAACTGGGCAGAGTCCCTTTTTCCTATTGAGTTATTGAGAGATTTTTAACCTCTATGAACAGCTGCTAAGAAATGAGATGATGTAAAGATCATCAGAAAAGATAATTTAATTGTTTAAATACTTCCTTTGACAGAAAAAATCTTAAATGTGAATGAATTCAAGTACCCTTAGCTACATTTGCAAGAAATAAAAAAGAAATGCTAAACTGTGCCTTGTTCTGAACAATATCAAGATGTGTATTCAAGCTGGGGTGATGTAGAAAAATTTTAAACCATTACCCATCCAGTCTTCAATCTGTATGCAACATCCAGAGACATGTTTTTTAGGGAAGAGTCAATGCTTCTGCTTTTGAGATTGGTCTTTTTTCCTGTGTTTCTACGAAAAAAAAAAAAAGAAAGAAAAATGTTCTAGGTGGTGTCAGAGATTTTGATAGCTGCATCAAAGGTCAAATAACTTCACTGATTCACTGACAGTGAAATCATACCTTTCCACTTGCCTTCTCTGAAATTCACCCCATTAAGTATGAGTACAAATAGTTTATTATCCTGTAATCTAAATGATGAGGTTGGGCAGAGAGGTGCATTTGAAGTAAACAACAGGAAGAAGCAATAAATAGTACATTAAAACAGGTCATCCTTGAAAGGAAAGGCTGCAGCTGACTCCAGGCTGGCAGCTCTTTATGTTGCAGTGAAGACAATGCAGTAAACTTGTTCAAGATCACAGTAAAAATGGAATAGGTAGCTGGAACTTGGCTTTGAAAAAAAAAAAAGGAATAAAAATTCAGACATATTTATGCAGATTTCAGCAGCTCTGTGTTGTCACGTCGAAATTTCCACAGGCTTCAGAACTGCCAGGTATTAATGGTATAATCTCAAGGAATATTTTAAAATTTTCTGTAGACTTTATGTAATTGCTGACGTTCCCATCCCAGTGAACACAAATGTCTGAATTTCTCTAGCTGTGCAAAGCAATATTTGTTGCAGCTCAAACCTCCCATACGGGATCAGGAGAGTTCTAGAGGGACCAGGTGGGATGAAAAAGTAATTCTCGACACATTTACAGAGGTAAAAATCACATGCTCCGGACAATACTATCTCTAAAAATTGTGGACACTCACTATAAAATAGATTAAACCAACTCATTCTACCTAGACTAATTCACTGCCTCCAGAAAGTTGCCATTTTGAATTGATTACAAATCTATTCCTTGGAGGTGACAAGCTCTGTATTCAAGCTGGTCTTCTGTAAAGCTGGAGGAAAAGTAACTGAAAAATCCAGTTAATTACAGATTTGCTCAGTTTGTTTTGCTTATGTCTTAGTGAATTAGCAGCATGAAGTAAATATCAGACATAACAAAATGTGACTGAGCATTGCCCCATACTTAATGGTTGCCTGCATGTGCTTTGGAGTATAAAGAAAGTGTAATAAAATCCCAAACATGTTGTATTACCAACAAATAATCTGAATAAATGATGTGGATTATAGTAAAAATTGCTGACTGAATTCCAGGGTTATGATCCAATAACAATGATTTACAGTGAAGAGTGAAAGAGTTATGGTGCACATGTTCTAGTACAGGAACATCATTTGCATTCATTCAAAGATAATCCAATTAGGGAAAGTAGTAAATCTAGAGAATGCTTTTACTAGTGCAAGTGGAGGAATAAAAGAAGATCATGATGGACCATTTACACTGGAAAAAAAAATCCCCATGTTTAAACCTTAAGTTCTATCTAGAGCATCTCTTGGTGTAATTTTTAAATTCTCCTTCACTCTCATAAAATTAGAGTTCATGGAAATGATGGAATTTGTTCTCTGTCATGCAACTGCAGTTCTTGGGTGCACTGGAGACTGTGGACTGTCAAAGACGTGTTTGTATCACTGTGGTTCCTAAACACCCAACCATATATTGATGTAAGACATTGGTACTACAACTTCAGGCCTCTCAGTGACCTAATGCCAGGATTACCGGGGCCTTCATCTTCTGTGATGCCATCTGTTCTTTCACTCCTTTGCTTTTATTGCCTGGATTTTTCTTATGTGTAGTATATTTTTTGTTCCTGGGAGACTTTTTGTTTCTTGAGAGTAAAACCTCCCAAGGACAACTCTAAGCTCAATACACAGTCAATGAAAGGGAGAGAGGCACTTCCAAATGACGATTCACCTATCCTGGAAACATTTCTGAGTGGAATAAGCAATCTATCTTTTTTGACTGGATGACATGACTAGTTTAGACCTGTCCAGCTAACTTATGGGCAGAAAAACTTACCATTACTACCAGTTTTTGTATGCGTCCTTAGACAGACCTGTTAGTATAACCTCAGTTCCTGGAAAAATTATGGAGAAGATTATACTACTGAAAGGCATTTAAAGAACAATGCAATCATCAGACAGAGTGAGTCCAAATAAGGGAAGTCCTGTTTAACTAGTTTGATAGGTCACTGCTAGTGGATGAAGGAAAGGCAGTGAATGTAGTTTTTTTGAATTTTAGTAAGGCTTTTGATACTGTCCCTCACAGCACCCATTTGGACAAGTTATCCAGCTGTGGGATGAATGTGTTCATGGTGCCCAGGGTGAAGAGCTGGCTGAAAGGCACGGCTCAAAGGGTTTTAGTGAATAGGGATACATCTGGCTGACGACCAATCAATCATAAGTGGTGTTCTTCAGGGTTCAACTCTAGGGAAGTTCTGTTCAATATATTCATCAACGATCTGGATGCAGGAGTTGAATGCAAATTTTCTGATGATACCAAACTGAAAGATGCTGTTGACTCCCTTGAGGGACAGGAGGCCTGGCAGAGGAAACTCTAATAGGTACATTGGAGCACTGGTTTATAATTAACAGGATGAAATTTAACAAGTGGAAATGCTGGATTCTGCACCTCAGATGAAGCAATGCTGAATACAAGTAAAATTTGAGAGAGCAAAGTCTGGTGAGCAACCCTGCAGAAAGGGATCTAAGGGATGCTGGTTAACAGCAGGCTAAACATGAATCAGCAGTGTGCCCTGTTAGCCGAGAGGGCAAATCACATCCTGGAGTACATTAAACACAGCATAGCCAGCTAGTCAAAAGAGACTATTATACCACTGTATTCAGTGTTGGAGTAGCCTCACCTTGAATATTGTGTGCCATTCTGGCCCTCACAAGTTAAGAAGGATGTGAAGATCCTTGAACGTATCCAGAGGAGGGCAACAAAACTGGTGAAAGGGATGCAAGGAATGTTGTACGAAGAGTAGTTTCACTTTGGGCTTGTCTAGTCTGGAGAAAAGGAGGCTGAGGGGTGACCTCATTACTCTCTACACTTTTCTGAGAAGGAGAGATGGAGAGGGAGATGCTGGTCTCTTTTCTCTGGCAGGTAGTGATAGGACACATAGGAATGATTCAAACCTGCACCATGGGAGGTTTAGACTGGATGTTACAAAGTATTTATTTAGGAAGAAGGTGATCAAACTCTCCAGCAGACTTCCTAGAGAGACTACTCATGTCCCCAGCCTGTTGGTGTTTAAAAGGCATTTGGACAACGCCCTTAACAACATGCTTTCATTTGTCATCCCTGATGTGGTCAGGCAACTGGACTAGAAGAATGTTCTAGGTCCCTTTCAACTGAAATCTATTCTATTCTATTCTATTCTATTCTATTCTATTCTATTCTATTCTATTCTATTCTATTCTATTCTATTCTAAACTTAGGTGTTGTCTTAAGAAAGTCTTGATCTTTCTTTCACCTTTTTCTGTGATAAATGGAATCCTCTTCCCCAGATGCTCTCTCCTTTAAAAAGGTTATTGTTTCCTACAATGGAGCAGCCACATACAAGTTTCTAAAATTGATGGAGGAGTTTTCTTTAACCTCAGCACAAGGAGATATCTCTGTGTTTTACCATCTTTAATCACCAGATGTGTCTTCTTTGGGGTGGTTTCCATCATTTCTAAACTCATTTGTGCAGGGAATGTATTCATATTGAACTTTATACAATGCTGATAATAAAGTCAGCAAATAATAAGCTAATAATAATAATAGAATGACATATTGCAAGTCTAAAGGTTTATATTTTCAAGTTTTATTTTCTTTTTCAGGAAATTTGAAAAACACCTTCCAGGCTATATTTTTGTTTTAAGTCTTAATCCATAATTACAGAGAACTGAGGTACCAATGCCAGAGTAACAAGATTAATACCTTTTTGACAGAATTTAATAATATGGTTTTATAATATTTAATTTTGTTCATAAAATATCTCTCAGTAGGAAACATTTTTTTTACTTACCTAAACATTATTGCTTTAAAACAATTTAATTCATATTTCATGGCACAAAGAATTTGTTATTAAGGCTTGTTGGGGAACAGTTTTTTTATAGGTTCCTGTAGGGATTAAGCTTCAACTTAATTTGGATATTCAACCCCTCTTGACAAGTAGAGTCCACTGAATGTGGACTAATAATACAATCCTTCATCCACTTATCCTCTTTTAAAGCACTTTTAAAGTTCCAAGCACTTGAAAAATCATGTTATATATGTCATATGGATAACAAAACTTGTGTTGGTCTTAGTTTTGATCTCTAGAGAAAGCATTCAACCATCAGTGAAGCTGATAATTTTTTTGCTTTAGTGAAATGGAAATGAGGGCAGAATGTGGATTGTTACGCGATGTGTGAGCAGAGAGTGTCTCTCTTGCTAGCAAAAATTTGATCTGTAATATCAACCTTTCTTCACAGTGCGTGTGGTAGCAGAAAGCCCTGCTTCTCTGCTGTGCACCAACAGTAAAGGCCTTCTGCTGCAAAAGAAATTTCTAAGCAGCAAATCCCTATTCATGCCATGCACACATTTGGTAAGCTTGGAAAGCTGTTCTTCAGAATAACTCTGGAGATGTGGGTAGTTTGCCATTGACACGCAAAAACAAGTCTGTCACTCAACTACAGCCTGGATCGTACCCAGGTCTTGAGTTATGGAGGCACCAATGCAGCTTATGGTGCTTTTGGGACGAGAGTGGGGCAGTCAGAGGGGCCCATTTTGCAATCTTTGAGAGAATAAGATATTGGGAGAAAAGCTCAAAGTGCTTAGATGGTGGGAAGATGCGTGGACAACAAGCAACTGAGATCCACACCTCCATTCAATCTAAATATTCTGTGTGTAGCTGACAAATGACAGCTTGAACAGTCCCCTGAGGGTTGCAGGGTTAGAGGACCAATGAAGAAATGGGTTTGTAACTCTACTGTTAGTTATCAATGACAGATGCAAATAAACCAGTGCAAGCCAAAACCACAAGTATAACTGGGACCCTTGTACAAATGTGTCAAGTCAGTACAGTTTTCTTTCCCTTACCTCCAAGTAGATATTAAATAGTTTCTTGGAATAGGAAGAAATAAGGAAAGAATTGATAGGCTGAAAGAAACACCATAATTTCCACTGGGTCAGAAAGAAACAAAACATTGAGTTTGCAAACCTCAGTGCTGCTTATCTGAAAAAATGCCATATTTTTTTCAGAACTCTAATGTTGCCCTTCTTACAGCTGAGAACCCTTTATCCTATGGCGTTGCTGCACGGTGAGTTTCCACCGGTACAAGAGTTTGCGTGGGCAAAAGGATAGCTCCAGCCACAAGGAAACCACAGTGATCAATGTCTGAGGAGGCTTTCATAGACCATGTAAACTTTATACTTCATATCCAATAGATGCTCCTATGACTGATTGTGTCATTGTGCCAGCACAAAACCATGGATCAGTCCTATTGACATCAATCAAAAATCCACGCACATACAGAATCTAAGTTCATCTCCATTATGAGATTCAGTTGCAAAACTGAGACCCAAAGACGTAAAATGAAGACGACAGTCAAAAATGTGATGAAAAAGAAAGTAGGTTTTTTTCAGTTTATGGAGGTGTGTAGCTCTGTGAATATATAAATATAGTCATAAAAAAAAGGTGGAGTATATTTAAAAACAAGTCAGAACTTTTTTCTTAGTATTATGAGTGATGTGGAAAATATCCCTTGCAGAATGGTCAGAGATATGGATCAGATGAGCAAGGGAAGCTGCTGAGATTATAGGTAAACTCTGACCGCTTTCTCCTCTGGTTTTACCTCCCTAAGTTTGTTACCTTCTTCTAAGTTACAATGGTGGTATTAAATAAAAAGAGTATTCTTGTCAGAATGCGTATAAACATATTTTCCCAGAAAACTCACTCCAGCAAGCTTGAGGAGGAATTTTTTTGCCTCCACTGAGAAGAAAAACAAAAACAGAGTATTCATAGAATCATAGAATCATTTGGGTTGGAAAAGACCTTTAAGATCATTGAGCCCAACTGTAAAGTTTACATAGTTTTCTAAATCTTGCATGGGAGAAGTAAACTAGAATGGGTTTTACTCTTTACTGGCAAAAGAGAAATTAATGTACATATGGCACAATCAGTAATCAAAAGATTCAAAACAAATAAAACAAAGGATTTTTCCCACTTACCAAATTGTTACACTGTGGAACACACTGCTGCAGGATTTTCTGGAGGCAGAACATATAAAGTAACTAAGTAAAAGGTAATTAACCAAGTCATCAAACACCAAGAAATAAATAAAGCCTGTGGCTCAGGAAATGTTTAAACTGCAGCTTAGAGAGCTGGGAGGGTACAGGCTCAAGAAAAGGCACTGCTCTTTTCATCACAGGCAGCTACAACCAGATACTGATACCAAGAACAGCTCTGGGCAAAATGGACATTTGTTTTAACCCAGCAGAAATATTTTTTTATGTTCTTCTTCAGTACAATTTGGCTTTCAGACTCCTTAGAGTACCGCAATTTTTCTTCTAGCAGAAAAGGCACTGACTGCCATTTGGCATTACAGGAGTCCTTTCAGCTGTCAGGGCAGGGAAGGAGTCTCTGCTAAAAAGTGAGATACAACTTTGCTATGCATGCATTGATCTTTCATAAGTTTTCAGAACGTCAGGGGTGCTCTTAGTGTCACAAAGAGTTTTTGATGAGCACCTGCTGCTCTGTACAAGCATACCATGAGAAACGAAGCTATGAAATTAGGCTCTTTGCAAAAATGATGTAAGAAAGACAATGTAGCTGGATACATAATGCAGGAGAAGAAGAGCAGGAGAGTGTCATTTTAGCTGTCTAGATAACTAGGCTGTATTTGTATGCCTGTGATTTCTTTCTGATGGATTTATATCTTGATACCAGTGACACAGTAATGTTTTTATTAAAACTGTACCCGGGCATTTCCCATATCCAATATATATTTTTAATTACAGTCACTTCTATATAAGCCCTCATTGTATTTTAACATCTTTGCTTCTTGGCTTACTACTGAGTAGCATGAAGGTCAGTGCTTAATGCAGACTTGCAGTAAATTACACTTCTTCAACTGCAGTTTCAATACACCTTCATCAAAATCTTCTAGAAAAACTGCCATTCCCGCTAATGACAAATTTCATATGCTGGTTGGTCCTTGTCTCACTAACTCCCATTCACTGCTAGCATTCAGAAAATGGCTCAATTAGTAGAGACTTTGAGAGATGTTGCTGCAGTAGATTTGTGAGGAGAGATGCCAGCAGATAAATGTGAATCATTTTTCAGCTCAGGAGGCTTCAGCTTTGATTGCCCAGACTGATTCTACTTAATTCATTTCTCTCTTTCCCTGTATGTGATGGAGACAGCAGGTGAACAGTAAATACAAAAACTGGAGCAAAAATAGGTGTTATTAAAGTGAATCAAAGTAACAAATGGATTGGCAAGTACACAGGTAGATTATCTATGATTCATGAGCCTGTATTATTTTTAAAATGCCATTAGCAAGACAATGACTATATGAAGATGCTAGTAAATCCCCAAAGTTTGCTGAATTTTGTAACTTTCACTGATAAGTCCCTGGATTCATACAGCTTTGTGGGGGTCTGAAGGCGGTGCTCATTCTGCTCTGAGCAGGATTTGGAGAAGAGACTTTCCCATCTCCTGCCCAACCTGAATGACTCCATGATTTTTGTCTCCTGTTTAAAAAAATATAAATTGTCTCTCCTAGGAGTGGAAAACAGTATTAAAAAAGACTTTGGAAATGGCTCGCGCGGTAAACACTGGAGGTGGACACTAGAACTGAAGAGTTCCCAAATACATCAGAGTTGGGAGAATATTGACAAAGCATACATTTAACTGAGGAGATTAAATAATGAATTCACAGTTATCTAGGTGTATAGGGAAGTAATCTGGTGAAGAATGAAGTTTAGACCTACTTTTCATCAAGTCAGCATGGGGTCAGCAGTAATGACCAAGCAGTACCTAGCCAGTCTGCTCTCCAGTATTTTGAATTAGGATAATAAGATACCTGCTGGTAAGGACTAACCTGTTCCAGGTAAGCAATGAAACCCCCATTTTAGAGGAAGACTGTGAAAGCACATAACTCATTTCTTTGCAGTTCAAGGTGTGAACTGCCTTGTGCTGGCAGAGCAGCTGCAACTCTCCCCTCAGCAGAGAGTCCCCTGCAGGAAATCCTCAAGCGGCAGATGAATTTGAAATCAGAAGCTATGGTCATCGGTAAGGGAGAGATTAAAAGATTCAGATGCAGATGACATGCTTACAAAACAGAAATGACATAGCGAGCACCCCGAATTGAACTCACACTCCTGAATTGTGACGTTTGGTCTCTACATTTTCTTTAGCTCATTCTGGAAGGGTGAGCACTGGGAAATGAACGTGGCTGATCTTCTAACAGCATCTGACTTATTAATGATACAAGAAACTCTGGAGTTCTGTCCAGTTTTAGAGATCTTTGCCATAAAGACTGCTGCATCTTCTTAGTTCCCTTACAGGATCCAAGTCTTGCCAGTCTTTTTTACATAAAAAATCAGAATTCTCTTCTTTCTTAAGATTCCATATTTTATGCTGATTTTTCAGTAAGCCAATTTCTTGTAGACTTTTCAGGGAAGTCTTCTAAATTCCACATGCCTTAAAGTCACAGAAAAAAAAAACCCTTACAAATTTGTAGCATGAGTTTATATAGGAAGAAGGATGAATAAAATAGGAAGAAAAAAAAAACAAAAAAAAAGGAAGAAAATATTTCTATTCATTCAGGAGCTGACAGGAATTCTGAAGGAAATGAAGGGTTATGCTTCCATTGACTTCAATAGGAAAAAAAGGATTCCACCTTGAGATCGTGAAGAGTCACTTGAGAAAAAGAATAATTTGCTAGTAAGAAATTAAAGAGTGACTGAAGTTTGAAGATTTATTCAGAAAATGAATGAAATCAACAAATCTCTTGAGTTCACAAAAATTTTTTTCCAACGTCTAAACAATTAAGTTCAACATAACTATGAGAGCTGGATATCTTCTGGATAGAAATTATCTGTTGTTTTAAAATGTAAAGATAGGCACATAATGCGGTTATTATGATGTAAGCTAGAGTCTGAATTTGCAGTAATTTAGCTCATCTGTGGTAACTGCCTGTGGGGAGAGTTTACATGGTTATAAATGTGTGGTATTTGAGGTTGCCTATCCCTCTTCTGAATTCCCCCTCTTGGAATTAAATGATCTTACATTTACCAATGGGTAAAAAGGTGCACAGTTATTATTAAGTAGCCTAACACTTGTGGCAACTTGTTTGCACATCCTTAAGATCAGCTAATTACAGTAGGGGAAAAAAAAAAGAAGTTATTAGAGCCATAACAAAGCGCTTTGAAATTATCAAAACAAATTTATTTTATTTATTGAAATTTAATCTTTTATAGATTTTCTGTTCATGTAATTATCCAAGATTTTTTTTGCCATTCTTCCTGATTCACTAGGCATTATTCACAGACATTACTCAAAATTTCAATATTTTTAATCTAGAAAACCAAATGCCATTCTAGAGTAAATATCCCTTTTTTTTCTACTCTGTCTCTGACTTACACCTGACCAAAGTGAGAGTCGTTTTTTTCAATTTATCCTGTAAAAACTTTTAGATGACTAATTGTGAACCCAAAGACTAACTTATTTTTCTTCCTCATTTGAGAACATTTGCCTTTCTGCAGAACAGATGGATGTCTACTAGATCACAATGAAGAGTATAATACTCCATTTGTGAGGTATAGATATCATCATTAGTGAAGAATTAGGATTAGTTGTCTGTTGGCCGGCCTTCATCAAAAATAGTGTTTAGGATTTCAGGGAGGAAAATGCACCAGCATCAAAGTACAACGTCCCTCCTGGTAGTAGCTGTGTTCAAACCAAGCAAAACAAAGTGGTTGACTGTGCAGCAGGTAGTGATCTGGGGAACTATGGCACCAAAATTTTATGTGGATTCAAGGGGAGATCTGCAAATGACAGTGTTGCTTTGCAAGCCTGGGGCAGTAATGTATTTAACCTTCTACCTTTCCTTTCCAATGGCTCTCATAACTCTAATAACCAGGAGAGTAATGAAAAACAGAAAAAGATAGTTTGAGAACTCATCAAATGAAAATTTCTGGATTTAGTCCTTACAATAAAACACCATATGAAATGTCATTTTCACGATTGTTACCAAATGTTATGACATTTATCTTCACAAGAGTTGTCCACAAATTCTTTGACACAGCTCTGTACTCTCCCTCCAGTAACAAAAATTGTTGACTAACTTCACAGGAAATCTTTAATTAAAAGTGGCCACAGTTAGCCTTTCATAAAAACATTAAATTAGAAGTGTCCACGGGGTTGCATACAAATCAGACTCCACCATTGCCAGCCAAACCACACAACATAGATGTGGCTTTGTAGGGAGAACCCAAGAATTTTCATTCCAAAACCACAGGTACCTACTACTATCTTTTTCAGCTCCAGCAGTAATAAAGCTGAAACCTTGCATGGGAACCAGCAGCTGTGTGTCCACACCATGGAAGACATCTAGTAGCCTATTCATTGTTTGGTCTTAGTGAACAGCGAAGCATGTCACAACAAGACAAGCTGCCCCTTGAGGAGTTCAACGTTGCCAGTAACTTATTTAATTCATGGGACTGTCCTCTTCTCTAAAACAGTTCACATGTTCCCCAGTTTTCTGTTCTCCTGTACAGAATTATAGAAAAGGGTAGAGAAAGTTCAAGACTTCACGAACTTCTCAATTTTTTTTTTACAAAAATTGAAAAGGAATTGGTGAGTTTGAAAAACAGATAAAGCTACATCTGGCCCAACTCCATTGCAATCAATTCTTTTTGTCTGAGCAAACTATTTTCACAAGCTTGAGGGAAGCACATCCAAAGTTGGGGAAGAAGACCTCCGCTTCCTGCACACCCACCAAACTTGTAGGATCAGTCATGCTGTGGAAACCTACCTTGAAGTTCTTGGCCTCATAAGGATTCTGAACATACAGTGGTATTAAATTCTTCTCCAGTGTTTCCAAAACACCAGGACAGAGTTCCCTATTCCTTTTCAAGTTGCTCCTGAAGTGGTGTAAAACTGAATTTGAATGTCTTGTTTGCACTAACCAAAGAATGTAAACAAAATATCCCCACTGCTCTACATACACAGTCTTAAGGATGAGCAGTGATGCCTCCTGAACATCAGAGCTCTCAGACAGCAGAAACAAAACCAGCATGTCTTGTGGAGAAATAAACATATCATGATTGCTAATGCTTCCTTCTGGATAAGTAAAAAGCCTGAACACAGTAAATAATAAAAAAGAAAGATTTAATTTCTAGTTTAAATACAGCTGCAGTAGTTTTTATACACCACACAGCTGTTCAGAGGCCTGGCAGCTGTCCATATCTTATGTGTCCTATCACGCGTTTTCCAGTATTGTCTCCTTGACACATAAAGACCATCTTTAACTGCTAGGAAAAGATTGCAATCCTTGTCAGGTAAATACTGTTGCATAGTTGAACTCATTTACGTTTCATCACTGCTGGCTTTTGCACCTGCCAAGCCTCTTTACTTATCTTCCCATGACCGTGTCCTTATTAGAAAGGAAAATCACTTGGTTTCGCCATTTCTTTTTCTGACATAATCCTACATACTGACAGTAGACCTCAAATTGTACCCTTGTTTGTTACACACAAACCAAAATCATAGCTAGCACAAATTTATATTGTGCAAGTAACTGGAATGACAAATGTTTCAACCAAAACACCAAAAGATGTGTTAGTTCCACTGCCAGTGCAGAGTGGGAAGGGAGGCTGACAGGTTTCCCTGCCAGCACGTGATGTCATTTTGAATTAATTTCTTAGAGAATAGAATTTCAGCTTATACAGAGAAAATGAGAATGAAGAACATCTTACCCAGTATCATGAGCATTTTTGTAAATAAGTTTCTCAGTTTTTCCTGCCAACTTTTATTCCAAGCAAATATAAATGCAGTTGCAATGCTGTTACTCAGACTGCACAGAACATGTATTGTAATGTTTACCTAAAGGTATCATGCAGCTCTGGGAAAGGTTTCCTTCATGCTGACTTCTGTGAGCTACCAAAATACCAGTTACAAATGCCTCACAAGATGCTTGTACAGCAGGGATGTTTTCCTTTTACAACTGAGGAAACTGAAGGTTAGAGACACAAAGATCTCCATAGTAGGTTGCACGATTATGCCTAGATGTATTCCCACAACACATTTGAAGGGCCACTTAAGAGAAAGACAAAAGCAAAGGTAAGGTGCAATATGGCTCTGGATAACCTATCTGTGACTTCTTGGCCTGGATTTGATGGTTCTGACTCAATCGGTGCCTGGCTGCCCACATATTTACATGGCAGCTGTGTTGGTGCCAGCTTGTGTCCAGCCAACTCAGAGTACAGGCAGAGGAGCGTGGTGCTTGCACCTGTCTTTGTAGGCACAAATTACCTCCCCTGTTATCATTAAATATAAAAATAACCTTAAAAGAACTTTAAGGTTTAATAAGAGACAAGCAAAGCTCAGCCTCCTTCATGCATGGCACTGAATCTATTTTTCCATTGTGCTGTTGTGAGTTTTTTCTTTTTGTGAAACTATAGATTAAGTTCTGTATCACTTGTTAGCCCCACCTTGCCTCCTCCCATATTTGTATATTTTAATTAATTTCATTGTCCTCACATTCTAGCATATCAAAGCAAGATATTTTTACATGATAAGTTCTCTTCTCTCTATTCAACTTGTGTAAATAGGTTTCCCAGAAATGTTTCACTCACTACTGTGTTACATACGTCACCCATAGTTTGTATTTGAAGCAGAGTTTTACTAGGTAACTGCCGTACAAAGGACATTCCCTGGCTCTATTTACCCTTAATCTGGGAATAGATCGCAAGTTGTTATTCCTGTATACCCAAAGATACAGAAAAATAGTTTGGAGACAATATATTATCATTTTTTATAATGTGTGTATCCTTTTTGGCTATTCAATCTGGGCACAGGTAAATTCATTTTTAATCTTAATTCTGAGTCCAATACCTTGTGGTATATAAAGCCCTGAAGTCTGTTTACAGAGTTATTAGTTTCCTGGATTATTTTATTTTGATAAAGGAAAAGAGGTGGCCTTCCAGATCTCATCAGGTGAGCAGTTCATCACGCGTACCAGGTCTTTATCCTTTCTTAGATGGATGTGTTACATCTTGAACAGCAAAAATATACGGTAAATTGGAAGAATTTCTTTCTAGAACAAAGCTGTACACCTCTCGTAGCCAAAAGCTATTTTCACACACCCTAAGCTTGAGACTACTCAGCCCTACTCTTCCTCAGGTCTCCCCAAGAAAGGGTTTTTATAGAAAGGGAATTATGAAAGCTTCCACAAGAGCAATTGAGATGGGATTAATCCGTGGCATTTTTCAACCACAGTCTTTTCACAGTAGAAAATTTTTTAGGGTTTTTTCAATCATAGGAAAAATGTTTTGTTTTCTTTTTCCTTTCTTTGCAACTAGGAATCTTTTTTGGTGAAGCTTTCAAACAAGTCCACGCTAAAGATCAGAAAAATCCTCTGAGAGTGTCACTATCCCAAAATATACTTCACCAATTGTTTTGGAGTCTCCCCTAGAAGTGAATCCCTCAGAGTTTCCTTCTTCAAATTTTCCTGAGAGACACCAGCATATCCTTTGTACCAGATTTTCCTTCATATTCCTTCATAGATCCCTGCAACCACCTCCTTTCTTCCCTTGTGCTTACACCCTCTGCTTACTCATAGGCACTCATCGTGTCTCCCTTTAGCTATACATATTCAGTTCTTTTCATCTTTCCTCGTAAATCCATCATTCCAGTGCTTAATCATTTGTGTTCTTTTCCCTGAAATGCTCTCATGCTCCTCTCTCCCTCCTGGCAGTGTTATAAGCCCAGAACCAAACTCATTTTTCTAATTGCATGACCAGACAGAGAGACAGCCAAAGCAGGACAGTCATCTTACGAGCGGATCACGCGAGTCAACAAAATTAATAAGAATTTAAAAATACAATGTGTCTAGACGAGTGCATCCCCACTCTATCTGGTAGCTGTCAATCAGCTAATTATTTTGGTGTTACTTCTTTAAAAAAGAAGGATTCAACAAAGTAGCCTTGATGCAGCCAAGAATGGCAAATACTAGTGGTTTGTTTCACATATGGACTGACCCGTAGGTCCCAAAACCTCACTGACAATGTGGGAATTCTGATCCAAATGTGGACTCCATGGCTTACAACATTCACTTTTACCTGAGGGATTCAACTTTGTAGCTTTCCTGAAAAAGTTCCCAACTTCCCAACTCAAGCAGGTTCCCAACTCCACTAAAACTACCTGACTGATCAGGACAAAAGTCATCTGTAGGTATATAAGCCACAGAGTTTTCCCTCTGAATCACAAATTAATGACTAGTGGAAAAATAATAAAGTAAAAATGAGGAGACAGCAGATGATAGAGGAGTCAAAGGTAAATCAGACTGGAAAACTGCCATTTTTTATTCTTATGTATTGACCTGATAGGGACACAGACTAAAAGAACAGTTCATGAGTCTCACGGAACTGTACAAACCTGGCCTCTGAAGATCTGCAGAAGTGCTGTAAGTCCAAGAACTCTCCAGGAGAAGCTGTTGCTAGAGGAGAGGCTATCACAGGTAAAGGCATAGTGTTAAAGAGAGACCGTACAAATACTGATGAATGTGAAAAGGAGACCACATAAAGACAGGTGCATGTGAGTACAGTCTGACAGGGGAGCTACTCCTGGTGGCTCATGAGAGCAAAACAATTTTATCCCCTTCAAAAGTAAAACAGGATCCAGGATACTCTGTTTATAATTTGGGGGATTTTTTAAATCATAACTCTTTCATTATAAAGTGCCTTAAGCTCTCAGCCACAGCAATCAAGCTGTAATATCCGGTGTCATGTAGAGAAGTACCTTCTGTATTGTAACAAACATCATCAAAGGACTTAAGTCTAAATCATGTCAGTCATAAGAATGTACTGGTGATATTTATGATGAGTATATTTTCTTGTAAAAAATTGTATGATTCTTGCTTTCAGAATGATCTTTAATGGTCAAGCTGAAAAAAAAAACCAAATATACTTAAATAGGAAAGTACTCAATGTGCATTTGTATTTTCAGCCTACTTTACATCCTTGGAACCAGGTGGGTCTTACCCACATGCTGCAGTGGGGCAAGTTTTGAAATGTCCCCTGGCAGTACTGATGACAGTCTACCGATATTTGGAAGAATCAACTTTTTTGGAAGATCCTCTTTGCAAATACATGCTAAAGATTTCTAGAAGTACGCTGCTGATCAAGATTTTTTTTATGGCCAAGTACCATGGGCAGAAGAACGTCTAAACACATAAGGCATTAGTCTTACAATAGAAACAGAGTGTTACCTTCAGTTAATTGTGCCTTCATTTCCGTGCATTCCTGGTGATAAGATCATCTCATAGTGACTGGAGGTCAGGGACAAAGTCTTAGCTTGTCTTAGCCTTAGTAATCTGTGCAAATATAACCCACTGCAGGTACACGACACAGCCTGAACACTTCAGACAGCCTGCTTAAATCAGAATATTCAGGCAGAAGAGATTTCGCACTAGTGTGAAATTTCTGCACTGTCACAAGGGGATTTTTCATGGTAAATACTGAGCCATAACATAACAGACCAAAGCCACTGTATGCATCTGCATCTGGTAATGTTTTAATGCAATACTAAGAGCCCAGTCTGCAATGACTGTAAATCCTGAAATTTCTTCTTGCTCATTTCAATCACTCAAACACCTTCAACCTGCACAATTTGCCTACACTCAAATCTTACAAGGCTTGACGTAGTGTTGTGGCACTGTGGTCTGTTAAACTAGTACTTCTTCACATGCTGTATTTCAGAAGTACTGCACTCCATCAGATATATCATCCCCAGCCTGGCAAGATGTAGCTACCACTAGTGACCGAGACAGAAGTAACACAGTAAGAAAATTCAAACAGTATAAAACAAAGCATAAATCCACAGCAGTTTCTTTGTGTCCTGTAATACTTAAGAAAAAAAAACGCAACTAACTTCTCGGGAGAAGAAAAGCTGAATAAAGAAACCATCTCTGCCAATGTCTGTCACTTGACAGATGGCATACTAAAGAATGTAACACCTACCTGTAACTCACACAGAGCTATCTCAGTACTGTGAGAGATCCTTGGATGAATATTTTTGTCTGTTGCATTTAGAAAGTATATTCTGGTTTTCAAGTCACTAGTGTGCCCTGAGATTAACCTCTACAAAGATTACATATTTTGGAAAAGATCTGGCAAACTTTCAGGAAGGTTTCAAGATCTTTTGTATATGCAAAAGGGTCTTTGATTTCGTGATTAGGACAGATTTATAGCAGCAGTAGCACCTATTTAAACATTAAGAATATGTGTGAAAAAAACTATTTTATACTGCATTGAACTGCAATGACATCTGTTGAATACTGTTAAGTTCAGAGTTGTTTTCTCTCAGTATTTGTAGGTACTCGAGAGGTGGGGAGATTAGGCATAATACACATTTCAAGAATGAGAAGCAAATACATCTGATCTTTTAATGAGCCCTGTAAATATCTTACTATTTCTAGAGTAATTTCATTCATAGAAAGAAATTTTATTACTACTCTTTCAAAACCTGTCCAAACTTCTTGTGTACATATTCTCCTATTATGTTCTTTCACAGGTGAGGGCTGAAGCTCTGACTAAAGACAGGAGCTTGGCATTGCAGTGTTCTACAATCCAATACATAGCCACGCTACTGTCATCAACCTGGCAAAAGAAATTAATTGGGGCTTTAATAAGCCATTATCAAATGAAGCCTGTTTTGAAATCAAATGTTCAATCATTCTCAGGTAGGAGCTTGATCCTTAGATGTTATTGTAGGTTACTGATCACAGTAATTACTGATTGGGGATGTAAAACCATAAAGTTTAAGAGAAAATACTGACCCATCTCCACTGCCTAGATATAGGAATATTCATAGGAGAGCTGTGAAAAGACAAAAGGAACTTTGTCCTGGCATTGTCTGTGAGTTTGAATTTTTTAAGCTATGTGTCCAAAATACATTACTATACTTGAGTGTGGTGTGTGTGTGGACATTCATTGTTGTTTGCTGTAAGCAACTGTGTTTAAGTAAACAAATAAACTACACATCCCTGTACAGTTCAAGTAAGATGTAACATAGATTTTCTTGAATCTATGTGGTCTAAGGCACTCAGAGATCATTTTCTAAGCCCTTTGATTTACTATCAGACTATGTGAAATTATTAGGAGAAAACCATGGATTTGAAAGATATTGTGCAATAGTGTGTTAATTGAGAGTTCGCGGTGGCGTTGATACCCAGAAAGGCTGATGAAAATTAGGTTCTATCTGATGTGCAGATGGAATAAAATTTCTCAGTTGATTGTAAATGTAAATATCTTGTGCAGAGAAGGTTCAATGTCGTGTTTGGATGCTCAAAGATGCATTCTTCTGCTGTTCGGATAACTTTTTTAACGTTTATTAAAATTTTGTATCAAAGCTGCTTTGGAATCAAAAGCAGATTTTCAACTAGATTTTTAATGTGGATTTTCTTATTTTTCGTAAAGCATTGAAAGTGGAAGTCTTCTACCCAAACACAGGTGTTTTCACTGGAGGCACGTATCTCTGAGCTAATCAGCTACACTTTTGGAAACATGCTCTTGCAGAGAACGATCTATCTCAGTTTTGTAACTAAGGCAGAAAACTCTGAAAATGTCTATTTCATTCCATGAACATACAGACAACCACGAGAGTTATATGGTGTATGGCTATGTCATGTTCATATACACCAGTGGGAGGATCTGCGCAGCACTTACTAAATGTCAACCAACTTTCCACCAAAGTGGAAGTTTTGACTTTTCTGTTGAAAAAAGAACTCCTCAAAATCTGAGTTTTATGGCCAAAAGAACAGAAAACTGAAAGAGAATAGATTTTCATCATAAATGAGAGGTTTTTTTATCTTTAGGGAATATCCAGTTAAAATAAAATGTAAATAAATATCCATAATATTTCCCAATGTAGATGCAACCATGCTTCCCAGTTTTCACTACTCCATCTTTAGGTGCAAAACAAAAAAAAAACCCTCTTCTTTATAATTCCTGGTCTTTTTTTTTTTTTTGAAACATATTCAGCCTGCTAGCACTGCTAGAAAATTGAAGTTAATAGGCCAATTTATTTCCTTTTCAAGCAGACATTCTTGTGTTTTATCTCAAGTTGCTTTTCAAGCTACTGAGCAGGCACCTGTAAATGTGTTGCAGAGCTACCTCATTATCCTCATTCAAGCTCTTTGCAAGCACCATTAGTCAGACACTTTTCAAGCTCAGTCTATAGTGTAAGGTGCTTCTGGTGATGACTCCTTCTTTCTGTGTGCAGTTTATAGTCTTCTGTACTAGTATCTGCTGTCCGTTGCATGAAGACAGCAAGTCAGGTAGTCAGATGGTTCATGATAGGATTACAAAAGACAACATGAGAAAGACATTTTGCCTTCTAGCAGCTGCATTTCTGAGCTTAGCATACCTTTTCCAACTATGTGATCCACTCATCTAAAGCGGCTATTGTTTTGTAGCTCCTCTCCAGCCTGGTGGTCCTTTGCATGGAAACTAGTCAATAGATCTGAAGTCAGATGGCTGGCAAGTTTTTTGTTCCTCCTGAACATATTTGGTATTTTACTTTTATTTCACCAGGCAATTTAAAAATTCCTGTAAATTTAGATTGTTTTGGCCATTCAGATAGACTCACTTTAAGGCAACATGTGGAGCTGAGGAACTTCCAGGATGCCCCAATGAGAACCTAAAGGTATCCTGACTTCAGGGCTTGTAAGTAGCCTAACAATTATCACTCCAGCACTTTAAAATCTTTTCCACTATGTGCTGAGTAAGGTTTATAGCAAATCTTACTTAACCTTTTATGATTCTGCTTGTTGTTTTCAGCCAGATCTGTTTTCCTTTAGTAGTGAAAAAAGAAAATGACAGTAAAATATACCTCTAAAAGAAGCAGGAATTAAAAATATTGGCTTACCACGACTCTCCTTAAGCACTTTATTAGTCCAGGTGGAGAGGTGGATTTAGAGAGTAAGTTGGTTTACAGTCTCAGTTGAAGGCCTACAGGTCTACGTTGATAAGGAGTCCGGAAAAAGGAAAGTCAGGGAAATCCTGATGTAGAACTGAATATGAAGAATTGAGTGTATCACATGTATTGAAATACCAGTAATTCAGTGGGCATACCACATGGTTTAGATGACACAAGGGAGAGGACAATTAATTTCTCAGACAGACATTTCTTAAGTTCATGGCTTTTCACAGCAAAAATAGACTCATAGTTCCTTGAGGTCTCTTATCTCTTGCTATGGATAATCTGTGGCAAGAATATACATCCCTGAGTGATAAAGCAGTGAAAATGAGAGCAGAGTGAAGGTACTACAGGCTTTGTGGAGCAGGGATGTCACAGCAACAGCTAGGCAACAGATTCCTTGTCCCATTGGCTGGTGTCTCTCTCCAGCTCAAAGATGCGGAGTTATTCTGCATCAGCCAGATCGAATGCTATAGCCATTTTATTAGCTGAAAAAATACTCACTTTTCCAAGATGACAGTTTAACATGCAGCTCTCCTGCTTGCTTTCTATTTACTGGAACAAGACAGGCTATAAATACTGGATTTGGTACAGCTCAGGGACAAAGTATGGGTTCGTCTTGGCTCTCTGTATATAAATACAGGTGAGTCACTGGATGTGCCCGTACACACCTTGAAAGAAAAATACCTGAAGTAATCACCGACTGCCAGGAATCTGTGCCAGATTGTTTGCAATGATGTCCTTTGCTCCTCCTTGGCTCATCTTCATTGATGAGTGCTGAGCCAAGTCAGAGTCTGCCTTTTGGCTCATTTCATTGGCTGGCACATTGCTACAATGTACACATATTTTAATGAAAGATTGTTTACACCCATGTACATACACACACAAATTTCCAATAGCTTTTAGCACGGATTGTCACAAGTTTAATGGCTCTTACTCCAAAAGGGATATAGTAAATATTATTGATGTTTGTGATGACATGCACAGAAGTTTCTGTGCTTCTGAGGATTTTATTCAGTGTTTACTTATGTGCTCTGTGGAAGCCTTCCCGGTATTGTTTCAATTTACTTAGATGAAGGAAGAGTCAAGCAAAGAATTTCTGTAGGTCGGTTAAGTAAATGTTCCCTTTTAGACCTAAATTTATACCTGTGCGTAAATGTCATCTGATGGTCCAATTCTGATGTTGCGATGATGTGAAGGCATTAAGTAACTTCTATTGAGTGCAGTTGCTACAGATCACCACTGGCATCGCTGAGAACACAATTTGGTTTGCCACCCAAAATAAGCCTAAAGTTCCCCTTTTCGCTTTGCTGGTGGTATGCATGGTGCAAAGTTCTTTTTCCCTGTAGTGAGGTGGAAAATTATTTCAAAGATACTCCTGCAATAATAAAGTCAGTGTGTTGCACAGCCAGGGTTTAACTGGGAAACGCTCCACCTTTTAAAAAAGTTTTCTCCTCCTCTGTACAAGAGCTTTGCCAAAGGGTGTATATGTTACTATTGCATCCAAAATTACTGTTATAGCCAAGGGATGTACATGTTTCTGTGTAAATGCCTTGCCAAAGGGTGTGCAAGCTGCAGTTCAAAGTTACAGTTGAAGGGGCATTCCTAGCTTTAACGTATTTGATCTGCTTATCCAGTCAATTAAACGTGGTTTATTTTCAGGTGGTGGAGTTGCTCATGTGATGCTGAGCTATTGCTATGGGAGCCCTTAAAAACAAATTCCCTTCTAACTTTTTACTGTTATGCAAGGTATTAGTGGTACTCATGGTATTCCCCATTCTTTGTACAATACATGCTTCTACAAAGAACAACTTACCTCCAATTAAAGGTGGTAAAGGTGTTGCATTTTTTTGCTCTAAGGATGCCAAATATACTGTGAATTTTACCGCAGGTCACAAATGACTGTTTTGCAGGCTACTGTGTGCAGCCATAGTAAGGTTTTGTGTGATTTTATATTAATGGCAATGGTTCAGAAAACAGATCTGGTTGGCATACTGAATTTTTCAGAATAAAATATCTTCTCAGGAGACAGTGGGGTGAAAACCACAGGAAACAAATTGCAAGCAAGGATAGAGAATGGCTCAAGAATATAATACGAGAAAACAAAACTGGCTTAAAGTGTTCCATGAATCCCCCACATTTTTTTGACAAGCAGCTCTGGAAATCTGGTGGCTCTGGTCTACCAGGTAAATGCTTTGTCTCATATTATAATTTCTTAGAATAATCCGTTATTATTGCATCACAGCTCCTCAACAGTATCAATGGATTCATCCGTTGTTGTGGGTAATCCTAGACATCTGTCCATGTTAGAGGTTTAGGCATGATTTATCTGGTCTACTTTGCTTTAGGAGAAGGAGTTGCACCAAAACGTCTGCTCACACTGGTTGTTAGATCTCCTTTGCCTGTACAGAAAGACCAGGGTTGCTTCTTCAGCAGGAGGAAGCCTTATGCCCACCTTTGCCTTTAGGCATTTGCAGCACTAATATTTGCCTTCGAACACACAATGCAAGACATCACGCAGTGCTAGGTATTCAATATATCAGAACCAAAGAAAGATATCTAATCTTTCTGAAACAGGTATGCAAAATTTGCCCTCTTGAGGGACTTGTCTTTCCCCTTAGACTAGTCAGAGAATTTGCCAGGATTAAGTCAGACGAGATTAGGTCTAACTTGTATGCATTTAAAGTTAGATGAGATAAATCTCTTTGTCTCACAACTGATTCACTGCAGAAACAAGGCAGTTCAAACAAAGATGAACAAGATGAGTAGAAGCACTTCTATTTGACATCTGTATAATGGGAAATTAATTTAGAGAGAAAGTGGGTAAGGAATAACATGATAGAGCTGTTCACTAGTAGACTGGAAGAGATTAAATGAATGCAGCATACCTACCCTGTCCCATTCAGAAACATCAAATAGGATGGAACAAACCTTTCCTTTACACTGCATAATCATTCCACAGCAATGACATAGCAAAGACACCAACAGTTTCAAAGGACTTGGGAAGAGTCATCAAGTATATCAAGACAAGGAGGATATCAGCAGTTACTTTAGTTAGTGAAAAATCACAAATGTTTTCTCACAACAGGTGTGAGGGGTTACAATGTTCCTTTATGATACACACAGATTAGCTCAAAAGCAACTGCTGCCCTTGTCATTAGTCATTATATGAAAAAGAAAAAATGAAGTGTATGTTTGCCTAAAGCCTTTGTTTGATTTCAGAATCTGTAGCCATATTTACCTAATGCTTGTAAACAAGCCAAAACTTGCATGCATAAAATTGATATTTTTCTTTACAAATTTGTTTAGAATTTGCTCCTTGTATTGCATGTAAAAAGTAACATTGCTTTTATTTATTGAAATGAAATCACTTCTAACTTTCTCTTTTATGTCTTCCACTTTTACAAGATGTTTCTTCTGGCAATATCAGTCAAATATCTTTACTTCATTCTTTGTTCCCCCATTGCCAATATTTCTGTGCTGCTGACTTCTGCACATATCCCCAGGAGTTTTTCTGATGATACTGGAACAGGAGACCCTGGATGTTTACCAACTCCTTACTTATTTATTATACCTGGCTCACTTCCTAGGACACGGTGAAAACAGTGTCTGTTCTTGTTGATTGCTAAACAAATCTTGTAAGGAAACCGTCCTCCGGTATGTCTAGGAACAGTGCTTTTTCTTTTGGGACCCCATCACTGCTGTCAAGGGTAACACCTGGAAAGTAGAGTCTGTCAAAGCTTCTGTATAAACTTTTCTACCTGCATATAATATTATCTTATTTTTCAACAATATGCAAAGGGCTGTATATTATCTTCCCTTGCTGTAGTCTTTAGTATTTATTGGGTTATATCTCAAAACCTGTGACTTATATTGTCAAAAAATAGATACAACTTATTGAAATGTTCTTGCCTACATTTAATTAAAATCTTAAATGTAAACATACAACTTTGACAAACTCATCAATGTATAGAAATTTTCAAGGTTAGAATGATGGTTTCTGCTCAAAGAATCTCTAATTCTGGTGCAGGTGAATACACTTGCTGCTTTTCTGTGTGTCCAGCATTACATAGGGCTTAATTTTTCTGCACTACCTTAGGGATTTAGATACTCATGACCCATTAAAACATCATCCTAGACATTTCCAGAAGATTTACAGGAGTGCTCATACAGATATGAGTCTCTTTCCTTGTCTTGGACTATCCTGCCATTTAAGTGCTTATCAAACATTAAAATTTGCTTTATCCCAAATGCATTGTGTTGGGCCTCCGTGATGGTTTTGCCTTTTATATTGGTCATAGCAAATCTACAGCAACAAGAATTTACATTTTATTTTAAATCTGCCAGAAATTTTGTGGTTTTATATCTTTTTTTTCTTCTGGTTTGCCTCAATTTTAAAACGTTGATGTTTCTACCAGAACTCCTACTGTGTAGCCTCTATTTTAAACCTGAATATTATCTGGCAAAGGACAGTCAATACTTCAGTTCTGAAGGGCTTTATATGCAACTGAAAACCCTGGCTGTCAAACTGCTATACAACATCTACATATGCCTCCTTTGGACCACAGGTATCTGGGGTTTCTCAACCTAAATGTGAAACTGTCCAAACATTGGAATTCTTTTGGTGGAAAACTGCTGGCAAAGCAGGAGAAAGCAAAGACACAACTGAGGGAAAGATATTGAAAAATATATTTGAAATCAGCCTCTGAGCTGCTGCTGGTATTTCTGAATGGTATTTTTTTAAAAAAATATGCTAGGTGCTATTTCTCCCTAAGGAGACTTGACTTCTCTCATTGTTTGAGCACACAGGGTGATCAAGGAGGTGACCACAGTATCAGTTCCAAGCTCTGACTTTGTGTGCATCCCAAAGGGTTTGATGCCATAGCCCCTATTTCTGCAAATCCCAGCAAAACACAGCAAGCATTCTGGAGTGTATTCCTGAGTAGGAAGGGTATTTCATCACTCTCCTGAACCCACACCACACCACAACCATGTGGGAGTCCAGGAAAAAGGATCTACTGAATTGCCTTTACTGATTTCACACAAACCCCTTCATTCCTCCACACTAGATGCCTCTAGAAGCCCAGCACCTATTTCTCAATTTCTTATCACCTGGCAAATTTCAAAGGCTTTTCAGTTCACTCAGTCTGACAGGAAAAGGATATCATTTACACTCAAACTCCCATTACACAGACTGTGACATATGTCCCACTGTTTGATTCCTGACGTGACTGGGGAATCATGTGTAGCACTATAGCAAGTTTGCTCTTGCAGCAACCTGTAACTGCAGAGAGAGCTGACTCTCTAACACAGGAACTTGCACACAGCTTTACTAACGATGACACTGTTACTTTAACTGCTGTTTTGAATGAGTGTAATGGCAAATATAGAGAGTAGATAAACACCAATACGTGGCATAGAGGGCAAAGTCAGCCCAAGTGTGAAACAGATAATCCTGCTTACATCAGCCTTGCAGGGCACCCACATCTTGCAGCTGTCTTCTGCCTTTGCTGCCAAGGAGCAGGAGGGAACCTCAGACACCTGGTCAGACACCTCCAACTTGCTTTGCAATACAGGTGGTGTAGCCCAATGCAAATTGTCCTTAGCTAGTGTGGTAAGCAAGTAGGGACTGGCATTCATGGGATGGGACAGGGCAGGCATGCAGCCAAAACAAGGCGAACCATCCACTGGATATACTGGGAGTCAATAAGCATCAAAGACCTTAGCAGAGATTGTGTCCATTTACTGAAAAGTATCAACTGCTTGATGCGCTGTATGTTTGTCTTGCTGTTAGCGCATCTGCTTTTGGCGACAAGAACACCATCTTCAACTACATACATCTTTAATTTGAACAAATACAGTCATGGAATCATAAAGTCATAGAATCATTTTGTTGGAAAACACCTTTGAGATCATCGAGTCCAACTGTACTGGTCCACTACAAAACCCTATCCCTGAGAAAACATCATTCTGGTGATCTTTACGTTCTGAATGGTCACCCTACTTGTACAATCAAGCTTACTCTACCACAGAGCTCAAAAGTTGGAGACTATTTAAAAACTGTCAGTAACTCTTCTGTTTTGTAGATACTCCGGGCCAAATCTCCCAACCTGATCTAATTTGTGCACATCACTTGCCCAACATTCAACATCCCTGGGCCATTCCAAGCTTGCACTGGGATTTTCACAGCCCTGTGTCTACCAGTGCTCAAGTGAGGACTGTGGAAAAGCAAGCTTCTCGCCTCTCTCTTTATCTTTTGCGAAAGTTAATCACAATAGAAATCAGTTATTTATACAGATCTTTGGGCTGGTCTGGAAGAAAAAAAATCAATCACACAGCTGTTTTGGGTTGTTTTTCTCTCACTCCGGTGCATAAATTAAGCCACTGATTAATCAAACAATTCATTGACAAGAACCCTGATTCATGTTAAGTTACAGCATGCAAATATTAGCATAGTGCTGGATGTAGATTTAAACACAGACACCATAAGTATTTTTTTTTTAACTATGAATATTTCTTGAGGATAATCCAAGTGCAAAACTCAAACTCTTCCTCCTGCCTGGTGATTTGAATGGACAGACTGTGGCAAGAGTCAAACTATTTGTATTAAAACCTTAAGCTGATAAATAACTCTTGAGGATGATTTTTAAAAGCACAAAGGTCAGTAATGTTCCTTGCTCCCACTAACAGTTCAATAGCGTTAGGCATCCTGCTCCAGTTTACATTTTTTAAAATCTCCCTTTTTTGTCCTGAAATCTGTGTTGACAGCAAGCTCCATTCAGGACATTCTTCAGTGAGAATCCAACAGGCAGGCTCAGACCTTCCTGTGGACATGCGAAAAATGACTGAGTAACCAAAGAGAAGGGAAAGAGATTGATGTGCTGTCAGCAAGGAAAAAAAGAAACTTCTTGAGGGAAAGAGTAAAATTGTCAATAGCTTATCCATGGCTCAGAATCTGAAACCTCTTTTAAAGAGTAACTGCATGATGACATATACATATATATGTTATTCAGGTACCCAAAAGATCTGCCAAGGTTAATTTCTCTCACCAAAAAAGGACCCAAGGGCTGCTATGGTTTAAGAGAGGCCTTTGAAAGGGTAAATCCAGATCTCCATCCTTAGCACCTCATTTCATTCTGACAGAGTTTTGCCCACCCTGAGGGAGGATGTTTATGTGTCTTTTTTAATACAATTCAATACACATTTGTATTCAAATGGGATATTTCAATGGGTTAAGAAGATAGATTAAATAAGTGCTTGAGTCTTTGCTGAAGTTTTTTAGCTAGTTCGAGGACATGAATCTAAATTCTGTTTTGCTAAGTCATTGCTAGGGCCTCAGCAATTTGCGCACCTCTGCTTTAGTTTCTTTATCCATCAGATGGGAAGGAAAACATTATTATTTTTACATATTGTTTGCAATGTGGCATAGTCTATCTGACTTTTACTAACACGTGGGAGCATGATGCAACTCCTTTCTTACCCCTTTTTAAGTCCTGCACCTCTCCAGGGCTCTGTTGGACTCATCTGTGTGACGGGTAATTCTCAGCAGACTGCTTCTCTGGGTTGATGTTCCCGTGCAAGCAAAGCTGTCGTGACACAGAAGAGATGCCTGCAAGGTGCCCACAAACAAAGCTATTCTTACTGAGTTTATCTGCATGAATTGGTAGAGCTTGCCCATTCCTGCCCAGTTCTTTTTGGCTCAGATACCTTAATACTGACTATATCCCTTGCTATATGCTGAGTAATCGGTTGTGAAAAATGCCTCCAAAGAGGCCCCATTATACACGCTCTCCTACCAGGCAACACGAAAATCCTGCCTAAATGACATGCTGATTAAAGTCCCGTAAGTTTTTAAATGATTACTTATGCTTCCCAAACATTATCTATTGACTGTTGAAGTGTCTTGGCAGAAGCCTTCTTTGTGGTGGGTGATAAAATGATGCAAATTAATGGGACCTGGTGCTCATTTTTAAAGGAAAACAGACTTCATTAGATGACAGTATCAATGTAGTCTGTCGGAGCTGTTGAAAAGATTTATCAATGGGCACGTCAGACACCCTGTCATGACAGTCCACACAGTGGGGTGTCAGAGACCAAAAACCTTCCTGATCTCTCTGTTTTGGCTGCCTGGGCAGTGTTGCTATGAGCAGGGAAACACAGAAGAGAAATCCTCAGTGGAGTCAGGATGTGGAAAAATCCCAGAAATATTTAAACCTGGCTTCCCATGATTGCAAATGCACCGAGCTATGTATCATCGTTTCCCGCAGATTATGTATTTTGCAACCATCCCAAGATTAGAGCAGGGAAGAACTGCAGCTTGCTTGGTTCTCTGGAATATTTTGTGGCTAAGGTTGAGATACGGACAGGGCAAGGTTTAGGCACAATTGAAGATTATTTTGGTTGGGATTTAGTAGCTTGAAAACAGAATACACAAAAATCTACCAATCCTAGATTTACCGTGTTGGACATGATTTTACCCAGCCATGGTTGAAGTCATTTTCCTCTGCACGGTGTTTCAATCTCTAGTATGTAATATTAACCAAGAGAAAACTCAAGCCTTAAACCACCAGCTCCATGAAGCAACCATCTGATAAAAGAGAGAAGTAGTGTCAAGAGAAAAAGCTGACAAAGACCTTGAACTTCTAATGCCTTTTTAATTCTGGCTGACACGAGTATCTGGAGATACTAGGATCAGGGTATTCAGTGGCAGTGAAAACTCAAGAACAACTCTTTGCAGCTGCATTTCTATTATGGCCATGACTTTGGAGTAATCCCTAAACATTAAGGAAAATACGCATGAGTAAAAAGTAGCTCTTTCATTTTCTTGGTTTCTTTTAGAACTGAGGGTGTTCATCGTGTAGTAAAAGATGGGGAGTTTATTGTTTTCCTTTTTCTGTTTGCTTTTAAATTTAATTGGGCTTTGTTCCTGTGAAAAAGCACTGACTTGAAGCTGCTTCATTACAGTATGATGTGTTCAGTTGTGAGGCTCAAATCCCAAGTGACAAACCAGCTGAGATTCCTGCCAGCTAGTTTTCATCTAAACTAAGTTTAAAAAAGAAAGTTTTTTTATTTTAGAGAAAGACATAGAACTGGAAGGTTAGAAAAATATCTTGATTTGACTATTTAAGTGTTGTTGGTGTTTAAAGCTGTAGTTCAGGCTCCACTCCACTGCAGTTTTCTTGTGTTATCTTGCCCACAAAATTCAGTGAGAGACCCTGAGATCTTATTCTGGTACATAAAATTGAATTAAGTCAGAATCTACCTGCCTTGGTCCAAGGGAACAGTTTAGATATCCCCACTTCATACAAGAAATCTGAATTTATCTGGTGGCTACACACAGGCTGTGGAGTGCCTGGATTCATGCAATGAGGTCCTCAGGCTTGTATGGAAGTCACTCTCTTTAGAAATTTAAGGAGCTAGTTATTTTTCTAAGCTGGAGATTCAGAACAGCACTTAAATGAGGCCTAATGTACGCAAACTCAGTTTTGCCCATCATAAAGAAATATAATTATCACCATTGACAACTTTTGCATTGCTATCGATTAAACACATTTGGATTTGCTAATTTGCAAGAGAGAAATAAACAGCTTCAGAGGTCTTGAAGAGCGTACCTCCGTAGGGGTGTAATAGCTGACTGAGGCGTTAGAGCACACAGCTACCATTTCCAAAAACAGAGTCTTAACTGCAGGATGCAGAAAATTTTGCGACACAATGTAACCAGATATAAAAGAATGGTGGTGCCACATAAGAAGCAAACGGGAATCCAACTCATGTTGAGGACAACATGGATTACAGACTTTATTCCCAAACTCAGTTTTATTGATGGTGTTTTTTAGCACAAAGAAACAACTCTGATATTGGAACCTCTCTCTCTTCTATTTAGACTACACACACTTAGAGCAAGGAAAGAGACCTCATTAAGGAGATCATGATTCCTGTTTTGGCCTCTAATTAATGAGGACAATAATGAAAGCATGAAGACAATAGAGATATCATCAATGTCTTTGCGACTCCATCAGACTCCTCAGGGACCTGGGGTCATTTCTATGGAATGTGATGTTCATGACAGAGTTCAGAATTTCTAACTTCTCTTGAATGTACAACAGCACTGGAGCCCTCCCTTGTTTGACTTTGATTTGCTCTCTGGCCACACGAATCACCTTTTTCTAGCTGTACACATAGTGCTTTATCATGTGAAAAAGTGCTTCATCCAAACTATGTGAATTAAAGGTAAAGCAGGTCTAGAGAATTCCTTCTTTGTAATAAGTTATCCATTAAATACCACTTAAGCTTTTCTTGTTTTAAAGCATATGTCAACATAATCTTAAATACTTTTTATAAAGTACTAGTAGTAAGTCATTAAAAATGACAAAAATGTCTTTAATCTATAAAAAAATATTTTAATCAACTGAGATATCTTTTTCAACGTAACAAAATAAACACAACCCAGACTTGGCTATCTAATCTTCAGCTCAGAGTGGGATGACTTTACAGCCCAACGTTAGAATCACCAGTTAAATTCACTTGGTGTTTACTACTCTCAGAAGCTATCATCAGGTATGTTTTTCTCACTGCTGTAGAATATCCCAGTACATTTTAAATATTTATTGATGTTGGATGTTTATGTTTGTATTTCCTTGGGGGCAAATGCTTGCACTTTCTGAAAGGTGGCAGGTTGAGAAGTAGGAAACAACTTTTTGGTAGTCAGTGAACAAAGGTAAAGTAATGATTCAATACCCTTCCTGAGCAAGAATTTCTATTCCCTTCATTTGACTAAGATGATCAGAAATACTGGGAAAGATAAAGGAGTTAGAAAAACAGGAGAGGAAAGATGAGGAACAGGTGAAAATCTATGAGAATTCTACAAATAATATTTGTCTGTCTGCTATGACATTTCTTTCTAAGGTCAGTACTTTCAAACAGTTCCATCATGGCAGAGTTAAACACCTGCTGTATTAACTTCTAATATTACTTAGTTTAAACACACATCTAATTTGGGATCTGAACACTACCATCTGGGGATGCATCAAAGTGACAGTACTGGTCTGATCCACACCCAGTGTTACAGAAGCTTGTCGTGAGTTCAAGGACAGAAGAAATCAGATTAATTGGCTCCTCCGCTTTATCTTATCATATGAGCTTTGGAAGAGGGGGCAGGCATCTCAGGAGGACTACAAGAAGCAAGTGAGATCATGTAGGCAAAAAATTAGAAGGGCTAAACCCAACTGGAACTTCAACTGGCCAGTTCAGTGAAAGACAATAAGAAATATTTCTTCAAGTGTATTAACAATAAGAGGACCAAGGAGAATCTCCCTTCTTCACAGGATTCAAGGGTAATGGTGGTAACAAAGGATGAGGACAAGGCAGAGGTACTTAATGCCTTCTTTGCCTCAGTCTTTAATAGTAAGGGAAGATGTTCTCTGGGCTCCAAGTCTCCTGAGCCAGAAGAATGTGAAGATGAACCCTCAGTGTTCCAAGAAGACTTGGTTAGAGACCTGCTTGGCCAATTAGGTGTCCACAAGTCTATGGGGCTGGATGACATACATCCAAGGGTATTAAGGGAGCTGGCAGAGATCCTTTCCAAACCCCTTTCCCTCATCTATCAACAGTCCTGGCTAACTGGGGAAGTGGCACAGACTGGAGACTGGGAAACGTAACTCTCACCTACAAGAAGAGTCGAAGGGAGGATACAGGGAATTACGGGTCTGTCAGCTTGGCCTGAGTACCGGGGAAGGTCATGGAGCAGATCATATTGAATGCTATCACACAGCATGTGCAGGACAGCCAGGTGATCAGACCCAGTCATCATGGGTTTATGAAAGGCAGGTCCTGCCAGACCAATCTGATCTCCTTCTATGACAAGGTTACCCAGCTAATGGACGAGGGGAAGGCTGTGGATGTGGTGTAACTGGACACCGTTTCTCACAGTATTCTGATTGAGAAACTGGCTGCCTTTGGCCTGGATGGGCACACCCTCTGCTGGGTGAAAAACTGGCTGAATGGCTGGGCCCAGAGGGTGGTGGTAAATGGAATTAAATCCAGCTGGAAACCGGTCACGAGTGGTGTTCCCCAGGGTTCAGTGCTGGGTCCAGTCCTGTTCAATATCTTTATTAAAGATCTGGATGAAGGGGTCGAGTGCACCCTTAGCAAGTTTGCAGATGACACCAAGCTGGGTGGAAGTATTGATCTGTTTGAAGGAAGGGAGGTGCTGCAGAGAGATCTGAACAGGTTGAATCAATGGAATGAGGTTTAACAAGACTAAATGCCGAGTCCTGCTCTTGGGACTCAACAACCCCATGCAGCGTTACAGGCTTGGGGAAGACTGGTTGGAGAGCTGCCTGGAGGAGAAGGACCTGGGGGTGTTGGTTGACAGCCGGCTGAATAGGAGCCAGCAGTGTGCCCAAGTGGCCAAGAAGGCCGATGATATCTTGGCCTGTATCAGAAACAGTGTGGCCAGCAGGACCAGGGAGGTGATTGTACCCCTGTACTCGACACTGGTGAGGCCGCAAGTCGAATACTGTGTTCATTTCTGGGCCCCTCACTACAAGAAGGACATTGAGGTGTTGGAGCACTTCCAGAGAAGGGTAGTGAGGCTGGTGAAGGGGCTGGAGAATAAGTCCTATGAAGAACGGTTGAGGGAACTGGGATTGTTTAGCTTGGAGTAGAGGAGGCTGAGGGGAGACGTCATCACTGTCTACGGCTGCCTGAAAGGGGCAGTACGCCTGTGCCATAGGAGTCCCTCTGTCCTTACTCTTGAGAGCAGAGACCTCATAAAGGCCGAGAACACCAGCTGGAGTCCCTGGGTGCAATGGAGTTTCACAAAATGTAGGCCACACTCATCTGTGAAGGGCACAGAAGTTTCTACCAGTGTGGAACAAACGTCTCCATGTATTAAGCTTATCAAAAACTTCACCACTTTCCACCCTGAGCACAAGCCTTCCTTAACTTGTTTTCACAACTACCTATCTTAGATATTTTAGGGACAGTTCGGAATAATCTTGTATACATAAATGAATAGTTTAAATTTAATTTTTACCCTGATAGTACACTGCATAGTTGAGAAACTATGTTGAAAGGTAATCATTTATTTTTAGAATTACTCTAACTGAAGCTGATCTGTGTTTTATTTGGTGAGGCAATACTAAAGAGCAAGACTCAGCATAAAAGTTTATGATAATAATGAGTATGGTTCACAATGCCTGCTTGATCTCTATTCATATTCCATATTTTATTGTATGATTGTTACCAAATACTTCTTTTCTGTGATGCTTGTTTTCTTTCATTCTAATTGAACAACAGGTATTTTGGCAGAGCAATTTCTCCCATTTAGATATACAAATAAAAGTAGAAATTTCTTTGTGTTATTTTACCAAGTAGATATTTGCTGAGATTTAGTAACCACAGTTTCTAGCACAGACCAGCTTTGCAAGCTGAATTTCATAGATTTATCTCTTCTCTGCAAATTTCCTTTATTTGATGTTTTTAAGAGTTTCTAATAGCAGGAAAGTTTTACTCATCATGTCAGCATAACCAAATGGACAGTCATATTTATACTTGTTTCTCGGTAGAGACTTCATGTTTCACTTCTTACCAACTGTGAAATTATTAATAAAGCTATGGCTTGGTGCTGCAGCCCATAGGAGGGGTTAGACCTATAGCACTCACTGATGGACAAAGGTTTAGTTGGCTGTCTTGGGAACACTGAGCAAACACAGGATCATCACCAAAGCCTGAAGGTCAACCTCAATGCTTGTCCAGGAAGAAAAAAAAGGTGGGCATAAGGGACTTTTGTGACACTTACATTGAGTTATGGATATCACAGAGAATATCACAGTGGAGAAATCCATCTCTGTATAACTTATGGCATGCAGGATGGTGAAAAGAACCAAGAAAGGGTGGCACTTGTCCTTATCTGTCTTTCAATACACTCAACACTTTGTCCAACATTGTGCTTAAGAAAGGTAGTGGATTCCAGATGATGGTCTGTGCTGTGCTCTGCCTAAGGACAGTGACCTGGTGCTTAGTCTAGGGCTGCTGATACAGCTAATCCTTCACTAGTACACACACATACAAGGGTTATTAAGTGCTGCTAATATAGCACCAGATTGTGGTTGTCCTGGTAACCATGGTACATTTAACCCAAATCCATTTTGCAGGAAAACAATGGAAGACTCAAGGAAGCTGTTCTCTTGGGCCAAGGGACTGTTCTAAAGGTCTCTTTTCAGGCTTAAAGATATGTAGATGTTACGTTGTCATAGCTTTGGGTTGTGTGATGGTTGGCAGCTCTGGTTCAGAGTATTAGTAAATTGGGCCATCTCTAACCCAGACTGGCAAGATGTGTTTTTTACTGTCCCTGAAGACCAGCAGAACCTATAGCCAAGGCACCTTCAGAACATTTTAGCTTTCATCTCCTAAGAATATGCAGACACAAAGAGTAAATATCTTTTTTTTGGTAGCCAGTGTGCCACAAGAAACTAATATCTGCCCTTGCCGACAGTTGCCTGGTGCCATATCCCAATTCCTCTTTATTAAAACAATAAATACACTGTTGTGTGTGTATGTTTTATACATACACACAAATGCACACACACTTCTCCCTCAGTACAGTGATCATACATTTTATACCAAGGTCTTTTTTATAGTATTTTTGCAATAAATGGAGCTATGGCATAATGGAGATTCACAGCTGGCAAGAATACACCTGTTTATTAACTATTTTCTCATACAGTATTCATGTTAGGGTACACACAAGTCACTTAGTATTTAATTTATTTATGAGGTACTTCTTCATGTATATTTGCCTCTGTTTTCTTCAGAAAACGTAATCAATAGTTAAAATCTTTGCAAATTTTTTACTTATTTGTATATGTGTTGTTAGCCTGTTCTTGGAAAGTAGCATACCTCCTCTCAAAACAGTAGTCCAACAATGCTTTTATTTCTCACCTCTGGGCTGGAAAGACTATGAAAAGTATCTCCTTTTTAACAAATCTTTCAAAACTACTCGGCCCCTTAATTTCATTATAAATTGGACTTGTACAAATCCTTACAAGTATGGTTGCCCTTTGACTGTTCTTCCTGCTTTAGTCTTAGAACAGCAATGGGAACAGGACTCTTGATCACAGCAGGAATGCGTTTATGATCATGCATTGCTCAGGCCTGTTTCTATTTCTCGTTTTACGTAAAATGCTGTGGTAATCCCTTTAGAATTCCCCTCAGCTTAAATCTCAGAAACTGTTCAAGACTGCCTCTTAATGTCTCAAGAGCACTTCAGCTCTCATAAGCCTCATATTCAACAGGTAAAGCCCACTTTGTTCCATAGAGATGGCTGAAGTAATGTAAAATTAAAGATTTAATCTTCTATGGTAACTCAGACTGTCCTCAGTTCAACACAAAGACGCTAAAATCTGTTAGCTTTTAAGTAAGTAGAAAATTCTTTGATTGACAGTGGTCTGCTGTATTGGTCCTGAAAACTATGCCCCAGCAAATTTTACTACAATTAGGTGAGAAGACTTACTGCACACTTTGGGAACGCAAGAGGATTCATTTCACTGTTAACAGGTTTTTGCCATTATAAAATTTAATTGACAGGATGTAAAAGCAATCAAAGTCGAGACCAAACATTTTGGACAAATTAAGGAAGAATTTTTTGGGGGGTTATTGTTTTGGGATTTTTTTAAAACTAAATTTTGACTGAAGCAGTCAAAGGAAGGACTGGGCACTTGAGAGTTCAAAGGGTTGGTAATTATATGAAATGGAATATAGTCTGCACACTTTTATTCTCATTAGGAACTTCACACAGGAGCTTAACCCATCTTTATCTCTAATCTGTTTTCTCCCAGTTAGACGCTTGCACAATGGACTTCACCAATTAATGTAGACTAAGCTGACATTCAAAGTGGGCTAATACGGACACAGCCAAGCTTAATACATATTTCCTCAGCACAGATCTATCAGGTACCTTCAAAAACTTCTGCTTCTTCCCTCAGCAAACCAACAAAAGAGGTTTTAAATTTGTCTGGGCTGGTATTTCCCACTTCTGCTAACAAGTTTGCCAAGAACAATTGCAATTCATAGATGACTCCAGAGGCAAAGAAGCGAGGCGTTTTGATGCTGCTGCTCTGGAAGAGATTTGTATATTTCAGGGTGCTTTTCTACCTTGAACTGAGACCAAAATTTGAAATATTAATTTCTTTGTGTACTTTAGTGTTCTAGAAAACTGCAGATTGCCAGGCACCTAAATGAAACGTGTTATTTGAGAATTATTAGTATCTGCCTGCTACCACTGCTATGGCTCCAAATTTTCATCAGAGATATGGAAGACCAGGTAACTACCTAATACAGGGTGAGCTGAATAGTTCTTTAGACTGCACTGACTAGACTACATATTAGACCTTTGCTGACTACTGCGGAAGTTTAGACAACTCACAGGAACAAACAAACAAATATTCGTTTTCAGACGTCCTAATATGTCAGCTGAATCCTTCCCAGAGAGATTAATCTGCTTTACCTCTCTACTTTAATTTGCACACGAAGACCACAGCCTTTGCAGTCTTTATATCTCCTTTAAAAATGTAGCAATCATTCTAACCTGACATTCATGTCATGCTGTATTTTAAATTTAACGTTTGGGAACCGTATCTCTCTGGAGCAAAGTTCTGAGATTTGGAAAACAGATATAAAAATATACAAAGAACTGAGGCCTATGGGTAATTAATTTTTGCCTGTTTTGATAATTCACTATCTACAAGTGTTTAGTAAGTTCCTTTCTCTGCCTTCCTTCCTTTGCTTTCTCTTGCTTTTACATCATGAATTGCATCCAAAATGACTGAGGCAATATAAGACAGAGGAAATTAATAGCAATATTCAGAGACCATTTTCAGTGGAGCAGTTGGGTGGCCCTGGCGTCATTTGGGAAGCACTCCCACCCAAATCTTCCCTGGATGTAGTGAAGTGGGCCTCAGGTTTTGTTTTCAATGAAGCACTATCATGTCACTGAGACGAAGACCATAAGAATATCTTTCTCACTCGTTCTGGGATCTAATCCAAATCTGTAGCCAATGGACACTTGGAGCAGAGAGCGATGGCTGTATCAGCTGCCCCTTCTTACCCAAAACTTTGCCTCTAGTCTGATAGTAAGGCAGGAAACCTTTGGTGATGCTGTCATCAAGAACTGCTATGGGTATAGGTGAGTCTTAACTATTGACCTTTCACAACAAGGTCACACTTCACATTGTAAGCAGCAGAGAAAATTTTCAATTTTCACATACCCTCAAGTGAACAAAAAATATATATTTGGGCAAATATATCTTTTGCCAAACCCCTTCACCCCCAAAGAAAAATCTCAACATCTCACCGATGTCTGCTCAGTACCTTCCAAAATCTGTCTCAGAGCTGCAGTTTTAAATGGCTTGCCGAAAGTGTACAGGCTCATAGACAATTTCATTTCGTAAATGTAGGCTCTGTGAGCCGTGACAGGATAATATAGGGCTCTAATTACTTAAAGAAAGGCAAGTAAGAGGCTGTGAAAGTTGCTCTTCCAGCATCCATTTCTCTACCTTAAAGCTTTATGTTGTTGCCCATCACCACAGCAGCTGAGTGCCTGCTCTGTGAAAGACAGCAAAAATATAGGAAGGCTGGAAAGAAAAGGTAACACATCTGCAAATATCTCCTAGCCCAAATGTCATCTGGTCACTCTGTCAAGGAGTTATTTAGTCTAAAGCAAATAGTTTACAAAGATCTTTTTGAACATACAGCTAGAAGAACAGTAGTAACATCACCTTACTTAAGGCCAGTGAGAAATAAACACTGAGTCTGGGCGTCCTATTAGCTTGCTCTATTCTTAAAGTAGGGTCTTGGATAAATTTTTGTAACTTTTCAGGATCTCAGTTTCTTCTCTTCAAAATAAGAGTGATTCTGTAGTTTGTCTAGTACCTAGTACAACATAGAAGAACAGCTCTGAAGCCAGGAACCCAAACTGAGATCTCTCTCTGCTCAGTTCCCAATCTCTGCATTACAGTTGCCATGTCTAGCTTTTTTTCCCATCTCTCTCCCTCCACCATACACACTTGAATTTTGTACTGCTTTCACTAGTAAAAGGTCAAAAAGGAGAGGCAGAGAGTGCCCCATTAAGATCAGCTGGGGGGTGTGAAGCATGCTCTTTGGCATCAGATTGATTTGATTTTCTCTAATTGAGGGAGACTGGACCTTGTTAAGCTCTCTACTGTCCAAACTCAGCTAGGACTACATCTTGGACCGAGTTTTTTCTTCCCATTATAAGAAAGAGCTAGTCCCCAGTGTCTGGTGAAACTTTAGGCACTAAGATAGTGTCATGCATATTGGCAGCCTGAACTCAGTTCTAGATGCCTGACACTTTCTTTCACTGTGGCCTGAGCAATCAGCATCTAAGTGCTAAAGCAGTTGTTTGTCTGTTACTTACTTCGCAGGATGACATTCGTACCTCGTGCTAAGCAATGGGTGTTTTACCACTGACTTCAATACAGCTGAAATTTTTCCTTAATGTCTTGGAGTTTGTAGCCTGTTACTTGCTACCAGCTACAACTGGGCAATTTTTTATTTAGCTGTGGAGGTGAAACATTCTTCATGTACCAGCTAAAATTTTTAATCAATCCAACGCAAAACTCCTCTTCTTCCTCGTTGAATATTCTGTTTCTCCTTTCTCCCTAGGAAATCCAATTATCTTCTGTCATGTGTCAAAATATATATACTGAGTAATAATATCAAGAAATTATGTGAGACAAAATCATTCGTGTATGGTATGAGAGCAGAGAGAAATTACTGCATTCTGAGCTGCATCTCTTTGTAGCAATGTGGCAAAGGCTTCAGACCTCATAAGGAAAAGAGCAATGTATGTAAATTACTTTGTCTAAATGGATTTTCATTAGAAGTGGAATCCAAACAATTCAAAAATCACTAACCTTCACTGGCAGAAGCCAAATGGCTTAGTCAACCTCACTTTCAGTCTTTAGCTCCTCTTCTTTATAAAGCTGAACCATTGAAATAGTCTGATCAAACTTGGCATTGCAGAAAGTGCATTGTGCCAGATTAGTTAAGTCATAGACTGACTCATCTTTGGGGTATGACAAACACTAAATGAGCTACTGATCCTTTGGGTAGATGGGTACAGCTCCCTGTTAGATTGGGACACAGACAGTAGGAGTTATTAATAGTAAGTGGCTTTGTCTGTCATTCCATTTAATTATTTCTTTTTGTTCTCCACAGTTTTCTCCGCTTCACCCTTGATGTTGATTATTTCAGCTGTGATGGAAACGAAAGAAGCCCAATATGCATAACTAAAAAACCTAAAGTGTCATCAAGATTCTTAGAGCGATTTTGAGTAGGATTCAAGTTTTAGATCTTAAATCCCTCATCTGTGCATGCTACAAGCCCCAGGATTTGAAGAGTTATACCGTGAGCTCTAAGCAGGTTTATGCATTGAAGAGATAAGGACTGTGCTCTAATGTGCATCCAAGAGCATCTCTACGCTCAGACCATACGTAACAGACCCCTCCCTGTCAGACAGTCAGGCAGGGGGTAGCTGCTGCTGTGAAGGCAAATTCCTCACACAGGCATCCTGAGATCCAAAATACAGATGCTGATTGAAAGCCAAAACTTTCAGTGCTCAGTGATAGCTTTTTGAGTGTACACACCTGAAGTCTGCTCATGTGTTTTTATAGGAAGGTATCCTGATGTGCATCTGTATCAGCCACAAAACAAAGAGACAAGAAACATGGTGACAAGACTCCTAGTAGTCTTTTTTTGCAGCCTCTTTTAGGATGCTGAAGTTTTCTCTGTAAGTCTTAGCCTGCGGCTCTGTGAAAGGACTTGCAGATTTATGGTCTTGTGCTCTGCGTTTGCTTTGCTCTGAAGAATTGCTTTGGATTCAATCAGCAACATATGCTAAATGGAAAACTGTTCTCCTTCTAGTTACATTTCAAGGCAGTTTAGTTTGCATTATTGGCCGCTGGGGATGTTCTTATCTTGCTATTTGTGTGCAGAACTGTCATAACCAACACAGCCAGGCCTGCCCCATCCTTGTTTCCCCTGAGCTTCACAGTATCCAACACTTCTAAAAATTTACAGAACATAGGAATGCACAGTTCACCTTTACAATTTTATTTGGATGACAGTGCATTTAGGTAAAAAAAACACAAACCAACAAAACCAACAAAATCTGAGTGCTGGCTTGGTTTAGCTTTTTGTTCATTGCCAGAGAGTGACACCATTCTGCCTGAACCTACCTCAGTGATGCTCATCTGGTACTCTCCTACGTGAAATGTGTTCGGAAATTTTTGCCATTTTTTAAATAGGACAGAAAATATGTTTAACAGAAAGCAATGCTCGGTTATACCTGCTCAGTTGTGAAATGGAGGTTCTAGTCTGCAGCCCAAAACAAAAGCAACTGTTCACAAGTTGAGCGAGTGGTTACACTGAACACATCAGTGTGTGGTAAGGTTCGCCACATTGTCCTGGCACTAGATATAGATGGAAGCAAACAACTGCAACTGGAATACAATATCTACAACAATTTCTCAGCTGATTAAAGTCTTAGCTAAGCGCTGGTAGCAACCTCCCGTTTACTGCTCCCTCCCAGCTGAGACTGAAGGCTCAGGTACATGTGCTCCTTCTGCTTTTCTGAACTGCCACATGGGCCAGTTTAAGCTGCTCTTAAACATGATTTTGCAACAGAACAGAACATTTGAGAAACCTGGGCCTTCCTACTTGGATATCTGCATGATCATGCTCCTCAAGTGAGTCCTGGTCTGCTGTTCCTGCCCATGGGGTACCAGACTCTGTGCCCGTTGCTGAGACTGGTACTTGGAGCTGCTGCCCTGCCAAGCTACATTCACCTGTAGTTTGACTGCGTGCTTGTGGGGCAGCTGTGATGTGTATTGGGCTGTACTCTGGGGATTTCATTAAGGTAAGTAAAAATAAATACTGAAACTTAGCAAATTAATTTATGTGACTCATGCAAATTCTGTTTGGCACAGCAAAAGTACAACAAAATCTTATGATATACCTCTTTTTTGTGTCCTGGATGTTGTAGCAAGTCATGGTCAGTCCATGAGAAGAGCTCCCAGAATAATAACACAAGGTTTGAAGTGCACTTGCAGACTGTAGGGAGAAGTTTGTATAGCACCTCTGGGTCTTTGGCCAACTCAATCTTTGCCGAATTAATTCAATAAATGTTTTAGTATGAAAATGTTGCTAAGCTGAAAAAATTAAATATGGAGAATGAGGTATTATCTTAGTTCAAGAAAACATGCAAGCTTTTAGTTGATGGCAGGTATGATGTCAAACTATTAAGTTTAGAAATTACTAAATGCTGTGAAAAACTGATCACTGTCCTGTTATTTAGAAAGTATAAGACAGGCTCACAGCGTAAGAAAAAGCTATTGCTAATGGTGGTTCATAAAGCAATGAAATACATTCAATGTTCACTTTCCAGGTCTGTTAGTTGCACAGATACCACATCTTGCTTCAGCTAGCAACAAAACACACTTTATCCAATAAATTGACCAGGCAAAGCTATTCATTTTACCTTAATTACCCAAGTGTTCACCCAATACTATGCAGACAGACAACATCAGTTGACACATTGGTCCTGCTAATAGTGATACTTAGCACTCCCTGCCATTTTTCATCTTCAAAGCACTTTCCAAATTTTACTTAATTAATATCTTTGAAGATGCCAAACTGTTTGCTGATATTTCACTGATAGTTTCTGCTCTTTCCAGAGCAAAGGCAAAGATGCTATTTCCTAATTAGATTTTAGTAAAGACACTACTAACTTCCCCTTCTTCTCATCTGGTTCTCAGTATCCCTCTGTTTCCAGCAATCTGACCTCTTGCCAGTCAGCACCTGGGGAATTATTGCCCTACTTGCCTTTTAAACTGCAGATAACAAATTGTTGCCAAAGTAAAACCTCTTCATTTTTTTTACAGACAAATTTAAATATTATACCCTCAACTTTCAGAACTTCAGTGTCTCTACTAGATAACAAAGTAGGAGTCAACTAGTTACAAAAATTACTCTCAGTTTTACAGTTTTCTATTTTTAAAAAGTTTTCTAGGTAGAGTTTCCTGACTTTGTTCTTGTTAGAGGTATACAAACATTTATCAGATGCTTAAATTATAGTCCACTGCTTCAGCAGAAGCTTTGGCAAGTCGTTAAAATATGGATGTGATTCCGGACCTTTCATGTTTTCATGGAGCATCAAAAGTTACATATAGCACATTACCTGCCATCAGAACTGCTGCATCTGTCACTGTTGGCATGAATGGACTTCTGGCAGAGTATACTCTCTAAAGTCACAAACAAGCATTTCTACTGAGGTCAAAAGGATCATAACTTTGATACACAACAGTATATTTACAAAAAATGTATTTGCAAGGAATGACTTTAACCTGTAAAATCAAATGGGAAACAGCAGAGTTTCAGTAGATGGGAGCACAGTACATTGCTTGGATTGTTTAACAAAGAAGACAGAGCAGGTTGTTGGGACACTGCTACAGTGGTACCCTGGGCCACTGGAAAATTTTGCTTTAACACTGCATTACAAAACTCACTCCTGCTGATGTTTTAATGATTTAGTCATTAAGGAAGATTAATTTTCTTCTAGTCCTTTTGTTTCAATTTGTTCCATTCTCTCAATAATTCATTCTCATTCTTCCCTAGCTGTAAGCATTTTTGAGTTATGTAACTGTCAGTCATTAGTTGTCACAGCTTAAATACACATGTGCCCCCAGTTCTTCCATCTGCAATTCAGCAAAGAACTGAACCTTGCTGCATTCTGTTCAACAAAGCACTCAAACATAAATGTAAGGATAAGGCTGCAGCTAAGGACATTACAATTGGCAATGGGTTATTTAATGAAAGATTGAGACGAAGCATACTTGCTGATACCTTCTAAACTATAGGAAGAAACCTTCTTCCACTAACTTTCTGAGATGCAAAAAAAATCTATTTCAGTCAGACAGTGGGTACTTCTGCCAGCAGAAAATCCATCTGGCCTAATAGGATGCTAAAAACAGTAACTGTGAGAGTGACACCCAGATCAGAATACTTGCTAAAGACGTGATCTGCAGCCAGTGTACCCCTTGAACAATCACTGTTTACATCTCTGGAAGTAGAGAATGAGCTTTTCTAAAAGAATGAAATATTGATAAAAGTACACGCACTTGACACACATAAAAAAAAAGGAAGAAAAGGAAGGACAAAGTAATTTGGAAGCAGAAGAAAAAACATGAGAGAGATCTCAGAGGGAAATAATTTTAAACCAGTCTACTACTTCCCAAAACAGAAGCTATTCACAGAACAAAAGGCCTCTGAGAAGCTGTGGACTAAAAGAGTTCATAGAGGAGGTACAGGAGATAATTTATTTAAAAGAAAGCTGCCATGCAAAGGTCACTTCAAAGACTATGTGGAAATGGGGAAAGCTGGCCTGCTCCTCCCTTTTACACTGCAGTGTTGCTACACTACTGTGTTCTATCTTACCTGTGAAATTATTTCTCAAGACACGTAATCTTGGTACCGGTACCATTTTTCCTGTTCTCTACACAGTTTTCGAGACCATGGAATCCTCAAAGTTCCAGGACCAAAACACAACATATTTTAGTTTTAACACACCCACCTGCAAAATGAAATGTCTGCTTTTGTTTGTTTGTATTTGTATAGTTGTATTTGTAGTTCTTAATATACACCTCAGGTGGATTTTCAAGGCTTTTCTTTAATTGTACTTATTCTTCTGGATGTGAACAGGTACATTGTGTACTGGATGACAAGAGAAAGAGTAAAAGAAGTGTTTCACTGTTCTGTAGCAGCCAATAATGAAGCAAGCACATATGTAACAAAGAAAAATAGCTTTTTAAAAAAATTAAGAACCCAAAGCCATATTGCCCTTCCCCTCTGTGGTATGTTGGTCAATCATCAGTTTGGACACCACTTGAAAGATAATTTTCCATTTCGGGGCCATTTGTAGTATTTTACTTCCTTATTGACATAGCACAACACATCTCAAGGTCAGTCTCTATTTGCTCCTGCAACTAAGATGGATGTAAATATTTTGTATGAAAACAGGGCTGTTTCCTAAGGATATCTTTAACAGTTGCAAATTCTACTCACTATTTTCCAAGAATCCAAGTTGACAAATACATTGCAATCATCAGGAACATGTAAATTTAAGTAAAAATTGTGCTGGAGGAAACCTGAAACTTAGTGATATGTGCAAAGCCATTCTGCCTTTGTGAATCCTTCTTCTGCTAAAATGAAGGGGACTAAAGAAGGCACTACAGACTTTTACTTCTCTAGGACCACAGTAAGTCTGGCCCTCATTGGTTATGCTCTTGAACACTGATGTTTGGCAGCATTGTAAAGATAGAAAGGAAAAGAAAAAGAATTCTTTGATTACCTGCTCCTAACAAGTTCTGCAGACTTACTTTTTTCCAAGTATATGTATTGTAACATTTTCAAAATGAAATCGGCATTAATCCATCCTTGAGTAATTTAACTTGTAGGAAATAGAGAACAAAAAGTGCACTTTTAGATAAATCTTGATTAATTGTACATGCAAATGTCTTGGATGGATGTGGTCATGCAATTCAATTAGATGACTAATTATGTTGGAATTATAATACCATATTTAAATAGATAAACACACATAGAAGTGCCTGCCCAGGAGTTTGCATGCTGGAGTCTAGGAATAGAATCATTTATTGGCTCTTTAGTGCCACCTGTTGAAAACTGAAAAAGCGTGCAAATGAAACTGTGCACCAATTAGACGTCCATTTAGAAGGACGATGTCCATTTGCTTGGCAGGTGTGAAGCAGTCATAATCTTCATTAATTTAACAGCCAGGATAGAAGTATTTTAAACACAGTTGTCACCCTACAAGGGAAATTGTAACATACCATTGCAGATCGTGGCAAGTAGGAGCCAAGATCTTGGGATATGTGGCATGTTCATAGTATCACATTTGTTAAAAAAAATGAACTGGTTTCCCTTCTTGCCGGTAAGCTGTCACAGGGCATATATCAAAATAAGCATCCTGATGATAAAAACTTCCTCTTCCATGAGCAACTCCATAGTAGCACTTCTCTGCTAATTAAGAACAAGATTACTACTGCATTACTCATGCAGAGTTTTGCAGGAACAGAACTGACCGCTTGTAGGGTATCATGCTTTGCAACAGGAGGAAGGGAAAGAACCTGCTGCATGTATATGAAACAGGAGTGAATTCATTGTAAGTAGTTCTGCCGGTACATGGTGGC
Organism: Tapera naevia; assembly: GCA_033556795.1. NCBI lineage: Eukaryota > Metazoa > Chordata > Aves > Cuculiformes > Neomorphidae > Tapera > Tapera naevia. The sequence goes on from JAUMJJ010000222.1 coordinate 33,989,769, forward strand.
CAAGTTGGTGACCTCATCTCCGAGGTCAAAAGAGCAGATTGGAGTAAGTAGAAGTTCAGATATCAGAAATATTATTTTTTGCATGCTTCACTGTTTTACTCTGCAAAACCAAACCCTTTTAGACTACATTTCCCCTTTGGTTTTACTCTGTGATCAAGTTCAGTCAAAAATGCACCTACCTGCCTTGGTAGGGTGTGCATTCTTTCCCCTGGTATGAGTTAACATGGCTGAGCAGCTGAGAGACAACACTGAAACTCTGTCAATGTCAGGCTAAAACAGAACCTTCTCCACGGATCATCTTAATTTCCCTGCCTTATTAAATTCACATCGACTTTCACTGCATTTCTTTGAACCAGCCTTCGCCACAACTTTAAGCTATTTTGTTAAATCAAAGTATTTCAATTGTCTACAGCATTTTTGACCTTTCTGGTTGACTTTCACTAACGCTGACAGATTAGGCTGCCCAGATGTTTGTCCAGGTGTCACTTTCACAAAATTGCCAAAATATGGGGTGTGTCCACCTATTTGGCTGGGCTTTCTAATATTTCTATGTAGGTATTTGAAAGGATAATAAGATACAGAAATCATTCCACCCAAATGAAAGTAAACCTTTGTCTGAAACATCAACTTTGAGACCATAAGCAACCTTAAGCACAATATTTTTGGCATAAAATACTTCCTGTTTCAATTTTAATCCTTTTTAAATATTATTCTTTTCTAGTTAAACACCTGCTTTAGTATTACAGAAGCTGATTCTATAGAGTTGTATTCAATACCTATTAGTCTTCCAAGTGGGAAAGAACTTCAGAGAGAAAAATAGAATAGCTATTATGACAGTAGCACTTTATTATGGAGCAGCTTTTGGAAAAAAAAAGAGGTAAGTCAGTGGCTTTGACAGATAATTATGGACTCCTATTTCACAGCAGAATATCATAAAAAAATTAAAATCCGTGAAATGTCTTTCATATTTAAAATAAATGTCAACTATATTTTCCTCGGTTAATTGACTTACCAATTTAATGAAGCACAGTTCTTTTAAATGTAAAATACACACTCTTTGGGTTTCTTGCAATATTTATGTTAAAAATATTGCAAATATTGCTTTCATGCATTTTTTTGGCTCTTGAAGAAAAGTGTTTGGAAATTATTCAACACACAATATTGTTAAGTTTTGTTATGCAAAATGAGAAAAGATTTAACAGTAAAACACTCAACTATACAAATATCCTACGTTTCTATTAATATGGTTTGAAAATACTTGTGATTTCAGGATTAAGCACGAATATACAGCACACATTAAAGGTGCTTTGTGATTACTTGTGCATTTACATCATACCATCCCCCTTTGATTATGAGTAAAATAATTTAGAAAACTTTTGTTGGACTGATCAAGCACTCCACGGTGAGTAGCTTAAGCTATTTAGAAAAGGCCCAATTTGCAGAAATTGAGAGATCCCCTCTTTCATTCTACTACTACTTTTTAAAGCATGCTACTTTTAAGGAGTTCCAACTTGGATACCCACAATCAATACTCACTTTTGAAGTCAGAGGTCTTAGGCTCAGCTCCGAAGAGTGAAAGATCAGATAGGACCTGGCTATATTGCGCCATCTCGATTTCTGATCTCCCATATAAGAAAACCTCAAGCTGCTTTTGCAGCCTCACAAAATAATTGTGACTTCACAGACATTTGTTATTTGCTAAAATGAATTCCCTTGCATGACGTGTCCTATGTATGTACTCCCTGCAAACTTCTCTTGAAGAAATGTAAGATATTTCATGTCGTCATCTGTGTCTCAAGGGAGCTGTCATCTTTAACTGATTGAACAGGATTTCACCAATGCTTCATAGCTATAGAGGGTTGTATCAAACAAGACAAGATGACATCTCCTCCATATTGCCCTTGGCATCTGTATTCATACTCACTTGGGCGTTTGTCAGCTGATACAATGTAAGGAACAGAAGAATGATAACAGTAATGGTATAAAGCAAAGTGGCTTGCCAAAAACCCAGGACCTCTGCCAGACCCAGAGATGATAACTTGCTTCATCAAAGAACTAAAATGAAAATATCATCCTTCTCTCTTTTCTCCAAACACAGCAGTTATTAAGAGGACTTATTTATCTCTGCTGGAGTAGTCCAGTAGGAGTGTCTGTCATCTCCAGCCAAAGGCAGGAGTATCTACTGCAAGGCTTTGTGGAAGAGACAAAGAATTGGAATATGGCTGGTGAACAGTGCTTTGTAGCATCAGTTCCCAGTCATTCACTGATTTGTTGCCTTTCCATTTTTCATTCCTGAAGGACATACCCTGGGAGAAGCAACTCAGAAGATCACTTTGGATGTCATTTAAAGAGGTTATTTTTGTTGCATGCTGAGGATGCTATGATCTCTGCCTGCTGTTCAGTACGACTACAGTCCTGCTATATGATGCCTACCTATTCCACTTCTCAACAGTCAGACTTCACTGATTTCAGTTAAAGAAAAAACATTATTAAATCTTGTGTGCATATACTGTGCACCAAAGGTACTTCATGTGTCAATGAAGTGACAAGCCTGGAAAAAAATGAGCTACAGATCAACAGGAGTTCAGACTAAGCAGGTGAATTTATTCATATTTCGTTTTGCAGGCAGTAGGTTTACCCAATGCTAACTTGGACCACATCTACAAATGACGGTGATAAAAAAAACACTCCTATTTTTCAGCCGATACACATCAGAGAACTCCACCATCAAACCAAAAATCATACTCAAACGTGATCCTGGGAGAAAAGCAGGCTAAAGGTACTGTCTCTATACTTCCAGACAGGCCCTGTTCGTTGTGGCTGGTGAAGATAATTATCTCAGATTCAAGCCCAGTAGGAATAACCTTTCCAGCTGCCTGAAAGACAATGTCTGTTCTTAAAAATATATTACATATCACCTATACACAGCTATTATTTTCAGAGAAGATATTTTTTGTTCAGTTTTTTTCAGTTGTAAGAAGTAACTTTATTAGAACAATGAAGTGTGATGGACAAGGAACAGGTTTGTTTAAGAGTCGTAACTCTAATCACAGTTGGACAATGATATACAGAGTGTTCACCCGCAATTGTGCTGATAAAATTATCTTTTTTTGATTATAGAGAGTAATGGTACTATACTGAACATAAAATATTAGTCTCTTCTTTGTCACTGGGATTTACTTCCCTACCAGAGACCTTTCTTCCTGATTAGTTCTTTCAAATTTCTTCATACCAAATCCCTTTCATTGTAGGTGGCAGAAACAGATTGGTGTTTTTTGAGTCTGCATCAGTCCAGGGATGAGCTGCTAAGACAGCCTATTGATACAGAAGACTTCATCCAAAAAAGCATCTCACGAAGCACCTGATGTTTGTCTCTACCTTCTTCTGAAGCAGGCAATCCACTGACTTGTGTGAACAAAGAGACAGCAATTAAATACTAGAATCTGAACAACAACTTGCTTGGTGTGTTTACTGTAGAACACATTACCAACACTACATCCATCAAAATAAGCAACAGTTTGTGTTAATATGTATGTTTTTGGATTCACATACAATAGAACTTTCCTTCTAAACAAGAAGGACTGGATTCCTGGCAACAGTTCAAGTGAGGAGCACTGCAGGGACGATGATCTGAGATGGGCAGCAACAACGCAAACCCGATCTTGCATTCATAGGACTTTCACAGTATCAGGGGAATTTTGGCTTTTAGAGAGTTATATGCAACCATGACTTTGTGGGTATTTTCAGTATGAACCAAAAAAGATTTAGAATAATCTCTCTTTCTACACTGACCCATTCTCTGCTTACACCTTTTTCTTACAGTCTGCATTTGCAGGGTGGCTGGATAAAACCTTCCTTCTGCTCAGTGTGGAAGATATAGTTACAAATTGATTCTCAAGCAATACTCAGGGTGTTGCTTGGGTACCCAAATCAGAGTAGGGCCTTTCCCAGATACTGTGCAAAAGCGCAGCTAGAAGAAGTCATGTAAGAGTACTTTACCTGAGGCCACAAACTAAAGCAGAGCCAAAGCAGAAACGAACATAGATCTCCAGAGCAGGGCCTTAAACACTTAGCCATGGATCATGATTTTGGCATGGATATTTACCCAAGTAAATAAGACCTTGGATTGTTTTGGTCATGATTCAGTTTGGAAGTGGCCACTATAAAACACTCCCTCCCAAATGGATTAGATCCTCAAAACATAGTTAAAGGTCTTCAGATTGTATCAACGTTGCCAAGCTAAAATCTTCTTAAAAGTCAACCATTGACTTTATGCAGCCAGAACCACCAGAACATACCATCCATGTTAAATCCCTCTTTGGAAGTGGTACTTTCACATTAGTTCTCCTAGACCTACACTAGACTCTTGGATAGGACATTAAAACTTCAGGGGAACAGTATAGCAACTTGTCTCCCCAGTAGTAGCTAATTTGCCAAAAAAGCATGAGCATATTTGCCTCAAAAGAGTTAATGGTATGACTTGCTGCAGCTTTTTCTTAGAAAGCTAATCTTGCAAACTTGAGTTGTCAATCCAAGATTTTTTTTTATCTGCAGCAGCATAGAGTAGGTGGAGCAGAGAGCACAGCTGAAACGTGAACTGTGACAACACAGACAAGAAAGTATTTGCAGCCGTTGTCTGTTTGGTGCAAAGTTTTGGTTCATTAGCCTTGAAATGTTTCGTTAAGAGAATGCTTTTGGTATGCTATAAACAAACTGTGAGTGCCCTTGTATGCAACAACATTTTGTCAAAAAATGAATGTGGTTTATTCACTTTTGTAAAAATATTTAGAAAGTGAATGACAAAGGTAAGCAATGGTCATATTTGTGTGATCTAAACAAGAGAGTAACGTTGTGGTAACAAGCACCTAAAAATACATTTGTTCGTTTCCAGTTCTCACAGTGATACCGTTTTGTTTGTGGCTTGGAAATACAGTTCTGTCTACCTTTTGTATTCTTCTTCAAAATGTTTTAAAAATAGGAAAAATACAAAAATACATACTGGTACATTTATGTGCTCTTAAAATTATGCAAGGCAAAAACTTTTTCCTGCATTTGTTCTAAACTAGTTAGTGCCCATTTCTGGTCTTGTACATAAAGGTCAAATATTGCAATTTTAATTCTGGCAAAGATTTTAGTCAAGGCAGACACATAAACACAGGCTCCGTCAAACCAAACTGAAGACATAGATGGAGTTTCGCCAGAAAAAAAGAAGACTTTGTAAGGAGAGATTATTTTGGATCAAATAAACAGAAAGGGAAAAAAAAGACATAAACAAACAAACAAACACACAAAACCTGATCTGAATCATAGCCCAAATTTTAAACTTAATCTTCTCTGAGATTAGAGAAATTTTCACTCCTTATCCCAGGCTTTATATTTGCTCACGTATTTTGTCAACAAATTGTCCTGATTCAGGGCAACAAAGAAGCCAAAAATGTTCTAATACAATGAAACCCAGTGTTCTCCTGGAAGTACTTGAATCCCTGAAAAAGGTAATTTTTTCTGACTCTCTTTAGTTGCAGACTACAATTAAGTAAATCAAAAGTTAGCATACAAACATGATCTCATAAAAGATACTCCATAATATTTTGAAAATGTGTCCCTCTATAGTGTGAATCTTTTTTTTAATGGTTTGAGTGAATAAACAGATCTTAAACAGATAATCCTGTGTATTAACCTGAAGATGAGTTGGAGCAAAGAGTATAAATCCCAGCAATTCCTAAATTACCTTGAATAACTCAGCTAGGCCTAGATCCTTCGCAGGATTTAAGGTTATAGCTCTTACTATGCAAAATGTTGACCTAACATCAGCAGTGCTAGGTCAGCTAACACAAGGGAAGTCTACTATAAGTTGAGAGTTGTTGCTGAATTCATATATATTTTGTACAGATAAGGGTCTCCCTGCCCAGGTTCAGCATCATCACCACCTTAGTACCTTCTGAAGTCTCTGCTGGTATGCTCATTTCAGTGAGACAAAGAGCAGCAATTGCGTTTCACGATCTGTGATCATTTATCAGTGTAGGTATACTTACAACTCATATGTACCACTTCCCACCTGGAGAAGTATACATCACAAGAGGACACAGCAACTATCATGAGAAACAGGGAGTAATCCTGTCAGTCTTCAATTCAGTTGGATTTCCAGTTATGTCAGCAATAGCACTGGGTACAAAACAGGGTCCTTTTCTATGAACATTTTTTTGGGAATTAAATTGGATTTTATCTAATCAAACTATTTTTGCTAGGGGTAATTTTGGTTTCGGATAACTTCAGAAGAAACAAGAATGGAATTGAAGAGGGGGGATAGACAGGGGAATTTGGCCTTAACATACAAGTGACCGTATAACACTTTATTTGCATATCTAGCATTTAAAGGGTTACACATGTAATTATTTAACGTAACTCTGAATAAGCTGTTTGATTTTCTTTCATCATGAGCCAAACATTAGGCTTCGAAAGGAATTCCTTTAAACTTCAATAATATAAAGGCACATGGCAACGTGTAAGTTACAACTCCAGCTTAAATGAGTCAGACATAAAAGTATTTATGACTGATATTCTCTACATATAGCAACTTCAGACACTTTAAAGTCTAGTTCTGCTGTGCAAGGATAGGTACAGGAATATCAGCCATCACACATCTGCAGAACTCTTACTTTCAAGCAAAGCAGAGTCCAATCCTTAAACTTTTTTTCTGTTCTAAGAAAAAACTGCCAACATAACAAGCCACACCAAGCCGTCAGCACCTGAAGCAAGTAAAAGCAATTCCTTTATGGACTTCCCAACGGTTATTTGCTTTGTGAGGCTCATGCAGAAAAGGAACAAAAAAATGCTAGTGAAAAAAAACATGTCCCTGTGAAAAGCATTGCACATGAAAGAGAGAAAGAAATGAACTGAATGTTGTTTTTCTTGATGAAATAGTAGATTGGATCTTAGGCTTATTACAAACTCTAGCACAGGTGATCATCATTTGTTCTGTCAAAAGCATGTTCATTGACATGACCAGAACAATGTGGCTGTGATTACAAGGATCAGTATGGATTGAAAGATACTCAGGGCTTTTACAGAAGGGATATTTATAGCAGTGCTTATAGACTTCTATTTTTTTTTTTCAAGCAGACACACAAATTCTATGCACAGAAGATGTAAAATCAGGATTGCTCCATTTGGTTTTGGGTTTGCCATGCTAATGAGCACCGCCACATCCTCTCACAAATGAAGGCTGAACACTGTAGTTGAAATGTTATTGTCATGAAGTCAAATCCAAATGCTAAGGAGGAAAATTGAGGTAGTTTTCATTGTAAACTTTGATGTGAAGCATCACAGCTTTTGGAGGACAGCCATACCTTTGATCTTCCAGAAATTGTGAAGAATCAACCACCTTGAATCCCAGTCCTTCAGCAGGTGATTTATAATGTTATAATAGGACTTAAAGAACTTTTCCAAAAGACATGTAACCATCTAAGAAAAAAAAATGACAAAGATTTAACAGAAATTTAAGCAATTCTGATAGGATGCAACGTAAAGTTCATAGGAGACTCAATTTTCTGGCAGAAACTCTGAGACATCCAAGCTTCAAAATAAACCTGCCTGACTTCTAACAACACTGAAACAGATAAATACAGCCATTTGGGTGCCTCAGCCATGCAGACAGCCAGGAGGCTAGGATAGTGAGCATGATGCAAGGAGGAGGCAGAGCCTAAGGGAAGGCACATCTCCTGCTGGCAGAGTGGCTCCCCAAAGGTTGTCTTCAGTGGGAGGGAATGGAGAACAGCTGCAAGGCAAAGGCTGCCAACTTTAATTCTCTCCATTAGCGGATCATTATCAAATGAGGAGGTTAATAAGAGTGGAGATTGCCTTTACAGTAAAGGGCTGCCCTGTGCACACTCAGGCCCCCTTCCCTGGGGGGTCAGGAAGCTCTCAGTGACAGCAGTCTTCAGGAGCAAATTTCAGCAGTATGACAACTGTCAGGCAAGTGTGGAGGTGCCTCCAGGGCAAACCTTCTGGTAGCTGCCAGAGAGTCTTTTCCAAGCAGCTTGTGCGAGGGCAGAGAGAAGAGTCTGGGGTTTGGCATCTTTTCTGGCCAGCCCTGGTGCCCCGTGTCCCTCATGCTGCTGTTGACTACAGCTGTGCACACATCTGCAACTGGCCTCTCCTACCTACTCTGCACCAGCAATTCTTTGAAATGCATTTGACTTGGAGCTTGTCGTGGCCTTTCCGAACACCTACAATTTGTTTATATTAAATAAAATGTTCCTTAAGCACATTCTACTATTTTTTCAAAAAAGGCCATAGTATGGGTGATCACAACACCAGAAAATACCAAACAAGGTAGATTTTATGTGTTATCTCTCACTTAAGACTAGAAATCTTCTGCATTACTCAGTGATTTCTTCTATGCCTGAAGTGAGCATAAGGTTTAGATATGAGATATCTTGTTTTAAAGATGCCGAGTGAAATGGATTTCTCAATGTAACTTCTACTTAGATGTAAGTAAGCACATACTAGGTGAGTAACCCTATTTCGGTTGTCAGCCAAACCAGAAACATAAAACCAAAGACCAGGACATTAATTTGGAATACAGGAAGAACTAGGATATTATACTTCAGCAATTATTTTAATTTCTTCTTTCAGATCATAAGCAGTGCCCATAATGAATTTGTATTTAATGCGGAACTGAACCATGCATTTGAAATTATTTTTTTCAGTCAGAATTATTCACTATGTTTAACTGAAATCGATCAACAGTCTTCACAACCCCAAACTGTAGTTTGTGGATAGAAACTATTCAGAGAAAAAATATCTAGCTCTAGTTAGAACATCAGGTTCTTAAAAGAATATGTGTATCATGTATCATATTGACTTTTCATAGTTTTATCTTGAACACCAGATCCTGAATTTCCTCGTGACAGTTATTTATTTCTTGCATTTTCACACTTATTTTTTTTTGCAGCTTTGGATCTATTTTCCCAGATAACTTCGCTAATTTAGGTTTCGAATTTTTAGAATGGTCTGTTCGGGTAAAATTAATACCTGTAGCCTACAGCAAGTGGGTTTTGATGTCATGGTTTTTTCTTTTCTGTTTTTAGACTTTTGTAGGATCAAGGTAAAATTTAGCAACACAAAATTTTTCAATGCTTTCAGATTCTCCTGCCATAAATCTTCCTGCTAAAATACACGCTAGGTATGTCTTAAGAGAAATCATGTACAAGAACATGACTCGATCAGCATCCCAGTGAGATAGAGGATATTTTTTAGCTAGGGAGTTAATGGATGGTGATACTATATTTGGCCAGCAAAAATAATGACACACTTTCCCCTGGTCTACAAGAACTACTCCCACATTGATTTTAACTTAATATCTCCCTCATTAGGAACCTGCACAGAAGTTTGGCAGAAATACCCAAGACACTTATTGGAACATTTGCTGGCAATAATAGAGATTGCTTTTTTTTTTTCCTGACGATGTACAGGCTAATCATAAAAAGGATAGCCTTGAAACAAAAGCTTTTTACAAAATACAGATTTCTATCAAGTCCATCACTGTTGAGGTTGAATATTTTATGGAGCTAAATAAAACTCGGACTTCTCCACTTTCACGTTGTGGGATGCAGTAAAAGCTTAAGAGCCTGATTTGCCCCACTGCCCAATGACATCCATTACAAATCAAATACCCTTCACTTCACAGTAGGCTCTGGCTCTTATGTGATCAGACTCCCAAAGCCCAGGTAACTTGATATACAATTTCAAAATCGAAAAGTCTATGCCAATAGCTGGGAGTGGCTTTTCTGGGGACCTGCTGTGGTTAAAGAACTGGAACCACATGCTCACTGGCCGAAATGCCATGAAGCACTCCTACTTTTCCATAAATTGAGACAAGGACTTAAATACATTTCTACTTAACAAAGCATCTGATTTAATTCCATTGAACTCTATGGGATTTAAGTGCTGGCTTAAGTGCTAAACTCAAGCTTTGGACATGTCAGGCCAAATAAATGCTGCCACTTGTGTGCTGTGAACCCTTCTGATGGGATAACCAGGGTATCATCAGTCCTGTTCTCCAGCTGGGAGACCAGGAGGACACTCAGCTGATTGCTCTTGAAGTTAAAAAAGCGACCAGACTATTGAATGGTGACACAATTGAGACTAACTTGACTAATAACTCATTTCCTGATTGTTTTTTTTTAAGTGCACTCGCGAAAATTAAAGCTCTGGGTCTGGGGCATGAAACCATTATCTATACAACAGCTCACAGAGAAGATTATCTAATAACATGAGAAATCTATTAGACTCAGTGGAAGCAAGAACTAAAGGAAATAAATCATGAAATAATGGTAAATCAGATCTCTAATTATGGCCCCACACAGGAGGCCAGAAGAGAAATATGTCCCTAGAACTACTACATGCTGTTTCTCTTATTCTTTCTCTTCTTAGAATCATTCAATCACATCCTCCTGCCTAAATATCATCACTCTTATGGTAATTTCTGAACAAAACTGGCATGCTTGGGAAGGGGATGACTAGTGAACTCCACTACGTCATTTCCTTTAAACTGCTCACAGACAAGGATACTCACACCTTTTTCGTTGCCATTGATGCTGGAAATCCCTACATCTCAAGCCTGTGAAGTCAGAGGATCTTCAAGCCCTGTGCAGCTCCTTCACAACAGGCCAGCTCTGCTGCAGTGGAGACAAGCCCACTGCTAAGGTCTGTTCCTACATGGTCTCTGGTTACATCTGCACGTTCCTTCTCCGTTGCCCCAGGGAATCTGAGCACTGGCCCGGGCTGAGACCCAAAAGAAAGAGGCAAGCAGTAGATCCATGAGAAGCACATTTTGCCTCTCTGTTCAAAGGCAACGGAAGAAAACAGCACATGGCAGGGGGATCCCAGAGCATAGTGTACTATTTCTCCACTCTTCCGATGCAAGACCTCTTACAAAGCCACTACTTTCTCCATTTCAGCTTTGAGGATTTTGCCAGGTTTAGCATGCAAGCATGGATTCATCTGAGAGGGAAGGGCTTGAGTGTTGTTTAGTGTCCCTCACTTGGACATGGAGTGCAGCACTATCCCCTGAGCAGCCAAGCCCACTACCCTTCCTTCCCACACCACACCGGAGGCTACATCCTGTGTACACATCCTGTGGAGATGTGTGACGTCCTCAACCAGAGATCTGGAAGCTCTATGGGTACATTGCTGTAGTGGTGTCCTGTCTCTGAAGCAACCTCCAGGGCAGTCGGGTATATCTATCTGGTGTACTGAGTTGTGCTAAAGCAAACACACCATTAGGAGGAAACCAGTGCAAATTGCAGCACAAACTACATTTATCTGCAGTGATTCAGGTAAGCATGTCCTAGTTCAATGTGCAGGCAAGGTAATTTATTAAGAGTCAGATTCATCACACCGAACTTCAATGTCTAGAAGGGAGGCAACATGAATTTCTCTATAGTCCCAGTTCCAATGGGAAATAATTTAATCTATTTTGGACCTTTGTCTTAGGAGGTCATCATTCTCCCTGTGGACTGAGGAAAGATGTTGTGCTTGGCTCTCCCACACCTATTGAATAGCTTGAGGACATACCCCTCTCCAGGTTTCTGAATTCAGCAGCATGTACTGGACGTTCAGTGAGAGATATACCTATGAGGACTATGAATTGGAACTTGACACTATCTAGATATCTTAGGCACCACTAACCAGCAGTGCATGCTTTCTCCACTCCCACAGTAACTTTTCTATTATTTGGCTGGGACAGAGGACACTGTGTACTTCGGAACTGTCCTGGTTGGAAAGACTTCACACCAACGGAATATGCTAAAAAATGTACCTGACTCAGTATAAATGTAGCATGCAAATCATTGAAAGCATCTAAATAAAAGTAAGTAGACCACAGAGTGACATAAATAACAGTGCTGAAAACATCCTCAGATTTTTAATTGCAGCCCAAAAAAATGTTGAGGACCCAGTTTGTCAGGAAGTCATTATTCCCTTTGCTTTATCTTAACCACTTTTGCATACACAACTCTTTTCATAGACACTCACTTCGGTCTTTGGTCCAAGTCCTCTTCTAATTTCTTCCCACAGTAATCAGCATTTCTCTCTGACAGGAGACATCTCTGCAGTGCTGTGGTTTTCTGTTTAGAGGTCAGCTCAGAGGTCTGTGCATTTGTAGAGCTGTTCTCAGACAGCTTCCTTCACCTGGATGAAAAGAGATGCAAGCAGAGAAACGATCATTATTCCTCCTTGCCCTGGTGTGGAAAGCAGAGTTCATAAAGAATGTCTTACACTGTATCTGTATTCCTAAAGAACTGTTGCAATTCATGCTAAATAAAACAGGCCTGAGGCCGAATGACACGACCTAGTCAAATCCACGTTGCACAGCACTTGGTCCTGGATTTCTACCAGATCATATGATGTTGCCAATGGGGGCCTTCAGACATAGTGATCATCCTTTGTGTGTGCTTCTGTAGTTCCATGTCTTTGAAACGATGCGAGGGTTATGTTGTTGCTGTCAGGGTGATGTTTTCATAGCATGAAGCCTCTGCTAAGTAGTGTTTGCATCAGGCAACAACATGTGAGTATGCGTTTGAGGGTACAAACTCTTCTGGGATAGTGTTGGAGTACTGCGTAAGGTGTAATAATGGAAAAAAAGTGGCTCTTGAAAGACAAAGCTTATTTAATCTGATGTACATTTTTAATGAGAAAATTATATTTGAGAACTTTACACTGTTTCCTTGCAGCAAGGCAAATTTAGCTAAATCTTTGCACAGTGTATCTGAAAACTAAAAAAAAAAAAGATGATTATGCTAACCCTTTAATCGAAATCTCGTCCATTTACACAGGAATGAAACAGAATAAACTCCACATTTCTGCACTTACATATTACTGTAGACATGAAAATATTCCTATGGGATCACACAGTCAGAAATCACCTACTCAAGAGGATATGAATGATGACTTCAATAGAAGATGGACATAAATTTTAATTAGTCGGTTATTTGATCTTGTGTTGTTAGTGTTGGAGGATCTCAGAAGGGAATTAAGTATGCTTAAGACTGAAATTGCTTAGAACCTAAACACACTGCAAGGTAAGTTAGATGCCACTGAATTAAAAGAAACTTTGCACCAATAAGAGATACAACAAAATAAAAATGGTAATTACAATTAACCAAACAAAAATGCAATTGAGATCCAGCTAGCTATGGGGATAATTAAATTTATCCTTGACTTAATCAGACCTGCTAAATATTGTCAAGTAGTTTTGAGAAAAAGTATTAACATTTCTCAGAACACTTTCTCCTGGAAGATACAGTTTAGGAACAGAGAAACTAGATCCAGGTCTTTTGCTTTAATGTGTTTCTCATTGCATTTCTCCTTCTATTTATATATCCTAAGCAAAGAATCTCTTGCATCATTTATATACTTTTTTTGCTCTCTCTGGTGTCCCAGTCTTTCCACCTACTACCTGCTATCTTATGTCAGAAATACCTCTAAAGTTATCACAGCTTCAAAAAAAAGGAAGCCAATTATTTATTCTTTTATAGTTTTGCAATCAATAAAATAGTGCATGTGCAGCCTAACACAAGACTGGGCTTGTGTAGGACTGCAGCCTGCTTTTAAAAGTGAAGCAGGACCGGGAGAGATGCCTGTACTCCAGCCAGCAATCACCCATGCTGGGAAACGGCTGGCTCGGCGCGTGGCACAGTTTTGACTGGTGCCAAGAGTCTCGTTTTTCCCTGACAAGGTCTGGGCACAATTCAGGGGTTGGTGTAGACCGGGGACCACTGCCAATAAGCAGCAGGGGATGCAGCTTCTCTTCAGGGGGACATAGAAAATTAAACCTCATGTATTTGATCCATGCCAGGCCATGCCAGCTGGCCTCCAGGCCAAAGAAAACTCCCGTTTACTTACTACTGTATGCCTAGTTTCTACACACAAATGTTTAGACTGTTTCAGCAACTTGAAAGACTGTCTCAGCAACTTTAACTCATTTTCCTGTTATTCTTGATTTTCAGCATTTGAAAATTGCTACATTTGTCTTACTAAGGAGGCTTCAGCTGACTAAATTTCTGTGGCATTGCACAGGTACATGTCAAACTTCTTTTTAACAATTGAGTCCATATTAGGTAAATGGATGTTTAACAATGGAAAATTGCAAACAGTAATTTAGATATTTTTTTGCATGTGTTATGACAGAAAATTATTCATGATTTAGGCGAAAATTTATTAATAACTGAATCATCAGATAAAGCTTATGGATGTTCTACAATGTTAAAGAAATAAACTAATGAGCTACAATCAGCAAAGACAAACTATGTTCATGTTAACTAATGATTAGAGAAGATTTGTAATCGCTTTCATTCTCACATATAGTTTCCTCTTCTCTATCAGAAAAAAAAATATATATTTTGTCCAATTGCCTTACTACTGACCCATCATTTTTTATCCTTTTTTTTATTAAGTAGCTCTGGCCACTCGACGTGGAAGATCATGAGGATTTGTTGACAGCCTTCTACTATGATCCTGTGTGACCTTCTTCTCTGACCGGATGTCTGCTTGAAACTTTCTGCATAATCTAAATCATATTCCTATTCAAATTCTCCCTTTGAATCCTCCTTTAAATATAATTTCTATTACGGGAACAAAAAGGGCCAGTCCTTTTTTCTTATAAATACCAACAGATCCAGATGAATAAAATACGAACATCGTAAAAAAGATTCCCTAACACCTTTTCCTTTCATCAAATCTTCAACAGCTCAGTATCAATTTACATCCTGATCCTACATGTCTACAAGCTTAACTACATGACTGTTCATACTTAAATTAACTTTTCTCCCCTATATGCATTATTAAAATTCACTAATAATCTGACTGCTCCTTCACCTGAGGAAGGGAGGAAGACCTGACCCCTCTTCACTAGGGAAGACAAGAACCATTATTTTATTGCACGTTATATTACAGATGTTGTTATTGTCTTTCTGTTCAAAGTAAAGCAAGTTTATAATGTTTATAGAACTGCAGTTTTCAGGGCACTTGCTATAAAACAAAATAGAGAAGTTAGGATATTATTGCTTCTATATGTATTCCTGCAGATACAGGAGTGTATGCAGACTAGTAATAATATACTTGCTAGTAACAATAATACAGAGTGCAGTAAAGGAACAGAAAAACAAAATGTCTTATGAAACTCTATATTAAAAAACATCCATAATCTCACAATTATAATCAGTAAGAAAAACGTGAATTTCTCACAAAATAACAGAAAACATTTAACTCAAAAAGATCTGAACACATAGACCAACTAACAAAAAGCAACAAATGAATCAATAAATAAGTCTGAATTTATCTAAGACTCTTTAAGAGAGGAAATTATGCCAGATGAAATAGATTGCAATTTTTAGTCAAATTACTCTATTCATCTACTTTAAAGATCCTGATGTTCTTCACAAATTAAAAACTTGCAGAAGAACCTCTGATACATGTTTACACGTGAATTGAAAACTAACGGCCAAATAGTTCCTTCCTGGGCATTACAGATGTGGGAGCAAAGGGAGTTTTGGGCAAAGAACTTTGAACAACTGTGGCAGTCCTAATTTTGATTTAAAAATAACTACGGCCAAATGTGTGCACACAGCTGTATTTAAGCCTAACTTAGATGAATGTAGTTCATGCAGAGTAGTTAGGACATATGCTGTTAAGGTCTAATATAAAAGTTGATCTCCCTAAAAAATTATAGAAGCCTATTGCTCCAGTCACCCAGAACTGGGCGAGGCATTGAAGAATGTGCTTCAGGAGTAATCCTTTACTGGCACGGGAAGAGATTAAATGGCCCAGTAGCTTTTTCCATCTTCAGTTGTTACGATTGCACCATAATCCGACTAGTGCCACTTGCCTGAAGAGGGGAAGAGGACCTCAACCTTGGGGGTAGGGAAGGACACAGTATTTCATTGTGTACAATATTTCAGATGCTGTTCTTCCCAGAGAGCTCCTCTCAGATTAGTGTTGTTGGGAATGGTTTATCATTTGCATTCCCATTTCTGCAGTCAACCTAAGTAATATGATTGTGGCATTAAACTTATCCTACAAAAGGTATTTGCTTAAGACATTTCTTTTCCATTATTACTCACACAATGAATGTATGCACTAGGTTTCTAGAAATCTGCACCAAAAACAACTTTTAAGCCTAGAATCACATTTCCTTCTCCATCGGCCTTAATTCCTCTATTGAAACTTTTTGCTGACTAGTTGAAAGAGGCCGTTCACTCACTTTGCAAAACCCAATATGCAATTTATTCCCACATTTCAAAGGAAGAATGGGAAGCTTTTAAATCTCTACAAAGGAACCGAGAAATACTGATCAAGCCCAACTGACAAGGGGACAGATGCAGAGTGATGAGTGAATTCTATAAGGCGCTTTAAAATTTGGATAAGTGAAGATAAGTGTCTTCCAGGAGTAGCTGTTTTATTCTCCCCAGCACAGCTCATTTGGCTGAGTAGAAACATGGCATTTTCTCTTTCAGTCTTCAAGGAGGGCAAACTCCTGCTCAACAAGGTGAACATGTTGTGGAGATAAAGCATACCACAAAAAGAGGTCACCTGTGTTGTAATTCATTAGAGCCTCTGAATCCGAAAAGCCTGAACAGCAAGTGGATTTGAAACAGTTTCTCACTCCGCTTGCTGTTACCATAACTGTTTATCACTTTCATCTACACATTATTCTTTGTTCCCCAAACTTTCTCAAGTTCTCTCCACTGTTCTATTATGCTTAACATTTTTCATGATGATTTCCCAAAGACACCCCTCTCAGCTCTTCAATGCATCATGTAGCACTTCTAGCCACACAGCAGCATCATCTGCTATCTTGCTTTTAGCTCCCTGCAGAGCCATATTTTGTTTCTTGTGTTATAGCTGAAGGATCTGACTTGGCACTGTTTTGACAATGAATTTTACGCAAAATTTCCTAGGAGATTCATCCCATTAAAAGTGGGCAGGTTGCCATGACCTGCTGGGTCTCTGATCTACTATCAAAGCTAGTGCATCCCTGAGCATTTCTTGTCCTTTTCTGACTTCATTAAGGCTCTGATTGGGGTAGAAATATGCCCACACAAGAAAGATTAAAGATTTTGGACCCATAGGAAAAATGTGACACCCAGTTTTGCTAACACCTTGAATCCATTTCGTAATTACAGTTGCACTATAAACAGCCATTCTTTCAGGGACAAAATGAGTGTAAAGAGGCAATTTGGGAGTCAGTACTCTACCAATAGAAGAAAGGTCACAATTCTTTAGACAGTTGCAAACTGCTGGGGAATTCAGGCAGCAAGATACAAATGAGTTAGGCAGTTATTTATACCCAGCAGAGAAGATTCTTGCGAGAGTAAATAAGAAATTAGCTGATGAATTTTTTTTTATGTTCTGGTTGAGGACAGTTCCCACATTTTAAGCAAACACAGAACTTACTCTACTTTTCCTTGAGTGATAAAAATGTCTGATCTGATGTTTTGCTAAAAAAAGAATTCAGAAGATATGTTGCATTGGGTTTTGGGGAAATGCAGGTAATTATTTTACCAAGAATTCTAAAGCGCGTTTCTGTATATACTGTAGAACTGAGGATTTCTGTAGTCGCTTTACTACATAATACATTTTTACTGCATTTACCCTTTTCAAGAATGAGTCAAGGGTTTTAGAATACCATAATTCTTCACCGAAGCTATGCAAATAACACAAACTCACCAGCTTCACTTAGCACAAAAAATAAACAACCTCACAATACACAATTGTCCCTTGCTATCATAAGAAATAAAGATCCTCCTTTGTTCCATGTCCTTTTTGTTATTTCAGTTATTGTACAGCAAGAATTGTAGTGAGGACTTGCAGTTTTGGGAGAGTAATATAAATTCTACTTCCTCCAACTTCCTTTCTACTGGTATCTATGTCCAAGAAAGGAACATAAGGAATGCTAGAGCTGATTTGGCAACACAGGAAGCATGCTGCCATGTTAGATCTGCCTTACATGAAGCTACCTCACCCTCCAAAACGTCCGGTATGTTTTGATATACAGCTGTAATGCAAAACATGTAGGGTCCAGAGTAAGTCTTTCCATTTTGTCTTGTTCAGCTGAAGCAAATTGAAACAAAATATGGATCTTTACTCTTGAAACAGGAAAAAATTAGAGTCTTTCCGTGAATGGATATGGTTCCTGGAAAATCCTCTAAACATGAAAGAAAGAGGTAGCTTGTGAGTTTGTTTTTTTTTTGCTTACCTTCCTCCAAGCTTGCAAAGGGAGGGGGAGCAGGAATGACAGGCAGACAGAAAGATGCAGACGGAGATATAGAATGTACTCACTAAGCATCTGCGAGGAACGCTTTATCAGCTTGCTCATCGGATGCTGAGTTGTGCATTTGAGGGCATTAGATTCCCAAGAGCAGGGATCTATAGGGAGTTCTTACCTTTGGAAAAGAACAAAAACACAGAATAAAAGCCTTAATCTTATAACCCCCAATCTAGCCAACTAAATCCCAAATTAGCAATTCAAACAGATTAATATAGTCCTTCCCTCCATTAAGCATACCCGACATCATGCGGTTGTGTATTTTAAAGTTACATTTTTCTTCTGTGCAGCTCTTTTTCTCACCAAAGTTGACAATTCCTTTCAGATCATTCTATTTTCCCATAGACTGGGAATGGACTCTCTTTCTTTTCATTCCTTTCTTTCTTTTTTTCTCTTTTAAGTTCAGTCAGACTTGTTGATGCACTATTGTAGAATCCTTTAAATTAATGCTCTCCATTATTGTACATTTCCTAATGTCTGTCCACTTTGTGGTTTCCATACTATAGGCTCTTTCCAGTGTTTCCACCAAGACCAATGCAAAGGGTGGAAGTGGCACATCTCCTCCTTGCTGGAGTACTCATCTTATCATAAAATTCATGAGTGCTGTATCTTTAATGACCTTTTCTCCTCTTGTCTGAGGAGAAACCAAAGCAAGGGGGAGCCCCAGCTCGGAAGAAGCCATGCTAAAGCATCCCTGAGCAAGGCAGATTGGATCTTTACTGGATTTCAGAGAGTAAAACAGTCAAGGACAAATGCCTTCAGACATAATAAGAGCATGTTTCTAGAAAGTATGAGTTACTTGTGACATCAGTGACCAGTAGAAGTGATCAGCAGTCTGTTGACTGACCCTATAACTAGTTCTCCCATTTTTGCAACCCTGTTGGGCGAGATGTAGCAGAGGACCATGTATGTCCTTGGTCCCCTCCAGTCTCTCACTGTACTGCTTGTAAAATGATGGGAGAAACATTTTGATACTTCTCTGCCCTCCACCATTACCAGTGTCATCCCTCTCATGCAATTTTTCTTTTTAAGTAAGTAAAAGCTGATCATTATTTTCTCGTATTTTCTTAAGTAAACAACTTTAGATCAGTTCCAGCAGATTATCAGCAAAGAGGCTTTGGGAGGGAAGTGAGTCTTGCAACAGATCATGCCTGTTGCCTCCCATAACTACCATTTCTGTCTGGCAATTGAGTTTGGTAGCATTGAAGTTCTAGCCCATGCTAGAACTTTCCTAGCACACAGGTGCAATAATCCTCCGCAAGGGTGAAGTTGCACAGCCTTTTTGTCCTTTTCCATGTGTCCCTGCTCTGCTTTAGACAGGTGATTTAGACGAAGGCTGCTTGGTAAAAGTAAACATGAAACGTTTAAAATTCTTGCAAAAATACACTTGGTGCCAATGCTTCTTTCATATCTAGTCCTGCATTACAACAGAAGAAGCAAACAAGACATGGCTCAGTAGACAAATGTGGGCAGACAGCTCATAATTTCTCAGTTCTTATCTTTGTGTCTATGGAAATGAACAGCAAAACTTAAAAGAAAGTTTAATAAAAGGAACACAGGCATGAATATACGGAGATTATTATAATGATCAGCATTCTGCATATTTCCAATCCGTTCTGCATCTGCCAGATCAGTAGCAACATTTCACAAATACTTTTCTGCACTCTCCAGCATTTTACATTTACAGGTGTGCTTACACTGCATATAGACAATAGGGCCCAGTCTGACTTGTGAAGCGTAACACAAATAGCAAACACATGGCTGCTTTACTTGGCTACCAAAAGCTTCAAAACTTCCCTAAACATTTTTGATCAAAGGTACTTTCCATCAAACAACATTTTTGTCTACATTTTAAGAGTTTAACTCAACTTTTCTGTAATCTAAATTTGCTTTATTTTATTCTTGCTTTTTACTTAGGCCTTAAAAATCTGATAGTCAAAATAAATCAATTCTGCTTTAGAAAAATAAATAATTTTTAATATATCCAGGGGGAAAAAAAATTGATCAATTTTATCAGTTCTTATGTTAAACTTTAAGAGATTCATAAAATAAGGGACTGTTGTTCTCATTGAACTTGGTTTGAAATTTGCTAGCACATATCAGAATCACCTGTATTTTGTTATATCTCATAGTTCCTGATGTAAAGCTTACCCTGTTGGAGTTGGTTCCAAAATATCCACTTTTTATCTTTCTATAAAAGTCTCCAGCCCTTAAGACTTAAGGATTAATATGGGAAATGTGATCAGAATGTATCTCAAAGACTTTGAAACTATGCAGCAAATAAAGTGATCTGAATGGACACTTGTGTTTAAATCTTACTGTCTGTTGATACCTTCGCAAACTCTCAACAATTTATGTTGGCCATACTGAACTATGAAGAGCAAGCTTTATCATAAGTGGGTTGTATGACTGTAACAATAACAGAAGGATATGCACAAATACATGGAGTTCATGGAGGGCCTATGATCTTCTTTCCAACCAGAAGATCAGGTGTTGAACAAACCAGATGGAAGTGGACAATAGCGAATAAATAGATGTAAGGACTTCACGTCTCGTAAAATCCATGTCGCTGCAGCTCCTGGACGATCTGGTTCACCCTTTTGATGATGGATCAGCACTGCACAAATACACACCCACAGAACTAACACGTGAGATTGCAGTCTCATCTACACAGGAAGTGTAGACCACACTGCGAGCAACGCTGGTTGGAAGGTATCAGCCGTGGTAGATGGGTGCAGGTTGACCCCAGGGGCATGGGCTGGGGGAGAGGGGAACTGAGTGGGGATTTCCAGCACTAAGCTGGAGAAAACAGGCAAGCAGGAGGAAACACTGGCTGAGCCAAGCCTTGTGGCATGACTCCCAGGAAAGGAGTCAATATCACAGGAATCTTGGAGCATTAGAGGTGTTTTACAACAGCTGGCTTTAGCTGCTGGATCTACTTACATTCCTGACTGTGAGAATACACAGTCGCATAGATGGGAGCAAATTATCTGCTGGTTGTCCCAAACCTATTCCGGCTGGCTGGAGTGTAGTTGTAGACAACAGCATAACTGGCAAGACAGGCTGATTTTTAAAAGGAAGGTAAATGCTTGCATAGAAGTCAAGCGCAAGGGCTAAGCTGGCTGTGGGCAGAGAACCACATGTTGTACTGATACAGCCCATGAGTCATTTCACCAATAACAGAACATGAGTTTTTTTAATCACTCCATTAATAGGCTCCCTGCAAGATCAGGCACACACTTCTTGCTCAGCTTATTTGTTCTTTGCAGGAGTATTCTTCTTATGCCCAGTGAGCTCTTAATTTGCTGTCAAGTTAAAACCTGATCTGGTTCCTTCCAATGTCAAAAATTGCAATGTCCTCCGAATTCCTTGTTGCACAGAAGAGCCAAACCTCACCCATACGCTGGCATGCTTTTCTACCACGAGGAGCCAGGTTAGGCGCAGTCCTGCTAATATTTAGTATGAGGCAAAGTCCTTACAGAAGTTAACAGGTATAATTCATTGTAGGAAATAGTAGACCTATCAGTAGTTTGCAAACGCTTTTTGCTCAGGTACTGGTAGAAAGTCTCAGATATACTTATTTAAGAATGTGTTTGAGGTTGTGTTTTGCTCTCCTTTGGGTACAATGCCATATATAGGTTCATTTCTAAGGTTTAAGTTCTTTTTTCCCGAGATGTTTTTAATCAATTAATGCGACTTCTACAATAAAGCTCACCATAACCTTCTTCAAGAACACATTTTAACTACAGAGTCAATAAAACTTCAGTTTTCGACACTGAAAGTAACAAATTAAAAAAGTCAGTAACATAGACTTTGTAATTTAATGAAAACATATTTTAATTAATGATTGTATTAAGGGGGAAAGGGTGCTTTTAATCCTATCATAATATGTCTAACTATATTTTCTAACTCAACAGATTTATGTTTCAAGAAGCTCTGATGCTCATAAGGTAAGGGGAAGCTACAAACATCTTTCAAAAGGAAGTTAATAAAAGAGTAAAATAGCAGTGGAAACGGTAAAAATGACAACACCTTAGTGCACTAAAAGCTATGTAAATTACCAGAGGCTGCACTATATTAAGGCGATATTTTTACCAAAACGTGTAAATGTTTTGTACAAATTAATGCCATCTGCAATTTTTCTTCTTCTCATTCTTCTCCACCCTGTTCTACTATGATGGATTTTATGTCTTAGGTATTTCCAGTTCTTTCTAAATCAAGGCTCATCACTCAAAGACACAGGTATAGACATATACTGACACAGAACCTTAGAAGTCAGCATGTTTCCAAAGAGTGCTCATAGTGGCTAAGAAGTAGCTTCAGGTGGCTAAGAAGGTCAACGGCATCTTGGCCTGTAACAAAAACAGTGTGGCCAGCAGGACAGGAGAGGTGATTGTACCTCTGTACTCTGCACTGGTGAGGTCACACCTCGAGTATTGTGTTCAGTTCTGGGCCCCTCACTACAAGAAGGACATTGATGTGTTGGAGCACTTCCAGAGAAGGGCAATGAGGCTGATGAAGGGGCTGGAGAACAAGTCCTGTGAGGAACGGCTGAGGGAACTGAGGTTGTTTAGCTTGGAGAAGAGGAGGCTGAGGGGAGACTTCATCACTGTCTACGGCTGCCTGAAAGAAGGCTGTGGCAGAGCGAGTGTTGATCTCTCAAGTGACAGGTGACAGGACAAGAGGATTGGACTCGATGATCTCCAAGGTCTTTTCCAACTGGAAGATTCTATGATACTATGGAGGTAAATTTGTGGATGGGAGCAGGACACAGAGACTTTCCTAGCAGGCATCAATCCAATGGAGACTGGGATTCTGACAAATGTAGAATATGACTAGGCATAAATATCAAAGAGACACAAAACTTAATGGAGCCTTTCACACCTTCAAGCCATCACTTCCCTTCTCCTTGTCTCATATCTCTTTTGGTAGGAATCTCTTCAGGATACAGACCATCTGTTATGGGTTTGTATGGTGCAACATCCACTGGCTTCTGTTGGGGAATCTTTCTTGCCCTTTATTGTGCTCTGGGATCCTCATTCAACCCTGTCACAACGACGGGTATTTGCACCTCAGCTCTGGACTGGCTGATAGTATCTTTGCCAGAAAACCTCCAGTACAGATGGATTCTTCGTGTCAGGATCTGCTCATGGTGTATGGCATAGATACAAGCCTACGTCTACTCATTCAGCCTCATGCATATGGGTCACTTGCTGACATGGGTAATGAGGACAAGTTTGGTGAGGAAAAGCTACCCTAAGGGTGTAATGCCAGAGTGGCAGAGCTAGAGGTTCAGCCCAGGACTCATAGCCCTGAATAAACAGATATTTGCATACCTCCTCTAACAGTAGCCACAAACCCTTTTTTCCAGATCACGCGTTTTTCTAGGATGACTGGGCCCATTCACTTGGGTGAAGAGTCCTGGGTAGTGTGAGAGCTTTTTATGACCCACCTTTTTCAGAAAGAGTTGTCTTTCAAGTTGGAGAAGTCTGTGCTTCGAGGATTACAGAGCTTTTCCTGGAAGGTCCCATCCTTGCAGCAGATTCTTTTCTCTAGCCTGAGCATGCATCCCCACTGCCATGGCTGATATTCCTAGAGAATTGGTGATGCCTGACTCTTCCTTCTGCGTCACCCCTGGCTTCTCTTTCAGCCCTGGTGGCACCTGACATAGATATCCCCAGCGGTAGTGAGCAGAGCCGCATGTACTCACTCTGCCCATTGGTATCCCAGGGGGCAGAGTGGCTCTCCCAAGGCTCCTGGCGCATCCAGTTGTGCTCCCTTATAGGGGCAGGGAAATCAATACCTGCAGCTTTCCACTATGGCAGGAGAGGAATGCACAGGCAGCCACCCTCGCACACTTTCTAGTTGTGAAAGTCACAACCCATTTTATTAGGCTTTTTGTCCCCATTTTCTCACCCTGTAGTCATAGCAGCCATGGCTAAGACAGGACATTCACGTATCAAGGTTACCATCCCTCCCACCTTCACCGAGAAACCTCCTACCCCTGCCTAGACATGCTTTCTGACATCTCAGAGCCCAGTATCCTCTTGATCCTTTGGCTAAACAACAGACCTTCACTATCACTCAGGAAGCTGAGCCTTTGAACTCAAACCATGTATGTTTAAGGTGGGGAAAACCACATCTCTGTGTACGGAAAAAGAATGGGGTTTCTTTTTTTTTTTTTTTTTTCCTCAGGAGCAGATTTAAGGTCTGATTAAAACAGGAGGAAACAGAAAATCCTGGAAAAATTCAGGCTGGATTACTTCTCTGCAGTAAGAGAAAGAACCCTAAAATATAAAGGACACCTAACTGTCATCAGATATTCCATAGATTTGGCTCAGAGGACTAGCAATCACAGAGCTAATAACTTGGTTCTTTACACTGTTTCTTTTTAACTCCTGCACATGCAGCTACTGCAGACAAAACCAAACGTCTGCGCACACACACAGTAACAGTGAACTGATATCACCGTCTTAATGATATTATATACTGCAAGTAAAGACTTCTAACTGGCTTTACTGCGTTACTTGCTTTTTTTTCTACCCATAGACAATTGCTACTTTAAGAAGAATCCCTTTGAATATACTGAATCACATTCAAAAGGCTGATGAGTCGTATTTGTGGTTTTCGAAAGAAATAATTTTTTAGTAGAGCTACCTTTTTTGGCATAAAGTAATTGGAAAGTACCAAAGATATCTCAATAAAACACATCAAAAGTAACTTTCTATAGCTTGTTTTGACATGTCCACTTGTGGGTTGTATCAAATTCAACTAAACATCAGTTTTTTCCTCCGTCAGTACAAACCATTAAAAATATTCAACAGAAAAAGCAAATAGAAATAACTCAGTACTATGTTTGCCTAATTTCAAATAAAAGGAGATACAGAAAGGAGTGGTCACTGCAGTTGAAAGTGCATTTTTCTGATTCATATATTTGCTGTAACTATTTGCATAGGATTTAAATGTCGAAGAAAAATGTTCAACCATTTTAAAGGGAATGCTGCATTTGAAAAACGTGAAAATGTTAATCTGGTTTCATATTTACAAAGGTTTGTTTACTGTATGTGTGATCAATTCACCAAATGACAGAAAACTTTTGTAAATACAGTTTTGATGCAGAGACTCTTTGACCTGTTTATGGAGAAACAGAAAGCTTATCTGCTCTAGAACCAATCCTAAAGGAGCACATTGTGCTGATTTTGTTTGAGATCTTATCCTTTCTCTTTCCTTCTCTCTCTCTCTCTTGCCCTCCCTTCTTATGAACACAGAATGCTAAGTTATTTCCTCGTCAAGGTTGCTTATCCGAACTAGATTTACACTTGATCTCATTTTGTAAACATGTGGCAAATGGTTTATACATTAAGAGAAAAAGGGAGCAGATAGTGTTTTCATCTGAAGAGGAAACTCATCTCAAGAAAATACATGGGTGTTCATTAATATTCTAATAAATAATGAATTAAAAAACATTCAATCACAGAACAAGCCTAGGAAACAGGCAACTAAATTAAGACTTAAAAATAAGTCTGCAAAATCTTTGTTTATCCTGCACACTCAGAAGAACTTATTGTTTAATGATGCCATGCAGGTAAGTTAAGTGTACTATGGAGGACCTTTTCCCCTGGAAAAACAAATTGTTTTAAACATTTCAATGCATCAGCATATTACCACTGCTACAGCAACGTTTAAAATGGCAGTGCTTGTCTGACAAGAGAAAAACCTGTCTAAGGTTTTCTTATAGTTAATCCAAAGTAACTGCATCATTTGCAAATTCGGTAGAAAATGAGGTTGGGAATTAGTCAATGAGAAAAATGGAGACGTAATCTATACTGACTGGCCTTGCTTGCTACCTATGACCCTTGTCAAGCAATGTGTGTGTGGACACTCAGATTGTCACAGTGACCTCAGTGTTTAAAGTTTCAGTGCTTAAGGATTCCTGTATCTGAAGTGCTTTTACTGGAGAGAGACCCATGAGAGTCAAAAGCAAATTTCAGGGAAGCAGAATTCTAAGCTTGGGTCAGCACCTATGATAAAGACAGCAATATCATCTGCTCTAGTGGCTGAAAACGAGAACTAC
Organism: Tapera naevia; assembly: GCA_033556795.1. NCBI lineage: Eukaryota > Metazoa > Chordata > Aves > Cuculiformes > Neomorphidae > Tapera > Tapera naevia. The sequence goes on from JAUMJJ010000222.1 coordinate 34,016,168, forward strand.
AGAAGTTTTCTGCAGACTTAGGTGACCCCCAAATGAAGAGATGAATCTGTAACACATTACTAGTGAATAACATCTATTTAGCCCATATAACCTGTAAAAACTTATTACACGTATAGTATTTTTCCATTACTAAATCTTAAAATGCATCATAAGCATTTTGTACTGCCACAATAAAAGTATAGGAATGTTGGATTAAGCTAAATCATCAATCTTTAGACCATTAGGTCCTCTGCACTAAATCACCATATTTTTGCTTTTCTTCTGTGGTTCACGTACAGTATCACCAGGCAAACATCTCTTCAACAGACAGGAAAACATTTATATGTGCTCATCTTTGGGGATAGCACATTGAAAGCAACAGTCTCCTGTTCTCTCAGCTTAACGCTGGTAATTGGCTCATGAGCCAGATTATACAAATGATTCAAGGCACCAGATCCCCTCCCATCTTCTTTTGTGGACCTAGGGAAGATAAGCAAAAGATCAGTGTTGTCACCTTGCCTTTTAGATGTGATTGTAAATGGAAGAGGGGGACCTGGGACCAGACTTGAGACAATTCCTGCAGCTATGAAGAAGAGATCTTCTTTGTTGCACAGCATGGAAATCCTAATTCTTCCTAGCTTATGTGTTACTGACTGCCAGAAAGAGAAAAGTAGATATACTCTTCACTCCTCTTTTCTGATCTGTTTTGCGTTTCTCTCAACTTGCTATTTTCTCCCCTGCAACCTGCCTAACTTTATCATGACACCTCTGTTCTCTACTGATGTATTTCTATCTTTGTCCATTTTCTTCTGCCTTTCTCTCTTTTTTCCTTCTCTTTCCAGAGCTCTTCTTTCAGTTAAGCCTCATCTTTTGCTTCCTACTGTGGAGTGACCGATGGGAACCCGAGGATAAAATTCCTTCCCAGAAAAGGTACTGAAATCCAGGGATCTCACATTCTGTTAAAAAGAAGTTGCAGCAATGTAAGATTCCCAGTATCTTCTCCATTAAAGCTCCCAAGGCAATACTACAAGTGAGGCGGAAGGAAGGTAGCCATGACAACTGAAGGCTTAATAGTATCTGGTGCCTTCAGCTGATGAGCCTATTACAGACCCCAGAGTGGAAACTAATGATGCCATCTCCAGAGTCATGCATATCCTCCACTATGACATAATGGACTAGAACAGAAAAGGGGCAAATCTGGTGTAGAGAGCATTATTTTGAATGCAAGCCAGAAAGTTAAGATATAGCATAATCATGAACTGAAAAGAGGATATCATGCCCTGTTCAGGTCTCAGAGAAAAGTAGACGTTGCAACCAGACCACCTAGGCTAAATATGTAACTCAAAATTTGTGTCTGTCTCTCTGAATTGACAGGACAAGGATCCTGTCTCTGTCAGATCAGCAAGGTAGGCTGCCTCATGAGTCTCTTGAGCATAGATGACACTGAAGGTACCAATTCCAATGCAAAGTGCCATTCTATGTGATCTGGATATACCCCTCCACAGCCCTTCATAAAGAGTGAATGAGATGTTGCAGAATGTGATCTGTGGTGCGGTTGCCTTAGAAGAAAACCAGTAGGAAAATTGAAGGACTAAAAGTAAATGAAATAACAGAGCCCACTGGTGGGACACTGCTTGCTTCACACAGACTGTGGAAAGAGAATAGGACTATTTTGTGACTGCATCATTGAGAATTCCCAGCCATTCCCCTGTTTCTTGCCAAACTCTGCTTTTGGACTCTGTAGCAACATTGTAGAGGGAAGAGTCCCAGGTATGACCCTAGGAATTGAACTGATGCTTCTAGCCTGTTGCTACGATCCCACCTGGCTAACTAGACCCCCAAGAATTATACCCAGAGAAGATGGTCTGTGGTTCCACAAGGCAGAACAAGGCAAGAAACCAATTGCTCCTTAATATGATTGACTCCTACTAGTGGACCTTAGTCATCGAGCACGGAAAATAGACTAAGCAAGAGAAGAAACTTTATTTTTTAATGACTTGATTAAGTTGTGCATGATTTAAGATACTTCTGACAAGAAATGCACTTAGGACCTCTACTATAACATCACACTGAGCAGCAATGGGGTAAAGGTCAAAATACTTATCTTCCAAAATAGTACAGAGCCAAGATCAATCATTTGGGAGCAAGTCCTGTCTAACATGTCTGTCCATATTCTTAATAGTCTAGTGGTACATAATGCAATGTCAGATTCCCCTAGTTAATTCCCAAGGGTGGCACTGGTGCTGTGCTGTATATTGTCCTGGTAATTTCTGAGCCTTATACCAGGAAGGCAGATGAATTCATGGTCAATCAGTTGTGATTTTAATTGTGATTTCAAACTGACTCAGATAACAAAGATATGTTCAGGACTTAACTAGTTTCCTACTCTTCCCGAAAAATGTGGTGCAAGTGCTAAGTAGCCCTTTGCTGCCACCTTCTTCATGAGACACTCATATTTCAGTGACTTTATCTCCCAAAATCTGGTAATTTCTTAGGGATTCTGAGGTTATTTGTCTGAAGATTAAAATCTCTAGACTCTCTTTGCAGTGACGTCTTCTACTTCACATTGAAATTCATGCTTTTGAAAGAAACCCTCAGAAGGTCATGTTCAAAGTCTTCTTTCACATCTTTTTACAGGATCTTCTCTTGTGGTTAGTCAAGGAAGGACAACCATACTGCCTATACTTACACTAGAAAATTATGCTGGATAGGGACTGTTTTGAGTCCCTGAGGCCAACTAGTACTACCCAGCTTGCTTTCCGTGAAGGCAGAGTCTTACCTTCAAAGCAGGTGGCCACACTGTAACTGCCCACAGTGAATCACTGCTGGTCTGTACAATCCAAACTATTCCTGTGCGTTTTCTTGATATGCTGTTCTGGCAAGCAGGAGATTAAGATCTCCATTAGCAGATTTGCACATGGATGATCCTTTCTAATAACCACCATTCTTCATTTTGTCTGATTTGCAAATCTTTCTAGCTTTTTTTGAACCCATTGCATTTCCACCACATCGTAGCAACAGATTAGTACTTTTCTGTTGTGAAACAAAAGTCTTGTTTTCCAAATTTTGAACATGCTGCCATTATGAAAATAGTGAATCTTGATTTACTCTTAGTGTTCTTCACTGCATTTATGGATGTTCAGATCTCTTATCTTACTCTTTCTTTATCTTCTCTTGTCCAAATTAAAGAAACCTTGTCTATTCAGTTTCTGAATTCTTATTACTCTTCTGATTTCCTTAGGGAAGGAATTACCAGAAATTCATACAGTACACAAGACATACAACTGCCATGGATTTATAGTATGGCAGAAAGATGTTTATTTTTCTGTGATTTGTTCTGTTCTCTACATTCTTGGCTTGTCAACACTAATGAAGGATATTACCATCGATATAGCATAAAACACAGTTTTCAGAAATGTTGAGGCAAGTTGTGAAAGCAGCCTTTACTAACATTCAGTGAGAGTTGTGATCCTAAGATGCTCTTAAAAATTTCATGATTATGCACAATCATATGTCTTTTTAAGGATTTCAGCCTTTGCTTTATTCTCTCAGACAGACAGATGTTATTAAGTGTTAAGAGTCTTCTCCTAAAGAAAAAATGGGAAAACTCAAACAGGCTTCATTAACAGACAAACAAACCTACTTGACCTATTTTCAGAGTCTTCAGATAGAAACAGAGTGAGCTCTTTGCCCGTATCTCTGCTCCCATCTCCATGCTTTCTATTATCTTGGGATGACTCTGAAACCATAGGAGCACAGAGAATCTTGTCCAGCTGTCCTCAGTATCTACTTTGGCTCAGAGAGACCCAGAAAGATAACAATGTCTTTAGCAAGTGTAAAAAGACTTCACCCTTACAAAGAATTTAGTACATTTTCGCACCCTGTTAATTAATTCCAGGAGAAAGTATTAGGCAGACTTCTGTAATTGTGCTGGTCCACTAATCTAAAGAATTGTATTTGTTTTGACTTGCGAGTAATATATGATACATTTTTTCGTAATTATGAACTTCATTATAAGGATAGGCAAAGAGATTTTAATCTCAAGTGATAAATTTTGCAGGGCTGGGTAACAGGTGGAGCCATTTATCTCTGTACTAACTTGATCGTGTTTATGCACCAATCGAGGATTCCCTCAGAAGAGTTCCAGGCCTGCCTTGTTACTTACTTATTAACCACAAGGATCCATGGGATCCAAACTGGGTTATAGCGCAACTTGATTGTCCAAAGCCATAGCTGTCCACAATTCCCTCTTCTTCAAAATAGAGATTTATCCCTGCATATACATTAGTTACAACTAGCATTGTCTCAATGGTCAGAAGTCTCAATTATCCAAAGAAATCCCTTATGACATCTGGATAATTGAGCTCGGCTACTCTTGTGGATTGTTGAAATACCAACGTTCCCATGTAATTTCTCATTAGGATTTAAGTGAGTTTAGATTATATCTTTGGAGTCTGTCTTTGATCATAGAGCTGTAATGCAAACATACAGATCACATTATTCTGACACAATTAGTCATTCCTCTTAAAGTGTATTTTAAATATTAAGGATGATATGTCTTCTTGTAAACTCTCCTCAGTTTACCCAGACAGCTTAACTACTAAATCAGTACAGTGGAAGACTGGGATGGTGACAATCTATTTTTTATCAGAAAAATGAGGTATCATAACACATTATAATTTACAATAAGCAGTAGCTTCTGTCAATGGAAACAGATACTTCCAAAAAAATCACATGGTTATTTTCCTGAAATTAAATGAGAAAATTAGCATAAGGTGATAATACATCAAGTTTGATCTGACTAGAAGCTAAGGTTTTGCCTCAATGAACACAATTATGACCCCTCTGGGAAAAAGCCACCAAAGAAAAATACATTTCACAAACTGGATTGTCACAGAGAGTTGGTGGGACAGTGCAACAGACACGAGGTCTGGTCTCAGGAGTAGAAATTTCCCTTTGTCAAACGTAGACAAAATGTCTGATCTCCACACAAGCCTGCTCTCTAGGCATGTGTACATTTTGGCCTTTGGCACTGTGAACAGCATAAGCAGAGAGAGTTTGTGGACAGGAGAGCAGAGGGGTTTGATCTTGGAGTCCTAGATGAGAAAGGTGTAGAATGGATGGTAATGTATGGGACGTGGACACTGGTAAAAGACACACTCATGGCATTGGTGTCATCCGATAGCAACACTAGGGACAATTTGGTCATAAAAAATGAATCAGAGTTCTGTGCTCAGGGTAGGAACCTCAGCTTGGAAGCAAGGAGAAACAGGGGTGGATAGTAGAAAAAGAGAGGAGAATAGGTGGGGACGCTATAGGAAGGACCAAGGGCAGGTCAATAACGTCAAAAGATATTATGTGGAGCATCAGAGAAGCAAGCCCAGTATAACCTCTCAGTTCATAATTCTTCCTTCCATACTTTCCACATTTGCTTTCAACTTGACTGCTGTCTCCCCAGACTTTTGCAACACTTTTGCAGCTAGTCTGGGGTAAGCCAGTAAAAAAAATTGCTGTAACCTACAACACAGGAACCTCTCCATAGATGCTCTGATCACGGGTTATTTTCAGCATGCGGCCAGTCACCTGACATCAGCCAGTCTCCAAACTCCTTGTGCTCACATACCAAATATTTTAAAAAATCTCCATAGACCTGAAGTGAGGTTCCAGGCAGCCACAGAAGCAGCTGAATTCCCAGGGCACTTAGGGAAGTGTTGATGTGTATTTTAACTTGCAGAAACTCCCCATGGCAATGCCATTGCATACATCTCCCCGCAGCAGACTGATTCATGTGCATGTGAAACAGATGCTGTGACTACTTCCAGTTCATAGAGGTGTACAAAAAGTTCCTGGTGTCTGTCCATTCTGCGAACGCCTGAGCAGACTGAAAGATTGCTAGTGGTCTAAAGACATAGAGACAGACTTCTTAATCTCAATTCCCACCCACCCTGCTGCTTCAGCAGGGTGTGCCCCAATCGTGCTGTTTCCTGAGGCTACTGTGCAGGCAGAAGGAGTACTCATTTTGCTTCTACCACTGCTCAACTTGCTCAGCCCAGCTGTTAGTGAAGCAATGGGTGGGCATAAGCCTCTTCCCACAACAAGGAATATAAAATACCGCTGGAGCCGGTGTGTCGTAGTGAGAGTAGGTAGCCATGATAACAGCGCAGAGGCTGCTGAGAGGGCCCTGGAACAGGGTTTGAGTTCACGCCATCATGGTTTTGAAGGGCCTTAGGAGGTGATTACAAAAAGGATCGCTCCTGCCATCAGCTATCCCTGCTTCAGTGATTGTTCTACCAAGACTTTTCTTCAACCTCATCAGTGGAAGCTGTTATTTCAGAAATTGGTGAATGACAACACAGTATCAACAGGAGACACCTGGGCCACCTGGGAAGCATTCTCCTACAAGCAAAAGACAATAGCCAGTGCTATTTTTTTTTTCACACAGATGTTTTCCATATGAAGGATCTATAAAACTTTCCCCAAGGAGCTAGTCAAATCATCTTATAGAACGTTTCTGGGAGCATGGCTGCTAGAAGAACCTCATGTTTTGGAGGTAAATGGCAGAGGGCAATAGTGGCTACAAAGAAGGAGATAAACAACACACCTTGCACTGTAATCTGAAGACTGAATTTCAGAAAAAACAAGCAGAAAGAGTCCGGACTGGGGAAACCCACAATAGTGAAGCTCAGCACGGAAGAAGGCCTCTTTCCTTCAGTGGTTGATTACAGTTTGTCTTTCAAAGTAAACAATTATATGAACTTGATGTCTCTTTGGAGGCCTTCTGCAGCACCAGTTTCTTCCCACTGGCTTTATGAGGACAGACCCCTACAGGAAAGATTTTTAACCACCTTCTAGAGGAGCCTTTCTCTCACTGATGTCATAAGGTGACTAGCTTAGACCAGCTGCCTTTTAGGCAGCTGAAACTCATCCCAGGAGCCTCAATGTTAGACACAGCACTAGGTGAGGTGGCTGCTCAAGAGGTGGATGAAGCAATTAAGGCAGTGCATGATTCTGCATGTCCTCTCAGCTGCTTCCATTCACTGAACTCCTGGAGAGCCCCAGTGGAAAATTAAACCCGCCTTTGCTCCTTTGCAGTGTCCTCTAGGGAGGACAGGAAAACACCTACCCTTCTTCACAACAAATGGCCCCCCGGGCACAAGGCCTGCCTGTCACCAAAGGATGTGATTCACCTGCCTTCTCAGTAGTTAAGATGCCTCTATATTTTTGAATCATCCAATTCTATCAAAGTTGTGTGAAGAAATGAGAGAGGCTTAAAATAGCTAAAGCAGAAAATTCCCCAACTGTCAGTTTTATAATTCTTAAATCCATTCCAGGAGAGCTAGCTTTAGCCCTATTTCCTCATCACTCAGAAAAACTGAGACGATCAATCAAAGTTTTCCCATGCACCCTCTTGGACAGATGGTTGAACCATTTTAATTAAGTGTATGTATTGGACTGACAGAGTTGATGTATCTGACGTGACAGACATTTTCTGTGTTCATTTAGGTTTTTGATCTTTCACTCTCTTTAGTATGCCCAGAATCGTGCTATTTGCACTGTGCTTTCAGAAGAATTATTCAATACACAGTCAATCGCTTGGATTATTAGATTTTTTTATTGCTTGTTATTGTTGAGTTTGGCCACGGTGAAAAGCTCCTCAGCAGCAATTAGCTACCACTCTGGCTCTAATAATGAAAGGGCTCCGTTTTGAAAGTTTGTGTTGGAAAAGAAGAGGCCAGATTTTTAAAATATTTAGATGTGAAGAAGAGCAATTAGAGTAATACTGAGATTTCCAAAAGCATCTAGGTACGAAATCCCTCAAATTTTACTTGACTTAAAATGTATTTAGCTAGTTATCTGCAGCTCTAGACACATAACCACCTTGCAAGTCTTACCTCTCCATGATACTGCATGGCGAACTGTCCCTTGGGTTCCCATTTATAAAATTAAATTAGCCAAATGTTCTTGCTTCAAGGAGCATTAAAATCAGACACATGCTTCTCTTTTCTTATATCCCATTACATTTGGTGGCCTTGCATGAGGTGGAACTTATGATACATGGCACTAGTAGCCCTCAAAATGAGAACAGGTCTCCTTTTTCCATGACTTGAATGGTGGGATCTAGATAAGAGCATGTTCCTAGCACACACAAATTGTTTCACAACTAGAGCTCTCTTTCGTAAGTGTATGGGTCCGTAAGTTTTTTATAGTATAACCAGTCCATAATAATGTTATAAAGTATATATGGAGCAGAGAATTGTCAGCATTTTTTCCTTTGTTCTTATTCAATAGGTACTTGTATAAATATTAGACATTGCTGCCACACATCTAAGCCCTCTGACTTTACTGACCTTCTTCACAGTTTCTTATTTGCGATGTTCATGACAGAAGCCACAGTAGGGATATATCCCCATTTTCATGTAGTTTTCAATTATTTGCTTCAAATTCATAAAGAGAAGGAAGATTACTATATAAAATTAAAGTGCAGAGGTACAATTATAATACCTTTGCATAGGAGTACATAGCTTTTGCCCAGATTTGGCCCTTCAAATTAAAAACAAATAAAACAAAGGGATACTTTTCCACACTGCATTACTGCACAGTGCTACAGATTTTGAGAAGAATATAATGTGTTAAAAAATGAATTGTACAATTTAGTGGTGAACACATCCATTAATAGATGTTAATATATGAAAGTAGATAAAGTCTTTGGATCAGGAAGGCATTTAGCTGCTGATTCCCAAGAACTGTGACACTGCAGCAAAAAGAGGATTACCAAGTACTCATCTTGTTCTTAAATAATTTTGTAAACCTTTGTAATAGACCACTTAGTCCAGAAAAAATTTCTCATGATGCACTTCCTATCTTTCCATTGCAAATACATCTCCTTATGTCTGGATTTATTTTTTCATTTCCCTCTCTCCAACACATTTAATGCTTTGGGAATCTTGAGGCACTATTTTGACATCAAAGAAAATATCAACACAGGCTTTGATGAGAACAGTACTAGCAAGATGTAAATATATTAAAAACATGTATTACTTTGATATTCTTTAAAATTAAAGACTCTACATTTTTTTAGTTAAAAAATATAATTAAAATAATGTAGACCCTTAATGACATTACTACTCGATTTATAATTCCCTTCCCAGTATTTTTACCTATGCTAACTTCAAGACAGGCAAGGCACATGAGAAAGTAAACATTTGCAAAATATCCACATGAAGATAAAAAGATCACAGTCTTATTGTAAAAGCTGGTCAACAAAATTTGTATTTAAGAATATTAGAGGAACCTATATCATATAAATTAAAATGCGTTTAGCACTTATGTGTGATAAGATTGATATATAAACCATATCCTGCATTAAATTGTTGCATAAGAAACACACAGAGAATAATAAATGAAAATACTTGTTGATTCATGCTCTATGGCAACAATATCAGTAACATCATGAGTTTAAGACTTGGAATGAGACCTTCTATTCTTATAATACCTTGAGAAAACACCACACTTTTCCTGTAATTTTCTATTCATTTTGTAAGAGTAATAAGATCAATGATCACAAAATCAAACAGAAAAAAACATTTAGGAATAGACTTCCTTGTGACTTCATATTCATCCTTTGGGTCACAACATATGATATATGGCATTTCTATTTTTGACTAGTAAGAAATCCAAAAGGTAAAAGCAAAGACATAAAACTCATTTAAAACAGTCTTGAGTTTTGCTCTGGATGGGTAAACACCTCTGTCATTGGAATTGCTATTTGTTTTGCAAATAGGCTGTCCCTAACTAATTAAACCAGAACAAAAGTAGATCACACACTTATTGGGTCTGGTAGCAATCCTATGCAAATTGCCCACTGACTACAACAGGAATTTCCCATGCACTCTCAGATGCAAGGTTTTGTACTGAACAATTTAGAAATAATCGAGAAAGTCCAATAATTAACAAGATCTTATTTCCCTTCCACAAAACATCCAAGAATTTACATAAAGAAAACAAACCAAAACTCTGTCTGGGTTCCCACATTTGTGTTTCTTCAGTTATTGATTACATGATCACCTGTATAATCCTAGTCCGACTCAAAGCTTAAAATCCTAGATAGGAGATGAACAATGAGCAATAGGATGGCAGAAGGCAGGATTGCTCAGAGAGCAGACTACAAGCTGGACCAGCAGTCAAGGTGAGAATCTGCAGTCATGCAACAGCTTCCACATTTCTACGGGAGAGCTCTAACTTCCTCTATGCTCCCCAGTACACACACACTTTCTTGGTGTTTTTGGAGGCAGCTGTAACACTCTATTACAGTTCCAAGCCAAGAAGCATCTTGGCATGCCTGGTTGGCCTAAGAGAATTAGTGCAAAATATTATTTCCGTTGAATGGATTTTGATAAAAAGTATGTAGGTATCAATGAAATTTCCCAAGTAAGCTGTTCTTGCCTAGGGGCCCTAGGGTTGATGACATGACGCTTGGCTTCTCTTCACAGCTTTGCCACTGACCTGTTTTGTGACCCTCTTTAGTGCCTCCTTTCTTTTCATCCCATCCAGACGTCTGCTTAAATTGTAGATGTCTCAAGGGAGAAATTATCCCTTTCCATGCATTTTTATTTGGCAAACATTGGTTTTGGCTGCAGACCCTTGTATCCTTCTAGGAAAAGAAATCTCACCCCCTTAAACCCCAAAATACCCCATCATCATCAAAATGACCAAAAGCCACAATAGAAAAAAGTTATTCTAAAACAACTATGTAAATACTTTAAGATAGATTTTACTGCAAATCTATAGTTATCAGTTTGTCAAATCAAAATATTGGAATTGCAAAAGATCATAATTTTTTCCTTGACTCTAATACAGTTTAGCATGCTATTCTTTTCTCTGATCAGTCATTTAAATGTACTAATAAAATCAGGTTGAAAATGTATTCACTAACATCTCCTTTATGTATTCGTCTCATCAGGGAGAGAAAATCCTTGTCACTAGAGAAACCCTGACAAGACTTGTCATATTTTTTTTGTCTTTCTTTTCAGTGTCACTCGATTCCATTGTAGATACAGACAATTTAATAACATGTCTTTCATTCTGGGCTGCACTAGATATTGTCTGGTCCTTCTGTTCTTAGACTAAATGAAATCCTCTAAGTATAATATACAGTATCATGATCCTGTGTTTTATATAAGTGTAAGATAAAATTAAAGAGCTAACTCCCTAATCGAGGGTTAAGAGGAGAAGGGAATTCACCTTGCTTTTTAATTTAATACTTGATCAAAGGAAAATAGGCATGATCCAAGGAGAAATAGGAAACCAGAAAAGAAACTTAGAACTTCAAACTCTTTGTGAAATGTCCTAAGTCACTAAGGTGATACAGAACTTCCTATTCTCTTGTGTCACTCTCTACTAACGCACATATATAAAACATAACTGATGGTAATCACTTCCATGCTACAAATTTGAAAGATAATTTAAAAAAATAAGAGAACTCACTTCCTGCTGCCTCTAAATTATTAATATTATCTGAGGTGTGCCCTGAGACATAAGGTAGATAGGTTTTTAATCCAATCTTGTGTCTTTTATGGTTGTCACAAAATGGTAGAGTTTTCAGTCGTTGGAGAAGTGAGAAGGGTGGTCAGCAGAACTGCTGCCTTGGGCTTAGAGAGAGCAGACTTTGGCCTGTTTAAGGGTGTGGCTGACAGAGTGCCTCAGGTGGCAGTCCTGAAAGGCAAAGGATCCCTGGAGCTCCGGACATTCTTCAAGAAGGAAATATTAAAGACACTGGAGCATGCTGTCCCTATATGCTAAAGAAGAGCAAGTAATGAAGAAGATTTGCCTGGATGAAGAGGGAATATTGACTGGAAGTCAAAAAAGGAGAAAAAGAAAAAAAGGAGAGTTTATGGCCTTTGGAAGAAGGGGCAGGCAACTCAGGAGGTCTACAAAGATGTTGTGAAGTTATGCAGGGAGAAAATAAATAGGAAGGGCAAAAACTCAGCAAGAACTTAACCTGGCTGCTGCCATAAAAGACAATTAAAAATGTTTTTATAAATACATTAGCTACAAAAGGATGGCTAAGGACATCTTCATCCTTTGCTGGATGCCAGGGCAAACTTAGTGGCAAAGGATGAGAAAAAGGCTAAGATACATGATACCTTCTTTACCTCAGTCTTTAATAGTATGACCAGTTGTTTTCTGCATACCCAGGTCCCTGAGATGGTCACAAGCACGGGGAGCAGAATGAAGTGCCCATAATCCAGGGAGCTGGAGGAAGTGCTCACCAAGATGCTTTCAATCATTTATGAGCAGTCCTGGCTAACCAGTGATGTCCCAGTTGTCTGGAAGTTATCGAATGCAACACCCATCTACAAGAAGGGACAAAAGGAGGATCTGGGGAACTGCAGCTCTGTCAGCCTGATATTGGTAAAGGGAATGTTACGGGGCAGATCATCTTGGGTGCCATCACGAAGTACATGACATGTCCACGCACAGACACACAGATGATGAGTTTTAGGCAGCATGGGTTTAGGAAAGGCAAGTCCTGCCTGACTAATCTGATGTCCTTCTATGACAAGGTGACCTACTTAGTGGGTGAGGTGAAGGCTGTGGATGTTGTCTACCTAGACATTAGTAAAGCCTTGGACACAGTTTCTCACAGCAATCTCCTGGAAAAACTGGCTGTTCACAGTTTGGATGGGCATACTCTTCAGTGGCTAAAAAAATGGCTGGATGGCTGGGCCCAGACTGTTGTGATGTTAAATCCAGCTGTCAACTGGTCATGAGTGATGTTCCCCAGGGCTTAGTACTGGGGCCAGTTCTGTTTAACATCTTTAGTCATGATCTGTACAAGGGTTTTGAGTGCACCCTCAGTAGTTTTGCAGATGACACCAAACTGGATGGGAGTTGATCTGTTTGACAGTAGGAAGACTACAGAAGGATCAATGGGCTGTATGAGGTTCAGCAAGGCTGTCTAGTCCTGCAGTTGAGTCCAAACCACTCCATGCAATGCTACAGGCTTGGGGATGAATGGCTGGAAAGCTGCCCAGTGGAAAAGTGCCTGGGGGTATTTGTTGATAGCTGGCTGAGCATGAGCCAATAGTGTGCCCAGGTGACCTAGAAAGCCAATAACATCCTGGTTTGTATCAAAAATGGTGTGGCCAGCAGGATTAGAGAGGTTATTGTGCTCCTGTACTCTGCAATGTTGAGGCCACACCTTGAATACTCTGTTCGTTTTTGGGCAGTCACTACAAGAAGGAAAATGAGGTGCTGGAATGTGTCCAGGGAAGGGTAATGGAGCTGGGGAAGGGTCTGGAGCACAAGGCTTATGCAGAGCGGCTGAGGGAACTGGGATTGTTTAGTCTGGAGAAAAAGAGGCTGGGGGGAGACCTTATTGCTCTCAACAACTACACAAAAGGAGGTTGTATTGAGGGCGGTGCTGGTCTCTTTTCTCAGGTAACAAGTAATAGGATGTGAAGAAATGACCTCTATTTGTGCCAGGGAAGGTTTAGACTGGATATTAGTAGATATTACTTCACTGAAAGGGTTGTCAAGCTTTGGAACAGGCATCCCAGGGAAGCGGATAAGTTACCATCCCTGGAGGTGTTTAGAAGACATGTAGACGTGGTACTTAGAGATGTGATTCAGTGGTGGAGTTGGCAGTGCCAGGTTAAGGGTTGGACTTAATGATCTTAAAATTCTTTTCCAACTTAAACAATTCTACGATTCTATGATTTTTTCAGTCCTGTTTTAATATTAATAAATATTAATAGGTAGATCTGGTATTAATAGAACCTACTGTCTCTAGGTTTCAGTGAATATCAATCAATAGCTGCAAAAGTACCCTACTGGAACACTGTAGTGGCTACAAGTAATTTTTCTTATTTCCAGTGCCTTTACTGGCTGACATGAATAATCGTTTTCACCTAATATAAACTTCTATACTCTTATACGTTTTATGGCAGAAAAAGCAGTGTCTCCTGTGGGTGGGAAAGCCATACTGGAAAAGTAGTACTGAAACCTGGCTGATATGCTTGTTATAGAAAATAATTTCTTCATCCTCAAGACTTTCCTGCATCACATGAGCAGTATCCCTCAGTGTCAGTAAGTTAGACTGCCTGAACAGTCTTTGAGGAAAACTAAGAGGAAACAGTGAAAAGCATGAAGGTGGTCATATGCCTGACAGTTCTGGAAGAGACTGTTAGTGACATATCAAACAAATAGAAAGAAAAGAATAAGGAAGAAACCAGGTTGTTCTGTTGAGGAACACACAACGACCTGAGGTTTAAAAATAAATATATTCTCTCCTGGATAGGCAGAATGACTGAGGGAGAGCCCTAAGTATATTCAGGTTTTAATAACATATATGTATAGTCCAACCAGTGCATGTACAAACCCTGCACTCCTTCACACACTTCAAATACCTCCAGGCATAGATAAATACTTGGATAAGCACATACCTCTTTGCTTTTACATGGGAGATTTTGTTCATGTAATAAAGGTTGAGCACTTTTTTTTTGCAAAACCTCACACTTCATCTGCATATGTGAGTATTCTGGGAAATTAAAAATAGACACAAGTCAAAAGTCCCAATAATGTACACTGTCTGAGGGGGTTTGAAGGGTGGGTTAATTAACTTATCAAATCACTAAAACATTTTTGAGTGGTGAGGTGGAGAGGTGGAGAGGTGGTGAGGGGTGGGGGAAGGGAAGGAGAAAGGAAGGAATATCATGCTACACTGCAAAAAATAGTTAAAGGCATGATCTTAGCAAACACTAAAATCACAGCACTGAGCAATCTGAAGCTTTTTTTTCTAGCAACAAATCAGAAAAGTTAATATTCCATGCAGTATTACAGCTGGTGTGATATGTTGCGCTGTCAGATCCACATATAGGTTTGGTAAACAGAATCACTCCTTCTGACCAGAATCAGCACTAACACATTTGATTTTCTAAGAGGAACATCTGATCTGATCTAAGCATATCAAAAGGAGCCAGTAGCTTAGACTGATATTACTACACAAGCAGTCACATTTTGATATTTAAACTTCTACATTCCTTAAGCTTCAGTCGAATTTCTTGGCATTGTCAAAAGAAAAAAAAAAAGAGAGAGAAAAAGGAGAAAGAAAGAAAGAAAGAAAGGAAGAAAGAAAAAACAAGCCATGCTGCTGATGAAAGCAGCTGTCATTCAGCACTAGGACTTGCCCTTCGAACAGCTGTACTTGATCTCAAAACTCTCACCTGCACAGCATGGTAGGCTGAATCAACTGTGCTCTTTGTCTCACTACCTCAGATAAGCTTGTCATCAAAGTGAAGAGATAAAAAAGAGACAATCATAACTCTAATGTCATATTTGACAGAGGAAGCTGTTAGTCAAGTAGCTTTAAACTATTTCTTCTCTGAGTGTATCGAGTGACGTCCTGGCACAGCGACAAGAACTCTTCATGGTACTTTTTTATATGAGAAAGAAGAGAAAAAAAATACCAGAACAGATGTGTCATCATAGACACACCTTTTAGTGGACCTTCAAAGCGAAGAGCTGGAGAGGCTTTTCATGAGACAAGTGTCACAACAACTCTTGTCTTCACAGAGGTTCCTATGCAGGCCACTGCAGACAGCACATAGCATATATTAGAGGTAACTATACAAAGAAGGAATTGGCTCAAAGTGCCAAGAAAACATCTTTCCTAGGGCCAGTTCCTGAATTTGCTGTTCAGGCAAAATGCTAAGTAGTGTAGGAACTGGTCCAAAAGCAACTTCCTAATAAGAAACTGAAAATAGCTTGCTCATCATAGCAGGCATTCCAGGAAGAGTGAGAAGGAGAGCTATCCCCAAATGTACAGACAGGACTGTAGCAAATTTAGGCTGTTGACTGCTTACAAGAAAATTGTTAACCAATCCATCACAGCAAATAATTATCAAACCTATATTTGGGTATCATCAAAGTTCCACTTTTTGTAGTGCAGCAGTTTAAGTAGTGCCATTTGCATTTATGCACTGCGTTTAACCCAGGGATTTCACAGAGATTAAGAAATTGTATTCATAACATTCTGGTCAAGTGGAGACCTTGCATGTAGAAAAACGCTTATGCTGGAAAAGCATAAGCACAGCCCTGGGCCTATGGGGCCCTATGTTGATATAAAAAGGAGATGAGTTGGATTTAATTCAAGAGAACCACAGTAATTTTACACACCTATGCTACCTTGAGACTTGTTTACCTGCCTGAAGCTCCCACAGTGATCTTACGCAAAACCTTCAGCATCTAGGAGTGTGCCTTGACTGGGAGTTTTGGGGTTTAGTACTGTTTATCTCTTCTACAGGTTTCAACTGGATCAAGGTCAATGATAATACTAAAAGTCAGTGATTTTTTGCTCCTAACTCTTTAAGTTTTGACTTTAAAGGTGCCTAAAATACAGATGCAGGCAGTGCTAACTCATGGTTACATATGCCTACTACAGCGTTGTACAGGTAGCTCCAGTACTATACCTCACCCTAGTGTTGCAATAATCTTCCATAAATTAGGTTTCTAAAAGTTAAGCATCTCATCTAAGCCATAGATCTCAGTTGCCCCTGGGGTCAATGGAAAGAGTCAGAAGCCTCCATGAAGTGAGCAACTGTATCCTGAGTTGGATGCCTTTCGCTGGGAGGTTGCCTTGCACACTGATTGGGCTCCGCTCCACTGTGAGACAGGAGAGAGATGTTTTTCTTGGATGAGACAGGTGTCTTTTTGGTGGCTACTGTTAGTTGTGATGAATCCTGTCTTTAGAGCCATATCTTTAAGGGTCTAGAGGTCCTTCCAGTGTAAACAGGCAGAGGGATTTTCAGATGTTTGTAGATGCCCAACGCCCACGCAGTAGTGTAAGAAGGTACCTCAGGAATTTTTAAAGAAGTCTTGCAGGCACCCATTTCATGGTTAAGTGTTAAGTACAACCCTAAATATCCACAGCAAAACAGGAATAACAAGCAACCAAAATCCACAGATCCATCACAGAGGCACTGGGGGAAATAAATATTGCTGCTGGTTGAGGATGACCGCCCAGTTTGAAATGAACTGGGTTTTTAAAAGATATTGCATTTCTCAGTAAGAAAACTGTGCCCAGATCACATGGAATGTTGTAATGAAAATATTTATTTTAATTTTCTTTGATTTTTAGGTGCTACCAACAAAAAAGTATCCAAATTGTAAGCAATTTAATTTTTTGAAAAAAAAAAAGTCATTTCTCCAAATACCAGAAGGGATGCTGGCAAAACCCCTCAACTCTGCAGCAGTTTTCTTCTCAGTATTCAGTTAAATAATTTCATTTTCCAAATATGTTTCAGTGTTCACAGAACTACAACTACCATTTCTTAGGCCATTTGTGGGTTATATTGAGGAAAACACAAAGTGATCTCTGCGTTAAAACTGTTGTGTAGATAGTACATGGAAAGATGGGCTGATTCTAATGGGATGATGTTTAATAAGTCCAAATGTCAGGTACTTCATTTTGGACACAACAATCCCATGCATAGCTATAGACTGGGGACAGTGGCTGGAGAGTAGTCAGGCAGAAAAGGACCTGGGAGTGCTGGTGGACAGGAAGCTCAACATGAGCCAGCAATGTGCCCAGGTGGCCAAGAAGGCCAATGGCATCCTGGCCTGCATCAGGAATAGTGTAGTGAGAAGGACCAGAGAAGTTACCGTCCCCCTGTACTCGGCACTGGTCAGGCCTCACCTTGAATACTGTGTACAGTTCTGGGCCCCCCAGTTTGGGAAATATGTCAGGATGCTGGAGTGTGTCCAGAGGAGGGCAACGAAGATGGTGAAGGGGCTGGAACACAAGCCTTACGAGGAGCGACTGACGGATTTGGGGCTGTTTAGTCTAAAGAAGAGGAGGCTCAGGGGAGACTTCATTGCTCTCTACAACTACCTAAAAGGAGGTTGTAGTCGGGCAGGGATTGGTCTCTTCTCTCGGTTGACCAGTGACAGAACTAGAGGGCATGGACTCAAGCTTCGTCAGGGAAAGTTTAGGCTTGATGTGAGGAAAAAGTTCTTCACTGAAAGGGTGATTGGCCATTGGAATGAGTTGCCCAGGGAGGTGGTGGAGTCGCTGACCCTGCAGGTGTTTAAGGGGAGACTGGATGAGGCACTGAGTGCCATGGTTTAGATGATGGGTTGGTGTTAGTGTTGGTGTTAGTGTTGGGTTACAGGTTGGACTCGATGATCTTGGAGGTCCTTTCCAACCTTACGATACTGTGAAACTGTGAAACTGTAAAGAGTTGTAAGGACAAGTCCTGAACCTGAAAGCTGGCAAAGCTCCCTCTCTGTGTTTTTACACTGATATCAGAATAGCAAATGTCCAATTCCTAACCCATCCTCATGCCTGCTTCTGAATTTCAAGAAAGTACCTTGGTCGACATGCAAAATTGTCTAAATGCTCACCTATTTTTGTTCAACTTATGTAAAGGATTATTATTTTAATTTTACAAACTTTACACATTATAATTATATATAAGCTATGATGTTTTTATGTCCCTATAAAAACTAATTATGCACCTGGGAATATGGAAGGATTGGAAAAGAAGTGTTATTCTACAATCACAGTACTTCCAATTTGGAAGCGATGTAGCACATCATAGCAGAATCATAGCACATCACCTGGGCACAGTAGCCACTGAGAAATACTCTATGAAGCACCATCACTTGTTATTGTAGTGGAATCACAGAACTGGATATGCAACAAACTCTCGTGATTGGCCCAGAATGACAGTTCAATGACTTTATTTTATAAGAGGCCCTAATGGAAAGAAACACCACACAGAATGAGAAAAAAATTAATGCTGAGGTTAATGCTGATTTTCTACAGCCGCCTATTAATAGAAGGCCCTGAGCTTTTCTAGGCACTGTCATTCCTAACACCCTTTCTGACACCAACTAACAGACACAAGGAGGAGCAAGAATTGCCATTAGGAATTTAATCCTTTCCTGCCCTCCAGTACTGCTTCCACCCAGTGTCACAGATGCAGCAGGAGGTCTGGCCTGCTCACTCCCTGTGCTGTCCTGTGCTTACAGGGTCAAGGGAGAACCACTTAGGCTGACCCAAAGGGAAGAGGTCCCCTTTCTGAAGGTATTGGATCCAGCTTTCACCTTGGCCAGGAATCAGATACATGGGGAAGTGTACAACCCTATGAGTCAGGAAGGGTGAATGAGCACTGAGTACCAGGTACTCCCTGCACCAGCCACTCTTTTTTGATGAATCCTCAAATGCTGAGGGGCAAGTGAATTGAGTCTTGGATAATTTTTACATGTGATCTGTGAAATGCAGGTCACTCAGCAACGACGAAATGTAATACTTCCTAAAACCCAGAGAGAAGAAAGGTTATTTCTACTGTGTCATAGCAGCTAAGCCACAGGAAGCTGTTGAAACGCTCTGCCAGCTTTCCTGAAGTAAAACAGTTTCATGCATGCAGTGATTTTTTATCTTACACTTCTGAATTTGAGATACAATTATCTTATCTGTAGGGTGATTAAACAGCCTGTTCTTTCCTTCCTTTTCTACTCCTCAGCGAGAGGAGTAGCCCATGAGGGTTTTCAATGCCTGTGAGCATCCTGCCTTTCCTTTCTACTAGTGGCTTTGCCTACACGTGATGGACTGCAGCATGTCTGAGAGACTTTGTTGTTTGAGTAGGGACCCCCTCCAGGTGTTGAGTTTTCATTGACAGCATCATCACCCAAAGCCGCTGGTTCCACCCTAAGCAATGTTCTTCTATGCATTTACTTCCTCTGCATTTATACCAACTTTACTTCATGATGCTATTTTTGAAATCACACTAGATCAAATTCTCCACTCAGCTCCTCTTTCATAGTCACTGCGGGGCAGCGTGTGTATAAATGAGGACACGATTTAGGCCACTGTGTAAAAACTGATGTGAACTTAGATATTAAGCACAGGTGACTTGCAATTTCCCTCTCATGTAAGCAGACTCTGCTCTGAAATGCCAGTGAAATAATTACCTTTAGGGTAGTGCAAAACTCAGCAGTTTTCCCACCTGCTAATGCAAGTGAATAACTCCTTTTTATGTCATCTTTGTTATTATCATCAATGGCCAACTTGGCAGAAAACAATGATGATGTAGACATAGGTCTTATCCATCTGATAAAAGGAACACTATTCCAAAGGATACAAGAAAATTGCAGTAAAGAGTGTATTTTAGAGACAATTTTTAGCCATGCCTTTCTGATACAATTTTATGATGTGTTATTGGGCTGAATGTGGTAACTTGGGAAAACTAAACCAGAGCCAGCTAATCCCAACTGCAGTCCTGATGGGATTAATATTTGTGTGTAACCAGTTTGGGTCTTGCGTAGACAGCAATCATCAGCAAATAGGACTTTTTCCTCATCTTACAGTGAACAAATCAATCTTTCCTGCAGCCTTGGACTGCACTAAAAGAGCCATGAGTCTGTCACTGTGTTAGTTACTTACTTTCTCTCAAGTTGTTTTCCTGCCAAGTTGTTGCTTTATGTCTTATGATGCAGCAAAGGGATCCTTTATAGACCCATTTGTCTTCCTTAAGCCTTGAAGTCATCAAAACTTGTATTATGTAGGGAGTGTTTTATCCTGTATTTCCAAAACATGACAGAAGCATGGCTACTTTCTCACTCATGATGCTTAAAAGCCCTGGGTGATTCTGCCAACTCATAGATTGCCATAGTCTTTGTAACATCAGAAAGAACATGAGTGTGGCATCCTCTTACTGCTCCCTGAAATACAAAACTTTAAACTCTCCAGCCCAGAAATAACACACATACTGTAAAACATGACTTGAAGTACAAGCCTGGTCATATTAATGTTGACAAGACCGACAGCCATGTGGTTGCTACTTCTTACAACCAGATCAGCTGCTGGGAAATGACATGGACCAACTTGGGCCCTATAAGAAACTTCATTAACAGTGCTACATGTCTCTGAAAATGCCAATGATGTTATTATACATCATTACCCCTATCTAATACAAACTATACACGAGTGGCACTATTTTCGCGGTCTGGTGCATCTGCCTTGACCAGATTCTCCTACAGAACCAAGATTATACGATGATTTTGCAAGGTGTAAAAATTTCCTCAAGACTACATAGACTCAAGTCTACCTTTGATATCAAGCAAATTGCCTATGGCTATATCAGCTAAACACTGAGGGGATCAGTGGTGCCTTCTCTGTTTTGAGTCTTTTAAGCCTTTGCGATATGGCATAAAATGCTGCCTCCCTGAACCAAGAGTGATCCAAATCCATTTGCAGCATGCAAGATGTGATCCAATGATGAATCAGATCAACATTCCTCTACTCAGATCCATGAGATACACAAGAAAAGCTCTGCCTGTGAAAACTAAATGCTAGCTATTTGGCTGGTAGAGCTAAAGAAGTCAGAACATCAAGAAATCAGAACCACAAATTCAAGCTCTCTGGTATTTGGAACTACTTCACACAAAGCTACATTCTCACCGCCCACTCTCCAAACACACTCAGGTGCTGGCATTTTCACCCAGACTAATTAACAAATATTGTGGCAATTAAATCACATGGCCTCACCATTGAGTTCAGAAAACTCCCTTACATTGCCGCAGAGTATAGCAACATAACTCATAAAATTATTTTCTAACAACAATTTAAGTGAAGCAAATATCATGAAAATACAACACAAATGTGATAATTATTCTAATTTATGTGATAACAATGTTAAGTGTAAACTAAATAATCTTCCCAAGTCTATCCAACTTCAAATAACTTCCCTACTCCCCAAATATGTGTCAAGTATTCAGGAGCGTGTGGAGTGGCATAGGGTGACGTTTCTAAATCTGACTTTGCAAAGCCTTCCACAACAGTCTATGGGGAAACAGCCTTTTTGGATCTTACAAGAAGAAGTAATTCAGCTATAAAAAGGGCTCTCCCATCTCCCCAAAGAGCTACAAAACATGAGAGCAAAGTAGTTCTTGAAAAATACTATTTTCCCCTTCCTGGCTGGTCCAGATGCACTGGTAATTTTGGCACTCTCAGACTTCATGGAAGCTTCTCTGTGTTGTGTTTATTGGTAAGAGCCAGATCAAGGGCCAGGACATTCTTAAGAGCAGCCCTCACATGGTTTACAACCCCAGAGCCCTTTATGTAAGGGAGAGCATCTGCTATATTTGGTCAACGAGTTGTCTGCCTTCCTGTTCCTCAGATCTTGACTCTTGGACAGCTGCAATGAAGATAAGAAAAGCCTCAGGTAACTAGAAGATGCTCATTTGCAGAAAGTATCTAGAGGGGGAGTTTAATACACAAACAGAGAGAAGGAAAGCAGTAGAGTAAATGAGAAAGGCTTGGGGTCACTTTTTTTTCTTATTTTAAAAGTAGGGTTAGTTAGTGGTGGAGAGATATCATTTCTATAACAGGAAAATGAAGAAGTCCACTAATTACATACTATATGAACATGATTAAGCCCAACATTTTCTGAGTCACAACAAGCAGTTATAGAGTGACAGGGAAATCTTTTTAAGTGATGATTCAAAAATAAAAAAGGCATTTGGAGTCATTGAGCGTGCAGAGTTAGCCCAGGTAACCACATGATCTTATCATTACTACCCTTCATCTGTCTGCCGCCCTCTTCCCACCTAGCGTTTGATACACTCACTTGTTGCATCTTGTCTTGCAAGTGGCATGACTTCAATTGCATTAATTGTGTGCATAAAGTTAACCATGCATGTAAATGTTTGCAAGATTGGAACCTCAGATTATAAACACTGGGAGAGGGCTCATCTCCTCCACTGTAATCATGGAGTGCTAGATGCAAGTGGGACTCAGACATAAGAAGAACTTTTGTGTGTTGTAGAAGAGAAATTACATCATTATTATGCTTTAGTGTTCATTTTTTATATCCTTTTGTCTTTCGTTATTTATCTCGCATCCTCTCTTCACTTCTGCGCTCCTTCTTTTCTTTAAAAAACACAGTGGCAGAAAAGGAGCTGTAGGCATTCAGACAATTCCATTTGATTTCAGATGGAAGGATAATTATTGTGTATTCTCTTATCTGAATATAGTTCTCCCAACGTAGCTACTGTGCTAATATTATACCAAATTACGTAGGCGTTGCATGAGGCTGTAATTTGCACTAGAGGTTTAAAGGTTGTTATTATTTATTACCTGCATTACAGCAGTATCTTGGAGTCTGGTGGGGAACCAATGTGCTGTGTTCTGCACAAACACAGAGCAGAAGGAAAGTCCCTGACCTAACACCAACCATGAACTCCATAAGCAGATCAGAGAGTATCCAGGTGGGGTGCAGGGCAGCAAGCCAGAGTGGACTGGGCTGCCCTTTTTAGGGATTTTGGGGACATTGGGGTCTGAGTCTCTTTAGATAGAGGAGGAATAGCTACCTACCAAAACAGTCTCAGGTGGAAACCTTCTCAGGAAAGGAGGGCAGATATAGTAAGGAGTGAAACTCGCTGAAAACAATTTGAAGGAGCATATTAACAATTCCCAAACCGAATCTGTCCCTTGAAGAGCTCAGGTCCTGATCCGCAGATTTTGTACCAGAGGACTTCAGGCAGCACATGAATGCAGGCAGAGGGAAGGGTGCAGAAGGCAATAGGAACAGACCAGCCAGCTGCACAGACAAGGTGAAGACCATGGTATAAGACACTGTAAAAGAGACCCCTCTACCTTAAATTTACAAAATGACTCACTAACCTATAATAACATTACCTAAAACTCACAGTGAGCTCTTCATCTTCAAAGCACTTTACAAAGATTAACTAATTAATTTCACTGTCAAATCTTTTGCAGATCTAATAATGGTATTTGGCTCTACCTCAGAGAGCAATTTTTTCCAGGTACTGGCAGGGTAAACATTCATAATGATATAACCAGTGGGAAGAACATTTTTAGCACTTGAACAATGTTTTAATGAAAGACAAAGGTTAGGGATTGACCCTAGACCAAAGGGCTTCACTGGATCACTTATTTTGAAATTGTGACTCCTGCTTGTTCCTAGGCTGGTGCCAACACAACAACTCATGTGGCTTGTACGTATTGTATTTTTGGAAAACCCAAGTAAAATGCCAGTTATTTACAAATGTGTACACAGGTATGGCTGTTCTCAGGTTTCTGCCTTGTGTTCTCACACATTTTCCCTCCTGAATACTCATTGCCTCTGTCTGTCACTGCCCTTCCCACCATGGCTCTAGCCTGGACCCTCTGCCAACCCCATCCTGTGCCACTGGGAATGAAACTATGGTGAAAGTCTGGCTCCCACAGATGAGTTTCACTTTCAGTCTCCTAGCTATTTCTCTAAGAGCAGGGCAACTCTCAAATGCACCTCCTACCTCTTCATCCAGATGTTCAGCTAACGTGCGCTCAGCATGTTCTGATTTATGGACACTGGGCCTGGCTGACAATGTTTTTCCAGAACAGCTATCTTGGCTTCATTATGAAAAATTCACATCATTAGCAGCCAAAAACAGGCTGAAAAAAAATCTTCCATGTGGACACAACAGAGAGAGATGTTATCAGTGCAGATTTTGTTGCCCAAAGAGGTTATATATTTAGAGTAGTAGAAAATCTCCTTCTCCTACATGACACATCATTATTGTGAGGACCTACTGGCACTGTTGTGGGGACAGACACCAGGACAGAAAGAGTTTTAAAAAGAGGTGCCTTTTGGTGTATTGGACCAGATTATCAGTGTTTACCACAGACTGAGAGCTGCTGTTCTAAATTAATACAGATTTTTTTATTCTTGTCTTCCTTTGTTTAAAAAAAACTACAGTGTTACATCCTGCATTTTTCATCATTGTTTAACAAACTGTTAAGAATGTACCGGAACCCTCTGACTGTTTCTCCTAGAGTTACTTATTTCTGCTAGAGTAACAATTAACAGAGACAATAATAAAGTTACTGGTATACAAAACTGTACAGCAATAGGGCTGGAAAGGAATTAACAACTTGTCAATCTCATTTCTCTGCAGGGAGGCAATAACAGAGTATAGCAACGGGTAACTTGGAAATGACATCTTTGATTTCTAGTAATGGGAATACGTAAGGAGAGGTATTGCCACTGTCAGGGTCGTTCCATCTGAAATGATTATGCTTGTACATTGGGACTGAAGAGAAACTTCACAAGCTGCTTGTAAAAGTTCAACACTTGAGAAACAATGCCTGAAGGTTGGTGACAACTCCTCAGACCAAGTGTATGCCAACTATTTGCACTTCACATCTCAGACATAACAAGTTAAAAATATTGCAGGAGGTAAAATATCTTGCTGAAACACCTTTATCTCTCCTTTTGCACCTAAATCTCAGTATCGTCTGTATTATTCATGGCCAAGTACAGACCTCAATTAGAACTTTGAATTTCATTTGATGGTTTAATACGAACAAAATCCAGGTCAGTATTTCACACAGCTTAAGGTGTGTATTCCTGAAAGTTCTCACCTTCGTTTTCCCAGTTGCTCCAGAAGCTAAGGTGTTTCTGGAACAATTTAGTGCAAATATCATTACATAACATCCTTTAAGCTAGCTACCAGCTTTTCCTTAGTCTATCAATGGCACAAGCATGTCATTACCAATCACAAAATATAAGACAGTGTGAATTCAAGACCCCAGGTGACATCAGTGATAATTTTCAATGCCAAGAAGGTACAGCTTTGGGTGCAGAATATTTGATGATGGCTATGTATATGTCCCTGGATTGCCTGGGAACAAAGACCAAATGACAGCCATTTTGTGCCACAGAAAGTAAAACTCTCTAGGGCATGTCCAAACTCTGAAAATCTCTTTGTTGCCATGAATGAGGTTGTGCTGCTGGCCAAGGAGCTGTTGACCCTTGTGTGTCCTCCGTTACCGGTGCTATCTTGGAATGCAGGGAGACTCCAAAAGAAGAGTGTAGTGTTTCTCAGTGGCCAAGAGAACAGAACTTTCAGCTTCAGGAATGTGAAGTGCAGTTGCAGAAAGCCATCAAGTAGCGATAGTAACAAAAACACCAATGGCATCAGTTATGTATGCTAGCAAAGAAGATCTGTCTAAAACACACTGAATCATTCTTTCAGTCAAGACAACCAAGTCACAACTGCACATACCCCTGAAAATTAAATGAAAATGCAGTGTTAGTGTTATACAGGGAGTTACAGGAGCGCATCTAACATTCTCTTGTTCTAATCTACCTAATGTCTGTGTGGCGATTCAGATCTAAAGCACAGCCTTTGCACCCCTAAACTTGCCTGCCAGATCCCTCAAAGGAGCAAAATCTAAAATGGAGGCACCAGCTACCATTTTTCAAAAGAGTTAGTAGCCAGTGCATGCTAATGGCTTTGAGCATTCAGCCCCCCTGAACCCCTCTTTCACTTCTTGCCTTTCTGTATGCATTCTGCACTTCCCTGCTTCAAAAGGATTTCAGGTTTGTGCTGTTTGATGCACAGATTGTCAGCCTTGGTGCCTCTGCTGAGAATCGTCAGACAGATGAAGGCAGCCACAAACCCTGGGAGAAAAGGCATCGCTCTGTCCGTGTTCTCACATTCCCGGTTCAGCAAACCACATAAATGCAGACGTCACCCATATGTGCATCCTATCTGCTTCACCGGGATAGTTTGTGCACTGGAAGTTTTGAAAATGCTTACACTCCTTGCTGAATCAGTCCCTAACTGATCTGAATTACATGCCAGCCCAACATTATGCATCTAGAATGAAAAAACTGAAGAATCCTTACTGACTTCGGTGGCCCCAGGGACTTTGTGCACTACTCATCTTCTGCTGCCTTAACCTCCCTCCCAATAAGCTGAGCATGGCAGAATGGTGTTGTCTTGGAGTGGATAGCTATGAGTGCATCCTTTGAATCACCCTCTGCAATATGTACTTATGGCATGTGAGAGGTTAAAAACCCTGACGTTCTTCAGCTTCCTTCTCCCTTTTGTTTCCAGCCCTGAGCTCTCTGAGACCAGCAGAAACTGGACTCAGACATCGCCTTAGATCTTAATTCAAGACAGTCACTGCCTCCTTTCAGAGAAAGCAGAGCAAAGTGTGTTATGAGCTGGATTAAAGAGAGGAGAGAAGGGAAGACAAATAAAGAAAACAAACATACTTTCTAAGATTTTTTCAGCATGTTTCTCAAAAAATGTGCTGATTAACTGATTTTCCTCCAGTGTCAGAACTGTGAGGTTTAATGAAGCTGACATTTCTTCTCCTCCAATGTTATGTCAAACTAAAAACCTTTTCAACTTATAATAGATACGTATGGTAATAGATATCTGAATGAAAGATCAAACAGACATTAAGTACTGCAGAAATAGCTTGCTAAAAAGATGAAGTCACCCTCTAATGACATTATTATGACATACAGATTAAAAGAAGAACCTGTAAAAAAGAAGGATGATAATGATATTGTGTTACTGCACTAAGGTATTTTACCAGTAAAATGAAGTTACTTGCTTTCTGCATCTATCCACTCAACTGACTGATGTCCTTAGAAAAAAAAAAAAAAACTGTACAGGAGAGAAAAACTGTTCTTGAGGGAGAATAAAGCCCACCAAGCAAACCTTACCTGTATTTGGGGTTGGTACTTAGTATCAGATGAACACTGCATTTCAAGCGTTTGATCCTGTGCCTCCAAAAACTACAAACACCATAAACCAAAATTAAAAACTTTGCCAGCAGTCTAGTACACATAGTAGGTTCAAACTGAACCCCCTTGAGGAAAGGATAATTACTACCTTGTTGAAAAGCAGATGCATTTTTGGAAGCAGATGCGTGCAAGGTGACCCTACTTTGGGAAACCACATTTGAAGCAAATATTTATTTGTATAACAAATGGAATACTTTCTACGAGCTCGTTATGTAGCTAAGATTAGCTCACACTTTTATAGTGACACTACATAGATAATAAACTGAAAGTGAATTTCAGCTGGAGCAGTTTCGCTAGTTCTTCAGCTGTTCAACCATGTGTGGGTCGAATGGGTGGAGAGCCATGCCACAGCCTGCCAGCAGTAAAGCTTCTGAGAAAAGGGGTCAGAGGGGCAATTCCATAGTACAGGATCAGTAGGATAACTCCTCATCACAAGGGAAACATGTTAGAAGCTTTGCCTGAGTAGACTCAGGCTTCTCTACTTTTGTGCATGTAGATAAAACCATTCCCTAAGGTGATGTCGTGTGGACACAGCCCACCTCTACTGCAACCTATTTATATCTGCCATACAGACAGAGGATAAGGTGATTCAGATGTTAATCTGTTCCTGGCAACATTACATAGCCCGCTTGAGTGAAAAAGCAACATAGGTCTGCAGATGAGGCACACAGGGTTTCACAGAAACCTCCTACTGCAAGTGCCTAACTTAGGCATAGTGACTCTTTCTATCTGCTGTCTGCACAGGGAGCCAAAATTTAGCAGACCTGGATTGCAGGCGTCTGGTGTGTTCAATGTTTTATTGAACTAAGTTGCCATAACAGTCATGACAACTGAGAGAGGCACCTATTGTAGGTGGTCTGAACACAACCCACATTGCTGGAGTGCTATTCTCTGCCTTCATCTACTCCTCCCCAAGCCATGAAACCAAAACACCACCAATTTGCTACAGGCTGCTGAGAAATGAGAAGATATTTCCCTTCTGCTTGCCTCAACACGGACTTTAAATACAACCGCTCTCTTAGATCTACCTGCAAAAATGGCATTGCAAGATACTCAATCACAATAGAGTCCTACTGCATGGGTTCTGTGTACAAAGACTGAAGGCTGCATGTAGCTCACTTTATGCATAAATGGTTATTTTTTTCTAACTGTCCATGCTGTCCAGGCTGTCTGAGGACTATGTAAGAATGTAGGGTCTCTTAATGTCTCTTGCCATTGCAGAGGGGATTCTGCATAACAAACTACCTCCTAAACTCTAGGTCTTGAGGAATCAGGGATCCTGTGCATTCCAGCTTCCCTGAGGAAACCGATGCCTTGGGAGGAGAAGAAAGTCGCAATCCATCCAGTCATGGGTGCCTAAGAATTGAAAGACAAATTCTACACTATGCCTTTTTACAGCTACATTTGTGTATATACAAAAGCGCAAGGAGGTGACCTTTTTTGCAATGATTTTTCGGAAGAAAGCAACAGTGCAGATGTACAGATGGGCAGCAGTAAGTTAGGTTCACAAAGTATTTCTTCCTGTACTGTAGGAGCAGCACATCAATGAAACAGTTGATACATTGCTACATTTTTCCTTGCCCTTATCTGCTACCAAAGCCTGAACTGTCTCTCTGTAGCTCTTTGGAAAACAATATCTTCAGTTTCACTTCAAAGGTGTTTGTGTCTGTGATTCAATACTATTGTTACATCCACATGGTAGTAAGTATTGCTTCTCTTAAAGTAGTCCCGTTATGCCTACTTGCTGATCTTAGGCATTGCTTATCTCTCTTTGTATTTGCCTGAATATAATGCAACCTTAAAAGAAAAAAACACGGAATAGTTTACACAACAGAAACATTACTTTTTAAAACCAAAAAGAAACTCTGATTATCTTTATACTATTTTATAAAAAGAGGACAGGGATTATTTATTAAAAAACAGGTTGACCTTGAAACCAAGTAGCAAGACCTAGCATCACCCCTGAAATTGGCTCTAGGTGTCCTTTAGGCTTCATTTGCTGCCTCCATGGCCCTGGAACACATTACTCTGCAGCTGCAAGTGCCTGAAATCTTGTAAGGACTGTGCTGCAGTCCATCAGGCTGATGTTTTCAAGGCATGAAACAGAGGTTGTGGGTGGCAGTGGTGGAGAGCTCTGAAGTGGTGAACCATATCTGGTGCAGCCCTTGACCAGGACAACTTTATGGGTCGTCTTTGCACAGAAACATGCCCAAGCAATCTCAGGGAGAGCTGATGGGCACATACGCAGATCCCTTCAGGGAATGGGCCAATAGTTTAAACATGAGGATGATCAGCAGTCCAGTGTCTGGGCTCACTTCTTGGGGATACCTGCTCTATTTTAGATGTCCAGCGTGATGTGTGATTAATTATTCTTTGTTGATACCAACTTCTCTCCTTTGGCTCTAAGGAGTTTGAGAAATTATTTGTTTATATATAGACTCTTCAAATTTCAGGTGCAAAAATAGTAGATGAAGAATGTCCTTTACTGCTTCATTAATACCAAGTAGATGATGTCAAATGAACAATTGTAGTGCATGTAGAATCTGACATTACAAATTATCCCTGTCACAGTAGGTGTTGCAGAGGATTACAAGGAAAAGATGTGCAATCCTTACCCTGGAGATCTTAGGGTCTTAAATGAAGAGCTTA
This sequence comes from Tapera naevia, assembly GCA_033556795.1. Lineage (NCBI taxonomy): Eukaryota > Metazoa > Chordata > Aves > Cuculiformes > Neomorphidae > Tapera > Tapera naevia. Next base: position 34,046,407 of record JAUMJJ010000222.1, read on the forward strand.
TAAGCATATTCCTTTTGTGGCCATAAATCAATATACAGATCAATAAATCAATGTACGAACAAAAAATTTTTCAAGAATGAAAATAATGTATGAAAATCAATATATTTTATTTCCCTATAAGAAAGAAATAAAAATGTTAACAATACATTGATCAGAATACGCTGATTGTCGCGACTCTCACTAGCCTTTCAGTGGGCCAAGTTTGTCAACGTGGCAATAAAACTTATGTTAGCATCAGCAAAGAAAAGCAGGAATCTGATTCAAACACTTTCTGACACAGCGGTTTGTGGGGCCTGGCTCTCTCTGGAGTCTTGGCTGTTGCATCCTCATTTATACGAGTGCATATTGATTGTACAATGGCACAAAATGGAAAAGTGGCGATTCATACTAGACCTTGATCCATTTGACAAACCAGAGGGCACTAGCAGACTGTGGTCCATAGACTTTTGGCAGAATTTTAATACCTCTGCAGCATCCAGGGAAGTATGCTAAGAAGAACTAGACTGTCCTGTGGGTTTACTTCGCACTTAGAAAGCAAATTAAGAGAAGTCTACACTTTTCATTAGGAGACATAATGAAGTTGACAAGTCAAAAAAGTCCAAACGACGCTGCAGTAGAAGTCAGGGGCATCTAAAGTATACATTGCTCGAGTTCTGATGCCCTTGCTTATGACAGCAGTGTAGAAAAGGAGCTACTCCCCAGCAGGCAGACAGGTTATGGCAATTCATTGATGCTCAATTGTCCCAAGCCTAATACTTGATCAGTACCCTGGATTTACCAGGTGTTTTTCCAGCCACAGGAGTAATCACAGTTTTTATGTTTAAATCTCAAAAGTAATTTTAGGAGTTAGAGGGGATGATAAAAAATAGCACCAATGTTTGAGCATGAGGGCAGGCAGTATTATCTTAAAGCATGCTTATAAATGAACTAGCCTGCATAGAGGACTCTGTGATAGGCAGTCCTGATTGCTGTTTAATGCCTTTCTTCACCGTTTAATTGTGCTGAAATGCCCCAGTCACTGAGTATGTCATCAGTAATTAAAGACCAACTGATCTTCAGCCACAATAAAAACCACATTGTTTGAGTTGTCTAGAAAAATTCAGGGCATTTTGTGTAACAGAGGTAAACTCATATAGTGAATGTACAAATGTACATGGACAGAAGAGGAGAAAGAAGGCAATTAAACATATTAATGATGCAACTCCAATAGAATTTGACCTTTTCGTTAGATCATGCAGAGGTGGTTAAGTCTGAGTGGTATTTACAGATATTATTTTGGCCACCAGAGGGTTCCCATATTTTTTCCTTTGTGAAATTGAAGAAGCAAGAAAGTAATGAGCATAGAAAAGACACTTTAAAAAATGTGTGAAAACAATATCTATCAAACAAAATACATTCCCAAAGTAATGCAAATAATCTACCTGCAGTTCCAATTTGATTACTGTAAAATTCAGTGACTGCATTTTGCAGAAGGAAAATACACATTTTCTGCACTGGTTGCAGTGCCCTTATTATTATTTGCATCATTGCTCATGAGATCAGGATTCAAGGAGCTGACAATAAATTCCGTGTATGTAGGACACCTATTAAAGATTTCATGTGATGTTAGAGTGAGTAGGTTAGTACAAAAGAAACCCCACAAAGTAAATAAGATTTCAAACGTTGTGGTATTGTTAGGGCAAAACCCCAGATTCCAAGTCAAGTTCAATCCTGCAAAGCCAGTAATGGCAGTGCTGTTTTCCTAACTTGGCTAGGGTTCCTACCGTGACTCTCAATTCTCAAATAATAGGTGATTCATCTTAATGTTATTTAGAGAAGGAGTCACAATGGCTCTGATAAGTCAAATGATGGTCAGATATTTTTCCTTACAGCTCGTTAATTTTCCCAGGAAACAATGGGCCAAATCCTGCTGTCAGTTAGGCTACTAAAGTTAGAGTACTGGAGATGATTTTTAATCCAAGCTAGATTGGATTAAAAGATCTAGATTCCTCTTTCACACGTAAGGGACAGGCTCTTGGTTTTGTGTTTTCTGACACGCTGCATCAGACCTCTTGAGGCTCTCCTGAAAATGTCAACCAGAAATATGTTCATTGCAGCAACCTGATAAAATCTTAGTCTGAAGAGTGTGATCAGGGACAGCCCCTGGTCTAAGCAGGATCCTTGGAAAGTTTATTCAGCATTTCATAGTTCCACCACAAGACTCAGCCTTGGAGGGAAAAACACTCTTTGCTGCCTGAAGCAGCAGGTTTAGAGCTCATAGAGTTGCAGCAACTTTTCTTTGGGGGACACAAGTAAGGGTAGCCCCTTTTTGGTAAGTATGGTGATAAGATGAAGGTGTACTTGTGGATTTCCTTGTTTTGCCACCAGCAGGAGAATGCTGTGAAGCCCAAAGCATAACTTTTGAAAGGGACTGATCATTCTGCTCCTTCCTGAGATAACACGGAAGTCTTCGCTGTTGTGAAGATATATCTTTTGCCAGCACACCAGGAACTCCACCAGCTTGTGCAATATGGTCCAAAGGCTCAGCAACATCAAAATCTCTTTCCTTATTTGAGGTCAGAGCCTGATGCCTTCAATCATGGCAAAGGGAGACTTACTGCACAGTCCACTGACTTCAAGGAAGCTTCTCATGAAGAAATTTGTTTATTCAGCTTGAATAATGGGCATGAGAGTCTGGCTTTTGATAAAGCAGGCATGGCAACTTCACAGGTACTACAGTGTTCAGTATTATTCCAAAGTTTCAATTTTATTTCTAATAAGATGCTGACCTTCTAGACTTCCTATGACGATTATAATTAGAAGGCTTATTGAGAAACTTAATATAATAATATACCCACTGAGGAGTCAAAAGTGCAAACAGTAAAAATATCAAATTTCAATATTTAATTAATTGAAACAAATTATATTTCATCCTATTTCTCATTGCTGTCATCTACTTAAAGTTGCATATGAACTTCAGAATTTATGCAGATTTCCCCACAGTGTTTCCAAGTGGGAGCTTCAAACAACCAAGGTCTGTGTTTATAGCCACACTTTACAGTTTTCCATAGACCTTCTCAACCAAGAGCTTCCAGGGCTCTGTGTGGGAGCAAGCAATTCATTGAATACGACCGCTGCTGTCAGGTGCCTAAACAGGACTCAGAAAATTGAGAAAACCTGGCCTTTCCTCTTGGTGAAGAAAGCTTCTCAATCAGGCTATTCTCAAACATTATCTTTGTCCCTAAACATAGGCAGAAGACAGAGAAAGGCAAAAACCTCAAATTGTTTCAGTGAGTCATTGAAGAGCAAAAGGCAAATAGAAGCAGCTTTCACAAGAAGTGGGGTGACTCTCGTTTTCGGACCTTTACCCAGCATACAGAAGACGTGTTGTAGACAAATGGATCATGCAAAAATAACTGACAAGCTACTGTAGTTGTATCAAATCACAACAACAGTCGTATCTGTCCTCATTCCTTGTAATGATGTCACTACTAGGACTGTGTTCATTTGACTTACAGATGGTAAGGGTTTGTTGTTAAAAGTACATAAGTGAAAACAGGCACTAAGTAAATGTAACACCAGTGATGGACCTGAAGTTCCTTTGAGATGTTTTTATTGCTAGACAGTCAGCATGGCTGGAGTTCATCTGTAAGACTGCAGTTCTGCAGTTGTCTTTCTCCAAAGCAAAGAAAATTGGCAGTACTCAGTCATATGCCACGGGTCCTTTGATTAAATGTGGATTTACAGTACATGATAGCCCACAGCAGCTTAAGTACCGTACAGTGTGTTACATAAATGCATGTTCAGGATTATTACACATACCAGAATGGACACATACTTGATAGAGGCTGTTATGGTTTACAATTCCCTTTTCACTTTCCCTCTCTGAGGTAATAACTATACATGTATTGGCCTTAAACACCTACATGTTTTAAGCACAGGTTAAATTATAAAAGAGATTGCAAAATCTTCTTTGTCCATCATCATATAATAAATCAACAGGTCCATTTCTGTGGATTGATGTAATGGCATTTATGAGCATTGGCAAAGTCATATCCACTTAACTGATGCAATTAAGTAGTGCCGTGCTCTTATTATAATCATAATGGATTGACTGATGAGTAATTTATTTCTTTCCAATGTAACTGACAAAAATAGATTATATTCATAGACAACGCAATGTATTTGGATTACAAAACTGCTGCCTTCTCAAATCCACCATTAGCTTAGATTTATCCTCACCAGAGAGTGGTGGAAAACACTTTAAACCAAGTACCACACTTAATGAGAAATCCTAGCTCCAATGTGTTAAGCCCCCAGAGAATGTGAATATTTTACTAGCTATTTCTCATTAGAGAAATACTGCAAAACACTGTCATGAAGAAACAGCTCTTGGAGCTGCCAGATGATTTCTTTGTCTGGGGAAGGAGATTGTTGTGTTCAGTTTAATTTGAGTTGAGTTTCCAGGAAAAATATTTCCTTATTGCCACTTGTTACTCCACGCGTTCTCCCTGACACTCCTTTCCTATCAATACTGCCTGGAGACCTGTGCAAGTCAGTGCTTTTATCACCCTCAATGTGACCTTTTGGAGTATCTTGTTATTTCCCATGTTTATGACTGTCATTTACATGTGTGAAGATTAAGGGCCAAATTATCTGCTGGCTGGGAATTGGCACAGTTTCACTGACTGCAGCAGAGCTGCTCCAGTTTACAAATTGCAGGAGTTGTGAAGATGGGCAAAACCAAACACCCTGCCTCCAGATACCCCAGAATTTCTGCACTGCAGTCTGTCTCTGCATATTACCCTTACTTTATTGTCTGGTTTGGGCATAAAATTACAGTGTTCTCAAGGGCATGTTACATCTATTTCCATCATAACTCCCTTTAAATTATGGCAGTGACAACTCTGTCTTCCACTGAGTACAAGCCAATGTTCTAAATTCTTGTTTCACAGCTTTGTAGGGTTGAAGGACAAAAGAAACCACCAAATTATCTCATGTGACCTCCTGTATAACACTCAAAGAACAGAAAATATAACCTGAGATTTCTGTATTAGCAGGGAACTGATTAATTGGGATAAGCCCAGATGATCCATATAAAATTTCCACTATCTGACGAACAACAGAAGGAGAAGATACTGCCTTTTCCAATCTGACATCATGGAAAATACCTGCCCAACCACAAAATTTGGAAATCAACATGACCTTAGCCCATGAACAAGGCATGTCAGTCAAGACTCAGGCAAGAACAACTCAATGCGTCACCTGTGAATACTATAGTGTACCCTCTGGAGGCCTTTCTTCACCTGTGGAACATATTCTTTGTGTGCTGGTATGTGTTTATGCGGGGTTTGTGTGTGTACATGTAATTCTACAGCAAAAGGAAGTTCTTTCTTTGGTCTCTGAAGCCTGAGGTCCAGTGTTTTTTTGTTATTTGAAAGCAGTTCCATTTGTTAGAAGTAACATTGAGGACAGTCCAGAGATTCTTTTCCTCTGCATGAATCATAGAATGATTTGGGTTGGAAGGGACCTTAAAGATCATCCAGTTCCAACCCCCCTGCATGGATTATGAATGGAAAACAGGAGATTACACAAACACCAAGGCCAGCAGAGATCACAGCAACTACCCCATTCTTCCGATTGATGTGCCTGTAGCACCCTGATGGGGAGGGGAACAGCTCTGTTGGTGAGGTAAAAGACCTTCACTGTTAAAAAAAAGAGATAAGACCTCTATTTCTTCTCATTAAATGACTTCAAATACCCTAAGTTTCCCCGACACTGACAGGCTGATCTTAAGTGTTACTCCAGGAACCTAGAGAAATATTTTAAATGTGCACTATTTTCACTAACATAAAAGTAGAAGATATGGTTAATAGTATTGGTTAGCCTAAGTGGAAGACAGAGATATCTGCAGAAGCTTATTTACTGCTGGAGTTGTTAACGAAGTTTGAAATCAAGGTATTTATAAGTAAAGAGAACAAATAAGCCACTTTCTGATCACTGTATCCAAACATAATGTTAATTCATCGCCTTCATCCACAAGGCATTATGTATCTAATTTTCAAGGCACAACTGCATGTTACATGACAACCAATAAGATCATGAATTCTGGCTTTTATTTCTGCCCTGAAAACTCTAAAAGAAGAGAAACATCTGATCTCTGAGAAGGTGTGATCTATGCCTGCACTCATGCACTCATATATTATTCATCTTAATCTACAAGTGATGTCTTATAAAGGGGCCTGTGGAGGAAAATAAGAGCCATTTGTGCTACCTTTCATCAGAAATGTTTATATAGAGTCCTCTCTCTCTGACCACAAAGCAGACATTTCATTCCTGAAACTACACCTACTCACAGGAAGAAGAACTAATCATTCTCACCGCTGCAGAATGTCTGGTTCTCGTTGTGACCTAAACTTGCTGCTTTAAATGCTCCCTCCTCCTCACAGATGACGCAGCCAATACCCTTTGTCAGACTAGTAATGTTAAATATTGAAGCACAAGCCTCCTAAGACCCTTCTCTGGGCTGATCCATGTGGACAGAATGTAGGATCTTTGTTATATATTTAATAGCTGTTAAAACTGGTTGCATTTCTTTGAAAAGGCCTTTGACACAGGAGAAAAACAAACGTGAAATGACACCGCAGTGCCAAAGATACAGTGCTAAATGCTGAATCATGAGAAATTCTCATGTAATGAATATCCAAGCATGCCTCTTCTAGGTGTAATACTAAGATGCTGGCCTCTGAAAATTCAGCAGAAGGGATTCACTGTACTGGTCAACAACATGAAGCAGGAAAATTATAAGAAAGCCAAGAGTAATGATGCTGATGGCCAGACATGTGATCCAAAGAAGAGAAAGCTGCAGCTTCTGACTTATTTATAGCTCAACATTTTTCACTGTGTTGCCTGGAAGCTGAAGAGCTGCTGTGACACCGCAGTCACCATACAGTTAAGATCTGGAATGTGATGTGCTGCTGAGTTAAGAAAAACTTTTTTTGACTACCCATGCTTTGCACCTGGAATTTAAGCCAGGGACTGGGTATGAAATAATGCTGGATGTACTTTCGAGATAAGAACTCACTCACCATGCTAATAGGGTTCTTTTGTTGTTGTTGTTGTTACTTCATTATTCTTGTGGTATTTATTCCAATGCAATTAAAATCATCTAAAGCAATTTTAAAGACATAGCTGATTGAAACTTTAGAGGCATAAAGATAATGAATTTCAGATTTCTCTGAAGGAAGAATGATCAGTCAATATGTAGCAATGGAGCCATTTCTTCCTACGTGGTCTAAGGGAAGACAAAAATGGGTATGCTTGAAGAAAAAAGGGACAATTCTATTTGAGTGAAAAAAAGCAAGGATGAGGTGGAGAAATGTAGCAGAACTATTTTCATAAGCAGTCAGTAGTGTCAAAAGAGAATCACATTCCTAGCCTGGGAAAATATTCAGCATGAAGGATTAATGGTTTTTGCAGCTAGATAGACTACTTGGTCCTAGCAAACTTCATAACCTAAAAATCTAAGAGGAAACCTGGGGGGAAATAAGGAGAACATTCCTGATTCTCTGGGTACTTCTAGAATTCTGTCCCTGGTCTTTCCACTTAGTCAACATCTCTAAGAAGCCTTCAGGGATCAAAAATCACGGTAGCTGTTGCCAAGATCTCTGTGCAGAAACAAGTCAGTCTTGAGGGATGGGCAGATACTGAGTCTGCAGAAGATGTGTACTGCTGTGAGATGCTGTGCCTCTGTCTGTAGGTCCTGGAAATGAAGGTAAGCCAGGTAAATGTGAATGAATTGTAGCACATAGAAAAGGCAAGGAATTTATAAGGAATTTCTTCATGTTTGACAGGGGTGGAAACGTGTTGAGATATAGCATATGCAGCTTTTGTCTATTGTGTGCACAGCTAGAGCATGTTGGCATGGACATACAGATTAGATCTGCACTGCCTTTTGCAGTCATACGCAAAAGGATCTCTGTATTTTCCAGGTCATGTAGTGTTGGTTGGTTCTCTCCTGTTCTGCCCAAGAGTCTTTTGGGATGGACATGTCACATCCATCAAATAGTATGTACCATGGCATAGTGCTACACAGATTCATGGATCTATGTTCACAGTCTGTTCTTATTCATGCCACTATCTATGTGTAAAAATAGGGATACAGCCAAACTCCACTTCTCCTTTTTCCCATCTGAATGGTTCTTGTACTCCTGCCATTGCTTCTGCTGCTGTCACTGGTCACGCTTGCAAGTGTCAGACCATCAAGGATGTATGGAGCAACCGTCCCTGTAGGATGAAGCAAATCTGTCCTGTGGTGGAAATCACAAGTTAAGGGCAAGTGAAAGGTTGCATTTTACCTTCCTTGGCGTAGATATTGGCTGTGACCAACCCAAACTACTTTTTCCTAAGTGTTCACTAGTTTGGGCAAAAAGAAAAAAGTACCTACTTTTTGGATAATCTGATCCTGAAGAGCAGCAGGCAAAATTTTCTTATGGGGATGCCTATATTTCAGAGTCCTCTGTAAAGAGTTGGTATCCTATTGCCAGCATCTGCATATCACCTCAAGAACACAAGAGAGGTGTGCAAGAGAGGAAGGGACACTTAATTAATGCCTTCACGTAGTATCAGTCAGAAAGGGCCTACTACAGCATCATTTAGAAATATACCTTGCTGATCTTCGTAAGCCTTAGCCGATCCCTTGGTATGATTTCACCATTAACAATCTCCGTGGACCAAGAATTGACATCCGTGTGCAAATGGCAATTTCTCCTCCAGGAGAAACAGTCACCAACTGGATTGTGGCTAAGCTGTATATTCCCTGAACTCATAGAGTCCAGCACGCGTAATCAAGGACCAGATGAGAATTCCAGCCAAGCCCAGAATTATTCTAAATGAGAGGTGCTGTATGGCCTTTGATTCACAAAAAACAAGATGCTGGAGACTGAAGGAAATGCTAAACACTGAAGTCCCCAATATATCTTCATCACTGCAGCTGGATGAATCTGCCACAGCCTATGGAGTCTGTCCAGGAGAAGGTCATACAGGAGAACCCGGTTCCACAGGCCACTTTTACGCTGCTTAACACTGCCAGTCCTCAATCCCAGTATGCAAGAGAAACCCATGTTGATACTTACGTTTGCATATAAAGAGAATTAACTGCTACACAAAAATAAACACCTAATGCTGGGGCCCTTGTCTCTGCAGTACTCCCCTCCCTTGTTCTCAAAAGAACTCTCTTTCCTCCTCTCTTGACTCATACTTCACTTACTTTTTCTCCCTCTTGAATATGCTTCTTCACCATTCCAAAGTCGGAGAGGAGCAAAGAGTGTACATCTGCCCAGAATGTTTTTTAGGAGGCCCCTTTCAATCCAACTATCTTATCTTTATGAAGAAGATGCAATGTATCTGGCAACAATACCTTTCCATACCCACTGCCTTTTCAGGGAAGTTTCTCTGTAAATCCAGACACTATACAGCCTGGACCCAGGAACACTTTCTGTAGAAGGCCAAAATCTACTGGGTGATGAAGGAGAGCACATAGTTTTGGTTATAAAATGCATTTATTTCACAAATGAGAATTAAACAGGCTTGGCCAGGCCAGAAAACCAGAAATTCTAGCCAAGAACATAATATGAATACAGTAAAAAGGAAAAGAGTAATCCAAAGGCATAATGTGCAGTGGGGCAAGGAATCAGATGTCCTACACAACTTTTTCCCTTTCATCCTCCCTACTGGTTCTATCATCCATAAATGATGGTGCAAAATATAAAGTGTTAGAGCATCTGTAGTCAACAGCCACTGCTGCAAGAGATCCTGGTTCATATCCATCAGTAGAGCAGCCACTACATAGATAACAGCTAACTGACACAAATTACGTGAACAACGTTCATGCCCTTGGGACATCTTTTTCTCAGGTATTCTCTGCTTCAAGAAATTGAAATGAAGAGCGTCCATGATGTTGCAATGCATGGCACAGAAGCTCAGAAGAGTCAGCATGCTCACCTACTCAGTAATGCAGACCGCATTGAAATGGGACTAGAGTTATTTCCAGGTCTTTCTGAGTTCCTCTGAAGGACCTGCTGAGCACCCTGTTTTGAGTGTGAAGAGTGCATGGGTGCATGTGTTTAGCTTGAGAGTACACAATTCTGAGGTGTCCATTAAAAATGCCTGATTTTTCCCCTTTGTTTTGCTTTCCAAGATCAGACTTTTCATGTGGATGGCTAGGTTGGATGCAAGATGTGAACTAACTTGCCTGCAGTGTGGATTGGCAAGGGACTAGAAAGCAGAGAGCACTTCAACTTGAGAATATGGCTATTCCCACATTGCACTTAGATCCTAATGTTTTCCAGTCCTTCACTGACAATTTTAGCGAAACAGACCACTTGCATGTAGAGAAATCCTTGTGTGAACCAGTAGCTAGATAAAAGAAAAAGCAGGAGTAGGAATGGATGGTCAGGTTTTACCATGGTGGGAATTATCAATGGAGTTTCCCAGAGATGTGTCCTGGGACAAATGCTATGCCAAATAATCCTAAACAAATTGGAAAAGGAGTTGAGCAGTAAGATGACCATTTTTGTGATACAAATTCATCAATAAAAGCAAGGGAAACAAAAAAAAAAAAAAACTCAACAAAAGCAAAATTAAAAGCAAAAGATAATTGTGATATGCGGCTGAAGGATTTCATGTTAATTAGTGACCAGCTGATAAAAGCTGTCCAATGAAATTTAGTGTTGATATATGAAGGATATTACATATGAAGAGAAAGTAGTCTAAACAAAAGAATGGTATGTTCTAAATTAGTTATTAGCGCTTAAGAAAGAGGGTATCAAGGAAGAGGACTGCACAAAATTATCAAGCAGCACATTTAAAAAAAAAAGGAATTTTTTTTCACATGGCGCATAATTGAACTGCGGAACTCATTGCCACAGGATGTTGTAGAGGCCAAAAGTATAAGTGGGCTCAAAAAGCAATTAGACAAATTCCTGGCTGAAAAATTCATCGAGCATTACAAAACACAACGATGCAGATACAATCTCTGGCTGACGATGCCCCTAAGGCACAGACTGCTGGGAGGGTGTGCCAGAATGAAGTACCAGTTTATGGTTGCTCTGCTTTTAGAGTCTTCTCCTGAATACCTACTACAGGCCATTGTCAGAAACACAGCCCTGAGGAAGGATTTCTGCAGCCACTGTTATGGGAATAGGTAGTTACGCATAAAGGTAAGAAAAAAAAAACAAGGAACTCTTTCTATCTAGGCTCTCCAGCACACGTGATGCTTAAGAAACAAGTCAGAGAGCATTTGACAGTTGTAAAGTGAAAAGATGTTTCAATAGAAGGAGAATATAAGTTTTAGCATATGGACTGATCAACGTAAAATAAATAGGTATCGCTCTTGTACTTCTGGCTAGAGAGGAGGCTCTCTGCTAAGTGGCTTTTGAGGCTTATGGAGCCATCAACCATGTTAACAAATGAAGCCCACACAGAAATGCTTTCCAAGACATCATTTAGCAAAAGACATCAAACAAATCTGTGGAGTTATAAATGTCACTGATATACTTCTTGAAACTTACCTTGTTTTTCACTAGAATCCAGGAAAGGGCATTTGTATTTAAGTGACTGCAGAAATGGTGAATTGTTTCGTTTGGGAGTTTAATAAATGGTTTACCCTAGTTTGTCAGAGTTTTCCGTAATTTTACGAGACTGGCCACATAAATTTGCTGGAAATGATCAGATAGCAAGAGATTGGCACAACAGAGGAATTCCAACAGAAGCACAGAGTTAATGAATCTCCACCCACGTCCAGACACGTGGATGGGGAGAAGTCCAGCCAACAGCACCCAACTGTGTTCCTCTGAGCTCAGAACACTGAGAGCACAATGAATTGTATTTGCACTGAGTATTGCACCCACAGGGAGGTGGCAGAGACTGGTGAGAAACTAGTTATAATCCAGCTCCCACTGAACATGTCTCTGGACAAGTTTCAGGTCATGTCCCAAAGACAATTATTATGACACTAAAAATCATTCATGTAATGGACACAGACTGCTATGTTACGTCTCCTAGAGCTAGAAAGCAAGTTTCTTCTGGCAGCTCTCATCTACCAAGACACTGTAGCAGAGCCCACATGTTCCTAATAAAAACTCAAATTCATCTTCAGCTCAGTGTAGACCATAGTGATTGGTTGAGCAGATGCGCTGTCTTCTGTGTGGCCATCATCCTATGTGCTGAAGCTGAGCAAGGTACACTGCAGCTCTCCATGGGACATGGCTTGGCATAGTGTGGCATCTCTTCATCCTGTTACAATCAAGTTGAAATGAAAGCATTTGCTTAGTTCCTGGGCTTTAAAGCATTTAATTAACCATTTCACCAACAAGGTAAGTTCTTTTTAAGTTGACAAATCTATTATTCCACTTAACTTACATACACAGTAACTCTTTCTAAAGTCAATGGCTTTGAAAGTAACAATATGCCCTGATGTGCCTATAATTTCTACTTATCCAGATTGTCTGTGCTATGCAAATCAATGCACTTGAACCTGATTGAATCTATAGCCAGACAGGCTGAGCAAAAATAAATCCAACAGTGGTTTGAACTTCTTTCATACATCTTAATAGGGATATTATGCCTAAACCCCTTTGTGACCATTTAAGTGATAAGACTATTAAAAGCAGTAGCAAAACCAGCCTTCATGATTAATATGCATTTTAAATGTCAAGAGGATAGAGTGTTAATCTTAACTATCAGCATTCTTGCACAAAAATTAAAAAAAAATCAGGAAAAAACATTGCTAATCCCAGTTTACTATCTGAGGACAATTTATATTTTGTTTTCCTAGTTAGTTTTGATGAAATACAAAAAATTCTACAAGAACAAGAATCTCTTTCAGTGAAATGGAATATAACAGATAGTTATTTTTTTCCTTTTTCTTCCTGCATGTTTGGAAAGTCTACGACTTTCAGCTACAGGCTATGACTGATCCCTTGACAACTCTAGTCTCTGCAATAAATTGTTCAAAGTTAGACCTGGGGCTGTGTCAGTTCCTAGAATATCTGGGGTTTATATCTTCTCTAGCCTCATTTTAAATTTAAATTATAACAAATTCAATCTGACCCCAGATGGAGCAGAAAATATTTTTATATCAGATTGGTGTTTTTCCTAATACAACTTTGGTAAACATCTCAAACCCCACAATCATTTACGCTGAACACTTACATGCTTTCTAAGAGGAAGATGGGCCTTATGCTGTCATGGAAATGATGCACAACGCAGGCCAGAGGCCAGCATTGCCTTGCAGGGAAACAGTACCATGATATTCTGGGCACCTCTATTCCAATGTTGGTCCCCAATTCCTCTGTTTAATTCTGACTTGGTTCTAGTAGGTAATTTATTTGTTGTGTGTTTCGGTGGGTAATTAAATTGATTTTTTTAATCTAATCTTTTATTTGCAGATGTATCTGTTTCATTTTCAAAACATACTATATAATCTATGTTCTTCCTTGAAATTCGCCGTGACAGGATTTGGACCTAAAAGATGGACTTTTCCTTTTTCCGTCTCCCATACCGTATTTTTTAAAAAAAATAATAAATCTGTAAAATGTTTTAGAACAGGCTGGCTTCACACCTCTCTTGTTTGGAAAACTGGTCAAGGAGAGTCTGAGTCTGGAGAAAACAAGACACGCACAGAGAGGAGAACAAACCTGACTGCATAGTTGCATAACAGAAAGGCTCCTCTGTTTTGGGGCAAAGGAAAGGGTCAAGCTTGTGGCTTGGGTTTTATGGTGACAGAGCTAATGGTCTGAACTGGCAAGACACTTCTTTGAAATACTGGTTAAATTTGCAAACTCTTTGCTCTGGTCTTTAACCTAGTTCTGACCTGTCAGTAATCCTTTTCCTGTTTTCAAGCAATGGAAAGACTTGTGCCGTGAACAAAGGAGAAAGAGACGCCACATATTAGTAGCCAAGATAAGGTGCCAGTATTTAAACAACACCAAATGCTGTGTTCAGACAAAGAGGGATATCTCTGATGAGTCCAGTGTAAATACATACCCTCACATCAACTGTGGTCATCTACAATACGTATTTCTGTTGGATTTTTCCCTTTTTGACCCCTCATTACCTCTCTATTCAGCCTCCCCCAAGCAGAGCATGGTGTCTGAGTCAAGCTTTTGAACTCTCTGCATGTAAGTAGGTTTCAAAGTAAGCAAACAAGCTCATACAGCCCTGCTTGTGTAGGTGTGTTCACATAGTTTTATTTATTAAAAAACAAAATAAAAACATAATCTGATACAATTAATGATATATTCCAGAGAGTGGTCTGTGCTGAGAAATGCTTGCACCTGGTATCATCATTTATAATGTTTAAAAAACAAGTTGGCATTAAAAAGAATCAAATGACAATACAGAAAATAGGATCCGAAAGTCCCTCCCAAATTGCCAAACAGTAGCGTATTGGATAAGATCATTCTGGCTACGTTTCTAATATTTTAGAGTAGTGGTTGCTTGCTATGCTCAAGCCTTTTATCTCATAACTGCCAGCTGACAATGAAATAATAAGTGTTAGGTATAGTACAGCAAGAATAAAAATTAGTGCATTTTCTAGGAAGATGCTGAGATGTGACGTGATCAGAGAACCAAAGTGTCTGCAAGGGCAAATTTTGCTCTCAATTGTCTAATGTACATATAGAGTTTTGAATATGGCCCATTGAAGGAGGATCTATTCAAAATGTTAATTCCGCAAATAAAGGAAGAAATAGTTATTCAACCTTATTTTTAATTCCCTGAGCTGATTGGACATTTATTGTGCACAGCTTTTGCTGCATCTGTTTGTAAATCATACAATATAGTTAAGACTGCCGAAGGAGGATGGAAAATGTATAACAAAGCAACGGAAACACTATCCTTACCCAGGAGAAAAAGACAGAAAAATAGACTTCTGTTTTTTTCTGTACTTTCTGGATTGAGTGAAACAAGAGCTCACCAGGTCTATAAGATATCATCTCAGAGTTTGGGAAGGACCATGAGGCAGAACTCTGAGCCACTGAGCCTGGAAAAGGCTTGGGGGTCTTGAGCTCCCCAGACTCCAGTGAGACCATCACAATTGTGCTCAAAATCACTGTGAGGGTTGAAAGCGGATGTTCACTCATCTCAGAATCCTTTTTGGAGACGTTAAGCAGTCACAGCTTAAACAAATCAGAATTGGCTTGTAGGAGGCCACAGAGAACAGCTGGGTAGCTTGCACCCAGAGAGCCCTTTGCAGCACCCAGTAGAACAGGGTTGGTTCCAGCTGTGGGGAGGGAAAATTCCTGTGTGGTTTTATCTGCATATTGGCCAGAATGGTGCAAAAATGCCAGTGGTCAGGGTCCCCTCTCCACCTCCACTTGGCTCCACCTCCATCTCAAAGGCTGTGATGCAGACGTGATGGTGGCTCAGCCAAGTAGGTCAAAGTAGGGGTTGTCTTATGGAGGAGACACCTAGTTAACCTGCTGCTCCTTTCCTGAGGCTGAAAACCTGCCTAGGTAATCCACCAGATTTTTGTGGCAAAAAGAGATATGAGAACTGGCAAGGGAACAGCAGATAAAACCAATTCAGCTCTCCCGCTTCGCTGGCTGGTATATTAACTGCAGGCAACTGCTTAAAATAAATGGCTATTACTGACCCCTTAGCTTGGTCAGTGGAGGAATATATTCTCTTTCTTACTGATCTGCTCCAACAGTCTCTTCTGTAGGTACTACTGTAATTATTAAGATTAATTAGAACAGGAGGAAAGGAATTCACATGTACATTTTAACAGTTTTATAGGAGAAATCTTTCCTTTTTCTCACACCAAATGAACACCACTGACACTTAAAACAATATTCAACAGAAATAACTCCAAATATCAAAGTTCTAAGACCTTAGTTTGTCATCCCTGTGGGATTTTCCAATGGTCTGTGACTGAAGTTCAGCCTAGAACTTGGCTCTGGACCAAACCCAAGGCCAGCAGAGCCTGAGTTTGTAGTTTTTTAAGAGATCCAATTCTGCCATATGTTTACCAGCGTTATCGTAATTGTCTGTGCAGTGCTCAGTCTGCTATGGATTTTGCAGCAGCTGTCAATAGCACTCATTCATCACAGGCCCAAGATAATTGAAGCTCTCCATCTGCTGCAGGGCCACTATTATCAACAGTGATACTTGTGTCAGTAACTTACTGAAGGAGGGCCTGAACTTGCTCCCAGTGAAAAATCAATGGGACGATTCCTGTTGGTAGAAGTGGAGGCAGCCCTAACCCTTTCAGTACTGAAACCCTGAGATGCTGCTCAGCATCCAACTGCACGGCACCCATCCCTGTTCTTCCATTGGATCACTGGGAGGGTGCAAACAGAGGCAAAGCTCTGCTGTGATCACATAGCCTTTGCAAACTAGCCCTGCAAAGCATCCTGGAGCACAAATCTCCATTGAGAGAAAGGGCAAACAAAGTAGAAAAATCAGAAAAGGGCTGAAGAAACAGATGTTGTTAACTCGTATGGACAAGAGAGGCAAAACTCAAGTTAAGCATTCAGTTTAAAGCCCCTGACTGTATCAGCAGTCAGGCATGTTTACGCAAAAGTGCTAAAGGAATTAATCTGTTACTCAGCAACACTAATCAAGACTCCTACCCCATGCAGTTAATAAAGACCTGCATCCACGCATACCTTTATATACATGCTTACAGTCAGCCCCATTCCATCTTCTGTCTGCTGTACAAAAAGAAGGAAATAAGCAAGGTCTGTACAATAAAAAAGTTATTATAATAAAGCATTATTTTTCCCAGATAAAACAATTATTTTCCAACATTTGAAATTCCCTTTTCTCCTATTTTTATTTACTTGTGGAAAAAAAACACTCTCTTTTTTTTCTCGTGTTTTCTTCCAAGAAAAGAACAAGCTTTCAAAAACCAAGGCAAAATATGACCTCTTTAACAAAGAGGGGAAAACAGGAGTTGTTGTCCTGCTGTTGCAAGAGCAGATGAGATCAAACTAGAACTTCAAATCTGAACACCCTTGAACTTTGAAGGTCAGGTTCACGTCTAAACTTTACTGCTAAGGCGAGTCAAAGCCTGTGCTCAGATGGATGTGGATAGCTCCCACTGAGTTCAGTCAGCATCCACTGATTTTAACGGTAATATTTTTGTTATGTTTGTTTACTCCAGTGCACATTCTCAAGGATCCAACTTCATTTTCATTCCTTCTTGTTTGTACCCTCTATAGGAAAGGCCACTTGCTTGAATACATTCGGATGCTCTTTATGCACAGAGTGAAGCAAGATTAGGAAAATGAGAACTTTAGTGAGGACAGCTGTCCTTGCAGTGTCACTTTGACAGTGAAAAACAAAGAGTACCGAAGGTTCAAAAAAGATAACACTGCAAGGTCTCAAAATACAAAGCAAAACCATTTCATTTTTCGTCAGAGGAGCACAGAAAGTAAGGCTTTCTTTTACATGGCAGTAATTTAGATGTTTTTGAAATGTTTTGTAATTTGTTATATTCTAGACAACAAAGTTTCAAGGCATAGGTAACATATTTTATTGGAGCAATGGGAATAGCTGGAAAGGGTAGTGCATGTTTGAATTCCCTGCCAGTGAAGGGACTGAGTTCCCTAGATTACCTTACAGCAGCACAAGATAGAGGAAGGCCTCTGTATTGAGATGACTGAGAAAACTGTAAAATTTGTTTCTCATGTTGCTGTCTTTGTCTTCTGTGGATGTCTTCTGATTTTTTCCAATATACAATGAGACAAGGTAGCTTTATTTTTAAGCAAAATCAGCAGGAGGAAAGGAGGGAAGAAAAAGCAACAACGACAAATATTTTGATGAGTGGATAAAGTAAAAATAGAGATGGCCTCAAGAAACATAGACATATTCCTTTGCTAAAGAGAATAATTTCATATCACAGAGAAGAGAGGAGATTTCCTTTTTAATAAACTTTGATATTTAGAAGAGATGTAAATATTCTGATTAAAAAAAGATACCTTTCTGTTCAATATTTAATGAGCCTTTATTTTTGACCATCTACTTTCAGTACATGAAAGCAAGGCTCTAACGCAGGAACACATTCTCCAGCTGCAGTGTAACAGATGTGCAAACCATTAGGATCTCCTACCCATTCCAAGTCATTAAATCTGAAACTCTGCAGGAGGAGTCAAAGGTACCATCAGGGGACCTGTGGCAGTTATGGTGTTTCTACTTAGCTGATTTCACTGGCAGGGCCAGTGCTTTACCTTGAGGCATCGAGGGGAGTAAGGAGCTGAGAGATGAATTAACTGTGGATAAAATGACTATGAAAATGTATAGCTTGACTTATAAAGATCGGTTTCCTGAGCCCACTAGCACAGTGATGGGGAAATGAATGGTGTCTCCCTGACAAGGGAGCGTGTAAATATGATACAATTAATTTAAAATTAGACTGAAAATAGAGAGTATGCTAGGTGAAAACTCTCCTGTGTTTGAGGAAAAGTGCAGTGTCAGGGTTTTGATTCATAAGATGTCAACTCCAGTAGTCAAGTGGATCATTCAGGTTGGACGCTCCAACAAGGCAGAGGGGGAAACCAATAGAGAAAGTGGTTAGTGACCAGGCAGGGTCTTCATCCACAAGGTGATGGGTGTGGAGATCCAGGATTTGGGAAGAACCTTGTCATTTGCATTCAATGCTCCTGAAAAAAATCACCTCACCGCAAGCTAACCAGCATTGGAAAGGCATAGTGCCAGGACTGAAGGGAAAGATGCAACTTCCCAAGAAGCCAACAAAAATGCAAGCTGAGGCATCTTCTCCTTCAGAAATCCTCCTGACCCCTGCCTGAAAACACAGACACCCCTGGTGGGTGCTGAAACTGGATGTTGGCAGAACATGACCTGCCAAAGAAAGGCAGAAACTTCATGTATCTTCCAGAAAACCAGATGCTGCAGTGTGTCTCAGGCATTCAAACCCCCTTCTCCTTTCAGAAGACACTGCTCCTCCTGGGACAGAATTTCTCAGTGTTAAAATGCCCCAAATTCACAGCATTTTTGTAGACTGTGTGGCATTCTGGCATGTGGCTGACTTTCTGATGTTGCATGTGGGTGAGGTTTTGCTCACTCTCTTGCCATCTCTTTGCAAGCAGCAGGAGCTGGAGTGGAGCAAGTGTCACAGGCAACATTCAGAAGCAATTCCGGAAACTTTATTGCTCAGAAATGGCACTTGGCCAGCAGAGGAGAAAGAGAAGAGCTTATAGTTGTGTGCTTGCATACACTGACAAAACTGCTACTGATGAATCAGAGAGAGAAATCTGGAGAGGTGACCTTGGGAGGTCACAGAAGACTCATTTTTGCCAACAAATATGAACATTTGCAATCAGACTGTGGCCTGATGCCAGTCACTGTTTTATGTGCTATCTCATCAAAACATATGAATTTTCAATAGCTGGTTTAGAGGCCTGCTTGCTGCAGTATTATATCTCTCCAACTCCTACAGGTTTCGAATTGTACAGATACAAAAGCAGGGTATTGAGGAAAGCTGGCACTTGGATTTGCATTGTTCTCGATGAACATTTTCCTGCATTCTGAAAATCGCCAACTGGTCAAATGCTGGAAGGTCACTAAGCAACGTGGCAAAACTGATGACAGAAGGGAGGCAAAAAAATCTCTGGAAAATGAAACTCCTCCATTGTCTGGCCTGGAAGGTCAAAAATTGCCATTTTAAGATTTCTTGTGGTAACAGAGGCTCACCCACCCTAGGTGTCAGACCTTCAGAGAGAACTACTGTAAATATCGCCATCTGTGATGTTCCTGGTGAAGGACTCTGCTGATGTAAAGGTTATTACTCATTTATAAACATATGGCTATTATAATCATTTGGTCCTCTATTCATTGTGGGATTTGAGTTTTGATGGAACTCAGTTTCAAAACAATGAGGTTTTTTAGCTACTCAGCATTAAAGTCACATTATCAATTTAATTGGTATTATTAAAAACAACAGCAAATCACAGTGGCAGAGTCTTAAATACATAGATAAGCTTTGACATTAAAAAAATCCCACTGAAAGCAGTCGATCTGAATGAACACCACCCAGTGCAGTCTGAAATCAAATCTACAGTGACTGTGAAAAATATTGTGAACAAAAATACAGAGGATTCTGCTGTTCATAATTGTCCTAGTTAAATAAAATAATAAAAGCAAGCAGAAAATATGCTTTTTTGGTATTATTTCCATTTTAAAAATCTAGACAGATAAAATAATGAGGTTTACAGGACTTGAGCTGTAAGAATCTTCTTAGTGATACTGTGGTAGTGAAGGCTTTAGTTATATGATTTTAAGCTATGGATTTTATTGCCTCAGTGTGTGATGTGTGAATATTTGAGCATGAGCATTTGTACATATACATGCTTTTCAAATGAGCCCTTTAGATCTAAGATCCCATTTCCTCCATATAGTCAACAAAGACCATAAAGCAATTTCTGTAGGAGCAAGAGTTCACATAGAAGACCTGAAAGCTAAAAATTCCCACCAAACCAGTTCAGACACAATGCATCGCTTACCTGTTGTCTGTCTGCTTCCACAAGCAAAGGGACGGGTTCATCTGACTTATTGTAAATGTCTAGTTCAGGCTGAGATGAATTGCTTCCTAAACTCCATTGACTTTGTCAAGAGCTTTTATTAGACCCTTGATTAAGAGTTTTGATGACAGTAAAACCTGTGTTTGCATGACTGTCCTTAATATTATGCAAACTGAAAAAAACAAGTGTTTCATTCATTGCTCTGTCAAGATATCTTGTGATAAACCACACCCCCATTCACAAAGAGGCATGGCTGGATTGAACATATTAAAACATCTCTCTTCATACTCTTCATCAGCAGATCAAATAAAGTAAGAAATACCAACATGTGATCCTGTCTCCTGAGAAATATTTTTCCTGATAGCAGACTCATCTGCCATATTTTGGATGTCTAAAAAATCTTCATAACTGATAATGCCTTGAATTAAGCTAGTATAACACTTTAATGCCCAGCCCACATTTTGTTATTAATAAAATTTATGCAATACAATCGTAAGGCTAAGCAGTACATTACATCATCTCAGCTGAATGAAGAGCAAGTTGCACTTTCTAGATCACAGCACTCTGATGTTCGCATTACATATGTTGATATTCAATTGTGCAAAAAAATTAAAATAATAGAAACAGCTAAGTTGGCTTCAGGATTTTTAAAATTAAGCTTGGGAAATTAAGATGAAGATGTACTTCAGCATCAGGATTATTTTAATTTTTGTGTTTTTAAATCAACTTAAAAATAATTTCAGTTTTTGGAATGCTGAGGTAATTACTTCTATGTGCAGACTTATGTTAGGACCAGTACGTAAGCCCCTGGAACAGAATGAAAATCCATTGGAATCCATCGGAGAATTCTGATGTTTGTGAGAAAACTTCAAATATGGAGATCAGGATATTTCTTTCGTGAAATTGTGTGAATATCCTTGATACATGGCATCCAAACACCAAACTACCATGGTCCTTCCTGGAGAGCTGTAAGACAGTTGCACTACAACAGAAGTCTCTGCATTTCGTTGTAGCAAACCGAAACATATCAATGCATTAAAAAGTTCAGTTTCTAACAGAGCGTATAAAATTTTCAGAATTTGGAATTTTTTGAGTGGTAACAGCTAGTATGTTGAAAAACTTCACTTGTGCCAGTTTATAGTTTTCCTCTAATATATATCATTTAGTCTCTGAACAAATATTTTTTGCCCTTGCTATGTGCCTGGCAGAGATACATTAATTATGGCCATTTGAATGGTAAAGAATAGAAGGACAGAGAGTATAGATGACTTGGCAGAGCCAGAAATAGAATCAAGATTTCCTAAAACCCATTCCAGTGCCTCAACCACAAACCCAGTCCTGGGAAAAGACCAGGACGTTTACTATACTTTTTTCCCTCCAATTTATTCCATTACATGGCAAAAGGTCTGTGGACATACTTGCTGCAGTTTAAATAGTAGCTTAATTCGGTTTATCTTGAACCTGTTCCCAATAGGCTTGAGATAAATCAAAACAGCTGTGCAATGCAGGTATAAGTTTTATTTTTAAGCCCACTGTTTAACAGTTGATGATTTCTCATAGCCCTGAGACATAGGTCAGAAGAATTCAGATCTGCTTCTCAGATTTGCTTCTCTGAAAAATCCAGAGATACTCAGATTTATGGACTTCTGTTCAATTAATAATTACAAGCAGACCATTCATTTTAGATCTGTTTCTCTGTGATTTTTAACATTAAGATCTTTCTTAGCTACAACCTCTCTTCCCAAAGCCAAGTTAATTGTTTATTGATAAAAAAAATTATTTAAAATCTTTGTGAAGAAGTTTTGACAAATCAGCTCCAGAGGCAGTTTCATCATTCCAAGGCACCATGACGGGGGAAAATACCTGCTATACTTCTTCTACTTTCCTCAGGAAAAAAGTTCCACTATAAACACTAGAAGTGAGTTTGCCGAGGCTCTACTTACAGACGTAATCTCCTATTGACACATGTATAAATTACCAGGGGAGAAGCACTACCCAGTCACAGTGTAACACTCTATCGGTGAGATTTCTGGGATTTTTGAGCAGTGTACTCTGTATATGGCAACTGCTGGCTAGTGTTTGCCTATTCTTCACTTGCTTAAAGCCTCTGGTTTTGTCTTGAGGGTCCACGTAAGGTCAACTTCCCACCCCCCAACAGTGGCATAGAAAACTGTGCTGAAGGTTGAAGAAATGCCTCTCCTTACTGAGCAGCCAGTGTTGATAAAACAGCTCTCTGTTAGAATAGCTTTAAGGGCAAACAGTGAGGAGGTTTACCCATTCAAACAAAGTTAAGAGTGAGCAAATTCTCTTAAAGATGTACCTATGTCTGAGATCTTTGTTTCGTTTTCGGTTACTTGACAGAAAATAAAGATAAAGCCAAGAGTAGGTTGCATTGAAAAAATCCTCTGTGCTCCTGAAAATATTTCCTTTGTGTTCAAGAGAAAAACATAAGAGAAGGCCACTTTAGACAAATTGGTATTAATATTTTTTGAAAACAAAGAACAAAATATTACAGTATTCTCTTTTTTTTTCTTTTTGATGAGCATTTTTAGCCTTTGCTTTCTCCTTGTTTTTTATTTCCAGAAAAGAACAATCATGGGGAATGCACATGTTTTACCATGTCTAACTCGCTTTTACGTGCCTAGGGCTTAAGAGAATGTGATAAAAGTTGAGGCTGTGTGGTTTGTAAACATGAGACTGCGGTTATATTGTGAAACTTGTATATGATTCTGTCATCAACTTCCGGTTGCTTATCCTCTCCTGAAGCTTCAGATGGCATCTCCAAAAGGGCTTCCATAAAAACATACCCATTAATAAAGTAGGACTGTGGGGTTCTCTTAGAGGCTGTCTGACTTGGGGATGGGATTTGACTGGTTGGTCCGGTTTCAAAATTAGAAAAGGACCAAACTGGAAATGCAGGATGCTGTTAGGAGAGGACCACAAACAAGGAAGGAGTTGAGC
This sequence comes from Tapera naevia, assembly GCA_033556795.1. Lineage (NCBI taxonomy): Eukaryota > Metazoa > Chordata > Aves > Cuculiformes > Neomorphidae > Tapera > Tapera naevia. The sequence continues at coordinate 34,069,890 of JAUMJJ010000222.1, forward strand.
CTGAAACAGGGGGGCAGCCCAGAACTGTCTTTGCCATGCTTACCAGGATCAAATAAAGACTCAGAGCACCCTGAAAGAGATGCAAGATAGGCACCTGCCCCACACAAAACACACCTCCTCCCACTTCCAGGGGTGCATCCTTTGAAGTAGGTGTCCTGAAAGACGTTATAGAATCAAAGATTACCAGGTTGGAAGGAACCTCACGGATCATCTTGTCCAACCTTTCTTGGCAAAAGCACGCTCAAGATAAGACAGCCCAGCAGCTTGACCAGCTGAATCTTAAAATTGTTCAATGTGTCCAAAGTTGGGGAATTTACTACTTCCCTGGGGAGATTATTCCAATGGGTGATTGTTCTCATTGTGAAAAATCTTCTTCTTGCATCCAATCAGAATTTCCCCAGGAGTGACTTTTACTCATTACTCCTCGTCTTTGCGACATAACTCATTGTAAAAAGGGTGTTTCCATCTTCTTTGTAGACACTCTTTAAATACTGGAGCCTGGTGATAAGGTCTCACCTAAGCCTTCTTTTCTCAAGGCAGAACAAACCCAGTTCTCCCAGGTTTCCCAGTAGACCACTGATCACCTTTGCAGACCTTTTCTGGACTCTCTCTAAACTGTTCACACCATTTTCATATAGTAATGACCAGAACAGAGCACAGTAATACAAGTGTGGTCTGACAAGTGCTGGATACAGTGAGATAGTGACTTCTTTATCTCTGCTGGTGATGCCCTTATTGATGCAACCTAGCATCCTGTTGTCTTTCTTTGCTGCAGCATATGTTGCCAGGGATGTGGGCAATGGCTTCACATGCAGCTCCTCTTTAAAGGGATCCTCTTTTAAGTAAATCCCCTGCACTTCCTCTGCCCTCAGCTTCAGCTGTTTTTTGTTTTTGCTCCTTGGAGGTCTCTTCTCTCCCATTCTGTATTATCTCTTCTATAAGATCAATCTCACACTGAAGCTTTGCTTTTCTCTCAAGATGGAGCCTAATCTAAGCTAACTCAACAGGCAAATGATGCTGAGGAGCTGTGCTGTAGACTACTCATCTGGCTATCTGTGAGCCAAATCTACAAATGCATGGAGAGATCTAAGTAAACAGGCTTGTGCGAAGGGTTTTGGGGAGACCTCGGGGCTGGGAGGACAGCATTCTCACCCATCTGGTTCCCCGGTGGTTGCCCAGCCACGGTGGAATGGCCTGTGCTGCCTTTGTCTGAATGCTGGCAAACCAAGAAAGGGCAAGGTAATAGGCAAAGTCTCAAGGATGTGTGTTTTGATGTGTGCCTGGGCTCCCTCCAGCCCTGCAGACCCCGGATACAATTCCATTTATGAGTCCCACATCGTGCATTGCTCACCTTGGGTCAAATTCTCTTCAACAAAGCCCTTCCACAGAGCTGCTTGTGCTCTGCTGGCCCAGCTTTCCCATGGCAAAAAAACCCACACTGTTGCCCTCCTGGTGTGTATTACTAGTTTAATAGGATTTTATGGGACATGCCTATTTTTTTTCTTTCCTAGGTGTTATTTTCTGTGGTGAGGAACTCAGACCTATTCAATGAGAGCAGGACCACATCAGAACAGGCAGCACAGACAGAGAACTTCACCTTCTCAAGAGCTATGAGCTCATTCGCAGAGATAGAGCACTTAAAATGAATTAGTGTATTCCAACACAGCAAAAGCTATAAATAGAGTGCTTATAAATAAACCAGTTTTGTCGCTCGCTCAGGCACCAATTCAGCAGTCTATCTCTCCGTGTCTAACACAAGCATGTACTTACATCCCGCTGATTACAATGGGATAAGCCTCTTGCTTTCAATTAGGCATGTTTTTCTTAATTTAAGCCATAATACTAAATCTATCCAGGTACCAATCTTTCTTTCCTACTAAATCAGTAGTGCTTAGGAGCCTAACCACACCCTCTGCAAATCTGTATCTTACATTTTAGGACATTTTCAATGTTTTATGAATTCTTCTTTTGAATGCTTCTGTTTGCCATTCCTGAGTGACTACTCTTCCTTGTGTAAGGGAGATACTATTTGCATAGGACATCTTTCTTATTTCAAAACATAAGCAACCTCTTTATGTTGTGAAAGAAGAAAACATCACAACTGTTACAAATCATCTGAAACAAGGTTCAGTTTGAAAGGAACGTGTGCAATTACCACATGTAAGTAACTCTAAACAGCCAGCACTATCATATCAAACACATTTTGTTAGATCAAGCCTAAGAGACTGAAACTTTCAGAGATATGTATTTCTGGGTAACAAAATCTCTATTTCTGTAAGAAAAGCTAGGATATATGGTTCAAACACATCTGCTTGATCAAACATCCTGAACGTGGTGGCATATTCAAGGAAATGGTCAAATGTTTGATATCACCAAATGCAAACTTGGATACAGGTTCATACCACCACTTCACACCAAGCACAGGCAGATTGAAAATAACCATCAGCCATGATTATGCAGAGATGTTTAAGATTCCCAAATCGGTCTCTCTGAGCCTAAAAGCTGACAAGAAGACCCTAGTGACCCAAGCAGGGAGCCTGTTGTAAATGGACAGGGTTTGCACCAGAATTTCAGTTCTAATATTTCAGCTCTACTAGCGGTATCTGATTTTGCAGTTTAAACCTAGCTTGAAAGCTTATACTGACACACAGAAATAACTTAGGTAATAAATGAGTTTAAAACCAGCCATTATTTACCTGCAAAATGCTAACATGCCCTTGCCATGTTTGATAGCTCAAGAAATGTCATGTGGATATGTGAGACGCCTCTGAGCGCCTGCTGTCAGGTCACCTGCCTCTCCAATGAGTCTTGCTGCTTCTTTAACCATTTTCTCCTTGGCTGATCTTTGTATCATAGTGGAAAGCTTTTTCCTTGCAGAAGTGTTGTGTGTTCCTGCTTACTACCCAGCATACATTTTAGTTTCCTTAAATTTAGCGGCAAATTCATTTTCTTTGGCTGTTTTCACATGCTTTCTGTACATGCACCAAAATACAGTCATCAGTGCTTTATTTTGTTTTCATATACAGAAGCCAGTTTCAGTATAAACTGGCACAAGCAAGTACAAAATCTAGCAGCAGGCTGAGAGGCTGAAGGCAAAACAATGTCCAATAACAAGATAAGATATTGGGTTTTGAAATGGTCTTCTTACCCAGACTTAAAAGGTAGCTCTTCTAATTGAGCCATAGCACCTGGAAGAATTTTGTCACTTTAAGGAATTCTGATATAATTAATGCCATACATTAAGCTTAATGGTGGAACTGACTTTATATGCTATGAAGTCATACATTTGAAAAAAATTCACTTTCCCTACTGAGATGCCAGAATATGTTAGAACTTCAAGTTTTAGGGCAAGACCTTTGTCAGGGAAAGTGAAGCAAATTCTGTATTAATTAATTATATCAGTCTCTTTAAATTACAAAATTCTATATGTGTGTTGGTACACAGTATAGGAACGATTGCGGCATCGCATGGACTTCCATATGACCACTGTTGAACTGTTCCACCTTGTCTCTGAAACTTTCTCAGATTGCCACCAAACCTCTACGTACCAAATGCTGAAGGTGGTTCCCATCTCTTGTTAAAAAGTCTGGCATAAAGCATTTTTGAGTTCTTCACATTTGTCAGTCATTTCAGAGAAATCCAGTCTGCAACAACAGCAGAAAGTATTTCACATGCTTAGAATCTATGCTGACGGTGTCCCAGGATCTTGTTCTGTGCTCCCAGTCTGCAACAACAGCAGAAAGTATTTCACATGCTTAGAATCTATGTTGACGGTGTCCCAGGATCTTGTTCTGTGCTCACGGTCTCTTTAAGAACACACAGTCTTCTCTTTTCTCCTCCAAAGGGAAATAATTTATTTGTATGACTTGGATAATTTTTTAAGGAAAATGGTAAAAACATTGGAAAGAGTGGGATATTTCATTTTGTCTCAGTCAATGTTAAAAAATCTTAAGCTTTAAAACAAATTTATAGTGTCTTCCAGCCATTGTGTGTGGAGATGTTAAAAGAATTTGCCAGTGTCACCTGGAACAAACACATTCATCTTGAAAGAAGATAGATTAAATAAAGGGCTGAAATCTACTCCCACAGAAATTTACCCAGCAGAAGCATTTCTAAGGCACCAAACAAACCCTGCAGTGGCTGAGTCCTCAAATATTCTGTATTAAGTACTGTCTCTGGAGAGGTGCTTAAATATTCATAATACCATGTATCCATTGATGTATTTAACGGAACTCTGGAGTAAGGTAGTAGAACTCTCCACCATTGTCAAGATAACACTGCCAAATTTCCTTTGGATTTGTGCACCTCCAGATGAAAACCTGAGTTCCCTTGGGACCCAGATATTGTAGTTGGAGCTGACAGCTTGGATCTCTATTGTAAGAAATTATTCATGATATTAGCAGTTCTTTCCTCTTAAGGTAAGCATGTGAAATACTACATCTTCACTCAGATTTCCTGCAATAACCTGATACATAACTCAATATTAGGAGACTTTTATCAGAAAGAACAAAAGTGTAAGCGTTATTGCAGCAGTATAATATAACAAAACTCGATACCAGGATGTAGCTGTTGAAGTGAACTTGCAAAGAATAGCAACTACATAGATATTACATCAAGTCGTGAACCTTTTAGGAAGGCAGATAGATACACGCACTCTGAGTCTTTCTCACTATATTTAAAGTCTTTTCTCTGCATGAGAGGAGCTGAACTTCACAATAAAGCTGCACTCTCTGTTGCACTGTGAAAATATTTGCCCTTTTTTATCTGTTACCCTATTTTAACAACCTATTGGTTGAATATATGGGAGTAAGCTGTCTGTTGCTATTGAAATGATTCATCTGAAAACTCTGATATCAAACATGTGAGAAACAAGAGGGAAGGTAAGACCTACTTTGGAACAGGGCAAAGCTTTCCATTGAACATAGCTCCTTGATTCATGGTTTTCTGCTTACGTGACTCCCAGTTCAGAATTACACTGTTGAAGAGTACTGAGGCACAGAGAGAAGAAACATGCAGGGGACATACACTACACACACCTGATGATAAATTTAATTCATAAGGGAGTCTCAGCTTGAATAAAGTCAAAATTATATCAAGTAGCTTTATTCTTCACATTTGAACAAAAATTGAACATGCATAACATGCTCTGAACCCTGTGTTTTTTTGCCAACTCCACATTCTTGATGTTAAACCCTGCTTTCCCCTGAGCAAATAGACAAGGATGCAGCTGAAAATCTGATTTCAAAACTTTTTTTTCAGGTTTCACCCTGTAATCACCTTGCAGACTGTAGGTTCTCTGCTCACTCAGGCCCAAATTATGCTGACTTTGAAACACAAAGAACAGTAAAGATTAAGTGCAAACCTTCTAACTTCAATATCTGAGAGACCTTGTTCTCTTTCTGAAAAGCAGATTGAGGTTTATAAGCAAATGATATCCTGTGATCTACACAATTTTAGGTAATCATTGGAACATCTTTTCACACCCAAAGCTGAACAGGTCTACAGCATTATATAATCCATAATTCTTCAGATATTCTTGATGGGAGATTTATAATCCATATCTCATATCCACATTGGATAGGTTTATACTGCATCTGCTTTTCCAGAATGCAGCAGTCCCTGAAGTACCCAAGCAAGTCTAAGTACCCAAGCAAGTCTAAGGTCTCAAGAGGTCACACATGCAAAACACTTTGATCTGAATTAGCCCAAAGCTTCTCAGCACCACCTGTGAAACCAAATATTCCTACACAAAGGATGAGAGGCAGGAGCATAAGGGAGGTAGGGATGCTTTTGCATGGGAAATAATTGTAGAGAAGCAGTGGGTGTGCAAAGGATAGGAGGAGATCTGAACTCATTGATCTGCAATGGTGGAAGGAGTTGGGACAGTTGTGAATTGTGTTTCCTGGGAAGGATCACCCCTTTCCCTGAAGGAATGCTGCTGTGGCTCAAGCTCCCAATCCCAGCAGCAGCAGCAACAGCCAGGCTAGCTCTCTAGGACTCTGGTATAAGTGGGCAGTAGGGCCCTGGCAGCCCTTGGTAACCCTGCCATAGACAAGTGGACACTTTGCTGGGCCCAGATGAATTCACAATACTGCTCTGAATGGAGTAACATTTTTCTCTCTTTTTCACAAAAATACAAGCAGAAAGATTAAAGAAATTCCTTATGACTTATCTTGTGGCAAGTGGCAAGAATAAAATGAGGACTTCCTGCCTGAAAGCCCTGCCTTTACCCATAAGGCCACCCTTGTGTCCCACTGACATAGCTAAAGAATTACACTGAATGAGTCACCAGTAACTATTTATGTTTGAGGGCTTTGAGCACATGCTGTCAACTAGAACACAGAAGTGACGCTTGGCTGCTGCAAAGAACAACTTGTGGATGACCAGGGAAGGTCTCACATGCATTTCCAACCCATCCTCCCACACTATCTTTGTCATAGGGCAACAAGTAGCACAGTGGCATTTTTATGTGTTGTTTTTTTCCTCACCCACTCTGATTTCCGCCTCCAATTTGACCTTTTGTTTGCCACAGATGTCGACTGGAAAGCCAACTGGGTCTCTACATCACATAAGACCAACCCCTACTCATTTTGATGGGCAGAACTTTAGTGGTCTTCAAGACACTTTCCTATGTGTTTTCTACTACAGATCAAAGATGCAAAAAGTGTTGGAAGGTTTGCATGGTCCGTTGTCCAAAAAAGGTCACATGGATTCATGCAACATTTTAGATTAAAATGTCCAGATTAAAATGTAAAAATAGTTGAACATTATGCTAAAAGGTATAATAAGGCTGTGATTGATTATTAAGGTACATTTAATAAATGATGATTCAATTGTTAGAGTCCAACAGGTTTCATGTAAGCAGAGCTTATAAACATCTATTACATTTCCTTTTGATGTGCTTATAACCATCGATAATAATTACGTGTGTAACACACTCATAAATCCACTGAGTGTATATTAAACCTCTCTGAACCTTTCCTAAATGGAATCTTAATAAAAAGAGTGAAAAAGGTTTTCCATTATGGAAATAAGTCCAGAAAGCAAGAAACATCTAATGTTAACAATTTCAAGTGCATGTGAGGGAACTACAATGTTTAGCCAGTCATATAAAATATGTGCATAAAATGTATTCTGATCAGAACTGGAAAAAAATTTGATAAACATATTCTGAAAACAGTGAGTTGGAGAGAGGTAGGTATTGAAACGCTGCCCTATTAACATTTATCTCACTGTATATACATATTAATATATACCTTATATATGTTCCTTCAAACAAATTATCTTTCCTAGAATTTTTTCCTTCAAAATGAATGATGAAAACATAAACATGAATGTTTATTTCTAAACATAAGTCAAGAATTATACCAAGTCATGCTTTCACTGCAGGCATTTTCCTGAAAGTGAAATTTGAGCACTTTGTAGAAAAACCACAGTACTCTCTTGGAGAGAAGTCAAATGACAGTAGCTATACTGCTTTAATAAAATGCAAGTTTTGTCTCTCCCACATGCACATTTGTTCTCATAGACTTCAGTAGTCAGAAGCTCTAACACAATGTGAGTATTTAAAAAAGAAACAAATAGATGAATTAATGCAAAAGTCAAGCATGTAGATACTTTTGCATAGGTTTGCATTCTGGATTATCTGCAAAGTCATTAGCAATATTTCTTAGTCCCTGACGAAGGAAAAGAAGGAGGCATTTTCATTTTTCAGAGATGCATTTATACTGCATAATCCTGTGCAAAGATCACCTAAGCTTGACTGTTTAATCATTTCTTTAAAACAATGCAAATGGAAGGCAAAGTGATTTTGATCCACCACCACAGGCTGAAAGACCTTGGCTGAGATTTCATACCAGACAATAGAAGAAAGACTGCAAAGAGATAACAAGGAAAACATGATTAAATCACAGAAGTGACACAAAATCAATAGAAGTAGGCAAGGATCAATAATTCTTTGCTCTGAGTAACAGTCAGTAGTGCTTGTAGTCATTTTCAGATTTTTCCAAGATTATTTGCTATTTGATTTGTGTATACAGAGGCTTTCTTTACAATATTACTCTTTTAGCATTTTTATTAAGCTTTTTCTTCTGTAGGTATGTATTTCCTGATTCATTCATTGACTTCATTTATGCTGGCTTATACAGGAGCCTATGACTAATCACAAAATAGTGACATATAGCAATTATTTGAGAAAAGTTGATGTGAATGTATAGCCACAGTAAAAAGGAATTTTCATCATTTCCTATATGTATCACAGGTTTCATCTAGTCCTTCATTTTGTTTGCCAGTTCACAGTATTTGCTACTAAAATCCAGAACAGTGGCAATTCATTAAATCCAGACGTTTTAAAACAGAGCAGATGAAGCAGAGATTCACTACCGTGGAGTCAGAAGGATCTATTGCATTTATGCTGGGGTGAAAGAGGAAGAGCACCAGACAAATTGCCTTTTGCAAATTGCCTGGGTTGTACAAACTCATCCCAAATAACCATTGAAACCTGTTTCTCGAGCTTTCTTAGAAGTGCCTATTACAAAGCAGCCCAAGCCTCTACAGTGCTCCAGCAGAAACAACAGCACAGGTGCAGACCCGTAGCACCACCAATTCATTTGATGGTGGATCAAGAAGAGAATACATGTGGTCCTTGCCGTGGGTTAACAACACAATGCTAAATCTCACACCTGAGAACAGTTCATGAAAGTGATTGTCTGTGGGTCTGAGGGTGTAACTGCCCCATATGTTATGTTCTGCTCTTTGGTGTCACTGCAAAATCTTAAGGTGATTGCCACACCAAATCTTAAGGTGATGCCATTGCATCATCAATGTTTATTTCTTCCTCATGAATGAAGGAAAAGATGAAGCTTTTAGGTGCCTCTCACAGCTGATACTTAAAACACCATCAAACCCCACTGTGGTTGACTTATTTTTCAATTTTGGATCCCAATAGGGCCAGGAGTTTGTCCCAAAGACTTTGTAAAAATCATGACTGTTGGTAACATCAAGCTGCTTTATGTCTTAGGAGAATTTTAGCTCTTACATTTAAAACCTGTGAAGACCCCACTCAGTTCATCTTTGTGACTCTCTCCCATCACAGCAGAGTAATTGAAATGGCTTTGTTTCAGTTGTAACAGTATGAAGTGGGAATAACACCATGATAAAAAAAGGCCCCCCCAAAAGGAGTGAGGGGTACAGATGCATTGTCTCCAAGTATATCTTACCTGTAGTCATCATGTAACTCTTGGTATTCTTTCCCTCAGGTGCTTTGATTTTAACTACTTTCAAATACACTTGAGACTTTCACAATAAACTTACTTAAATTGAAGTGTAATGGAGCTCTTCACAATGTGTCCTTGATCGTCTGGCCAAGTGAAACAGAAGGTCACTCTAAAGAACTCACTCTGAGTTTTATGGAGGTGGTAGGAGTTTAGAAAGAAAGATATTGGAAGGACAAACATAAAAGAAAAATCCCTATGACTCTTCAGATAGGTATGAGGCTCAACAACAGTTCATCATCTTTAAGTATAAAAAATTCTTAATAACACTGTCCACACGTGCTCTTGGTAGCTTCTGCCTAAGGAGAGTATGGCAGCCACAGATCCTTCCTGGCTCAGTGACCATCAGAAGGGGGAAAAAAAACCCAAAAAAATTAATCTGAACTGTTTGATCACCAAAATGCCCTACCAAGGTGGAGAAACAACTGGAATAAAGCTGAGGTGTCAGGACTGTTGCCTGTTTTAGCTAATAATTATGTCCTCAAGGAAATTCACATTAATGCAAGTGGACAAGTCTGTTAAAGTCCTTGAACATTCATCAGTAAGTGATCATTATCCAAGCACACACTAGTTGATCTGAGTGCCTTAGGTACATAAAGTAGGTACCAGTATTACCAGAAAGCAGTATTCTTAAAAAAAAAAATCCTCATTTCAAAATAATCACTCTTGGTGATTCATTATAGACAAGTATATAATTATCAGCCCTAGTTAGTGAAAACCAGCTTGTTAGGTCTTGTAATCATCTCACGACATTTCCTCTCAAGCCTGTGTGCAGTGCGAGTCACAGACCAGACAAAGGGAACAGGAGACCTCAGCAATTATCAAATTTTGTTCTTTGGAAGCTCTCCCCCACCAAAATAGTACAGGTTGCCACGGTACGGAGGATGTAAGCAGACAGTAACATCATATACCCTTCCTACACAAGCCCATTCTTCTAGAGATTAAAAAGACCTTTGAGAATAGATAATATAAACCTACTGAAGAGAAGACATAATACAACACCTATATTAGAGTCAGGAATGCACCTTTAAAAGCACAATTAATCGTCTTTCATTTGTTGAAGGAGACAGTAAATAAAGTAAAAGATGTATGTATTTTGAGGGCATATACTAGTTCTTCTAGTGGTATTCTGAAAATAGAAAGAGGGGAAAGAAGCACAGCTCCAGCATATCTTGTGTTTAGACAGGACTTTAGCATTTGGCAAGGATATAACAAATTACACCAACCTGTGTGAAATCTCTACTTCAAGAAAAAATGTTGAAGAATTATGAGATTTCAGCAGTAGGCAGCTCACAAAAAATCTCAGTCTCTCTGTGCCTTTTTGATCTGTTTCAAGATCAGAAATGTCTGTGTACCGTAACAATAGCATTTCATAAACTGCTTCAATTGCCAGGGCTAAAGTAGGTGGCAAGGCTAGAATAATGCTGAGCAAACAATATGGAACTGGGTAACAACAGTGCTCCCACCAAGACTTATAGGATACACCAGCAAAATATTCAGCAAAACTCAAACTCAACCTGTCTAACCATTCTTCTTACCTCTAGTCCTCCCCGTTGGTGGAATAAGCCTTTGGCAGCCAATAGAGCTGGAAATTTGAGACAGAAGAGAGAAGAAAAAGTGATGGGTAAGATAATGAGTTTTCTAAACACACTGAAAATTCTAAAATATTTCACTTGTGAAGTATGTAACAGGTAACATGCAATTAGATGATGAGCTGTATAGCAGCTTGTTTTCACTGGCAGTGAAACAATTCTTGAACAGTATAGACTCATAACCCACAAGTAAGCCACAGTGGTACAATGATTTAACACATAGATATATCTATATATATACATACATATACAGACACGAAGTGTTGAACGGCATTCCTGGACTGTCTGCATCTGCTTGCATTGCTCACACCTTGTAAACTCAATGCAAATTTATTTGTATCTTGACCAGTGTAATAACATAGCAACACGCTCGGGAGCATTTTGGAGGTAAAATCTTTCATGTATAGACAGTAACATCTCAGGCTAATACCATAGTGGAAAATACTACTAACTAATAGAAATGGAAATGCAATATTTGAGGAAACTATCTTGAATAACATCAAAATGGAAGGAGACTTTAACTATGATACCAAATAAAGTTATTTTCCTTTTCTTGAGGATTTACAGGATTTCCATTACTTCTTGAGCAAGGAGTACTTGGGAGAACCCCAGGTCATTCTGTTGGTCCACAATTATTCTGGCAAAATATGAGAGGAAGGTCTCTTTCACTGGGCACATAAATAATGGAAAAAGCAATCTATAAGCTGTTCAAGACTGGTAGGGTAGCATGTTTATAAAGTTTTCCTCCTGGAAATCTGCAGAAAATATAGATTTCTAGAAGTTTCCTTTGCCTTGTAGTATGAAAACAGAAGAACAAACCCAATTTTTTTATTGCCTTCTTTTTTTTTCAAAATACCACATTTTATTCCTTTATATCTTGCTGTGATAAAAAGACACTGCCTTGAGTTGAAAGTTTTCATCTAACTACTTTTTAATTGCAATCAGGAGTTTATAGTCCAACTATATATAACCCTGTAAATCATCATTAAAATGCTTCCAGTCATGAAACAATGACCAGAACAATAATCACTGTGTGTATATAAAAAATGAGAGATTTACGCTCCAACTGAGGCAATAGCACAACAAAGAAAATGTGTGCAGTATTCAAGCATATCAATGCCATTTATAAAGTATGAGTAATAAAATCAATACTGTTGACTAATCAGCATCTGGGTGGACCTTGTTCTTGAACTTACGACAAGTTTTCTGATAAGATAGCTATTTGTATCCCTTTTTAGTAAATAAAAATATATTTCCTTGAAGATATTACTTTCCAGCTCTAAGAACGTGCCAGTATGCTGATAATTTATAAACATATTATAAAACATAGCAATGAAACAGCTGTGGAAATATAATAATCAGCCTTCCACCTCTCTGTTACATTAGGTCAAGCCTCCTATTTGCCAGTAATGACAAAAATGAATAAATAAATACCCTGGTACCTGATGAAGGGAGTGAGGCCAGCTATTCTTGAGTATGTGCTTTGCCTTGCAATCAATGATGTGTACTGTGGGAGCAGAATGACACATTTAACTACTCGCTATTTATAGGATATGTAGAGGATGGCTGTTCCCAGAGACTCTTACCTAGTCTCAACTAGAAAGGCACTTATAAAATTGAATCCGCTGCTCAGAGCTTGGATTCTGCTGTAAATTACAATCCATAGTTCTGTCTGACTGCTGAGCGATGAAGAGCTCACTGAGTTGCTCAAATCCTTGCTGAGGCCATGGCTTCATTTTGCATTTTATGCAACTATCCCCTTATGTCAGACACACACAAGAAATAATAATCAGGAGGCAGACAAACACATCACCAGGAAGAAAATATTTTGCAAGAGCAGCTTCTAAAAGGATGCATTTCTTTGTCTTGTTTTGCCACAGTCCTGGCTCAGCACTCCAGCTGCAATTTCATTGTAATGTTGGTAAAATCAATCTAAACTCGTACAGGTGTTGTGAAGAAAAGAGAAAAATTTTGCAGGTCGCAATTTTTCTCTGTTTTCCCTCTCATTTGTGCCTCTTTTATGGGGCTCCACCACACAGTGGCATTTGCAGGTCACAGTAGCATTTGTTGGGTGTAACACTTATTTAAGCTTATCTGCAGAAAAGAACCTGGTAATGATCTACCTGGAGTCCTTTTACTGCTGGAGATGATCCAGGTTTTCCTTTCCTTCCTTACCCCCACCTTCTCACTGCATGAAGCAAATACTAAACCTACCTCACCGAGCCTGTATTTTGCAGCAAGAGGACTGAGGGTCCAAGGTCAACAGAACACAACTTCCTTCAAAAAAATGACATTATTTGGGTTTTTACATTGAATAACAGAGAGTAGGTTTCGATCTCTCAGCCTGCACTGGAAATTAATCAGAGTTGTTCAGCTGTTCAATCAGACACACAGCACACCAGGTAATTCAGCTGGCTAACAAGCTGCAGCAAGTAATACAATTTTGCATCCAAAATTAAACTTGCATTTTTGTTGTTAAAATCGATCAGAGAATTCAATTCAATTCAGTTAAAAGTCTCACAGTAGTGCTTGCATGCTTCCTACTTTTTGATTAAAGTCACTAGAATTTATCCCCATTATGCTGTGACTAGCAAAGTAAAACTAAAATATTAAAAACTGTTTCATCTGCCAAGCACAAATAAGAATTAAACTGGCAAGAGTTTGCCAGCCAGAACCTCATGATTTCAGTACTTGTGTTTGTCCAATAAAAATAATTCTGAACATTTTATATCTCAACACAGCAACTCGCAGCATAAAAATAGAATGCCTTGAGTTATCAATTTTTCAGGCAGACATGCACTTTCATGGAAACCAGCTAGATCTAGCAGGGCTGGGACTGCTCCTGTAACAAGTTCATGCTCATCTGAGTTCCCAGTCCAGAGTACAGGCTGCTAAAGCAACCATCTCAGTAGCAATATTTTTGTCTTGTCTCACTCTATAGAATAGGAAAATACTGTAGAACTGAAGAACTCCTGATTCAAAGTGTGAATTGGCCTGGATAAGTTAGAAAGAAATGAGACGGGTTAGCCTTTTTTTATTGATGCTTCCTCAGAAATATAAATATTGTGATGGGAAATGTGAATATCTATATAGATATGTACATATGCATGCTTAATACCTCTTATAACCCCTGCAGGTACTTCAATGATCATGTGTCCAAAGTCTTTCTGAGATAGAATTGTAGTCTTACAGACAGATAGATTTATTATTATCATTGTTATTATTTCTCTGAAGACAAACACATGCTTGTCTCGTACCAAATTTTCCTCCGTACAAAAGTGTCTTATCCAGGAAAAGTGATCAAAAATCGGGTTTAAGATCAAAGTACAGGAAGTTATAATACAGTTGGAAAATTAAGTATAAAAAATCCAGCACTACATCCATGAGCTGGCAGGGAAGAGACCTCAGAGGACTCTGCACCACAACGACCTCCTCTTGAATAACTCTACAGCTGGAGCTCCATTGCCTCAGTGAGACTAACCGATCTCTTCCTAGCTCCCTCTAGTGAACCCAGCGACTGGCTCCCTCTTCATCCTACTGAGATACCCTCAGCCTAGGCCATGATTTACAACAAATTGATATTTTTATTTAGTGTGTAGACACTCCTTGCATGTAGACAAGGGTACTTATTTTTTCCTGAGACACCAATGGAAGAAGGTGAAGCCTTTGGAAACTAAGAGTGGGATCCATTTGTCTCTAACTATAGTCCACAAGAAATTAGACGTTTATACTAAACTAGTTCTCTGGGCTCTATCTATAGCCAATGTAGAGACACATATGCACCTCCGGAAGGCCATTCATTGCACTGTATATCTTTTAATTGTCATTAGGGGGACCCTAGACAATCATTTAGATTAGATAACTGGATGTCAAGGGGATAAATCTAGGTCAGATGAATCCCTTGTGATCTGACTTCTCAGTCTTGACAATATCTTCAAGACCTCACCATACTTCCTCCTTTGAAAATTTATATATTTGTTTTGGCACATCAAAACCTGGCCTTTCTCTTACTTTCTCTTACTTTCCCTATCAAAGTTCTTGTTAACAAAGTGTGTTTCTAGCCTCAGTCCAGAATCACAAACAACTTCATTGAATGAAGCAGAAGCAGAGAATTCTTCTGAGAATGATGATCCCAGCACTATCACAAGGGAGGCAGCAGGATACCCAAGTCTCAATCCACTGGAAAATAACTCTGGAATGAAAATGCAGAACATTGGAGTCCACTGCATATTCAGACAACCTTTGAACCACTAACACAGAAGCATAGATCTCCAAGAACTAAACAAATAGTTGCTGAGATGAGTTCATCCTTTCTTCTTCCGTGAAATATCCATAGGAAAACACTTTCTTGAATGTCTTCTCACTTTAGCAGATTGGGTTTCTACATGTACCTAGTAGACTATTCATAAAAATTTCACTCTGAGAATTGAAACAAACTGGTTATTAAAGGCTGCAATGCAGCAGCACCCAAAGGCACTGACCGAAACTAATGTGCCATTGGGTGAGGGTGTGTGTAAGTACCTTGGGGCCAGACTCATGTACTTTTGCTCCCATTGGATAGTCCCAAATAGTCTCACAGAAGCCAATGGGATTGGTCAAGGAGTAAGTTACTCAATGAGAATAAATGTACCAAGATTCGACTTACCCTGAGGATCTTGTAAGACCAAAGAATATGGGTGAAATATTTGGTTCTATTAAAGACAACAGCAAAGAAAAGAAAAGAAAAGAAAACAAAACAATTAATTTCAAAGAGCAATATTTCACCCAAAGAATAGGCAAAGAGAGGAGTATACATCATCTTGATGTAGTCAGAATGGTAGCAAACACAGCTTAACTACCTGGTTTTCATTCCCAAAGGAAAAAAATAGAAACATACACAAAATCATGGAGAAAAAAACTAATCAAAATGTTTGCAAATGTTATTGGTAGTATACCCTATATCTGCACACTTACTTGTCCATTATATGCTTCTCCTTCTAATTTGAAAATATGAATTACACTGGTTGGTTTTATCACAGAACACAGCATTATTCCTCTTTCTGCATAGTTTTTTACTGAAAACCTCCAACTAGGCTAAAACAGTGCTTGTAACAACAACAAAAAGAAAAACACCTTCATTTAGTCATGACACAAGTATAGTGCAGAATTTCTGATCAAAATAAAATGTGTATGTAAGTGTGTATCAGAAAGAGGAAAATCCTTAATAACCCAATGGTTAGGACATAATGAGGAATTATAAAAAAAAGAGCAAGCAGGATACCATTGGGGTACTGTCCCTGTGGTGAAGAATTATTTATACCAATGATCAATTTCTCACAGGAAAGACTGAGAATATTTGCTCCCCAAACAGCTCAGTGGTTGGGACACACTCTGGAAACAAAGAAAATCCAGTCCTCAGTCCCTGCTATCCAGCAGACAAAGCAACACCTTCCTTCAGTTTTCTGCATCCTAAGTGCAAATGGAGACTGCTGTAGAGCACACTTGTCTGTCTTTTTTTGGTGAAAAGTCTGCTGGCTCTTGCTTTCATCCCAGCTTGAAGTTCTTATTGTGCTCTATGGTGGGAAAAAATCAGGCCAATTTACGCTGCTGAGAACTCACACCATTCAGACATCTGGACTCACATATGTTAGGGGAGCCAAAGCAAAATTACTGATTTTTGGGAGGAAATTGTGCTGCTTTTAATATCATTCCTTTAAGAAAATCCAGCTCTAAACTCAACTATGTAATGTCAGCTTCCTTGTTTAAACTTTCAGCAGGGCAGGTAGGAGCAGGGCCCAGGAGTGAGCAATACCTACTCTGGGTCATGGGGTGGGGAAAGGACAGAAGTGCATTATTCCAGGAAATACCTGGAAATACTGGGGTTCCTTTGAATATGAAGACCGTCGGATTGCACCATCGCACCTGCCCAAAACCACTCTGACTCTCAAAGAGAGTGATGCAATTTTCTGTGTGAGTCCTAAAAATGTACTCTGTAATCGCTGCCTGGGTTAAATGAAATGCCTTCATGTCCCTAAAAGAAGTTTGCTGAATATTATCACTCTAACAGTCTCCTGTGCCATGCAAAATACACCATCCCACAGTGCCAGTAGCCAAGCGTGGGGAAAATATAGCTTTCCACTAGTATTTATATATTAAATCCCCTTCACTGAAAATCAACCAGATATTTGTGGGTAAACATAAAGGGGACACACAGCATAAGCTGTACATCGTTGTTTTTCTATTTTAAATCTTCCTGATTTTTGCAGCGTTAACCCAATATTCTACAATGAAGGATATTTTGGGAGCAAGTTGCAGATTTTAATTCTCTGTGTGTGTGTATGAGTGAATCTGCACACATGGTACAGAGTAAAATCTTCTAGAGTTTGGAAACTTCAACTTTATTACAGAAAAGGTATTTCAGTCAATGGTAGCATAAAAATGATAAAAGACTGTAGATTTTGATTCATAAACTAAGCAGTTACTGGAAGCCTTAATCAGGGAAACAGTAAGGCAACACCTAGAAAGCTATTGTTTAATTAAAGATAGTTGACATAACTACAGAAAAATCACGTATAAGCAAATCAGAATTCTTCACTTTTGTATACAGCACGGTGCAGAAACACAACCCATGATGCGTGAGTATTGGTTGAAGGGCAAGCCACTGTTGATAAAGAGCTGGTCCATAGATTAAGTCCATGCAAAATCTTCAGGATAGGAGGGCAAAACCGAAAGGAGTCAGTATGTGGACGAGAGCAGCTCATAGGTATGTCAGTGACCTTAAATGATCAATGAACCAGGTAATTAAATTAGCCAGACTGTACTTGCTGGTCATTAAATGGTGCTCCAAACCTGGGATGGACTTCTCGAATTAAGAAGATGAGATGAACGATACTGAATGCTATGGGGGATATATGCTATATAATGGAAGCTAAAGATAAGAAGTATTAAAAAGAAGAAGTGAATTTTTTTTTGTGTGTTGGTCTAATCGTTTCATTTCAATCTGCATGACTTTTAGCACTGCCCTCAGTGGCAGCAGCTGTTGATGCAATGCTGTGCTGTACAAAGAAGGACTAGGTCATTGTAGTGTTTGGTGGCTCCAGAGTGAAGTTTAGAGACTGAATTCTGCATGAAACTGGACAATGTTAACATGAAAAATAAGTAAAAAAAACCAGCATAGCTTCAAGAAAATAAGACAGGTTTCAGATAGAATAAACTATCTATAGTAGAGGTTGTAGAGATAAAAATATATATACAGGCCATATATTTTCTCCAACCTGAGATGCAGACACAGTAGTGACCACTAATGTGGATGGTAAAGTCCCAAATAAAAAGGAATGTTGTAAGCTCTACCACTGTTCAATCACTTCTGCGCTTGAGTTACAGTAACACTGTAAATGTGTAAATAACAAAGCTGTTTGTGACTTCACATTTAAACATGGCTCAAAAAAACAAAGGAATCATGGGGTTTTGTTGTCATTATAATAGTAATATTACTAAATGTTCATTCAGTTTTAAAAGAATGCAACAGAAAGTGAAACAATCAAGGGCGTTTATACTCAGGAAGTTCATCTACATCAACATGTTCAGAAGGGATTATTCGCATTCATTGTAAAGAAGAATGTAAGTATGGCACATGAGGGGCCTGATTTTGCATCTCCTAAACTGGCAAAGTTCTGACATCTTTTATTGTAAGCTTTAGGTGATGAGAGACAGTGTTAAAAAGGTCCAAGCGTACTAGGGATCATAGATGCCAAGAGGTGGTCTCCATTATTACTAGACATTTCCTTGAAGATAAAAAACTTGAGAAGACAAGGCTGAAGATGATTACTGAAGGCACCCTCACCTAGAGCTCTTTTACCAGAACTGTTGTAAACAGGAGCTATAATTCACAATTCAGACAGGATGGATCCAGATGGGCCCTTTGGCTTCCATCCATAACAAAATCTTTAATTTTCCTAAAGAAAATAGCAACTTCATGCACATGCTGCTTACTTCAGAGCAAAACTTGGTTTACAAACTCAAGTAGTTTAAGGATAAAAAAGTTTAGTCTATCCCTGCAAATGAACTTTATCAAAGTGCAGGTAAAATCAAGCCTTCAGGTAAACAGGAACATTTGCCAAGTGGAAATCCCAGCTCTTTGTATATTTAGTAATGAGTGAAGATAAGATTTCTCTTTTTGACAGCATGATGGATACAATCATAAAAGGAATCATGCTGCTGTAACAGAGTATACTTGAAGAGTGAATCTGATGTCCATGGCTTTACTCCCAAACACGTCTTATTTTCTTTTATTTAATGTACATGAAAGCTAGTTTTTCTGGCATGTGAAAACGTTAAAGTTTTGTTGTGTTTCTTTTTCTTTAATTCCCCCCCCAATAAGGACATGTTACCTTTAAATGTCAAACTCAGATCTGCTTCTCAGTTCAATAATCACTGACTCATTTAAGCATATTTATTTAATTTTTTATAGATACAAAGGTACAGTAAGCAAAGAAACGCAAGCTCCTGAGAGAACATGAGCTCATAAATTCTTACATGTTATTCTGCTACTGTGGGTTGAATGGGAGGGAGGATAGCACCAAGAATGTGGTGAAATCAGGTGGTTTGAAGCCCAGTATTTCAATATAAAAATAGTGTTCAAATCTGCTGTATATTATAAATGAAATGAGCTCATTGGTCTCAGCCTGTTACTTTTTGAATGTCTGTCCACATCACAAAACCTTTAAAATCTCACATGACTCATAGTCTGCTCAGAGAAAGGCCTCGTAACTGCTAGTCACTCGCGACTGAAATCTAATGACTCAGCTCTACTCGAAACCTCATGCAAAGATCAATTCCAGGGTATCTCACACAAAAGATACAGCACCAAGGTAGCTATCATTAATTAGTCTTAGTATTCACCAGAAACCTGAAGGTGCTTGAAGCACTTGCATAGAGGATACAGCTCAGCAAAGGTTCCAAAGGTGTGGTGGTCATTCATCATAACCTATACTTTAGTAAATTGTGTGGGATCCTCTTTTCCCTCAAAAATAAGTTGCACAAGTAACAGAGGCATCTTCCAGCACACATCCTTGGATCCTGGATACAGGTCCCAGCAGAAAGAAGATAAAAGCATGAAAACATCTTAACAACAGCACATTCACAGTTTCTTGTTCCATGATTGGCCTCAAAACGAGGTTGTGAAGATGAAATTAAAATTCTAGCTGATGTCATCAGGCCAAGAGAGTCCAACTTATCCATGTGGGAAAAGCTTCCACAGGTCACTGCCACCTGTGTCTTGTTCTCTGTCCACAGAGAGAAGTGGTCCTTATGTGAGCAAAGACACATTCTTCCAAAGCATTTAGATCATGCAACAGATATTTGTAAAGTTGAATTGTTCTGCGTTTTATCCCTGATCAAAAGTAGATACAGGACCCCAATCCAAAATAAGTTCTACACCTTTGTACAGAATGAAGTCTCAGCTGAGGTCTTCACGGTCTTGTAGCTGATATTTTACAAATGAAGAAAAACTTCTTCAATAGCATGGGAAAATACCCCTTTTCACTCTTTGACTGAGAAAGTGTAAGTAAAACTTAGAAATCTTCATGGAAAAACGGACATGTAATTTTTGATTGCAACAATTCTTTAATTGTCTTGAAGTTCAAATCCTGTGCTTCTCAGCAAGGAAGAATGCAACAGTGTTCTCAGAAAAAACTTAAGTTGAAAAAAGAGATGTCCATTTATGGATACATGACAAATCATTCGCAAAGGTACCTGTTGCAAAGTTTATTACCTGCAGGCCTCTCTTGCCCAAGGAACAACCCAGTGATGATCAGAGCTAAGAGTACTGGGAACAACATCCAGGCACTGGGGAGAAGTTGACCTCCAGTTAGCACTTAATAGATGGAAATTATCTTGTCTAAAATGCAATAGATTCAGAGATTTCAGTCATTCCAATAACAAATTGAGAGAGGTAGGACTGGAGACAAAGACATTAATTTAATTTTTAAAATTGTTCCCCTCAAAATAATTTTAAACATTTGTTTTTAAAAATGATCATAGAAAAATTGTTTGGTTTCTATGTTGAGAAAAAGATTTTGCTGCTTAGAAACTGGTCTTTTGAGATGATATCTACATTTCAAAAGTATTGGAAATGATCAAATGAAAAAATAAATTAAGTTCATTGGGAAGGAAATATTTACAATCTCTCAGAAACTATATTAGGCTCCAACAACTTTGACAGGGAATTCTGTAGGTTGTGCATATATAGACAATCCGGTTTAACAGCCTTAATCAAACAGATTTGTATAGAGAAGTGTCCATAAGTTCAATAGACATCCTTGCCACAAAGCATTCTCCCCACAGTGCAGTGAGCAACAAAAAGCACTGTTTTCTTTCCAATCTGGAGGCAAATACATTCCTTGGCAGTTTTGCTTTCATCTCCCTTGATCTCAACCCTTAACAATTTTTTATTTTGTAGGTATTGTATAAAAAATTGAGAGTAGTCGTAACTCAGCACAT
The DNA here is from genome assembly GCA_033556795.1 of Tapera naevia. Classification (NCBI taxonomy): domain Eukaryota; kingdom Metazoa; phylum Chordata; class Aves; order Cuculiformes; family Neomorphidae; genus Tapera; species Tapera naevia. The sequence goes on from JAUMJJ010000222.1 coordinate 34,091,233, forward strand.
CTTAAATACTGTAGAATAGATCTTTGACATTGTGCATTTTTTTTAAGAGAACCTCTCCAAAGTCATTGTGCTATGTTATGGAAATACACAGTATAGGTTTGTCAAGAAGAGCTCTGCATTCCCATGTTACTCTGAAGTAATCAGAGGTAAATCTCTATTGTATAGTACGTGAATGAGCCTGGTTAGGCCATTACTTTTATAATTATTGACAGTATATGAATCAAAGATGACTTCTATGGAATCATTCCAGTGAATTCTGCCAATGCGGATCAGGAATAGTGTTCACAGATACTTTGTTTTGAAAAATATATGTGTGTATAATCCTCAACAGCAAGTTACATATTCTCTCTGGGGGAAAAAGGATTGCATAAAAGGTCAAAGAGTTTGAGGAGGGTATAGAAGAACTCCTCAACTCTCCTCTAAAGAGACTGCCTGTTCAGCAGTTACCTATGAAGTACCTACTGGGGAGTATGCAAGGAGCCAAAGATTTACGTGTGGTATTGTGCCCAATGTTAGTAACATGCACTTGCTGCAGAATCTACATGTTCAGTAGTGAAGCCATCTATATGCATAAATAGGTAATCCTTATCTGGCACAAGAAGCAAAGCTAGATAAACTTGGGATTCTTACTTAGTCTACCCACAATTGTGCTGACCGGTACCTAGGATTTTTTTTTAAAATAGCAAATACGAAGGTTCCAGTATTTTTAAACTTTATGAGGAAAAATAGGAAAAAATAAAAGAAAAAATACCCCTGTCATTAAATTCAGGGTGTAAGAGTCATTTAATATATTAAAAGCATTATTGTTAGAACTATCAACACATGGCTTTCCAGCATCCCAGCCAGCTGGTCTCAAACTGCATGCATCCTAACAGCAATACGTAGGTATAAACAAAGGCAGAGTTTAATTACAAGAGTACATTTTATTGCACAATACTCTCTCCAAAATACTTACACGAAGTACAAACTTAATGTTTAGTTTGATCATTTGTTCAAGGCTCTTTGTTAAACAACATGAGTGCAATGTAATATGTGTAATACGCTGACATCTTACGGATCTGACATTTACTAAGGTAATAAAGTAATTGTGTTACTGTATAATGAATGTATCAAACAGGAAATAAAAACTGTACAGGGCTAGAACAAAATAAAATACTGTTTTTCTAAGTGGCTGTCATGTACAGGAGACTAAGATCCTAGCAGAAATTTTTTGGAGGCTGATAATAATCTATAAGCATAGCTTGAAATAATCCTTATTTCTAGAAAAATACAATTTAACATAACAAACTTCAAGACATCAGATTGGAAAACGCCAATAACGATTAAAGAAATCCACTCTTCATTTAGTGTTAGGGACCCACAGAAAGATAAGGATGGGGTTCTTCTGCTTCTTTCCTCCATAGAAGGTTTACCATTCACAGCCTGAGTCTTGATTCACCGAACAACTTGAACAAAATTTTCATGCCTAAGTGACATTTTCAAAAGTCATTACAGTTCTGTGGATTCCAAGAAGTATTCAGGTGACAAAGCTGGATTAGTTACCACGCTGCAGCTCACCACCATAACTAGTCACTCATGCTCTCCTAGCTTGCTGCACCAACCAGGCAATGTGAGCTTGTCCCATTAACCTCTTCACGCATATTCACGATGAATAAGGATGTCCCTTTGGACAGTCACCATGAAGTGTGAAGCTGTTGGAATTTGACCTTGTGCTGGCGCTTGCAGGTGCACAAATCACTCCTTAAAAAGGGCCTCTATGCTACCAAATCACCAGCAGTATTTAAAACCTCTCCTCCCTTGGCTTTAGCCAGGCCCAGTGACTACTGTTGGCTGACCTTCAAAACACCTATTTACACCACAGTGTTTAAAGGAAGAATTTCCTCTTGGTTCCAGATAATTAATGGAACTTTCTGTCAAAAAATTACTAAAGCTCACACATCATTTAAAACCATCTATTCAGCATAGATTCTCTAATTATGTAAGTATCAAGTTCTTTTTGAAACACTCTGAATATAATTTCCTCAGCAATATCTAGAGATTAGTTTAGCCAGAAAGCTTTAAAATGCATGGATGAGGTCTTCAGCCAAGACAAGTGAGGCATTTCTGATGCTAAATCCTATTAACAACAGCTGAGGACTTTTATGAAGTTTCATTTTGCTACATCAGATAGGAAATCTGCCTCATTCTGTAAATTTTTCCACTTAGTTCAATGGGTCTTCACATAGACAAGGTGATGTACAACGAGTACAAATAAAAGGGCAGGTTCTTTGAAGATGAGATTTTTTTGGATTTGTTTGGGTAAAATGATGCTTGATTCTTTCTTGGCTTCTAAACTTTGCCACAATAAAGAGAATTGAATAAAAATAGCGATATCAAGCTGCACCGACGTCTGCAGCCTGCTTGACTGGCCTCAGAATTCAACTGGATGTTAATAGCTAAAAACACTGATCAAAGCTGAGTAATTTTGCCCCAAATTGAATTCATTTTAGCAGCATAGAGGAAAGGGAAATATTATCCTGCTCTTTGCTCAGCATATTTAGATGCAATGACATAATACGAATGCATTCCAAAAATTGCCTGTATTCAGGTAGTGCATTTTGGAGTGATTTCAAAATTCCCTTAGGTAACATCAGCAAAATGTTTTCCCCTGTCTCAAAAATCACTAAGCTCTCAGTGCCCAATTGTCTGTGTCACTTACTTTGTTTACATGGTTTATTGTTTTCTAGCCTTATTTTGTCAGCCTGCCCTTACGCTACTTCGCGACTATTTTGATTTTCATGCCTCCATGCATAAATTATGATTTATTATGCTTTCCAAAAGGAAGGCTGAGTGAAGTAATAGAGTGTGGCTTTTTTGGTTTGTGTTTTTTATTATGAATATTTCAAGAGTGTGGGTTTTTCTTCAGAACAAACTCTGCACTTCCAGCAAATTTAATTTTTGATTCTGTATAGAAAAATATACACTGAGAAAAGCTGAAATAAAGAGAAAAACATTATTCCTTGTTCAAACCAGGAGAGAGGTTATGGGCTCACAACTCCAGTATTACAATAAGAGATACATCATACTCCTCAAAAATGGCCTTTTTTTGATTATTAACATTATTTTACATATAGCTGGGTACACTTTGAACTACCGTATTGATGATGAATTGTAACTCCATGCCAAGAAAGAAGCCATGTGCAGAAAACATAGTTATATTCATATATTTAATATATTCATAAAAGAAGCATCTGATTCAGCACTGCCTGATTTTGAACGCTCAAGTAGTGAGGCATATTACTCTTCAAAACTTACTTAGCTGTTTTTACAACAGCGAGAGCCAAAAGATGAGGACATAATTGAACTCTTGCCCAAAGGCAATTACTGATTGAAATTGATTAATTCTACAAACAAATTTGACCAATAGATTAGTTGTCACATTACTGCAGATTTGAGCGATACTGCCGCAGTTGTAAAGGAGACATAACCGTCTAGCTTGAATAGTTAATACAGTTTTTTACCCTATAGAGCTGCTTGTAGAGTTACCCAAAGAAATCTCACCAGGGAACCAAGCAGGGCATGCTACTTTGATGCTATAAAACCATTGTGTTACCTCTCTGCTTTTATGTATGAATCTGAGGAATTGTTAACAGCACCAAGAGCAGTTTGCTCTGAGCAACACAAATGTAACAGAGTTAACATCAAAGTGATGCAAAATCCACTGAAAACAAAAAAAAAGGCTCTGACTGAATCCAAAGGACTTTGAATCAAGGACTACTAGGATCAAGTCTGCTGTCCTGATGGGTTTCCTAAGGGGATCCCATGGGAAATTGGAAAAAAAGTATTCCAATTTCTTGAATACAGGGATTACTGAGGTTTCAAGCTATTGCTTTTGCAGAATCATAGATTCAGATTCAACTTCTTTCCCCTTCCAGACCATGATACAACAGAACAGGAGCACAGAGCTCTGTGGTTGTGCAAGTGACACTTTGCACTCAAGAACTCTCCCTCCCTCTGTCGTCGTGTTCCCCCCCCACCCCGGGTAGGATGCTCCAGAAAGCCATTTGAGGTAAAAACGGTTGATGCCGATGCTTGCATGCTCAGAAAGAAGCTGCAGTGAAGAGTTTCGTGCATCACCACCTGACAGAGCATGGCTGGGTTTAGATGCATGTATTTCTGCAAGTACCCAGTCCTTCTGCACTTGAGGGTTACATTACTGAATTAGGTATTTTCTTCTGAAAAGAACCCATAGACTGAGAATGATGAAGATATGGCAGTCTGCTTCTAGTTATGGCTTCACACTGATTTCACAACTGTTATCGGTGACTTAGTTAGACCCACTCTACACAAAATCTTTGATTTCAGCTTAGAAAGCCCCACATGGCTTGATATGAGCATCCAGAGGCATCTTAAACCGTCACACAAACCGGTTGCACACCTGACAAATAAAAGATGTCCTTCTGAGGTTTTCTGATGTTCATCTAAATTACTTCATTAGTTAACTGTGCAAGGGATTGGGCCCTTCTCCGTTCATGAGGACATATTAGCTGATGGAGCATCCCACACACTATTTCCTGATCTCTCCTCTCTGCTTCTTCACTTGGAAAGGACAGAGGTTTGTTAAGTGTTCAGGAATATTTCAGAGCCCTTTTTTCCACTATCAAGGTGTTTTAGAGGGAAAGGACTCAAATGAGCAGTGTGATAGATATGGGGAGCTCTTATTTTGGTTGGGCAATAGATGAGGCATATGGGTAATTTATTGCACTATAATTGTGTTATGTGATATCGATGCTGCAGTATTAATGACTGCAAAGTGCCCAGATTGATTCAGATGGCCACTTACAGTCATTATTACAAATCTAAATAAATAAATAAGAGAAACTGGATTGATGTATCTAAGAAATGTTTCAAAGTCACCCTGTGACATATATGTAGGCGCTTGTGAACAGAGAGTTACTCGAACAATATCAGGGAGAGTTTTTATTGGGGTCAGAAAGAAATAGAACAATTAAGTCATTTTCAGTCATATACAATATATTAGGAGCAGTTTTAACAAGCGCATTGCTAAACTGACTGGCACAAACAAAGGATTTTAAAAAGCTAGGGTGTAAATATGCCAGGAAAAAAAGAAAGAAAACATGTAAACTGTGCTCAAAAATAGTCTGCAAATGTAAGGAAACAAGAAAAACTGAGACAATCATGCACATACCTCTCCTGCTACCATGGCCCAGTGAATACAGTGGTTACCATGGCTGGATCTGGCTATGAGGTGGACTTTAGAGGGCAAGCTTTGTTTCTGATCTCTGCCCAAACAGAGAGCCTTGATCCAGTCTGTTGGTTTGTGTACTTTGGGCAAACCAACCTCACACTGCAAGAGCCAGCAAGTTAAGTTTGAATTTATCTCATACCTTCAGGTTTCTCTTAGCATCCCCTGTCTGGCTGTCATATCATACAGACCAGGAGCTGCATTATTACTTGATATTTCAAAATATGACTCTGCACTTTTTCCCTAAATTGCAAGATCAGTGCTAGTCAGAGAGCATTACTTGGATTTCACAACGCTATTTATGTACTCGTCTTTTTTTTTAAATGAAAACAGTATCTTAGAATGTAGATCTCACTGAAAGGCAATTCTTCCATTAACCATTTGTGGAGAGTGTCAATACATATCAAGTGCAGGCTCATTTTTATGATAACAACACTTTTATTAGCTTCAATAATTATTGGTAGTGAAAGCAATGAGAGAAAGCCTGTTAAAATAAATAGCTTCTTCATACTCAGAGGTGCATTTGAGAACAGGTGGGGCCCCAAGACGGCCAAGTTAGAACCTACTAGTATTGATATGCATGGGTAAAAAAAAAAAATCTGGTTTGACAATCCGTACACCCACAGCCTCTACTGATCATTGACTCAATTGCCCAGATAAATTCCTTAGATAAACAACCAAAACCCAAATTAACATACCAACCATTAATAATCCAGTTAACAATTTTTATATCAACAACAAGAAGAAAAAGATTGTTTTTGAAGATTTATTCTTAGCAATATGATGCAAACATTGGATCTAAGTCACCCACCTATGACCAAAAAACAAGTCAACATTACAACTGGAACTAAACATTGGATTTTCTTGTACTCGTGACTGGTTCTTACACAACTACATTTTAATATCTTTAAAATTTATGGGTCATCAGAAACTTGAGAAATACGTGCCATGATTACTTCTTGCCTCTGTGCACTTGGATAAGCTCTCACACACATGTATGCAAACATCACAATTCAATGTAGAGAGGGACAAGACTATAACTTTCAAATATTTGGTTACAAAATTGCCTGCTATAAAAAAAACTAAAACTCCAAAACAGGCTCATTGAGTTTGCTGTTGTTTTTTTTAAAACCTAACACCTGCTTTCAAGCTTCCACTCCTGGGGACTGCACAAAGCTGTGGAAGCTGTGAGAAATGCATTTGGAGGCTACTCCCAATATCAAGCACCCACAGAAACTGTTCCCCCCTTCCTTCCCTGCATGGACAGAAAAAACTTGGTTGGGATTTTCCTATTCAAGACCAGAAGGATGTGGCTGATAAGGGATGTGGATCAGAATCCAGGAAAGAAAAAAAAAATTATAATCATTCCTATTTGGGGTTTTTTTGGTATGGGAAAATACTGGGTTATTCAAGGAGAAGCAAAAATACCTAGAAGAAAAGCCTAAGGGTTTCTCTATAAATCTATAATCAGACATGATGTAGTGCCCTGCTGAGGATATAAGGAATCCAGTGGGAACCTTGACTTTAAAGTATGGGTTTGACAGCAAATATATTCATAAAACATAGACAATAATGTCTTATGAATCATGCTGCCTACATTATTTTTTGCATGTATGATGGAAGGCTTTATTGACCGTATTCAGTCCAATGATTAACATTAATCCACAAGCAGATGGATATGAAAACTACAAAAACAATGTGTGTAGACAGTTATTCTGGAAAGCAAAAATTTTCTGCCTCTCCATGTACACAGAGCATTTTTGTATTAGAAGTGCTTATAGACTATTGGCAGACTAAGAGCATATCAAGGCAGATACCGGACTTGGGCTGTGTGGATCCCTGAATTTACTCACAAACAAAAATATTGGTGCCAAAGTTTGGGGTTTGGGGAAAGAAATTCCAAGGAATAGGACCTGTTCTGCTTGTCAGTGTAAAGGTATAGTTGCCAGATAGCAAGTAATTCTGAACTTAATTTTCTAAGTTGATTTTCAATATATATATTACAATACCATCAGGATAGGCATCAAGGGATGCAGAACAATTCCTTTAAATAAAGTAGTTTAACAGCTTCATGAAGGAGGGTGGGGTATATAAAAAACACAAATAAAGCTTCAGATGAAAAGTCTGCTTTAGTCTCCTTCTATTTACACCAGTTTTACTCTAGCATAACTTCTGGTTTCACTGAAGTTGTTCATTATTTAATTTTTTGTCAACGATCACTTTGGTCCCAGTTTCTTGGGAAACAAGAAATCAGGCTATGAGAATGAAGATTTAATACTTTAGAAATACACAATTTATTAACAAGTCCTGTATTAAGAATGATCATAAACGGTGACTGTCAAGGATAGTAAGCAATTAAGACCCAGTTAAAACTTACATAAATATTTGCCTCTCCAGTTTTCTGAGGGAAACATCCTGTATTTTACGATTCATGGACAAAAATACATCAACGCAAGGAAATACAGGGAGCTTAAAATGGCCAAAGAACAACTTTGCTTGTGCAGTCTGAACCCTTCCCTACCTTTTTGCAGAGGAAACAGCCAGCAGCAAGTCCGTATTTAAGAAAAAAAATAAAAGAAAATATAAATAATAATTGAGATTCTCAAACATCTTGGACTGGGCCTGGGTGCACCCACTGCCGCCCCTCCTCAGCCTGGGCCCCATGGGTATGGCCCAGGCCACTGTGGCCCCATGGCCCCACTCGTGGCCAACCTTGGAGTTGCCACAGGATTTGGCAGAGCCACAGGAAGAGCCTGTACATCTACGAGGAAAGCTGGACCATAGGGCTGCAACGGGTGCTTGCACAACAGCAAGAAATATAGGATTCTGTGGGGTCAGTGGTAGATGCTCCTGGGACTATGGTGTTTACTGAACCCAAGGGGCTCCCCACCACACCCACTCCCCCACAGGGCTTTGGGGCCCAATAAGTAGCCCAGTTGCAGCTCCAGGAGGAGCCTGACTGTGTGGGTAGGGGTGATGGAACAACCGAGTCTGCACCCAGGGGCTCTCCCTGGTATCCTCGTCCTGGGCAGCCCTGAAGGGACCTTTTGTAGTGGCATGGGCAGAGGGGTGTAGAGAATTCCACCGTCACCCACAGAGGACAGGGACAGCCCCAGTCTCAAGTCCCAGGGAGCAAATGGGTGGCCTGCAGGTTTGTGGGACAACAGGATGCAACATTGCTCTTTATAATCCACAGCTGAGGGCTTAATTCCTCTAAAGAAACCAGCAGTCCCCAACAAGAGCCTGTTTGTTGTTGGCTGGTTTTGGGTTTTTGCTGTTCTTGAGTGTGGGCAGGGATGAGTGCGGGCTGGGTGCTGGTGCTCCCTTCAGCAGTGGTGAGCTGTGGTTGGCAGTGCCAGGGGCAGGACCGCCCTTGGGAGGAGGAAACATGTTTTGGCCCCCATACCCGTTGTATGACTTTGGGGGTCCCTGGGGGTTATTTTTTCCAGAAGCTGTGTTATTTAGAGAAATAAAAAAAAAAAAAAAAAAAAAGAGGAAAAAAAAAAAGATCAACGTGGGTAGGAGGGGTAGGTGTATACCGGAGGCCCAGGGCGGGCGGGTGGGAGCGGCATCCCGGCCCCCCCAGTCTCCCTCCGGCCCCTCCCGGCGGGGCCGCGAGCAGCTCCAGCCTGTGCTGAAACTGAGCAGAGCCTCCCCGCACCCCCCAGCTCTGCTTTCTTTCACATCTAATTTGATAGGAGGGTGATTTCAAGCTTCCCACAGTTACAACTTTTCTTGATTTCTCCCTTTGCCCCCCCGCCCCCTCCCTGCGCATTTATTACTTGCATTTAATTAATTCCTTCTTTGCGTTTCCTTCCCTGTTAATCTTTGGGTGACTGCTTTGTACATATGGCAATCTGATAATGAGGGAGTTTATCCTTATTCTCTATACTTCTTCATTGCGATGTCCACCCATCCAGTGCCTGGGATATAGATCATCTTTCCTTAGGGAGGGGGACAAGGTAAGAGGGGTGATAAAAGATTTGCAGTATCCCACACCATTAAGAAGAGCTTTTATTCCTTGGCACTGTTATAGCAAGTCATGCTGTTTGAGCAACCACATCAAAAGAACATACCCTCTTTTGTATAAATTATATATTCCTTGTATCTGTCTTCTCACATGCACGCAGACAGGGAGATAAAACTTAGGCTTGTTTTTTAATAGCATGAAGCAGGTATTTAGCTGTTATACAACTTGTTTCTGCAACTAAGTTTTTTGATAAAACTTCAGAAGCCAAGCTGCTGACTTTCTCACTTTTTACCTATTCCCAAGTCAAAACTCCTAAATTTAAAGCTGAGAAAGAGAAATCAATGATTCACTGAAACTTTGCAAAAAAAAAAAAAAAAAAAAAAAAAGACTAAGAAAAGAAAAGTGTAGGCTAAAAAGGGGAGAAGAGCACCGGCTAGAGCCGGTGTGAGGGCTTCTAGTCACTTCTGTCGGCTTTTTTCTGAAGTTTACGTAAAAAAGATCACTTTGTCTCGGAAGTCTGTGTTGTCCTGCTTGTTACAGTTACGGATGTACAACTTTTTTACCACTTAAAAACTAATTTTGAAGTCCATTTTCACATAGTTTAAGTTGATTAGGACTCAGCTCGATGTCACAAACCGGAAAACTCCCATATAATCGCTTTTCCCAAAGAGCTTTTTTTAAAAAAACTTTTATAAAGCTGAATTTTTTTTGTTGTTGGTCTTTCTTTTTCTGAGAGCAGACTTGGAATTTCTTCAGCAAGTCGTCCAGCCATTTTTAAGAACTCCTAAAAAAACTCCTGAAAGTTTCGAGATCTTAGGACAAATCGTATTTTCTTAGGACTAACAAGCTCTTTTCAGGCAGAGAAGTGTTTGTTCATATGCGACCCTGCTTTTCTGTCTAACCTGCTCTATCAGCTCCATCTCTGCAATTTTGCTCGTCTCTCAACACCTTTGTCTGATTAGTAGCTTTTGGAGATCGGGATAAAGACATCACTTGCCACGCTGCATGGGATAACAATTAATTTAACATTAAACTTATCCCCTTGCCATTCACTTTGCTTGGATCGATCTGTTAATTGTGTTTGCGGATGCTTTCAACACTATGCTTTTCTTAAAATCTTAATGACACCCCGCAAGGAGATGTAAGAGTCTAAAACGCTCCCCTTCGACTACGACCAAAGCAACAAAGAATACAGACCCAGCGTGCTTAGGAGACCATCTATTCCTAATTAGGTGACTTTTCATGACTTTTATTTTAGTCTAGGTGATAGTCCTGGTTTTATTTAGAAAAAAAAAAAAAGTGCCATTTAGATCTCTCCGTGTTGCAACAGTGTGTTGCTCAAATCAGACACGCTAAGTTCGTATAACTGCCGTCTCGCATCAGACATCTCCTTCTGCCTTTAAAGTACTCATTTATTAGCTACAAGGCAAGTGTGTTTAAAAATGTATGTCTTTAGGAGGCAGATAGGAGAGAAAGCAATCTTCGTTTTCAGGGAGAAGAAACCTGTTACAAAAGCCACTTAGATGGGTGCGTTCTCAAATGGCATTATTCCCCCCCCCCCGCCCCCCCCCCGCCCCCCTCATCCCCCCTCCCCGGCCTTTAATATTTCCCCTATAAGTTTCTATTTGCACGGCTCCCCGATAATTAGGCATTTTATTTAACCGCAAACTGCCCTTACAAACTTGACTTGCACTGAGGCAGCCTACTGATCTTATTTTTTTTTCTCTTGTACAGAGGCATCTATTCCTCTTATTCCTCTTGCTGACAAATGTACCATTCTGCCAAGAAAGTTTTTGAAAAAAAAATACAGCGTGTAATTGATGTTATCCCAAGAAAGCGCGATCTCCACCCCTCTCAGCTCCAAGCCCTTCAGGTAAAAGGAAAAAAAAATCTTTCAAGAATTTGTTGCCTTTTTGAGGGTTAAAACATCAGAAGACAAGCTTGTCTCGCCTTGGCCAATCAGCTCTCGGCCCTGGCAGCTATAATATAGAACTAAAGGCAGACTCCTCTCACAAGCGTCTTGCTTTGCTACCATTAAAATCAGACCCTTTTTTTGTCTCTCGATTGCTGTCTCCCGACCAAACTCCGATGTGTTCCGTTATCAGCGACCTAAAGCCTGCCATTCCAGCACCTGTCTTGCTAGGGATCGGTGGATAGTATACGATTCAGAAAGCAGACAAGGACATAGGAGGAGAGAGAGCTCTAGAGAGACAGCCAGGGATAGGCACAGAGAGCTTTGAAGTAATTGGATTCAATGGACGAAATGCTGCTGTTGACAAGAATTCTCTTGGTGGGCTTCATCTGCGCTCTTTTAGTCTCCTCTGGGCTGACTTGTGGACCAGGCAGGGGCATTGGAAAAAGGAGACACCCCAAAAAGCTGACCCCTTTAGCCTATAAGCAGTTTATTCCCAATGTGGCAGAGAAGACCCTAGGGGCCAGTGGAAGATATGAAGGGAAGATCACAAGAAACTCCGAGAGATTTAAAGAACTAACCCCAAATTACAACCCTGACATTATTTTTAAGGATGAAGAGAACACGGGAGCTGACAGACTGATGACTCAGGTAGAGCCACAGAGATACCTGTATTTGTGTTTGTTAACCTCTCTGAACAATCCTAAAGGACGCATCTGTCTTAGTATTTTTGAAAGCCTCCCCCCCCTTCCCTCTCCCCCTCTTCCCCCCGCCCCTCCAAACTCGGCTAGTTTTCCCCATTGAATGTAAATACCATCTATCCAGACAAGTTAGCAGGGGCTGGAGCTATCTAGATATTTGGTGGGGGAATCTGTGTGATACTTACAGTCATTACCGTGCCATGGCGTTCCCTGTAACTTGGTTAGAGATTGCTCTTTGCGTTTGTCCCCAAGGATGCACTTTGATCAAACGAATTGCGTACAGCACAGAGGATCCCAAGTGTATAGTGACCGCCAGGCCACTCACTCATTATTACAAACGCTGTCCTAGGTTGCTACGCCTGCTGACTTGATTTTTTTTATTGTACACTTTATTTAATTTCTTAATTTTTTTGCTTCATTTCATTTTAGCCTTCATTACTATTATCTTTGTTTTCTTCGCGAGCATATTCTAAATTTAGTAGTCATGCAGTCGTGCACTCACAAAAGGCAGCTCAAGCCGGATCGACCATTCCTCTCTTGATTCCGTATTATATAGCTCGTATTGCAATACCATCATTTGCAATTGTGCCCATCAGAGCGTAAATATATTGATATTTCTTTAAGGATGCTCGCCGCCAATGCTCTGGTACTTCCATAGGGGAGGGACTTGCAACTTATCGGCATTGCATCACCTTCTGTTTTAAAAAATCTGATGGCACAAGGTTTACAACTGGGTAAATATTGGATCTCGGGTGGAATCAGATTGCGGAACCATTTTATGCGAAAAAAAAAGAGAGAGACAACCTCTTCAGGAGTCACCTCGTAATTACTATTCATGCCTAACCGAGAGCTAGGTGAAGTCAATTGCTCTGCCAATCCCGGAGTTTCTGAAACTACATGCAATCTAGACACTGGAAATGGGTTTCCTCCAAATATAGGTCAACAGCGCTTTTTTAATATTAATACATTTAAGCCCCACCTTCAGTGCCAGAACAGGACTCGCCTGGAAGGACTGAGGCGGGGAGTAGACGCGAGGAAAGGGGGGCTCGGAGGGTGAAATTTCCCAAACTCTCCCCGTTCCTCGGCCTGATTTTCCGCACGTTTGCCGGGTCTCTGGGGGGCGAGGGACCGGCGGCCGCCAGCATCTGCCGCCGAACCACCTTAAATCGCAGCTCACCGGGCTCTGCGCGCCCCCGCCCCGCGCAGGGCTGCGCAGCGGCGCGCATCTCGGTCCCCTCCGCGCTCCTCCGCCCTGGCTGCCTCCGAGCCAGCCGCATCTCTCGCATTTTCAGCTCCACTTCACTCCCCTTGCGGATCGATCGCGGCGGCTCGGGTTTCACCCTTCCCTCCGCAGCCCCGGCGGCGGCTCCGCGGGAGACGGGGCTCCCGCCGGGGAACGGCGCATCCTTCTCCCTGCGCGGCTGCGGAGCGGGGCAAGGGGAGGGGGGAGAAGCCAGGAGAGGGTCGGGAGAGGTGGGATGCGGTCTGACCCCGGCCCCGCGGCTCTCCCGGGGCTGGCCGCTCTCGCTGCATTAGCTGGCAGCATCTGAACTCCTGACCTTCTGTCAACTTCCCTCAGACGAACGAAACGAAAACAAATACTTTTTTTTTTTTCTCCTTCAGCGCTTATTCCCGAGCCTTAGAAACAAAGTGGGGGGGAGGTGGGCTGAGGGCAGCGGCAACGGGGAGGCTGCAACGCCGGACACCCAGCGGCAAAGAGGGGAGAGAGGCGGGGAACAGAGACCGGCTCCGGCACCCCTAGCCGACGCAGGGAGCGGGGAAGAGGAGAGGGGCTTGGTAGGAGGTAGCAGGGCTGCCCCTGCCCTACGGCCAGGGCTGCAGCGGCCCCAGGTGCCGTCCTGCCACCGGCATCCCTGCCTTGCTTTCTCTCTATCTCTCCTTTCCTTGCTTTCTCTCCTTTCCTCCCTTCCTTGTTTTCTCTCCTTCCCTCCCTTCCTCTCTCCCTCCCTCGTCCGGCAACCTCTCGTTAAATCCTAGACTTCGCGAGCCCTTCAACCATGGAGAGATCTTCCTTGAATAGAATCGTTAAACTTGGAGAATAGTTGCCGAATGCATTAGCCGCTAGTTAATATTAACTCCAGAAGGGAGGGGGGGAAACGCAAACAGAGGTAGGTAAGTCAGGTTCTCAACTTTGCAGGCGACAACAGCAGTTTGCTGAAGGTTCCCCCCTTCCTTCCTACCCTCCCCCCGAACCCCGGCCATTGGCTGGATCCGGGGGAGAGATAAGGAGACCAGGTCAGTATGATAAAGCTGGAATTTGTATGAAATAAAATAACAATCTCATGTAATGCAGGAACATAACCGGTGCGTGATGTGAGGAATTTAGAGATCAACTTGGCATTTAGGAAGCCCACCAGGTTGTTTACACTGACAGGTACCTGTTAAGTGTTTCCTTCAAGCAATTCATTTGTGAAGAGATTAGGAGCTGGCAGGAGAGGGCTTGTTGAACAACTTTGCCTCCACACAAAGCGTTAGTGGAGGCAGCCCTGCTGAGCTTCACGGTGGCTGAACAGAATTGGGCTTGATTTGTGGCACACGACCCAATGAATTAATAAATAGTCTGGGCTTCACGGCTTTTGACTCTGACAATCCAGCTCAGCCAGTATAAAAGGGAGGAAAGTCTTTAAGGAGGTCGTTTCTTCTTTATTTCGCCTGAAGCCGGAAGCTGGTGCTGCCAGGGCCAGAGCGGCAAAAGCTCCTCGGCGCTGCCAGTATCCCTTTCCGCATCCTTTCCTGCACCCCTTTCCGCATCCTTTCCCGCACCCCTTTGCATCCCTTTGCATCCCTTCGCATCCCCGTGTCGTGCAGGGCTGTCGCCTTATCAGTAGCTGAGACTTTTGATCTTTCGCCCTTTTCCCCTTGTAAATCAGTAGAGGAGCGTAACCATCCTCTCAGGTGTGCGAGGGAGAGTGGAGGAAAAATAAACCAATCCCGACTTCCTTGTGCTGCTGGGCATTACTACTGGGAACGGTGCTGAAACCCACACACCCGACATTTTCAGTGAAATGGTAGGCCAGAGAGTCCAAAATGATCTCACGACTATGTTTTATATCTCTCGGGGACCTGTGTGCTGCTAGAATTGCTTTTTATGGCTGTTGATGGACACCCGGGAAACTTTATTGTTGAACAACCTTGTCACGTCCCTAGAAGCAGCTCTGTCAGGATAGTGGTAGGGCTTTGCCTATCTGGGAGCTGTGAAGAGGGCCCTTGCAGTCTGTTACCGGACGTGCTGGGGAGAGTGGTGCTGCAGAAGGCCAAGCATCCCAGCCAGGTCAGCAAAAGTGACGGGAGAGCAGTTTACTGCATCCCTACATGCTTTAATCCATATCGATGTTGACATCAAACGAACCACATCGTGTATATCCACGAGTCGTTTTCTTCTTAAAAACGGGTGTTTGTGTGTTGTAAAGCTGGCAAAGTGCGTGTTTTTAACCCGGTGCTCTTAGTCAAGCACTTTTCAATGGTTCCGGTGCTGATTTCCTATTTCGGGGTGTGTACCCTTTCTCCTACTTTCTCCTAATAGGTCCTTTTCTCCTACTTGTTTATTTCCCAGCCTGGCTAAAATCGGAATCCCTCCCCTCCCCCAAATCTCAGGGTTTCATTTAGAGCTCACATCCCTCCACCGCTGCATCCCCTCTTTCCTTTTCTCCACACCCCTCACCCCCCTCCTTTTGCTGGGTACCCGCAGGCCCCCGGTGCTGCAGGGCCTGGTTCAGAGATGGAAAACCTTGTAGTGCTTCTCCACGGTGTTGGAAAGCGTCTCACTCCACACAAAGGGTCTCCTAGCTTGCACAGCATCCTTGCTTTGCTTAACTTCCCTCCTTGGCCCTCCCTTGCTTTTCATCTTCCCACTAAGAGCTATATTATTGTATGGATTTGCTCGGCTTTGTAGGCGAGCGCGGATGTATGTTTGAAGCGGAGTGAATGCTCCCAGCCCATGCTGCTTTGAGGGCTCTAATGAGTGATGGGCGATGGGAGAGAAAAAAAAAACACACCCCTCCCTCCAGCACATAAAGGCTGTTAACATGTATTGAGACCCTTTTCAACACAGAATTAAGCTGAAAAGACCGGGAGAGACATTCCGGGGGGGAATCCGTGACTCCGAGATACATGGCGAGTGTTTGTTCTCGGCAGAAACTTTGCTGTCGGGAAGGGGACAGGGCACTTAGCGGCAGGAATTTGCAGGAATTTGCTCCGCGCAGGTGGCTTTGAACGGGCGCACTTACACTCCAGGGCTGGTGATGGGACGGGGGGGTCCCCCTGCCCCTGCGGCAGGTGCCGGGGGAGGGGGTGGCTCCGTCCCGGTGGATCTTCCTGATATTTCACCCGGTTTTCCACTCGTGTGACGAAGTTTCACCCTCCTGTTCCTCCTCACCTGCCTCCCCGTCCCTCCCTGGCAGCGAGAGAGAAGATACTCAGCCCTGGCTCAGTCCATTCTGCCTTTCGGGCGGGGAGGGGGGTTAGAAGAGGGGGTTGCCGCCGATTTGGCAGGGCAGGCAGGGCAGGATGAGGCCTCGGGGTGTTTAAACGGTCAAGGGTGTGTGTGTGTGTGTGTGTCTGTCCCTGGCTGCAGCATCCCCCCGCAATGTGTTCGTATCCCCGCAGCGCTGCAAGGACAAGCTGAACGCCTTGGCGATCTCGGTGATGAACCAGTGGCCCGGGGTGAAGCTGCGGGTGACCGAAGGCTGGGATGAGGACGGCCACCACTCCGAGGAGTCTCTGCACTACGAGGGCCGAGCCGTGGACATCACCACCTCGGACCGGGACCGCAGCAAGTACGGCATGCTGGCCCGCCTGGCCGTCGAGGCTGGCTTCGACTGGGTCTACTACGAGTCCAAGGCGCACATCCACTGCTCCGTCAAAGCAGGTGAGGCGGGAAGCCTGCCTGGGGACACGTCGCGGGGGGATTACAGCCTTCCTCACCCTGCCCGGTGCCGCTCGGGCTCCCTCCTCCCCATCCCCGCAGGGTTCCCATCAACCTTGCCCGCCCTGTGAGGTGTTCTCCCGGGATGTGGAGTCCTCGAGGGCACCTACCTCATAGAATCATAGAATCATAGAAACACAGAAACATAGAATCATAGAATGACTTGGGTTGGATTAAAGATCATCCACTTCCAATCCCCCTGCCATGGGCAGCGACACCTCCTACTAGACATGGATTCTCAAGGCCCTTTGCCTCTTAGTGATTCAGGGTTGGGGAAAAGAAAAGAGGGCAGCAGGGGAAGGATGGAAAGAAAAAAAAAAAAAAAAAAAGAGCCCAGCCAGCTGCAGCACTTTTTGACAGGATTTTATTTGGGTGATTTGTCTGCCCAGCCTCCTCGGGAGTGCTGCTCCGCAGCCACACACACCCTTCTGCTCCCCCCGTGGGATTTGCTGCTTTCCCCATCCAAAGAGCGTGTTCAACACAAACACTCGTGGCCGTCTCCAGCCGCCCCGCTGGCTGCACGCCCTTACTCGCTGTCGCTAATCTCGGAGTGGGAGCCGGCCAGGAAAATAAATAAGAAACGTAGTCCCCTGCCCTTCTTCAGCGGTAGCCGCTAGGAAATTCCCAGATAGGGATACACATACATGTAATTTTTTTTCCCCCTCCCCTGTGCTTACAACGCCACACGCTGCTCAACCTGGGAACAGCTCGCAAGAAATCCCTGACTCTCCAACTTCATTTTCTTGACACTTGACACCTTTTTGGGGGAGCAAAATGGTTGGCAAGTGCCACCTCTCCCCACCCCGTGCCTCCTCCAACCGGCTGCATGGCAGCTTAAACACTTTTAATAGCCTTCTCTAGCCCAGCAGCCCACAGAAAATGCCAAGAAACACTTGGTTGCAAAAGAAAATAATGGGCTTTCCTTAAATATAACTGTTTGCTTCGAAACCAGCAGCCATATGACAGGGAACCAGGCCTGGCCTCACCATGCCTGTCTGCAAGAGGGGTTCAAACCCCCGCCTCCAGTCCACAGCTCCCCAGGGGCTGAGCTGAAGTAGCACCTCTTCTGGCCTACTCGGGGCTTTGTCCTGAGAGCCCACTACTGCTTTTGTTCAACTCCTTTCTAGCAAAAAAAAGGAGGCTCTGCAAAGCTATCAGCTGTGCGGTGATATGAAACATCCCTTTCAATAGCAAAGATGGGCTTTATAGCACAAGGTGTCTGATTGTGGCATGCAATGACCTTAGCACAAGCACACCCCTTAATCCACCCCCATGGATATTTCATAGGAAAGGCATAACCTCAAGCTGCTCATTGAGATTCGGCACACACGGACTTGGGGGCAATATTTAGAGGGTGTCAGGCAGGGTCGTGTGACTGTACCAGACGGGCTGCAAGGGAGCAGGCTTGAATTCCACCCGCTCAGCCTGATTTCAAACTGTCCAAACCTCATTTCATGACAGAGCATCTTATGAGAAGATTAAACCCCATAATGCCAGGCAGGAAGATTCTTTATCTAGATCTCTGTTTGCAAAAAGTATGATCCCGGAGACTGGAATGCAAAGAAGAGTTCCCCCAAGGCCTGAATTATTGTCACCAGGACAGAGGAGGGAGAGGCAGGGGTGGTAAAAGGGACATTGATAATGCGCTACAGCAAGCATTTAGAGCAAGCTTCTACATTTAAAATTCAAATAGACATCTTGAGTGCCTTGGAAAAGTGGCTCTGCTGTGCAAATAGTGCTTGGAAGGTCCTGGGTTTTTTGGAGAGTATGTGTGTGAATTGGCACATAGGGTTTCTGCACCTGAACAAATAGGGAGGGGGAGAAAAGGGGGGGAAGAAGCTGGGAAAAAAATGGAAGTGTCCTCTCTTCCAAGAGTGTCTGCTTTTATTACATGAATCAGAATGACAATGCTGATCCTTTATTGGATTTTAATTAGAGAACCCAAACAAGCACTGCTCAAAGAAGCAGATTTTCACACCTCTGCCAATTCATTGGTGTGTTTGTAGAGCTGCTACACTACTAGATCTATTCATCAAGTCCCTGAATATGCAAACAAAGCTCAAGCCAGACCTTTACCACCAGCTTGTAGGAAGGTGTAGTTTGCTAGTGCAGGGCTCCACATAAAGCACATAGCTTGTTTGTTGCCATGTCCTCTCTGAAGAGGCCTTGGAGATCTCGCTGCTTCGTTTCTGAGGGAGAAGTGATAAAGTCATTAGCAAATCAATAATGGTCTAATTTTTGCCCTTCCTGTCCTTCCTGAGAAAGTAATTAGGAGACACTCCAAGGGCTTATTTAAATCATAAGAGCTTCAGTGCCAGCTGCAGAGGCAAAATATGAAATCTATCTTTAGGAGAAAAATCACCCGGACTCTACACTAGAATAGGGAGAAATCTGGGAAAGGTGAGGGTGGGGTTAGGAATGTTAACAGCTGTAACAAAGACACTTCCTACTTCGACAGACTGTGGGCTACATTCCCAGAGCTTTTAGGAAAGCCCTGGAGTCACTTGTCTAAGTCAGAGACCAACCTGGGGAAGGACAGACATTCCCTCCCACCACTCTGCACATGGTTGAGCTTCCAGAAAGGGATTTTCAAGAAAGACTTAAAGCCTCATTGCTATTTCTGCTTTCTTTAAACCTGCAATTATTCCTCTCAGAAGCCCTGGAAACTAGCACCAGTTGCATCAGCACTTAATACCTAAACTCTGAGTAACTCCAAGAGCAGATGGAGGTGAAGGAGGGATGTGCTTGGGTCTGGGACAGGCATGGGGCAGCCCAGTGACCATGTGCCTCAGGACAGGGAACACCATCCTCCTTCCAGTGGGATGGGAGGGGTGAGGGAGAATCCTTTTTTTTTTCCTGGAAAGGAGTGAACCAGAGTACTAGGAATTGCAGGCAGGGGTGTTACAGGGGGTTACATATGCCCAGAAACTGCTGTGCTGTGCAGGAGGACAGTGAGGGCTGTGGGACAGCACAAGGTCATGCACAGGCCAGTGGAGGGGCACTTGGGAAACCCGGGCTGTTGCTTTCCAGCGGGGTGATGGGTAAACCTCTGTGCTTCTCAGGACAAAACCTCCTCCTGCTCTCTGCTCTTTGCTGCCCTTGATGGGCTCCTTGAGTAGAGTTGCACAGGGATCCTGAACATTGAGAGCATGGACAGCCGCCTAGAGGAGGAGAAATCTTATGCCAGTAAAACCACTCAGCTTTGAAAGCCTAGGAGTTATCCAGCATCAGATGTCAGATGTAGGGCAAACGGTACCCAAGTGGGAAGATCTTCCAGAAGAGATTTGTTCTGTAACAGGTCTTTCAGGCAAAATAATTCAGTCCTTTTTCTTAATAAGTTAAAGACCCCCTTTAATTCCTAACCCAAAGTGAGACACACTAGCCCAAATGTGGCAGGAAAGGGACTCTCACTTGACCCATTGAGTGCAAATAGGGCAAGTTTGTAGATGAGGATGGAGAAATTTTGGTGGGCAGCGGGGTTGTGTCCAGCACCCTCTCAGGTGGATCAGGACAGCCAGGCAAGTGGCACATGCCCTTGTGCCCCCATATTCCCATGCACCCCTGTCCTGGCCCAGCAGGTGCCCCTCTAATGCCCCTCTAATGCCACTGTGCCTCTCTCCTTGCACAGAAAACTCGGTGGCAGCCAAATCAGGGGGCTGCTTCCCCGGCTCGGCCACAGTGCACCTGGAACAAGGCGGCACCAAGCTGGTGAAGGACCTGAACCCTGGAGATCGAGTTCTGGCAGCTGATGCAGAGGGACGGCTGCTCTACAGCAACTTCCTCACCTTCCTCGACCGGGAGGATGGCTCTCACAAGCTCTTCTATGTCATTGAGACGCGGCAGCCCCAGGCTCGGCTGTTACTGACGGCTGCCCACCTCCTCTTCGTGGCTCCCCACCACAACCAATCACAGGAGGGGACCCCCAGCAGCCAGGCACTCTTCGCCAGCCGCATACGGCCGGGCCAACGGATCTACGTGTTGGACGAGGCCGGGCAGCAACTCCTGCCGGCGGCTGTGCACAGTGTTTCACTGCTGGAGGAGGCTTCAGGGGCGTACGCCCCACTCACCGCCCAGGGCACCATTCTCATCAACCAGGTGCTGGCCTCCTGCTACGCTGTCATCGAGGAGCACAGCTGGGCACATTGGGCGTTCGCTCCCTTCCGCCTGCTCCAGGGGATTCTGGCCGCCCTCTGCCCCTCCGGTGAGGGGGCCCCAGTGGGTGCCCCCACTGCCTCTGGCATCCACTGGTACTCTCGCCTCCTCTATCGCATCGGCAGCTGGGTGCTGGATAGTGACTCTCTGCACCCACTGGGCATGGTGGTGTCGTCCAGCTGAGAGCATCCCGTGCCGCCCTGGCTGTCTGCCAGCCTCCGAGGGAGAGACAGAGACATGGAGAGAGAGAAAAAGGAGAAAAAAAAAAAAAAGAAAAGGAAAAAGAAAAGAAAGAAAAACCTAAAACAAAAAAAAAGGAAAAAAAGAAAAAAATACATATTTTTAAAAGAGAGCACGGATTAAGACTTAAAAAATAATAATAATAATAAAATAATAATAATTAAGTAGGACAGTCCAAAGTAGACTTTAAGGGACACAAAGACCCCGGGATGTTCTGTTCTGTTTAGTTTATAAATATATATATATTTTTATTTGTTCTTTTGTTCTGTTGTTTGTTGGTTGTTGTTTTATTTTTCCTCCTCTCCTGGATATTTATTTCTTTGGTATTTTGAATAGATGTTTTAAATGATATGAACCGGACCTTCAAGAGCCTTAAATAGTTTCTTTGATAATTTATTATCATGTGAACTGTACTCACAGGGGAAAAAATTATTTTGCGAGGCCAAGTAAAACTGCGCAGAGTCTATTTTTCTACATGTCACTTGCGTCCTGACTTTCAGAAAGCAGAATTCTGTACTCTCCCATCTTTCCATTACATTGTTTCTTCATTTCAGCAAGTCTAAGAAACAAGAAAAGAAATAAACACACAAAAAAAGACAAACTTCATGGGGGTCCGTAAATTATATTTTTATACACAGAATTGTAAATTAGATTTTTTTGAGAGATCAATACTTAACTGAATCACATTTCGTTTTTTGAAATAGTGTAAAATATGAGAATATATTATTTTAATTTAAATAGTTTCAAATGTAACATCATTTCCTGTATTGTTTTCCATGCTTTGCTTTGTAAAACCATCATTTGGCTGTGTTCATGGAAGTCAAGACTGTTACACAAACTTTTTATTTGCAGAAACCGTAAGAAACTTTGTTATTTTTAACTTCAAAAAAATTTATTAGAAAATAATATTTTTTAAAAAGCGCACATGGCGGCAATTCTGTGACGATGGAGACGGTAGTTTGTACAGAGGGGAGAAAAGGATGTTTTGCATTAATAAATTGAGAAATAACTGCTGTAAATTTACTAAAATGTATTTTTGAATATTTTGTAATAGTTTTAATAGTTTTATAGAAATAAAATGTGCCATGCACAGTCTGGTTAGTATATAATAACTAAGAGTTCCTGGTGCATCCCATTTTTTTTTCTTTTTTGCTTATTGGTTTAGGATGATGCCTAAAGAAGTACCTATTATTTAATTTAGTGTGTTGCTTATAACATTTATTTTTTCATACTTTAATTAAGGAAACAAATCCATCACGTATGCGCATAACCTGGAATCTCTTGTACTAAAAGTAGAACCTCGCTTATTTGCATGAGCGACGGTGAGATGTGGTTTCCCTTCGCTGGAACCTTGTCTCCCCGTTCATATTCAGGTGGTGTTCCCCTCTTCCAGGTCCAATCCCGGCTCCATGTCCACCTCCTGCTCTCTGGAGACCACAGACCTCTCTTGAAATAGATTTGCGAGTGCTTTAAATCAAGTTTGCCCTTTGAAGTACGTTAATCTGAAGGCAGGCAGCTGCCTTCACCTTCTGGTGGCATCAGGATTTTCATCAGCTTTGATTTGGTTAACTGGAAGATGGAAATCCAGGGGAGTGACACTGGCTTTGGTGAATTAACTGGGATTGATGTGGTTGATGCTGGAGGAAGGACATGGCCACCAGATATTACTGGACACCTTGCCTGGGTAACAGTGTGGGGCATGGGGCCACTGAGAAAAAAACAAAACAACCCATTGCAAAAAACCCAAAAAGGTATAAAAAAGTGTTCATTTGTTCTGAGGAGTGTTCCTTAAGAGTAATGCACCAGAGTCCATCCCAAGCCATTGATGGGTAAACATATTGGCACTGTGTTTTAGGAGAGGATTGATGGGACCAGTGCTGCATCCTCTGCCCAGTCCTAGTTCCAATCCCTGCCGTGAGGTTCATCCTCACAAAGTGCCGATGAGTGAGGTTCTGCCTTGTGTCCCTCCCCGGAGGGTTTCCAGGATCTCTTTAAAAATTTTGCAAAACATTGTGTGTACATGCCGAAAGGGAGCTTTCCTTGAATGTCTTTTCACCCGTTCTTTGGTTTCCATTACTCACCAGTTTAGGATGTTCATCAGGCAGCATTTTGCTCCAGAGATGCAGACGTTTCCTCTGCCAGGATGGACGGCAGCTCCAGGTGGCCTCCCGGGATGTCCCTGCTTGGGGCTACAGCTGGAGAGCAGAGACTATGCTTGTCCATACTGAGAGTCTGGGAGCATCCACAGCAGTACCAGGAGCTGGTGGCCGAGCCCCAGGCACTGGCATCCCTGTGTCAAGCTGTAACAGGATGATGTAATCTCTCCATCCCAGAAGCTTCTGATCCAGGGCCACCTCCACCATTTGAAGCTTGGTCATGGCTGGGGTAGTGAGACTTTAGTGCAACCACTGACATGCTGCAGCACCCGTGTGGACCACTGGGATGCGAACTAAGCCATCCAAATGTCCACCTGGTGGTGAGGCATGGCACGGGACTGTTGACTGCCCAGTGGGTGCCAGAGACCCACTGCCTGCCCAGCTCAGACTCTGCTACCTCCGTGTCTTTGGTGTCTGCTGGTGCATCGAGGGCTGCAGGCATGGTTGGTTTGGAACACATAAAAATGTGGTTGTGAAACAAATGAGTCTTTGTTGTAAGGGTCTGACCTTTGCAAGTCTGGGCATCTGAGCTCTCTTTCCTCTGTCTCTGAATAGTAGCTAGCATTTTGTAAAGCCTTTGCAATCAAATAAGACAACCTTGTCGGAACCTACCTTCTCCAGAGGTCAGGTGACAAAGGTATGTAGGCATGTCAGGGATCAAACTTAAAGCCATTGGCTTGGGGCCTTCAGTCTAAGTTTTAATTGAGATGAAAAAGAGCCATTAGACCAGAGCCCACATTTGTGTCAGTGTAAAGCACATACAGTAGAGACCATATCAGACATTGCTGTGTTTAATCTCCACTGAAAGGCCGAGGTGAGCTCAGAGCTTTGTTGTGTCAGAGAAGCTAAGACGCTATTTTAAACTAGGATCAACCTGTTTTGCCAAGAAAAGGAATGCCGTCCTGTGTTTACCATCGCACATGTTTTGAGTAACTATATGCTTCCCTCTCACTGTATGTTTATTACATCTCTTCCTTTGGTGCCTCATGTCCAGATCATCCCTCCACGGTATTCACTAGAAGTGCTTCATTAGATGGACCGATCCAACCAATAGCTACAACTCTTGTATGAAGGATGTACTGTCATAACATTGTGCAAAATGTCTAGGAGACATCACTGTCTGTTTTCAGGGTCCAAGTACGGCAATAGTTTGTATAAAATGTACACATAGTGGTGGCTACAGAATAGTTTATGACTAAATACATATCTTACTGTTAAAATAATGTATAAGAATGTACTTGAAGCTATTATCCTTGTGCTCTGTTGTCTGAATAATTAAAGAAATTACAGAGACTTCCTGAAATGTCTGTTATATGGCAGCATTCCTATTACACACTTAGCTCTGTTTTTTCACCTGGCGACATTGAAACGGAGTGTGGGGAGCCTGGTGCTCAGTTCCACAGAATTTGATGAGGGAGCCTTCAAATACAACAGGAATTGTGCCCATGCTGCTTTGTATGATGCTGGCAACCTCCCTCTTCTTCCACCTAGAGCCACATAGACAGTCTAGCATTTACCTGTGAAATACCATGTGGTTCTGCAAAGTCAGCTCATTTGGCAGGGTTTTATTGGAAGAAAGAAATGCCCTGAAGATCAGCCCATCAGCAGTTGCCTGTCCTCCTCAGACTTCTCCATCCCAGCCAACATGAGAACTGACCCTAATGAGGCTGGGGCTAGTTTATATTTATCTGACTCGTCTTTCACAAAGTGCCCTGGTTCTCAGACACTAGGTAAAACAACCAAAGGGAATGCTGGGTTCCCAAATAAGAAGAGGTTCACGTCCACTGTCCAATTAAAATCCAAGCCAAACACTGGAGTAAAACAGGAATTTCACATCCAGGTAACCATACTGTGCCACAGTCAGCAGTTCTTTGTGCCTGCACATACATAAGATTGCTTAGCTGTATTTTTTTTACATATATGCACATGTATGTGTTCATGTATAATACTATCACCCCTATATTAAGAGCTTAGCATAACCTAGTGGGCTATAAATATGTTTACGTTGGCCCTCTGGAGCATTTCATATTGCGCTGTGGTTGAGCAGGTGATGTAAATCAACCCAATTGAGTGATAATTGGGCAGCAGTTTTTCAGCTCCAGTACAACATCTATTTCAATTACAGGGGGAAGGAAATCAGAAAGAGAATTTTATTTTACTCATTACTGCAAGCCATAAGGGACCATTAGATTTCCTAAGCTTTTGAAATTCTCTCTTCAGCAGTTTCTGCCTTAAAACTAGTGCAAACTTCACTGAAAAAAGGTCAATTTTCCATTATAGACCATTTCAGAGATTCCAATAGAGCAGTGTTAGTGTAATCCTTGGCCTACACAGACCAAAAGAGAAAAAAGTCATATTTTAAAAATGCATCTTTACAAATGATGAGATTGTCTTAGATTTTGATGGGAGCATAATGAGGCCCACAGGCACAGTTTATGCTGAGATTGTTAAGTATAATTTTTAATACTTTGCATTAGGGGTGTTTAGGCTTACATATTTAAAAAAATTTAATTTACAAGACTGAAAAGAAGAGACCAAATATGAGTTTAATAATCCTGTCTTGGTTCCAGAAAAATTGAGAGCAGCATCCAAAGCTGATCCAGGTGCGGAGGGAGTTG
This sequence comes from Tapera naevia, assembly GCA_033556795.1. Lineage (NCBI taxonomy): Eukaryota > Metazoa > Chordata > Aves > Cuculiformes > Neomorphidae > Tapera > Tapera naevia. Next base: position 34,117,172 of record JAUMJJ010000222.1, read on the forward strand.
TGCAGTCAACTTAAAGCCCAGAGCAGGACCCTATATAACATCTTTTCCTTCAATTTTTAAGTGAGAGCAATCCAGCTTTTTGGACAAATGTTGCTGTAAATCAGGAGTGAAACCACAAGGTCAGGAAATCTGTTTGGGGTAAAAATAGTTGTTCTGATGTCCTGTGACCTAAATGTGAAATAAATATTAGATTTGCTCAGTTTGGTGTAAACAGATGTCCGTTCATATTACTGAGGAGGAGAGGTGACAAGGGATTCTCTGTGTGGCGTAACCATGGAGGGTCCCTTGGCCACCCAACTCTCATTTTGATGCTGCCCAAGGGCAGAAGGGATTGGATGTGGGTAGGGGAGCAGGCATGCTGTGGAATCAGGGTGTGCTTCATGCAGGTCTGTCCAGCTCACTTGGCTCATGGGGACCCCATCCTCTTCCAGGCAATGCTTGTCTGGAGCAGCTCTCTGGGACACCGTGACGTCTCCCTTTAAAAGAGGATGTGCTCACAGGAAAAATATACTTGGGAACGCTGTATTGTTCCAAGCTTTGAGTCTTTTGATGGCATTTGCTACAAGGGAACAGATGATAAATCTGTATGCAATTACAGCAACATCCTTTTGGTATCTTCACTCATAAGGCACTATGTCACAGACCTGTCACAGGATTTCACTGGGTGGAGAAAGCTTATTTTACAAGCAGGCTACAGCTCAGGCTTTGGCTAGTTTGGAGCATTAAAATATTTCACGAGGTTTTATTCCAACAGTTTAGGCTAGAAGAGGCCTCTGGCGGTCCTGGGTCCCATATGGAGCCAGCTTAGAGCAGGCTGCTGGAAGCCGTCTCCTGTCTGGTCCGATGGGTCTCCGAAGATGGAGAGCCACCACCCCTCTGGGTAACTGGTGTTGTTAAATATACCAACATTTTGTCCAGTGTCGTATTTCATCTATCAAGGATCTCCCCATATATATTCTCTTCATATTTTTTCTGGGGGGAAAGAAACACAAGAGTTAAAACAACGTTAGTTTTAAGAAATCTCAGGTTCAAAATCTGGGACATTCAGAGGTCTGCTGAGCTCTGCTTCTGCTCCTGTAGCCTGCTCCAAGCAGAGACAGCTGAAACATTGCTCACCCAGCCTCTTCACTGTAAGTCGGTTCTGTCCTGTTTTCTACAACAGTAAGCACTGGTTTTAATTACTAGACTGTGATGAATGCAAATAAGTATTAATCTCAGGATTACTCATGAACAATTCTCTTGGAATAGTCACTGGTTTGGTGTAAGCTTTGCTGGTTTTGCCAAATGGTGCCCTTTCTACTCTGCAAAGATTTTCTAGAAACAGGAGCATAATAAATGTATAGTATCAAACAAGTCTGTTCTGGTACAGTATTAGTATGAATAACCATTTTGTGCTAAAACTGGTGGAAGCCACGGAGTTCACAGGCATCAGAAAGTCCAACTGTCACTCAAATATTTGCAAATAATGACTCATGTGATCCCACAAATAACAACAAATCAACCTGGTTACTTTCATTGAGGAAAATTATAATGAGTCACTGTGTACTGTGGGCTCGATCCAACAACCACCAGCGTCAGAAGGAGTCTTTCCACAGCTTCAAACAAGCATGGAGTTGAGCTGTGTTGGCTCAGCCTTACTCGGTGTATCCCTTGCTTTCATATTGCATGATTAAATAATAGAATTTTCAAGCAAGCAGGAATTTCCTCGTGCAGCCAAGAGTGGGCAAATGTCATCTCCTGACTGCATATGTGCAGCTCCCACTGATGTCAGTAGGGTTATGTATGGGCAAAATGAGGTCAGGCTGTGTTGTCCTACTTTACGTGCCCTGTGGAATTGCACTCAATTAAGTTTTGCCTCCCAGGACGCAGCCTCCCTCCCACTTAAGTAACCAGGAACTTTGTCACTACACAACAGTGGAGGAGAAGGCATGAAATACTAATCTTTGGTCTGGAGTGCAGTAAGGTTTAACTCGTATTTAGGAGCAGGCAGCTGCACTTTGAAAAGAAGAGTTAAATTCAGTAGGAAGGAAAAAATAATCCCTGAAATCCCAACATGGGGCATCTTCAGGAGAAGGTAAGAGCTTTTTAAGTTCACACACAGCCTTGAAAAGCACAATGGCCTCAGCAAGACCTTCTTCCCAAGGCAGCAGGGCATCTTCCCTGCCCTCTGCCTAAGCTCCCCACAGTCCCTTACAGAAAGATCTTGAATATCGTGGGCAATACTTTTTAGGTAACACAGGAGAGTCAGCCACATCTTCTGTGTGGGTGAACACGTGCTGGACTACTTCGAAAATATTAACCACTGGTTATGAAGTGCAACTATAAATAGCCATAGGAATGCCACTTGAAGGAGAAAACAGTAAAGAAATCCCTCATTACAGACAAACAACTCGGCAGAACAACTCTGTGCTTTGAGTGAACTGGGTTTGGTCCTTACCCCTTTGATGGGGTTTCTTCTCATTTTGAGCAAGCAACTTGTTGTCTCTCTGCCTTCATCAGAGATGTGCAAAAAAAGCATCTCTGAGGATAATGTTCTGTGGTCTGTGTGGTCTATGTGGTCTACATGATGAGAAGCACAGTGATTCAGATATCATCTACTACCTGCATGTCACTCCGAGGGATCTCCTCTGTGTGTAGACGGTAAAACACAAGGACAATCCAGAACCTTTACACAGCAGCCTGTTGGAAAAACCTGTTATTTATATATTGGTTAATAAACTGTACTTTATTTTTATGTCTCTCACAACTACCACAATTAGGCAATTTTTATGTAAAATTAGCATGTTTCCTACAGGATTTTAAAGTCTGTTCTATGTACTGTTGGAAAAGATGACAGCTGGCTTTTTGCATGATGTTAAACTTTAGACTGCATGCATAAGGTACAAGGAAAACCTACAAAACAGCAGCCAGCTCAAGGCTAAGACATTATTTTGGATTCTGATAGTGCAGTCTATGGGGCCCAGAGGGCAGTTTGGCTCTCCCTGAAGTAGGTACCTGCCAGCCAGCTGGAGGAGTCTGGGTGGACAAGATCTCCATGGACTAATGATGGAGCTAAGACACCAACAGCTGCCATAGTGATTATGTGTTTGAATGCAGGTGTCCTAACTTGGAGCTGAATCATACTCCAAAATGTCTTTTCAGCCCCCCATTTACTGTGGAGACTCCCCATGGGATGCTGGGTTACATTTGAGGCCTCCTTGCCTCATCCAGTAGTCCTGGGTGGGGAGCATATAGACTTTTAATAGCTCTGCAGAGTGGCATAATTCTGGGTATTGATATATTTCCCCCTGCTCTGTGTCCACTCTGGAGTAAGCTTGGAGTAGTCCAAAGCTAGAGCTTTCTCAGGAGCTGGTCCTCCGCTCTGGGCTGAGCTGAAGACTTCAGAGCAGCCACAAACCTCAGCACCTCTTTTTCCAAGAGCGAGGCACACTTGTTCAGCCTTGCCTACTTTAGTATAAACATCATGCACGTAGTGTGTAGTTAATTAAAACTATTCCCACTCAATTTTCCCCAGGGGAAAGGGAGGGAGGAAAAATAGATACTCATGGGAAAGGTGCTCATCACATTGCTTAATGGGATCTGGAGGGTGACATGGAACGCTGGGGGGACGGAAAGCCGTGGAGGCCTAAGCAAGTAGCATGGAGTGCATGGAGAGCTGTCCCTGGAAAGAGATTTCCCTTAATACACGTGCTGTTGAAAGGAAGAAGCACTGTATTTCTAGGAGAGAAAATAGGACCATTTACACTTCAAGGCAAGGAGGCGTGGATGAAGGCTTGTCCTGATACCCACCCCAATGCTAACTTCTTGTTGGGGACCTTTAAGCTCTTGGGAACCTCTTGCCTTCCAAAGCCCAGTTTTCAGAAACCTCATGGAAAAGACAAGAGAAATTACAAGTGGCTGGGTGTGGGCATGACACAGCTGGGTCTGCACACCGGTGTTCGTCTTGGTGACTCAGCCCTGACGCCAGAAGCTGTTCTGGGTGTCAGACACAAAACAAAAACACCCTACAGCTCTCCCGCCTGCTGCTCCCTGACTTACTCACAGAGACACTGGGGAGTCACCAGGGACTTTGTTTTGCAGTGCAGGATGTGAAAGGTATTTTTCAGGGAGAGCGAGTGCCCTGGTGTATGCAAACCAATGCTGTGACACACAGAGTTCTACCTCTGGAAGAGGCAATAGGCTCCATTCCCAAGCATAAGGGCAGGCATCCTCCACTCTTTTGAAGTATTTTCATTTCAAGTCAGCTTTGGTGCCTTGCTTTTCTCAGTGCTGAGCAGCTTGGCACTGAGCTTGTGGTGCTGCCATGGGCAGGATGCAGCCGGTACCCATCCCCACATAGGACCATGCTGCTTCATCAGGTGCCCTGGTGCCTTCCAGCAGGTATTGAACAATACTGGCTGCAGAAGAAATGCTGAAGCTGTGTGGGACCTCACCAGTGGGCCCTGGCCAATGCTGCAGCAGTTTGCAGCAGAAGCTGATGTATGCACAAGAAGGATCTAAGCACCATCAAGGGATTTCCAACTCCTTGGATATGATCCTGGAGGTGCTTTGCTTTTCTCTAAACAGGAATAAACCAACTGTGTTTAGTGATGGGCAAGACGCTGCTTCTCATCAGGGCAGGTGGGATATCTATGTAAAGTTTCTGCCCCATCAGGAACCAAGCAAGTGGGCATCTGGGTGGTGGTGGTGTCATTTCAGAGGAAGCTGTGGTACAGGTTCCTGTCCTGGTGCTAAAAGGTGCTTGCGACCCCACAGCAAGAGGCCCAGGTGTCCAAAATGAAAGAAAAGTTGGATTTCATTATATAGGTTCCCAAGGAGAAAAATTGACACTAGAAAACTGTAAAAGAAGTCAAGTTTCTGCTCCCCTTAGAGTTGTTCTTCGCAGCAGGAAAATGTTTCACCTGATCACAAGATGTTCTTTTTCAGGTTGGTTTTTTTTCCTTTCATTGAGGAAATGTCTGCACTTCAGTTATCAGTTGAAGCTGAGAATGAAATACACCTAAATACTGTTTCATCTTTGGGTATAACAAATAAGCAGCAATATTAGAACAACTTCTTGCAGATTTATAGATTTGAGCTATTCTTTTCCTATTTATAGGGATCCTGACAGGACAGAAGTATTTATTGAGAGTTAAATGATGACATCTGTTATCGTGAATGTAAAATCCATTGGAAGCTGGTTTATATTATAAAGAAAACTCAGGGCCAATTTTCCTCTTGATGAATATAGACACAGCTTTACAAACTTCTTTAAAGTTTCAGAATAAAATTCAGCCCAAGGAGTTTATATAAACAAGTACTATACACACGTGCAAAAGGAATTTGCTTTTCATAAAAAGAAGCGGGCAGAAACAAAACCCTAGACCTTTTAGGTTTTGTTCCTTTAGGTGGAATCAAAGTGACCTCTAGTGATTCCCTGTTAACCATGCAGCTCGGCAGCTGCCAGCACAGAGCACAAGTGGTACAACAGTATGATGCTCTCTCATCTGCTATAAATGCAATCGATACCTGATTAAAGATTATAGCAATTAATGACTGTTACAATAATCATTCCTACAATTCAAGTATAAAACACTTTCCCCATCTCCACTGTCTCTTTTCACGCAAGTCGCGTGCTCTTAAAAGAAGAAGATTGTTTTTATTAGCCCATTAAAAATAAGCAACATAATGAATTTATTAGTAACTTATCATCCATGTGTCTTCTGACACTGCTGACGTGCTGTTTGTTAGGAATAGGCAGGGTAGGAAGTGCGCTAGGTTTGTGAGTTAACTAGTTTGTTCCTATTTTTTGGAACAGTCACAGGCGGATCACATAATTATTACCAGTTGCTGTACAGGCAGTGTGGAGTGCTCCTGCAGGGCTAAGCTATTCCCACTCCTGGATTCAACCAGGCTGGACAACAGGAAAGAAAGTTCCACCTCTGCAAGGTCATCTTTTTAATCCCAAACTGTCAAGTTAAAAAAAAAAAAGGCATAAAGAGAGGATGTTACAGTTCATCAGCAGTGAGGTAAACTAAAAATATGTATCACCAAAATGTGTTACCGTGAAAATCGATAGAGAAGGTTAGAAATGGGATGCAATTGCTCAGGGGCAATATGGGGAAAATTCAGCCAGCAGCAAGAATGTTGGATGCTCTGGGCTAATAACTGTCAGGGATATTTCAAGGGTGAGGAAGGCAGCAAAAATCATTAGTTCCTTTGACACGGGAGGTAAGGATGGGCATGAAAGAATGTTGAGCTCTGCTGAGACTCAAAATGCAGATTTTTTATAAAATATGTCTTCCATACATTAAGTGTGCCAATCTCTGAACCAGAACTGTGTGAAAAAACAGGACACTATTCCTGCCAGAAAATATCACCCAACTGCTTTAGTTTTGTACGTGTTTCAAAGAAGCTGGTCTCCAAACTCCTCTTTGGTTCTTTCCCTTCCATTCTCCATTACTGGCCGTGATGTTTGATATCTGCATGAAGAAGGACAAGAACATTGCATCCCTTTTGCTCTCTTTCCCTGTTGCCGGTTCTCCACAATGGTCTTGCCAAGAGCAATTGCTATCTGAATCCTTTCCAGGGCTGCTTTAGCATTCCCTGTAATTTTCATGGAGGCTCTGCCACAGCCACTGTAATGAAACGTGCTCCCTTGTTGTGGTCAGTGCTACTTTCTTCACCCCTTTGCAATAAAGCTCCTTTTTTTTTGGCTCAGATTTGTCAGCACCTTCCACTCCCATCAGCAAGTACTATTCAGGACATTCCTAAGGCATATTTCATAAGTGTTTCTCATGGAAATGTGAAGTTTTGCAGCTGGTGTCGTTTTACTCGCCAGCGTGGCCTCACCCTCTGCCTGTCCTACCAGCCCAGTGAGGGATATTGGGAGACTCTCCTGCCTCTCTGGGTGTAAAACTGGGCTGTGTTCCTGGTAACTGTCACTCTCCACCCTCCGAATGCCCAGATCAGACCTGGATGCTGGGCTGTTATTAATTGTCAACCTACAACTTCACCTACCACCACTAAGAAGCATTGTCTGGATTTAGCCTCCTCCATCCTGGGGCATGAAACAACTCGAATGAATTAAATTATGCATGTGTTTGTCCAGGGCTTAAAAATTAACCAAAGAAGAGGGATTTGTCACCAAATAATGAATTCAGCTAGTAGGGAGCCCCAGCCCAGGCCCTCTCCTCTGCTCGGGTAAGCCTTCTTCAGAGCCATGTCTGGGGAGCAGCCAAATAACAAGTCCTATTCGCGTTTCTCTGTTAAGTCAAATATGACTCAACCTGTATTTGCTTTTAAGGCTTAGAGACTGAAAGAAAACATTTTTATTTGTTGCAAGAAGCAAAGCAAATAAAAATAGGTAGGTAAGAAGAACCAGGGTTCTCAGTGCAGGATGCTCTGGTGTTAACATTGAATTATTATTTAGACCTAGATATCTTTATTGGTGTTAAACCAAAACAGCTTCCTTCTGTATTTTGGTTCCTTTCTTTCCCAGAGAAACTTGCACACTATATTAAGTTCATTATTAATTTTCCTTTCATTTCGGATAAAATGATATAAATTTAATGAAAAGCAAAGCTAGAAAAATACATTTTGTCTTGAAAGAGTTACTTTCTGGTGAATAACCATTTCCCTATTTTTAAAGCCAGGGCTGTGATAATCCAAAATACTTGCACAGCCTTTGAGTCTCAAATCTGAAAGCTGTAAAAATATAATTTAATTTATACATGCATGCTGTGGATTTATTTTTCCAGCTAAGGAATGAGAATACAGAAGCTGTTTTCATTTTTGTGGTCTAATAGGTCAGTGCAGATTCACCATTTTAAACATGTGCAGCCATAAATACACAACAAAACAAATTGCTGCTGCTGCTGAGATCCAAACCCCAAATTAAAAACAAATACAAATTAGAAATCCCCTTTCGAAATCCCATCTGTCTAAAGCTGATGAAATATCATCTTGATGACAGAACTTCTTAGATAACAACAGTGCTTAATAGTTGGACTTTTTAGAGTGTTTTACTAAACTTTTTGTTTGTTTTGAATTTCCTAATACTTAGAGGCATTTTTAATTTTTTGACTGTGAGCCATATGTTTGCATGCGAATTTCAGTTAAGTTGGTTTTGTTCAAGTTAGCTTCCAGACTTCATGCTTTGCAGCAAAGATGTTAAGAAAGTGAACCTGAAATCTTGAAGACTGGAGGAAAAAAAACAGAAGGAAATTAAAATAACACTTGAGTTTAAAATGATCTTGTATTTCTGTCATGGTAAAATTTGCAGAGTTGTAGTTGGCATCAGGAAATGAGTCAAAAGTCACACAGAGAACACTTGAATTCTTTGATGCTGGAAGCTACATAAAAATATATACTAGCCAGCTGGAAACCTGCCCACCCAGTTCCACAGGTCATCTCAGTCCTCCATGGGCACTCATTTGAAGGAGGTGAAACATGATGGTATTGCATATTTTATAAAAGGTTCACCGCTGTTTGAAGGAAAGTTTTCCAAAGGAAAGTCTGACAACCTCAAACAGACTGCAGAAATCTAAGGTGTATTTCTGGCTTGTATCAGAAATAGTGTGTCCAGCAGAAGCAGGGAAGTGATCGTCTCCCTGTACTTGGTGCTGGTGAGGCCGCATCTCGAATCCTGTGTTCAAGAAAGACACTGAGGTGCTGGAGCCTGGAGGGCAATGAAGCTCGTGAAGGATTTGCAGACAAGAATTATGAGGAGCAGCTGAGGGAACTGAAGTTGTTTAGTCTGGAGAAAAGGAGGATGAGGGGAGACCTTATTGCTCACTATGACTACCTGAAAGGAGATTGTGACAAAGTGGGTGTTGGTCTCTTCTCCCAAGTATCAAGAAATGGGATGAGAGAAAGTAACCTCAAGTTCTGCCCGGGGAGATTTATCCACGTTTTGGGTCCAATAGCAAAAAGAAAGAGTTCACCAACAAAACTTTGTGTTAGTTGAAATTACGATGTCCTGACATGCTGCCCAAAAGCATCATGAAGTCCTTTGGAGGTATTGAAAACAACAGTTATTCTCCCTGCATCTTTCTGAGCGGTGTCTGTGTTTTATCCAATTTTGTGATACCAGTAAAGTGTTCCTAGTCCTCTTCAGGCACACTTGCACAAAGCAGAACCAGACACTAACATAACTGCAGGCAGATCACACTCCTGGAGACAAGCTGGCAAGTCACTGAGCAACAAAGAAACCAAACTTCTTTGGATGCTTACAATGAAAATTGTCAAAAATCAGGTTTTGTGGATTGACTTTATATAGGAAAAAGCTAAAAGTTCTTGAAGCATGCAGATAAAGATGAAACCATGGAAGGATAACTTTATTCACCCTGAAAAGAGGAGGGAGACAAAGTAACAGGTATGGCTTAAAAAATACCATGCCATGGTTTGCAGGAGGATGCTGATGTTGAATGTGAGATTAACAGAAAAATGGCTAATGGTAAGGAGAGCACATCCAGAAAATGACGGCACCCACCATGGAAATGAAACTTGTTCCTTAATGCACTTAAAAACAAGAAGCCTCGCTACTCTCCATCCTAGAGCAACCAACATGTGAGATAACACATCCAGGAAGGATGCTGTAAACATATCATCAAATTGGCTGTGTTGGCAGGTGACTGGACAGCTGTGAAAGTAGAAACTATAATTTGTGGTAGGAAGGAAGGGGCTTGAGCAATCCCAGGGCTCATACTTTGACCTCAGCATTGCACAAGAAAATAGAAAGCATTTTAGATAAAAGAAGGATCAAAATATAGTGTCAAACAGAAAATGTTATGCATGGTACCACATTGATTGGATCAGTTAATGTAGAATGGTTCTTCGGTAAAGTCAGCAATTTTATATTATTTTTAGACAGAACAATTGATCTAAGAAGAATTTACAATGGTGTTACATTAGGATATGCTAACTAAGCCTGAGAAGCTGGAAACAAGTCTGTGAGCTTCAGGATTGGCAAGGAAGGGCTGCGGAGGGCTCACAGTGAAAATGGAAGGAGAAGACAAATGGGTTTCCTCAGGCATTGATTGTTTCACACACCTGTTCTAATACCCCTGGCAGAAAATCAGGAGTATGCTGGGGTGGATGGCAAGGTGAGAGCTGCCATGGTGAGTAAAGGTGACCAAAATGCTAGCCAGGAAGCACAAGATGATCTTGACTAGATAATAGAAATGCTATGAAAACAAATACTGAAATGTGCTTCTTGTGCACAGAAGGAGTAAAAACAGTTATTCCTACTATAAAAAGGAGATGAGAGGAGAAATGAGTCCTACATGCATTAGTCACCTTCATGTAACATTTTGCATGAATGTGGCGCATCCATGCAAAAACCTAATGCAATCCTACAAGGTCTCAGGTGAGGTACTTCCACCAGAGTTAGAAGAACAACTTTGGAAAGAGGCACATACGTGTAGGAAGGAGTTTTGAAGTTGAAGGTTTTGCATAGGATTAGAGTGAGTCTAATGATGACAGAGGTGTAAGAAGAAACTCAGGCAGTTGTGAACTCTGAAAGATGAAGGCTTAGAAACAGCTCCTCTGCTGAAAGGTTGCCTGTGCTTCATGTACATTAACACCAACCAGTCACACCAATAATGGGAAAATATGTGCTCAGCAATAAATCACATCTCTCTAGGAATGTGGTCAGGCTTCACAGATACTTCTGTTACTAATTACTTGGTATTTAAAACAATGTTAACTTGCACTTCTATGTCAGAATGGATTTTCGGGGTTGACAAGCCTAACCTACAGGCATAGGAGCAGTGGTCAAGGGACAGACAGAGGTATAGGTCCCATTGAAGATGTCCAGACAGGTTTAAGCACCAGTAAATCAGGTCTGTTGAACCCAGAGGTTGGTTAGGTGTTTGGCAGGAGAGAGCTCTGGACTCAGCCATGGGGTGGGTGTGCAGAGCCGCAGACATGGTTGGGATGCCCGGGAAGGCTTGCTTACAGATGCTGTAATTCTGGGTGGCTGCAGTGAAAGGGCTGACATAACGTGGGTTAGGAAGTGAAGTTACGACCTCTGTGGTGTGGCCACAGGTAAGCTCTGCTCCTGTCCAGGAGCATCACCCCACCACAGGAAAAAGCACAGGGCAGCGCCTGATGGAGGGTTCAATTTGTAGTTGTTCCCACATGGAGCAACAAAGTGCACTGGTCAGAGTAGAGCTCCGTTTCTCCTCAGTGTGATGAAGCAACTTTTGCCGGGCCAAACCTTCGAGAGCAAAAAACCCACACCAAACACCTGCTCCAAGTCCTCAACAGGTCTCTGTGCTCAGCAGCATCCCTGCCTGCCCCGTGTCCTGCCAATGCCACAGCCTGCTGGGGGAACCTGCTGAGTCCAGGCAGTGCTCTGAATCAGCTGATGGAGAGAGCTGAGATCGCAAATCCCTAATTATTTGTGATGGTTTTGGCTGGGTTAGAGTTAATTTTCTTCATAGTACCTCATAGGGGGCTATGGTTTGGATTTGTGCTGGAAACAGTGTTGATAACACTAGGATCAGCAGTGCTTACACAGAGCCAAGACCTTTCTGCTCCTCACGTCACCCCACCAGCGAGGAGGATGGGGATGCACAAGAAGCTGGGAGAGGGCACGTCTGGCACAGCTGACCCCAGTGGCCAAAAGAATATTCCATACTCTATGAAGTGATACTCAGCAATTACATCTGGAGGGAAAGCTGTCTGGAGAGCCAATGCTTGGGGACTGACTAGACATCAGTCTGTTGGTGGTGAGGAATTGTTTTCATTTGTATCACTTGTCTTTCTTGGGTTTTGTTTCTCTCTATTATTTTCCTTTACATTGCTACTACTGCTATATTTTATTTCAATTTTTAAACTTCTTACTGCAACCCATGAGTTTTCTAACTTTTACCCTTCCAATTCTCTTCTCTGCATCCAGCTGGGAGGGGAGTGCACAAAAGGCTGTGTGGTGCTTTGTTGCCAGCTGGAATTAAATCACAACACCATTTCAGATGAATATGCATGTTGGATGGGCACTTAATTTTCTGTTAGATTTGTTGGGTTTGTGCTTTCATCAAGAGGCAGAGTGCTTCCAGGACAAGCACAGGATCTGTGTTTGAGCACATAGATTTTGGCCCCATGTCTGCTTTTCACCTGCTCTTAATCCTTCAAAGGAGCAATGTGCCTGGTAGCAAATCTGAGCCCCACATTAATGGGTTCTACAGCCCCTGCCTGAGAGGAACTGGGAGCTTCCAGTCTGGCTACACAACAGGCATCCATTTAAAGGCAGCCAAAACGAAACAGAGAGGGCAGGAGAATATCTGGGGCCCTTCCCTCACCAGGAACACAGGCTGGGGAGTCATGGTCCTACTCCAACGCCCCAGCCCCGGAGCCCACGCTGCTGCCTCCCTCTGCTCATGTCCTCTCCAGTTCCCAATTCACTATTTCTTACAGTGAATTTCCTTCTGCTCAAGAACCTGCTTTTCTTTAATATATCTGCAGTTATCGTTGAATCAAAACTTTTCCTTTTTTACAGCCTTACTTCAGGTAAAGAAAATGACAATTAACCTGATTCTGTTGTGAGTTAATTTATTTAATCTCCAGGTGCCCTCAGTCTTGAAATTAATACCCCTAAACCACTGCTAAACAGCATTCGAATCTCTTCCTTTAATTATGTGTATAATGAAGCTCATTTAGAAAGCAGCTAGCAGGATGGAGATCACATTGCAGGCTTTATGCCTCTCCAACGACCATCCAAATCACTTTTCCCAGGTTAGGCTGACACTCAGGACTTTGCTTCCCTGCCTTGGATGTGGCTGGTGACTAGGGAATGTTCTGTCACCTTGCCCAGCCTCCCAGCACCACCTGCTGACATCGGCAGCCTCGTACAGCAGCAGGGCCGGGGAATTTTCAGCTCTGTCATATATAAAGGAGAAATGGCCTTGGTGTACTCAGTTCATGGTGTGTTGTGGTTTTCCCTGCCATCCACTGGCAGGTAAATATGTTTCACTGGCAGCAACCATTTCTCATCCCTCCCATCTCTCCCTGTGTTAACCTTCCTCTCTGCCACACATCAGCCAGGCTCCTGCAGCCCTCAAAGACTGTACCTGAGCAACAAAATTAAGTTAAACTATTGTTTTCTACCTGCTCCTCTATAAATCTGCTACTTTGGTTTCCAACCTAGATGAGGGCTGTGAGCTACACAGTGTTTCCACTGAGTCCTCCACCAAAGCCCTTGCTTCTGTCAGCAAGGATGACACCAAAAGCTTGGGGAACCTTCTCCCCTGAGGCCAAAAAAACAGTAGAAGAACTGAGGTCATACTAAACTTGCCATGGTCTCCTTCGGCTGCGGCAAGGGTGGTGACAGAGACGGCTGAACGCCCAACAGATCTCCCTGGGCTGCAGCCCTGCAGCAGTGGATAGGAGAAGGCAGCAAGGGGAACCAGGCTGAGCCTGGATGTCTCTGTGCTGGGACTTTGATCTCCTCTGCCATCAGGGGTGGCATCCACAGAGTACCTGAGCCCACATACTCTGGTGCAACACTTACTTAGCTTTTTACTCTCACTTATTTTTTGGCAAGCTAAATGCTTCCTTCTGGGGTTACTTTCAGTGAGCACCCTGAGTGAGCCACCTCTCACAGATCACCAGGTGCCAGCCCACTGTCACCTCCACCACCAACACCAGGAGCTGGGTAACTGGCTTCCCAGGTTGTTTCACCGGCTGCAACTGCCCAGCTCAGGGAGCTGTATCTTGCAAAGGACACTCCCCCTGCCACTCCGCGCTGCAGTGGGCTGCGCATCCAGAGCTGGTTGCTGCCTTGCCTATTTATTTTGATTCTGTCTAAAGACTTCACAGGAGTGGTGGCACACACCCAAACCCCTTGTGATTGTTTCCTTTAAGTGGGTTTCAAGCCTGGCCACATCTCTGGCTCAGTCTGACCTAGGTTTTTCCATGCCCTTTCCAAAATCACATGTTAAAACTGGTTCTTTAAGAATATTCTGTGGCATTTGGTATAAACAATGCTGCTCTAAAGCTGCAGCAAGAGGCTCTTTGGTTGTTTGGGGTTTTTTTTGTATTTCCACAGGGTGTTTCTAATAATGGCATAGGGACTGTATTCCTGTGGGAAATGTGACCTCACTTTCCCATCCTCAGTTGGGCTCACAGCGGCCAGCTGGGCAGCCTGTCCCCCTCACCCGACGCCTCTCAGCACACCAGTCCCTGCCCAGAACGCTCTCTAGGCACCTCTGGGCTTAACGTGGGCTGGCAAAACGCCAGCATGACCAACACCACGTTCAGCATCAGTCCTCCTCAGTGGTCTGACTTTGCTTCTGCACACCCTGTTGCTCCATGTGGGTCTATGTCCCTCCATCACCAATTCCTGCTGTAGAGACAGGAGGAAGGGTAAGGTAAGCACTTAGATTCAAAATGGTTTAGAGACAGGCTCAGTCTCCTCTTGGGATGGAGGGACCCCTTCCCAGGTGGGTCAGGGCTCCCCCCATCCCTCTGCTTACGCTGGGAGAAGAAGCATGAGCAGGGCAGATGGTTTGGGAGGGGAGTGAGGAGGTGCTGTCCTGGGGGCAGAATTTCTCCCCGCACCTGTGGGGATTGCGTCATAAATCGTTGGCCTGGGGATGGGCAAAGGTGTGGTTATAGGACATATACCAGACTTAATTATTTAACTTTATGAGGTTGAGGAAGAAGAAAAGCCCTTGTAGCATCATGCCCAGCATGAATCCTTGCAACCAGGGCCAAAAATCGCTATTCTTAATACCTTCCAGGGAGCTGGCAGCAGTCCTTCACTCTGTCTCTCACACTGGCACATCCTCCCTTAGGATACACTCATCAACCAAAGGCAACCTAAAAAAATACCCTGAGGACTTTTGTGAAGCTTGGCATTTGCATTTCTTGTCACAGATAACTTCACACCTTCACTCAGGAAGCAAAACCAAATATGCTTTAACTAAATATCACCTTTCTGGACAAGATTCCCATCCCTTCGGTTGTCCACTTGACACTTATAAAAACCTAGAGGATTTGAATGGAGTATGTTTGGATTTTGTCATTTGCTTTCAGGTTTTGATGTTTCAAAACGCTTGCCTTCAAGCCCTTGATCCCCTGGATGGAAGCCGTAAAGGAGGTGGGTGCTGCTGATGCGGCTCTTAAAGATGGGAATTAAAGAACACTGTGGAGTGTGATGAGAATGAATCCAGCCTTCTCCACCTGCTGAGTCTCCCTGGTACACTGTGGAACAAACCCTGGCTGGAGCTCCTGTCACCCCAACCCCTTCTTCTGCTTCACAAATAGAAAGGACAGAAGCAGCTGGGTATAAAGGGAAAAAAACCAAACCCTGAACTTTTTCCAGGAGACAGGAAAACCTATTTCTTTCTGGTTCTTTCTGCCCCAGAGTTTTTGATCTCCTAGACCATTCTCCTCACTTTGCTCAGGTCTCCTCCTGGTGCCAGTGGTAAGTATCACCTTCACCTGACTCCTCACCCTGCTGCAAACCCCCCCCTTAGCCAGAGAACCTGGGTCTGACTCACCTCTTCAATGTTTATGTTTTAGCAGACACGTGAAACTGCAGAACCACAGGTGAGCAGGACCACTAGTGGTTGATGGAAGGACAGAAGTCCTCTTATAATTGGGTTTTTTCCATTCAATGTGTTGGCTAGTTTTGTGGGTGGGGTTTTTTTTGGTTCTTTTGGGGTATTTTTAGGGTTTTGGGGATATTTATTTATGCTCTTTGGATAAACCAAGTATTTCTCTACTCAGTACATCACGCTGCTTTGTTTAACTATTCCCACAGGAGGAGAGGGAAAAGTGAGGATGTGGCAGCTCCCAGACAGGTTTAACCCTTCACTTTCCCACCAAAAAGAAACCCAGTGGCTTCTTTCCCAACAAAAGAGGCATCCTGACCTGGTACAACACATGAGACCCCAGCCATTTACTGGGATACTCATGGGTGAAATTCTCATCTCAAAATGCAAAATCTCAACAGAAATGGCCACTTAAAAGAGGAGAATGAAGCAGACTGATGCAGAGTCTCATTGAGTTGTTCTTTCGCTGCTGAGGCTTCACCGAGTCCTATTTGCACTATGGTGGTTCATGGCAGCCATCTGGTTACCAAGAGCACAATCTTCTAAAGAAATGAGATAAATGATGGTGACAGAGCATTGCCAGGCTGTGGCCACAGCATCCCTTCACCCTCCTGAGCTGATCTGCAATGGGCAGTATGCAGCACAGCCCTGGATGGGCTCTTGCACAATAATAATTAAGTCATCTGTAAGTCAAGCAGCAACACAACTAACGAGCCAGAGAAACACAGTGACATTCAAGCCACCACCATGCTTATTTTTGTGTCTCATTTCATGTTTCTTTCATACTCAAAATATTTAGGGTTTGATTTGTATCTGAAAAGAAAAAAGGATCTGGCTTCAGTGTGATCTGGGAGGATGCACTGCAAGTCCTTTATTTCCCAGATCTAAGTCAAGGTATTCACCATCTCCAGCCTGCATACAAATGCACTCATCATATTTATTCCCTGCAATTGATTAAAAAGAAGAAAAAAGGTGTTTTGCATCCTAATGCACATTTTGCAATAAGAAACAACAGGCTCTTGCTTTGAAATAAAAAGGGCTAAGAGACATTTGCCAGTTTTAATCAATAATGCAAGGAATATTTTGGCTCTGGGCTCATCCCTGCAAGATGTTATATTAAGGTTTTGAACATCCCTGGGACCAGAAAGCTGGGAGAGATGCACTGAATCACTGAAGGACATCACCCTATAAAAGAAAAAACCTTAGTGCAAGATGCTTGCAAGGGGTTTAAGCAAGCGAGATGTAAGCATAGAAATTGCCAAAAGGATCCTCCCTTCTCCCGAGACGGCCCCTTCATCAGCAGCATTCACTGTGTGAGGACCCATTTCACCTCTCTGAGAGGGGGTAATTATTTCTTGTCAGTTAGACTCAATCACTGAACTCTAAACAGCTGGTGGTAGAGAACTATTTAGCCTCATTTACCACCATGATAGCCTTTTAGCTCTTCCACATTTCACAAGGTCTCTGCCATTTCACCCATAAATTCTCCTTTAAAAAAAAAAATCATAAAAATTTATGAGGGCAAAAAAAAATAGGCATAAAATGAAGACAGCTAAGAGAAAAGGTACTAAAATTTTCAAATGAAGATGAGGTTACGTACCCCCAGCTGTTTGAAGTGCAGTGATTGAGGGTCTCGCTGATGAGGGATGATTATATTCCTCCTGCTCCTCACCCCCATTAAAGGCAACGTGCATCCTCCCTCTGGATACAGCTGATTAACAGTAACACAGGGAAGACCTAGGAATAACTGCATCTCCCCTGTTTTGATGTGATCCATGTATTTCCCTGACCTTAGTGAAGGAAAACAAGCTTTTTCCAGTAAGCTAACACCTTAAAACAGGTTTACAACAATAGGAACCGGGGAGGTATCATTGTGCAGAAAGGCCAGTGGCAGTCTTTAAGATGGAAAATATGCAAAGAAATTATCTCCTTATTCAGTTAAATGGGGTTTGGCTTCCAGGACTGGTTTTGTCATGTAAAAATCCAGGGAAAGTGTATTTTTACAGTGCAGGGGCTCTCAAACAGCACCTTGAGCTGCATTGACCAAATCCCAGTTATTTCCCTGGGACCCAGATTTTGCATCCAGACAATGTTTGCAGAAGCCTCAGTTTTAATAAAAGGGTTAATAATGATAATTAAAAACAAAAAAAGAAAATCAAATTACAGGAAGTAATAAAGGACAGACAGATATCACGGCCACTGAATACCTGCAGAGAAATTTTAAATCCATCCCAAAGCAAATTCACAGCAGACCCTCTGTTTTATGGAAGACCTATCTAAGCACAAAGTAGGAAGGATTCAGATGATGAGCATTCGCAGCAGTATTTGTAATTTGATTTTCTATTAACTTCTTAACTTCTTTGAAGGTGTAAGATTAGACAATGCTAAGTGGACTAGGTTTAGCCAGTGTGCAACTTAGTTGATGCCAGCCACCACTTCTATCATAAACAATACCCAGAGAGCATCAAAGTCCCTGACCCAGGACCATTTTGCTGTATGCAGTGATAAATAAACACTTTACACTTGAGAAGGAGCCCTTGTGATCTATCTTGGAATGAACAGCTTGAAGACCCCAACCTCCTCTGCGACTTGGCCTGTAAGAGCAGTCGAGCATCCCATCCCCCTGAATATTTTTTGACCACTATCAAAACACATGGAATACCTTCCTTATACTTTTTTCTTTGAAGCTTTTAATTGGATATTAGGAAGAGGTTCTTCACCCAGGGGGTGGTGGAGCACTGGAACAGCTCCCCAGGGAAGTCATCATGGCACCAAGTCTGCCACCATTCAAGAATCATTTGGACAATGCCCTCAGTCACACGGTGTGAATGTCGGGAGTGTCCTAGGTAGAGACAGGAGTTGGACTCGATGATCCTTTTGGGTCCATTAAAACTTGGGTAATTCTACGATTCTATTCCCCCAGCCCTCGAGGCCTGCAGAGTGGACCTGTGCTAACTAAATGTGTGGATGGCACAGAGCACTGTCATGCACCTGACTCACTACACAGATGCATGAAGGAAACAGCCTCCAAACCCCTCTATCTCTGTTCTTACAAGCTTTCCTGCAAAGGAAGAGTGTGAGATGCTATATAGGAATATCTAAGTTTCAGAAGACACAGCCTGATTTATTAGTCACCCAAGGAAATAGAATTGGAAAAGGCTGCTTGTGCTATTTAGTCCATCTTGCTGTTGCCTTAAAATCCTTATGGAAATAGAATCCTCCCATCAGTAATTTAATGAAAAGTGGTTGCTAACTAGCTAGCAATAAATGGAATATGGGACTAGAACCAGAAGAAATGGTAATGCTCAGCCCCCAAGTCCTCTGTGAAGCACTCTGAATGCCACTCCCAACTGCACAGAACAATTTTCCCCAGTCAGCATCTTTAATTTTTCACCAGTTGAAGGGGTACCTTCCCCTGGGATCTTTTCAGAACAGCATGGATGGGTGAAAGTACTTAACTGACATTCAGCAGTTACTAGAATTGACATCTGAAACCAAGGAGCAGTGCCACTGTGTGACCAGTCAACTCTCACTGAACCCATCTAAGGATACTTTCTGTAGCTTCAGCCTTGGTCTTTGAAAGGCCAAACGTGTAGAGCAAAAGCAGATAAAATCTTTGATAACTGAAACATTCAAAAAGCTCCCTAAGACAGATATTCACAAAGCTGTTTCTACTCAGGGCAGTAGGGAGGTGGCTGATGGGGTTGCCATTCTCAAGTCTTGCACTGAATCTTCACACTGCGTAATTCTGAAGCGTCTGACCCATTCATCGTAAAAAGGCAGTCATCTTTCTCACAGTTCACCACATCTATAGATCAGCTATCTGCAATTAATTCACTGCTCCTTCTCTTTCCTCAGTGACATTTACAGCAAAAATCCTTATTTATTAATACCAGAGTGTGTGCTCTTGCACTTTGCAAGATTAAATTTATTCTCACCTCTATTATTCTAATTCTGTAGCTCATCCAATTCCTGCAAGATGCTCTGATCCTCCCCTGAGCCCTCCCTCATGCATCTCGGAACATGCTTGGTGAGCACACTCCAACTCATTCTGCCTAAATCATTGCAAATTAATTACGGTCAATCAAGATCAATTTTTGAAGCACTCCACCAGGCATATCAAAATTTGATTTTAAGGTTTATTTGTACCTCCCTCGGTCACTCCCTTTCCAACCCTGGAATAAGTAGTTATTAGACCCACTGATTTCCTCCATCACTTTGCAGTTGTCAGCCTTCCAATTCTCAAAAAATTCTAATTTTCTTAAACATTTTACCAGTTCATTAGCTGGAGTTTTTAACTTCAAAAGATCCCACAGACTCCTATTCCTGATCCTATCCTGTGCTTTCAAAAAGGGAGACAGGTTTCCCCTGTGGTGTTCAATGCTTAAACTCTTCAGTTTATTGCAAGAGTGGATGTTGTGCTCGGCAGTGCACCAACTTCATTAAAACACAACTCATGTCCCAAGACTGCAAATCAACAAAGGCAGGGAAAGAAGGTACAAGGAAGCCAACAGGTATAATTCAGTAGGGTTGGGGTTTTAAAGGGTTTTGGTGAGGTTTACTTTTTCTTGGGGCTTTCTGTAGAGGAATAGATGTGAAAGAGGTGAGCTGCAGTCAGATGGATATTTACAGTGTGCTCTTACTGTTAATTCAAAGCAAAACTAGCAGTTGAAAACTACGTCGGAACTTCTTACATCGCTTGCAGGCTTTTCACCTCCATGAGCTTTCTATTGGGGTACAAGAAGAAACAAACCGCTTGGAGCACCATTAGTCTGCCCCCAGGTAACTATGTTCTCGAGATGTACCCCCAGTAATGATGTGACGTTCCAGTAATGCTTCACTGAAAATGTACATCCTGGATCACAGGTGGCCACTCTTCAAATGATACCATGGCAATAGTGGGATTTTTTACACCAAGGCGACAGTAGGATTTTTTACATTTAACTTTGTGAATAACTTAAAATACTAAAAAACCCTACAAAGTGCAAGGTGGACGATGCCAACCTCTTTTCTTGATACACAACATGCCAGTGGAATTAACCTGCATTTATGTTGATACAAATTGTGTTCAGAATATAACTGATGATAACCATACCGAGCTTGTCAAGAGCTCCTCCGTATGTCATAAATTAAGAGAGGTAATATTTGAAAGTTGAGTTCTCTTTTATTAGACATGTCGGTATGGACGGAAAGAAGCAGAAAAGTTTTTACACTCAAAAGCTTTCCTCCTAAACCTATGTTACGAGATCCTTGTTACCTTCAGACCCCTGCAACCAGCTACACAGGCACAAGCCCCTTTTGCCATCACCTGTTCTCAGTCACTGTTTTTTCCACCTGGGGCACCTTTGCACAGCTCTGAAAGAACTCTACAATGTTGATGCAAAAGTAGGTGCCCACAGATGCCACCATAATAAAAATGGTAAACCAACATGGTATATAAAGCTTTTTCTGTCATGTCTGAAGTTCAGAGTTGTACATCAAGCAACAACAGAGGAAGCACGATAAGGATCAAGTTTTATTGGCACATTTTACGTACAATAAATATATTCACATGTTGACATTCAAAACATGGAATTACATGTAAAATATTTTGTACATGAGATCATCTCTGTGGTTCCATTTTTACATTCACTTAAATAGGTACGACAAAGATTTCTGATGCAAGCGGAGGATTTGGTATAGTTCAATATTACATTCAAGAACTCAGCAGTAAACATCTTGTGCAGATGACGCTGTAGAAAACATGAGGTAGACGAACCCCCAGCGGAGTCAGTATGATACAGTCGTCTGAAGAATTTATATCCTGAACTGCTAATAAACAAACTCTGCAATCCAGATTAAAGCAATACATTTGAAGCAATTCTCAAAACACCCACATATGTACAGTGTTTAAGACTTTACAGGTTAGGAAGGATCACATTCAGTAATAGCAATAGGAGGCAGAATTGTGTTGACAGTGTTCGTATTTCTATGTGGCAATAAAAAAGTGCTATTACTATCACTGAATTCAAGAACAGAACTCCTGCAAAAGTGAAAAGGACAAAAGAGGAGTTAATGCTGTTTTGCCTGGCTTCACATAAACGCTAGAACATGTACACAAAATGTTTCAGTTCTCCAACACGGGCAAAACTACAAAGCAAAACCATTAAGCAATGCTTCTCCAGTGTTTTGGGATGCGCGACATCTCCTACGGTGCAATACCTGTAAAAGCAACCTCAACTTCAAGTACCAAAGACCGCAAAGAAAAATACAGTACAATGTGCTTTCAGGGAGGGGGATGTAGGCTTCAGGTATCCTCGAAAGAGCCTGTAAGAACAGAAAATAATAGCTTAAGATTGAATGCAATGCACTCAGATAGGGAGAGGTCCAGAGAAACGAACAGAGAGTGAAAAGAGCAGGAACATAACAAGGATACAAATATGCTGGTGGGAATGGAAAAAAATGAGGACAAACAAGATGGAAATAAGGTAAAGCATAGGTCAGGAGAAAAGGGCACCACAGGAAAAGAGAAAGCTGACTTATTCTAAGGGAATTTTGTATCAACAAAAGTTATGTGCGATGACAGGGAAGATCAGCTGTGAATAAACGAGTGTTAGCATCTTGCTATTGCTGTATCTGTAAGTGAAAATGTAAATTAATTAGAAGTTAAACTCCTGAAAGAGATTTCATCCCCTGCAAAAGAAATCCTGCAAAAAAATGTTTTGTTATTCTATAAATAGAAATTAAATGGTAAGGTTCAGAAGTCAGCCTGACACTAGGAAAAAAACACAAGTCATATTAAAAACCATGAAATGCACACAAAGAAAATCCTGAACCACCAAACAAACGTAATATTAGTAGAGCAGTGTTTTATACCGTGATATTTCAAGTAACTACACAACATTTGCAATATTGCAAAACATTTAACTGTACATAGGTTTTTATACAACAATATTCTCAAACTGCAATACTGTTTAAAATTATTTAAATGGTAAAAATAATTGCTTAACTCGAGTGCTGTTACATTAAATAATGTTGAAAAAGTGTGGATATATAAAGCCCATTTCCAGTTAGTTAGAAAAATCAGTGCATCCAACCAAGAAGTGAGAAAGCAACACAGGCACCAAGAAGACTGACCGAGATTCACTTCCCCCTTGAGGTTTTTAGTTCTATAGGGACCACATTTTCCATCAAAATAAGTACAGAAGTAGAAAACAAGAGGTGTTTTTAATAAAAAAAAAACCCAGCCCTGCAAAAAGCAGCTTTATAAAGAACAAAATGATCCTTCCCAACCATATTATACCAGAAGATGGTATACACAAGGATCCAATATGAATCAGTGTTTTTGTACACAAGACCCTGTGCTCATGTGGATAATGTCATCTATATGATTAAAAATCAGGTTACAAATAAACCTTACATAAAATCCTTAGGATTTGATACTAATTGAAGATAAAATACTTCAAGTATTATGTTTGTGAATTAATTAAGAGGTTAAGCTATGATTTAAGGTAACATTGAAACAAAAGCCCTATGTTACCCTAAATGACCTTTATACTCTAATTTTCTGCAATCTGTTCAGCACTGGTTCCCTTCACATTTAATTTCTCAACCACCGTGCTGCTAAATATCAAATAAAAAGTACAAAAAAATAATTTAAAAAAAAGATTTGTGTCTCTCTGAACAAAAAAATGCCTTTCTGACAGTGAACAGGTGAAGCCAGTATTCTGCCTTCTGCCACAACCCACATAAACACAGCACTACGCAAAGGACAAGAACAACACAACACTACACCAGAAGAATCTAGGATATCTTCAGAGTTAGACAAAAAAAACAGGCAAAAGCCCCACCCAAGGAATGAAACCCCACACCCTCCTGCCCACCCTCTCACCACAGCTACACGGGAAACGCACCCACACACGCATACAGACAAGCAGTTACCGTGTGTAACTACAGGAGCACTTACAGCAGCTTCTGCAAAAACTGCACAATTTCACCACATAAAAGATATCATGTTTAAAAAAATATTTAAAAAAATAGCACCAAGTAAAAGGTTTTTTCTTATTCTAATTAGGTAGATGTTAAGGAAAAATGATGGAAGATCCTCAAGGTTATTCTGAAATAACCTACAGTCTTATTAAAAATCTATCATCTATATCCTTGTGGTAGAAACCTAACATCAAAGAACTAAAATGTTCCAGCTGCTCGGTATTTTATTGGCTAGAAGGAATTTTTGCAGAAATTTGCAAATACAAAGTGAATCTTCAGGATTAAACTGGGGAACAAACTGGGTACGTGAAGATACTTTACAGAGAGGGTGATGGTATTTACCGTCATACTGGAGATGTACATGGGCTAAGAACAAAATCCCTATCTGAATTTATTCTCTAACACTACTGAGAGAGAAATACTTGCATGGCAGCTCCTCCAACTATGAAGATGCTACGGACCTGTCCTCCTCCTGCCTAGCACCAATGACGCCGAGCTTTTCAAAGACTCACATCATCCCATCATACAGCACATGTGCCACAGCAGTTGCTAACATTGTGATGAACAAATGTGTTACATGATCAACTTGAACCACGTGTAAACCAAAAATATCCCAAACTTTTGAGAACAATATTACACAACAGACCTAATTTGTACTTGTACAGCACAATGGCAACAACCTAGAAACCCCATGCCTTGGTCTGACAGTGCTCTCTATTTCCCCTCAAAAGTTAAGGACAGATTTTTTTTTTAAATTAAGAAGAAGTAAAACATTCTACTAAAATACCATTGATCATACGGCCTATCCAATTTTTTAGTCAAGGCAAAATATGATTAGTTATCAAATGAATTCCCCAGTACCACAAGACAAAACCAAAATTTGGGGAAAAAAAAAGTTTGCTCCATATAATCATCTACTGGAGTTGCCTATTAAAATCATTATAAAATTATGCTAATAAAAACTGTGAACAAATAATACACAGATCAGGATATATGTATTGACTTACTAGCATCTTTATAAAAATTTGAAGATATACACAAAAACACATCAACATTTATGGAACTGTATCCATCAAACTTAGATAAGACAACACAAAAAACTAACAAATAGCTAAAATGTGTTTGACTGTAAGCCGTTTGATTAACATTTTAATTTTCAAGGTCAATATTTACATACTACATTAAATGCAAATTTTTTTTCTCCATTTTGCATCGTATTTTGAACGCACGATAAAGAAAGAACAAGATAATGGTTGCAACAGATCTTCCACGAAAGTTAACTTAAGATGCTCAGATTTAACTAGGTGCTGAAAGAGAACATGGCAAGAACACGTCCATCTAGCTTTACCCCTACTTCCTTTGGGATTTTTGAGGAGACAAAAACTGAATCTAAAAGAGCTGTATCACCCAAACTGATCATTGCCAAGGGATCCAGGTTTAAGTTAGCATTTGAAAACTAACAAAACACAAAGATTTTAACAAATTACTTGCCTAATTGCTACACTTGCTATTGAGTTTTTTTAAGACATGGTGACAACACAGGGCATGAGTATATATGTATGCATATAATAAAATGCATATAGACATACATACATATAGTATGTTTACATACAGTAAGACCCCCGGGTACCACAACAGCAGCCAAGATCACCACCAGCGATCCGCCTGCACTCTTGTCTATGCACAAGCAATAACCTACTGCAACTCCTTGAAAGAGGATGCATCTCGTCATTAAACAGGTATTGCTTATCTTGCTTCCTATATTTGAACGGGTCTGAGACAATTTCATCTTTATTCCAAAGTCACGCATTTGTCTCAAAAAATTTTTTTTTAAAAAAACCCAACTGAATAAAAATTCCTAAAACTCAAGTTGGCTGAACCTCAGCCTCTTTGGGATGGATTCAAAACCCAAAGCAGGAGCATTTCTACAAACTTCTTTGACTTTTGAATCAAACCCATATTCTCAGGCTCCAAGAAACCCTCTAACCCCAATAACGTTTGCTTCTGACAGGACAGCTGATCAACTGCAGATGTTCCTACTGCTGAACTCAGCTGCTGGCTTGTCTGGCACTTGCATCTAACCCACATTTCCAGACACGCACTATTATCACTCAACTCTGATATGTCTTCCCATCCTTCTCATTACAGAGAAGCTGGTCCCTAAGAGTGGGATGAATAACTGTTTAATAACTCATTGTGAGGATAAGCGTTTATTTCTTAATAATAAAAATTACATAACCTGAGGAGGCAGCGTGGGTCCTAGTGCTCACAGTGCGAAGTTAAACAGCATGTGGCAGGTCACCTCGCAAGAGTCCAGGGTCAGCTCCCACCAGGCACTTCCTACCTGTGTCTCACTCTCTGCCCTGGGCTTGATTCTACCCTGAAGCACTAAGAGCAGTTTATATACAGTAATTGTGCTAAAGGTATTGCACAAAAATGGGGAACTATGCAGATGGGTGTAAAACACTTCCACACAAAAATTCTCATGATGTTACTGTATCTTGTCACTAAATTTTAAATGGGCTTAGAATATCCTTTCAGATTTTTTCCCAGTGCAATTATTTCCAAAGTACCACAGCATTCTGTATTATTTCAATGAACAAAGAGAAGTTTTACCTAGAAGACAGTACTTACTACTCAATTATTATTTTTAGTAATTTCTGCTTAATTGAAAATCTGAACCAAAACTGTAAGAAAGCCAGTTGGGTCTTTGTGACTTGGTTACCACTGAATCTTCAAAAAAAAAAAAAAAATCCTACGCTACTGAAAACTCGCTTAGTTCATCCTTCCACACTTGGCATGCCTATCTTGGACCCCATTCGCAGCTGCTTCATTACATACCAATAGTTTTCTTCTGTGGTCACTCGGGTAACAAACCTATGGGGCTTCTGTTAGTCCCCCCTTCAAATAATAGGTCGAGTGCTTAAGAGTATTCCTAAAATAAAGGATGAAGCAAAAGCTCACAGTCTAAAAACTAAGGAAATGTTCATAAAAACTGGAATCCAATATAAAGATGACGTTTTATAAGTTTGTTCAGAAGTAACGTAAAAAAATTGTTCCCTTGGCAATACCATCTAAATGGTTGTAACCAAAAGGAAATATGGATTTTAATTTGAATAAAATATAAGCTTTTTAATGTTTGCATGTGATTTTGGGGAGCTGTCACGTTCAGCAGTAGATTTGCAATGTCCTTATAGTCCCGTATTTATTGGGAAAAACACATCAAACCAAGTCCTTTCAGTCATGGGTTTCTTATGGTTCAGCGTTACAAAATAAATCTCAAAGAAAAAAACTAATCAAAATAAAGCATACAGCCCAAAAGAGCTATTAGGAATGCGTCACTCTTCCTGTGTAATATATTTGAAGTGAGCCACTAAGTATTTCTTTTCCTCGTATCTGGCAACATTATTTAAAACAACTTAGTTACAGCTCGGGAGTTCACTACCCCACAATGGTACTGAAGGGCAAAGATCCTTGTGTTTAAAAACCAAGGGAAAATATAGCAAAGTTATCCTACGTAGTGTTTTATGGAATAAGTGGAGATGGAAGTCTTTGTTGGAACAGAAAAATGCAAAGACAGACTTAACATATTTACAAAGGTTGAAACTACAATTTTCCAGTGTCACCTCCAAAGGCTCTCAGCATACTGCTACTCAGCGAAGTAGAAGACATTCAAACCTATGCAAGAAATACCTTCTGTGCCCTCAGATACACAACATAACTACGTATTTTGTTTAGAAAAGTGAATTTTCATTCAAATACCTCACACTGAAGATAAGAGCAACCATTATCAAATATTCTTTACTAAGAAGAAAATTTCTAGATCTTTCGATGTAAACGTTCTCTCTTAAGTCACTGTGGTCACACAGCAGGATCTTGAAGAACAGAGTTTACATGCGTTGAAAGCTTTTTGAAAAAAAATCTGTCGTCCTATGTCATTACAACAGAACGTGAACAAACCAAACAGAAATTCCACGTTTGCAGTTCCTCTCAAGCTCAGCTCTTCCGAAGAATATCTTGCTGCTTTCCACAGTTCAACATAGCAACTAAAGACTAAGCTGAAAGCTTTCACAACCCGACGGTTACGTCACTGCGCCTTGTGTAGCTCCACAGTACGCTCCTGTTAGTGTCAGGGTTTCTCTCAGCAGACATCACTCAACTATCAGTGCCACGTTTATGTGGGAGAGATCTATCATGTGCCTGTTAAAAGTTAAAAGATATTTAAATCTGGTACTCAAACTGATTCTAGGGATGGAGAACAGACAAGGAGGTTCTATGAAGGTCACTGATAAACAGATGCTTGATTGGATTAAGAGAAACATTGAGCAGAGGAGACTGATTAAATCTTTTGAAGGGAGGGAACGAACTGAGGCGGCAGCAGCGCTTAATTATTTACCTGTGGAATTTCTGTTGAAATGCTAAAGCATGTGCTGGCTCCTTAAATTTTGCTATGGCTTTCCGTTGTTGAGGAAGCATCTGTAAACTCTGCAGAGAAAAAAGCCCAAAAATATTTTTAGTATTCATTTAAAGTTCTCTTTAAATTAATTTTTCATCAAACACATTGAAATTTTGTTGTATTTCTTTGCTCAAAACCACTTCATTGGTGTCCAGGGAATGGAAAGACACTTCTGAGACTGCAGTCAGAGGCCCAGCTGAAGGTGTTTGAGCTGGTGCATTAAGCAGCTATACCATCTGGAAAACCCACAATATCACTCATTAAGCAAAGGCAACAGCTTCAATTCAATCCGTACAGATCAACCAAACCCTGCGGCCAAACTCTTACCAACTGAATGAGAAACGCTCAACTGGGCACAGTCAACTTCACACGCAAGAGCGTGAAGTCATTCACCTGATGTACATTAAAGGATCAAGGCTTTCCACAGGTTAAAAAGAACAGAAAGAGTGGTAGGTTTTGATCTCTAGACTGCATATCCTCGTACTGTTTTAACAAAAATAAGTGTCTAGCTTTTCACAGACACTAACAATCACATAACTCCAAAGAGATGGCTTAGGTCACCACTTCCAAGTCCTCCTAGTAATGGGAAACCATGCAACACACATTGACACAGACAAGACCATGGGATACATGCTGCCTATACCATGAGAGCACCATTTCACAACGCCGTAGCTACTATTGACGTACACTTCCCGTGCAATACTGTAGTCTCCAAAATTATAGCATGCCTCAGCCAGGGAGAAGAAGAACTCAAGTCCTTGCTCCCCATAGCAGCAGAGAAAGGCAAGGCAATATGAACATGATCCTGGAGAGTAGTCCTGTGACTTTTGTAATGAGAAGCTATCAAACTTACTAAGGTTGAAGTCAACGCTTTGGGTTAGGATTTCAGTTAGAACAGTATATTTTTCAAAAGGAAAGCCCATTTTAACACATTAAGTAGATACACACTGAACAATCAAGGAGAATATGCAACAGGTATTCAGCATCCCAGATTATTCAGGATGGAAGTATTATGATCCTATCATCCCACTGCCTGTGAACACAGGTCACAGATTTCACAGTATCTAGGTTAAAACACATCTCCTGAAGGCTTCAATCATCATTTTAAAGGTCCACATCACAGTGATTCCATTACCTCACAACAGCTTTTGGACGTTTAATGGACTGTGCTGCAGCACATTCAAGACAGAATTGTTAAAATTCAGCATCCAGTTTCCTATTGTTCTTATAGCTTTTTGTGCAAGATTAGAGAACTACTTACACTCCTATTTTCTTTGTGTTTCTATATAAAGCCAATCCAACCTTGTACTGAGCTTTTATATTTGTTTATTTTATTTATATATATGGCACCCAAAAACTTTTCTAGATTTCATGATAACCTCCTGGTGGATAATTATAAGGGTATTTCTCCTCTTCTGCATCCTCCTTGGCACTCAGCAGCATTCTCCCTCATTTGGATGATTCCAGCAGTCTGACGGTCAGTCTCCAGGGTTTTAAATTTCACCTGAAATAATCCTTTATCATCATGTAGACTATTAATAAAGGTATGACATATCTCTACAGAAACAACTATTTACTGGGAAACCACATACAACTCCACTTGTTGATACATTTTAAGGGTGACATACTTTGAGATGTCCCAGTGAAATAATTTTTAATTCAGCTAACATGTTACTTGTTCATTTAATCTAATGCAGCATTTTAAGAAAGATGTCAAATGCCTAAATGAAATTTGCTATTAAAATTGCCTACTTCTATCTCTTTTGAACAGACAAGACTCTCATTGATAAGATACTCATTTAACAAGAGTCATGGCACCTGACAGTCATATTTCTTCATTTCTAAGCCACACAATTCAGCTCTAGGCTCCTTCTGTAACTTACCTATCTGTGATTCTGAAGTCATTAATTTTGGCACTAGCTACGTTGCACCTTCTTTTCACTGACAGGAATCTTCCCTCTCACTATTAAAATCACAGAATTTTAAAACTTCTGGCACTTCTGTGATTTCAAAGTGAAAGCTGAGGAAAAGGTAAAGGATTCAGCAAACCTGATAAGCATCAGCAGGTTAATTTGCACTGTAGGGTTTTGAAAAGCTGCTACAATGGAAAGGTTTAGCCAAGTCACTGCAACTTCTGAGCTGGTAGAAATGGGCTTTAGCTTTAAAAAAAAAAACACTTGGCAGATGATTTTTAGTTTTTCTTATCAGAAAGCTCTTGACAAGGTTAAGCACATTTTACCAGAGAATACAGTCACACGGTACAAATTGTGAATGAAAGACCTTGGACAAAGCTTAGTTCTCCTGGAGGTTATCTGCTGGAGTGGTTAAAGAAGGTGCTGAAGTTTATGCTCTCCTCCTTGACTGAAGTCACTTTATTATCATTTATAGAACTGTATCCAACACACACTCTCTTGATAACACTATTCTGGCAAGAAAAAGCTAAGGACTAAGTTATCACTAAGGACTAATTTTTGAAGACTAAGAACTAATCAGAGCAATTAAACAAGATTTAGAAACAAGAGACTCAAAAGTTGAAAACAAAATCTCTGAACTGCAATGAAAAAAAGATAAGTAAATCTGTTCCTTTCAAAGAACTCCACACTTTTTAATATGAGAACCATCTGTTTAAATCACTGAAAGAACAAACATTTCAGAGAACACTCGATCCAAGAGGCGCTCAAAAGGAACCCAGGG
This sequence comes from Tapera naevia, assembly GCA_033556795.1. Lineage (NCBI taxonomy): Eukaryota > Metazoa > Chordata > Aves > Cuculiformes > Neomorphidae > Tapera > Tapera naevia. The sequence continues at coordinate 34,147,829 of JAUMJJ010000222.1, forward strand.
ACACATTTCAGCTGTACCCTGCATGTCCTGCTGTCACCTGTTTCCATCCTGTCTCCTGAAACACCTCCAGTCCTCCTGCTGACAACCAATCCTCAAAACAATGTCAGGTCTCACTCAACTAGCAGAGTCTCCCAGTGTTTTGTGCTCAAACCCCTGTTGTGATCAATTGAAGAGAAGCTGCATTTAATGACTTCTGCCACAGCAACGAAGCTATTATTGCATTAATATTCTTGAGATGCACAAAAGCAAAATTTGATTTTGCAGTTTATACACTCATAATGGTAAATTATTAAGAAGCTGCTCAGTAATTAGCAGATAAAAAATTGACTAAAGGAAGACATTCTGATATAGCGCAGACTTACCAGTGAAATTAGGCAAAGTATCTAAATCTTACTATAGACAACTTACTTATAATTTCATATGAATTAATGAAGTTTACTGACTGACTAATTTTGGCATCTTGGACAAGTCTACTGAAAAGCATCCTTATCATATTTAATTTCACTTGTCAATACAGACAACTGTGGAAACAAAAAGCCAATACATCTGATCCTTCACTGAACTGCCTAAACACCACCCATTACACAGCCCTGGGGTCAGGCAGTAACTTCTAACACCAGGATCTTCTCAACTACTGCAGTTATGTGTGCCTATGCTTTAACAAGGCCGAGAATTAAGGACTGCAAGAAAAAAGGATAAATTAATACCACACAAAAATACTTCTCCAGTTGGAAACTGTCTGAAAATTGTAATTCAAACGGTTTTAATACAAAATCTCAGCCTCCACTGTGCTCAAACCATTGCAGTGAAAATGATGCAGAATCACTTCATGTTTGTTTATGTAGGTCCAACACATAAAAAAAATGAGACTAACCCTATAACTTGGGAACCAATAGTGGGAGAGAAAAGACAAAGAGGTGGTTATAGAACATGTTCCATCCTATCACAGCGAGACAAGGCTCAACTCGGTCGCTTCACTCAGTACACGTGGACCTGTGTTCAAATAGAGACGTTTTCCTACCCTCGATCAGAAAATGTCGGTGTGAACCAGCCCACAACGCTTTGTCTGTGAAGCAGTTTTTAGCTAATAACAACATCACTGTGCTTAAGCACCCATCCTGTTCACCAGGCCTGGCTCCCTCTTCCCAAAGATCAAATCAGTGCTCAAACGAACCCAATTTTGTTAGTAGAAGATGTGAAAGCAAAAATGACAGAGGAATCTCAACAGCCTTTCAGACAATGATCTGTAGAATTGCTTTGAACGTTGGCAGCATCGCAGGCAGCTGTGTGTCAGCTCAGAAGGGAACTGCTTTGAGGGCAATCATAGTTGAATTTCTTAATTTGTCTAATAAAAAGAGTTACAGGGACAGTCTTGGGTTTTTTTTTTTTGTTGGTCCTCATACACCTTGTTTAGGTATAAGAAAAGTTTTCTTTTTGTTTTGACAAGAAATAGATGAGGCAATTACTAAGCTAAGTTACTTTGACAGTAGAAACACCATAGTCTGCAATACCGAAGCCTGAAACACCATAAATCTTTGCTGACACACATTTTTAATATCTCAACATGAATCATGATCTACATTGAGTTTTCAAACAAATCCTCGTTTATCATAACTCGCAAACACAAACATTACTCTTCCTGCTGACAAAGATATCTTGAAAATTCATGTTCTGATTTTGGGACAGTATCTGCTTACTTCCATTACTATTTTAACCTTGAGTTTTATGCTTGACAATGTTGATTGTCAGGCACAGAACAGGTACGTACAATTTTGCCTGAGAGTGTAGGTCCTGAGCTGCTGCTACCCACCCTGAGCAGATGGGTTATCAGCTGGGAATACAAACTAGTGTTCCACTTCAGTGGGAATCTGAAGGAAAATAACTGCATACTCATCCTACTGGATTATTCCTGTCTTCTTGAATTCAGGATGATACGCACTTTGGAGCTGATCCTGCATTTACATGACGTTAACAGCGACAGCCTGAAGAAAACACTTTTTTCTTTTTGTAACCTGTGTAGTTTTATTAGCTCAAAATGTTGTTCAAGGCACTATTTTAAAGATTTACTTCACCAGCTTCTGATTTTTTTAATTCCAAATACATGTTAGGAAAATGCATATCTTAATGATGTGACCTCATTCGTTTAGCACCTTTAATTTATTCAATGTTTTAGAATAAATTGGCAGCCATCATTTTCAGTGCTGAAATTCCGTTATTTCTCGCATCCATAACACACTCAGGATATCTCGAGTGCTCACACATTCATTGCACAGTGATCTTGAAATAACCTCTCAGAAAGCTGCTATTTTTAATCACACTCTTTCATCAGACTATCCACTGTATTAGCTCTAATGTTTCCAGAATTATTGGTACCATTGTCTATTGTATTTCATTAATGTATAAATTCATACATGTGCAAGAATTCATCTTTTATGTTTGAAGTAAAACCTGAAGTACTGTGTTAGTTATCGTAGAGTTTGCAGGAAAACCGATGCTCATCTACAACATTTTCAGTGTTATTTTTGTTTCCACAGACCATATCTAGCTTTAAACTTCTGTGATTTCTTTTCATACTGCCTAACTACTTCTGGAGAAGATGTCACAACAAGTTCAATAAAGGTTTCACGGATCAAAAGCACTTCCTGCATGATTCTCTATATAAATCAACTAATCTAGTATTTGTACATTTTTATCTATTGACCTTGTTCACTTTTGAAATTCATGACATTTATTTGAAATTACTACATGTATAGAAAGAGGGTTTTTTTTTAGTTAATATCTAATATTATGAACAGAAGATACATGATTTTAAAGGAAGTATTTAAATCTTATTTTTGGAAAACCAATCTCACTGGCTGCTAAAACTTCCACAAGAAGCAGAAATTATGGATCCATCTCCTACAGATCACCATAAAAGAAGCCGTGAAGCAAGAGCTAGCTATAACAAGCAAGAGGCTGGGAAGATCATTGCCAAAGTAAGGTGAGAAAAATATAGATCTTAGTGGGGAAAAATAAGAAATTATCAGCTTGTCACAATGAGTAGGAAGAACAACAATTTTTAATCCTGAAAAATACTTCATATGTGCAAGATTTACAAAATTACAGTTTGCTCAGAAAAGGTTTCATTCATCACTGGAACCAAAAAAGCTCAATGAAACCTACAGCAAGTCTCTACAAAATTATCAATCCTTTGTGAGAAGTGCTAACCCTCCTCTGCAACACTTCACATCCAAAAATGCCCCAAGGACTGCTAATAGGGGGCCATGCCAGTGACCTGTTATAGGTTTCACACCTCAACAGCTACTGCGATGGCTGATACTCAAGTGCCACAACACAAATGTTTATACTTCAAGGCTTGAGCAATACCCCACTAAATGCATTACTATGTTACTTAGAGACAGACACATTCAAGTCTGTATTAAATACTTTACTCCATAATGTTTATATACATTGAGTATCACAGATTAATGGTATTTCTGAAAAAATAATTCAATGTGTTGGTTTTAGACCTGAGGTAGTCTCAAAAAGAAGCTACGACCATCAGACAAGTCATGATACAGTACTAATGACAGCTGTTTTTTTCATTTTCAAGAACACATAATGCTGAAGTAATCCTCAGTCTTATGATCTTTGTTGTGATGATAAAAAATGAGTCTCCTCTCCAAAGTATCATGTCTCATTAGGAATTTGATCTGAATTTACTATTACTCTGCTACCTCTTGATTTTGAAAGGCCAGTCAGGGGAGACAGAGAACAACTAGTCCCACAGCACTGCCTCTGGAGACAGCCTGGTTCTACCAAGCATCACTTGACTTCCCACGTAATACTGGGACACTCCTGTTTCCTCCACAGGAGACTCCCTGTTGCCACACTCCGCACCACTAGAATCTCCTTCTATATGAATTCCTAAACTGAAATATCACAATCCTTCCAAACGTCACAGCTCTGAGAAAACAACTTCATTCACCTCTTGTCTTTAAGTTGACCTAGTCAGACATTCACCAGAGGATGAAAGCCCCTTCCCAGATCCACTCAGGTGTAAAGGATTGACAATACACACAATAACTTCCAGGGGATTCCAAATGACTGGTTACTTTATGTACAGATCTACTGTACAGCACGTCCTGAGATCAACCTGACATCAGAGGTGTTCTGGGCATGCTTCTATTTGGCTCTGGAGAAGAGATTACATTCTGACATGTTCTCAGCATTAAAACATAAAAAAATGTTTTAGGCCAAGGAGGAGTATTTTGTATGGGAAGGATTTAGGCTGCACAGAGCTCATACTGATCTTGATTATCTCATTTTTCTGCTTCCTTAGGCACTGTCATAGAAAAATGCAGATCTTGTGTTGAATGGAAAATGCAATAAGCAACAAACCAGTACTTCATGATCACTCATGCTTTTGATTGAGACTTTGCCTACAACTGTTTTAAAACATACTACCTAATTCAGGAACAATAAAAAAAACCAACATCTGAAGCTCTGGCTTTTTCTGCAACTGAATTACGAGTCATAAAAGCATGAATATCATAAACATCATTCCCTGTGCAGATATTTCTTCAGGCCTGCAGACCTAAACTGCCCTCAAATTTCTCCTTTTACATGTGCTCTGTAATTAAATCTACACTTTCACAGTATCAGTGAAAATAATATTGAAATAGCCTGTATAATAATAGCAGCACAATAATCTCTAGTTAAGTTTCACTGCAAAACAAAGAGCCTTGAGACAAGCAGCAGGACACCCATGAGTAGAAAGCAAGAGATCTCTTTCAGAAAGCAAACATCTTTGACCCAAACCTCTCCAAAGGTTACACAGAGAGGAAGAAGTTAAAAGGGAGATAACAGAGCACTGCGAGATGGAAACCATGCAGGCAGGAGTGAGACTGGAGCAAGCATTCATTTCAATTATAGGAGACACATGGGAAATAAAAATTTCCTCCTTTACTTAATTTCTTTGACTGAAGTAAATGGACTACCTAATAGACTGTACATTTAGTTCACTGGTGGGTTTGGTGGAGTGGCAGTCCCACATGAAGCTGCTAAAACAGGGTTTATGCAAAAAGAAAATGTAAGTTTTCCTAACCACATCATCTCAGCGTGTGATCCAACCTGTTCTGCAACAAGTTGAGTAGCAGCACAGCAGGCACTTTCTAAAAAGAAAGATGAGATTCAATTTGTTCTTCGTCCCAATCAATAAATGCAGACACATTTTTATTACCCTCACAGTCTCCTGACACCTGAAGCATCTTTCCTAGGGGCAACACTTCCTAGTCACTTCCAACAGACACAGAGGCTGGGACAGAATGTATTCATTTTATACTCAGCTGTGGCAACTGATGTTTTCCACCTTCTGTTCCCCTTTCCTGCTTTTCTGCCACCTTTGACTTCCTACTACCCAATTTTAGAAGTGCTTAGCTTTCCATCTCCATATGCAAGATGATAAGAACAGATCTTCTCTCATTGAGATGGGTATCTCAAGCCCACATACTGCTCTAAAGCAGGGTTGAACTGGACAGGCTCATTATGGAGCTGCTCTTTTCCCTCAGCCAAGGATGGAGCAGTGCTGTCTTTTCCTACAGTCAATGCAGCTGGTAAAAGCTCTTGGCTTAAAACACTGTAACATAGAAGATCACACAGGTCACCATGCCAGCCCTGCATGCCTGTGTGCCCTGTCACACAGAGAACCACTCTGCTGATCCTGCAGAAGCACTCACATTCTGGGCATGCTCATCCAGGTGTGCCTGTCATCTCCACCAATAAGCCTTTGAATTAAAAATAAACTCATTGATTTTGAATGCAGTGTCAGCGCAGACAGCTGTCTTTACCCTAACTCAGCACTAGGTAGCAGTAACACTCCAGGAAAGGGAAGAGAAGCACATCAGCAAGGCAATTGTTTTTCCCTTCTGAGACCAAAAAGAAATGACTACATTATCAGAGCAAAATTTGCATTTATAAAAGTACTCAAAATATGGTTACAGTCACAGCATTTTCACCACTTCTGATATGCAACAGTAGAGTTTTTTGGATTTTCTTTTAATTTTAACAGAATTTCTGATCTTAAATCTTCACAAGGCAATATTGATTTGTTGCACTGATGTATTCTGTTTGCCACCATCTGATGTAAGAAAATATGATGAAAGATGACGATGAAATGCCTCCATAGAACGATCACTCAGTACTCTTAATTATCTGGAGGTCTGGCAAACGATCCCCTCTACCTGCCACCATCCTAAAAAAAAAATAAAAGTAATCTGCAGTTGGCAATACCTAGCTGAACACAAGCCTCTGTGCCCAGTATAAACATTAAACTCAGATTCAAGGGGACCAAAAAAACACTGTGGGTTTTTTACAACTTATTAGTAATCTACTTTAGCAAGTGGTTCTGGATGGATGTGTACTGAATGTCACTGTTCCAGTGCGGTTCCCAGGAGACTTTCTTTTGGTGCTGTGCTGAGGAATCTTCTGTACTTTCCAACACTTTGCAATGCATAATTTTATTTACAGTATGTAAATTCAGCACTCAGATTTTACTGTAGGTACATCATTTGTATTTGAAAGCTTATCCTCTCCAGAAAGGGTCTGACAGCAAACCATATCTTGAAAGGTTGTACTTTTCCTGCTAATTTAATCATGTTTGAGTTGTAAAATGCAGCTATAACTAAGGGGCTGTTCCTGAAGCCCCAAAGATTTTCTTCTATTCCATATGTTAAGAATCTTCACAGTATTTTTTTCTCCCATGTTAATAACACAGCAGCTTTAATGAAGCAAGGATGAGAACTGAAGAGTCTTCAGTGATCTGGCAACAGAGGTATTTCAAAGCTCATATATAGGAAAAGATAATTTTCTCCATTTCTAGGGTATGGAAAGAGAAAAAATCATGAATTTCCAACTTCAACTGTAAGAGTTTTCTTCACCTTCTCTTACGCATGCCTAGCTATGGGGTAGCTTGGTCTGGAGGAGAGTAACGGAACAACTCACTCTCCTCAACTACCTGAAAGGAGGTTGTAGCGAGATAAACGTTGGTCTCTTCTCCCAAGTAGCAAGTGACAGGCCAACAGGAAATAGCCTCAAGTTGTGCCAGAGGAGGTTTAGATTAGATATCAGGAAAAACTTCTTTATTGAAAGAGTGGTCAAGCATTAGAACAGGCTGCCCAGGGAAGCGGAGGAGGCTCCATCACTGGAGGTGTTAAAAAAACATATAGACGTGCCACTTGAGGACATGATTTAGCAGGCATGGTGGTGCTGGGCTGAGGGTTGGACTTGATCTCACGGGTGTTTTCCAGCCTCAATGATTCTATTCCCAAACCCTGACTCACAGGAAGAACCATTGCCTCAATGCTCAACTTCCCTTGCCAAGGTTTGTGCAAGGTAATTGTACCTTGATATTGATACTGACAAAAAAGCTAAAAATCCAACCCCTTTGTATCCAGAAAAAAAAAGTACTTCCCATTCACCTCATTGATAAAGTATAGATATTTTCCATAAACATGTTAAAACTTTGTTATGCCAGCAAAGATCCTCCTCCAGAGAAAACACAAATCACTTATATGAAACGTATTTTCAAGGAAGAACGAGGAAATAATTGAGTAAATCTTCACTATTAGAGCCTCTTGACTATTTCCAGTTGCAGGGGAATTTGTACAGCACAGAGCACAAACACTAGTAAAAACATTTGGTGTGTTAACACTTCTGTGTTACACCATGGTACCATGAAAAAAAACCCCACCCACCAAAAAAAGAGCTAAGTATTGCATACAGTGGTCCCAGACTCACATTCTTCCTGTCAAAACGAGCACCCAAAACTGAAGAAAAAAAAAGAAGGAAAAAATCATCCTCATCTGTATGTTTCATTATTCATTGACTGATACCTACAAATGTACTAAGAATGAGTTAGTCAGGGCCTACTAAGCCCTTCAGTGCTTTGAAAACCTCAGTTCCAGGAGGCAGTTTATGAACAGAAGTTTTACAGTAGCTATAGTGTGTGTGTATCATAACCTTGCTCACAGGCTTCCTCCTAAAGAGAACCTTCTGAAAAAAAAGGATAAATGAAATCTTTCAAAAGAGATGGTGTTTTCATATGAAAAAGTAGACAGTGCTACAAGGTACAAAATCTCCACTGGGCAGTGGTCTTTAAGTTCTTAAGTTCTGTTACCCCAGGACTGCAATGACAGGAAAAAGTAAATGTCAAAAAAAAGGGAGGTACAAGTCAACAACAAAAACAAGGACAGTAAACAAAAAACACTTCCTTTGATGTGATCATTTGGCATTAACAACCTCACAGAATGGACAGGTCTGTATTGTCTAAAAAAACAATGGAGACAGCACAGGAACTCCAAAACGAAGGAGACTCTTTTGCAGCAGGAATGTGATGGTTAGCAAAATCCTACCGTACCTCTTATGCTGCAAGATCATCACATGCTTGTCTTTGCTACCAGGTGTAGCATGTGTGGGCAGGGGTGCTTTCAAATATAAATTACCAATAAACACACATTGTAGTTAGTGTCAGGGAATTAATTGAGCTTTCTGGAATGAAAGACTTTTGGCACAAAAATGATAAACCGAGGTTGACCTACCTGAATGGGTCCCACTGACATCAGCAGGTTTTTCAGTTGGACATCAGTAGTTGATGAAGAAAGCCCTTCAACTGACACAATACAGGGCTGAGGTTTGCACTCCACCACTCGCAGGTTCTGTTTATTTGGCATCAAGCGTCCTCGGCCCATCTGGCCTGCTACTCCTCTGCCTCTGCTGTGCATAATGACCTGCCAACAACAAAAGTAACAGTATTTTGATTTACTTACCTAGTGCTTCTGCTCACTGCATTTGACAGACAATATAAAAGTTGGCGATTTACTTAAAGGCTTGATTAAAGTATGTGTTGATTTAAAACAGCTTGTTGCTGTTTGCTGATTTCAAAGGCCACTTATTAACATATTCATCCACAGCTTAAACAAACCTCTTTTAGAAGGACAGCAAGTTATATATTGAGTTAAATATATTGCATTGAGGCTAAAAGCCTCAGATTTGGCACAGATCAACCAAGCAGTGGAGGGTTTCAGACCAAAATATGTAACCTAGCTTTCAACACCAGTCACATTAGCAGTGTGTATTTGGCTCCCATGTTTAGAGCCTGGCCAAAAATAACAACCAGCGACGTGATCTCTCCTTTTTTCTCTTCTCAGCTCACAGGTAAATTTAATGTACCCAACAAAACCAGCAAACTGTTTCAAGCACCTCCAGTCTCTGCTGCTACCAACTCTCGGTCTGTTGTCAGGATAGATTACTCACATATGCTAAATAACACTAAAACAATTTCTTTGGAGGCTCCTTTCCCCCAAATCCCATAGGATCTGGCCCCACAGTATCCTGTGACGCAGGAAATGTGTGGATTTAATTCTTGTAAATGAAAGGTTCAACAGTTGGAGAGGGAAAAAATAACAACAAAACAGAACAACAAACATTAAACAGAGGTAACACTTAACACTGAGTTAACACTCAACACGGTTTCTCGATTCCTACTTGGAAAGCCTATAAAGGGTAATGATTTTTCACATCCCTCCACATCAGCAAGGAAACTTTATCCTTACACAAAGCAGGTATATTGAGGCCAACAGTTCAAAACCAAGAAATAACTTAAAAGCTAAAACACCACCTATTTTCAGGGAGCATGCCAGTTTGGAAATGCAGAGAAGGCACACACCGGTGCCACCTGAACCCTCTCCCTTCCTCCTCCCACTGCAAGATCAGTGCAAAAATCAAGTTACGAGACCACCAACTGTTTTGAGCCATACCAACTTTGAGAATCGACCAAAGAGCACCCTGAAACAGTCACTGTGCACTCCTACATATGCAGGAAACAGCTGGAATAAAAGCTTAAGAAGAACTCCAGAAAAACTCTTGGTTTTAAAGCCAGAAAGCACACTGGATAACATCTCCTACAGTAGCTATCTTGGGATGCACGCATTTTCCCCAGGGAGCACTGTGCTGGCCAGGAAGTCAGAGGATGAAACAACCCACAGGCATCTCCAGTCTGTGCAGGGTACAAATAGATCTCTCTAGATTAAAAGCTTTGTATGCAACTATGCATCCCCTGGGTCATGCAGCCCTCTGCTAGCAGTTCACAAATAGAATGCTAGTTATTAACAGAGCAATACAGCTAGACAGTAAAACTTCTAGCAGTGATATGCATCTAAAAATCACCTTTTTAGGCTGATGGAATCCCTGGATGTTTTTGACTCCTTGAGGAGCTGGTGAATGGATCTGTGCCTGCTGCTGCTGTTGGTGCTGCTGCTGTTGCACTGCCTTTGTCAATGTGACCTTCCGAACTGGCTGCTGTTTCGGCTCCAGGGGTTGTTGAGGCCGTTGGGGCTGGCCCTCTGGGTGAAAAATGCCAGCATCCTCTCCCCCCTGCTGAAATCAACAACATAACAGGCGGCTCAATGTCCAGGCACTGCAAAACCTCACCCTGAGCAACCTCCTGCCACATCCAGCTCATTGAGCACATAGAGGACGCCCAGCAGCTTACCTACTAAAGCAAACTGGCACCGTGGCAAGGCACATGCAAAGGCTCAGCCTGGAGGTTATGATTCAGCCTCAAATAAACCCATGGAATCTGAAGTACAGTTTACTTTGCTCAGACTTTATTACAATTACAATGTTCAATAATGTCTTTTCGTACACGAAGCCGCAAGAAGTTTTCACTTCTCTTTGCAAATCATTCTTCCTTCCAGGGTTACCTGTGCTATGGTGTGTGGGTTTGAGGGGTTATTTTGTTTTAAAGAGAGACATACACACTGAGAAGGCTGGAAGAACCAGGCAAATACTCTGCTTATTTTTAAAACTCCAACTTCTCTTTAGTTAAAAACTGGTATTTATTTTGAAGTGCCTGTTTATTCTGTCAACTTCTATAGCAGCAGCCTCTTAAGCAGTCTCCTTCCTCAAACACTGTCCGCACTTGAAACAGTTCTTCCCTAAGGTCTGGTTTATAAAGCTCTTATTGTAGAAATTTACAACCACAGGTATGATGAAACACCGCCTCAGTCCCTCTCTCATCCAATGCAGCTCTTTCCACTATATCTCTCAGTGCAATCAAGCACAGCAAAAGCATAAGCTGAAAGTACTAAGGGAGAAATTATTTGCTTCCACTGCCTCTACTCAAACAACTCAAGTTTTTTCTACAGACAGACAGGCGGTTCTTGAATTTGTGTCCCGCTGGCCAGATCACAGCATGACTGAAAAACATCTCTCAGAGCAACAGATGCCAGAGCCCAACAGAAGATCAGATACTTTTCCACCTACAAAGGGCAACATATTATTGTGTGGTTTCATCAGCAGGATCTGTATCTTAACTGGACTCCCAACTTTATAATTCAAATACTAGTGGAACATTGTATCTGCACACGGAAGGCTAACTCAAAGCCCTTAACCTACCTCAGGTAACCCTGCAAAAGCTCTCAAATAGAAGGCATGCCTGAAAAAAACCAACAACATTAGGAAAGCATCTTTATTTACATAGGCTTTTTCCTCTTCTTTTAATATTCACAAGTCAAAACCCCTTTTGCATCTGTCACATGTCACAAACCAGAGGGCTCCATACTAACTGACCATAGCTCTTGTGGATAAGGAGACAAAATAGAAGGCTGCAGAAGCAATAGGTTTATAGTCTAAGAGTGAGATTATATTGATAGAGTATAACCGTAATCGTCTCTACAGGGATTACACAAAAGCAAAAGAAACACCTACTGACAACTGGTTACCAAGTCTCTTCATTATTAATTGAAGATAAATAGTTCATTACAGGTGATATCTAGGATAATTTTGCGTCTGCCAAGTTCCCTAGTGCAGAATTCACATCCCTAAATCAAGTTCTCTGTATTATCAAGTATACACAGGCAACAGCTTCCCAAGAACTCAACTACTTCAATCCCAGACAACTTAAACCAACAAACCAGCTTCAACACACCTCTTGCATCATCTTCAAAAGCATACTCTGTCACAGGGAGAATCTTGGAGTTCCTCCCACTTAAGGGCTTTCCTCCACAGTGTCGAAAACAAGAAAGCAATAGAAAATTGCATTTTTTTTCCACCTTTAATCAAATATTTTTTTTCTCTCCTAAACTGAATGGCTCTTTCGCTTCACAGAAAATTTTATTTATAAACATCTGAGAGCAGTAACTATTGAGAAATTATAAAACTTTCCCTTCAGAGTCTCTCTCTTCAATTGCTGCTCAAAAACATAAAAGCAACAGCTCTCCTCCTCTCCTAAAAAACCTAAACGTTTGCACACAAACAAAGCCTTACCAGGAAATCAGTACTAAATCCTCCTCAATTTAGTATTAGTTCCAGTATCGGCATCACCAGAAGCTCTATGCCCTGATCAGATAACTTCTTTTATTCAACTCTACATCAGCTAGAAAATGATAAAACTAAAACAAGGAAATTCTAGGAGGAATTTAAACTCAATAATTGAGAGTTAAAATCTAATCTCTGCTAAGTGCCTGCTATGAAAAACAACCATAAATGTTTGCAACCAGTTCTTTCCAAACCAAAAAGCAATCCCAGCACACAGGAAAAGCATCTGAGAGTGAAGCCCTCAGGTACAAAACATATTGAACATGCTCATTACTGAAACTTCAAAAGCAAATTATCATTTCTCATAAAAGGCTAGGATGGCAAACAACCACCCAATATTTAATTACCAAGTCCAATTATCACCAAATAAAAGTCTATAAATTGAACACGCAACTATAACAGAATCCAAGGTAGAAGCACACAACATTGGTTCACATTCATGAAATATTTGATGGGCTTTGTTCCCTGCTGGGGTCTCAAATGCCACCTTTGGGTTTCACAGCTAACACGACACTCCCACAAAACTCTGAAAGGGGAAAATATCTCCAGACTTTTTAATGAATCAATAAATTTCATAAATAAGAAAACAATAAAGTCCATAGGATAAGAAACGAGGACAGAGCAAGGAACATGAAGGAAGAAAGGGCAAGTAGATCAAAACTTTTCTTTATCCTACTAGTCTGAACATATACTGCTTTTTGAGATGACTTGAAGAGGAGAAGCAGAACCTGCAGCACCATTTCTCAAGAGAGGTCTGCAAGCGACTTGGTGCTCAAGTGCTCCCTGCAAGTCAGCAATAATTTGTTTCCCATAAAGGCAGCCCTGGCTTCAACTGAAGGCAAAATCTGTTGGTTCTCTTAAGAAAATGAAAACCAGCTATGACTCCTTGGTTTCTATGTGCCTGACAAGCAAAATGAGAAAGCCTCAGGTAACAAAGTTTAGCACCAATTCCTTTTTCACTAGTTGAAGACACAACAGTGCAAGGACAAGTACTATCTGAGCCAAAATAAACAACTTATGCATTAGTATTTAGTGGCAAGTTACACTCACTATCACCATCATCCTTTAAACTGTGATGCAAGACAACTAAGGGCTTCTTCAGCAATGTCAATGAAGATATGAATCAAGCAAAACACCCACGAAGAGGTTATAACATCTGAACCTAAAGCTATAAAACCTCAGCACATTACTTATTGGTCACACGCTCATATAAGAACATTGGCATTTTGGAGGAAACGATGCATGACTGTAAAGATGACTGTACATACATTGACTCCTGATTTCCACTCGTAAGGTATACGATAAACTGGCACCCAGAAGGTAAACTAAAACATACAGCAAAGCTACAGGCAAGCAGGTGAGTGAACTGAAGCTGTATTGCAGAAGCTACTAAAAACGACACCTAATTCACAGAAGCTAATTGCTAGCATTTCTTATACTTAAAACGTCTCAGTTCTATCTCATTTGATATCAATTTTTGCTTTCCTAAAGCCAATTTCTGTATTGCTAATTTTTCAGAAGCTTAAACCCCGCCCCCCCTAAATTTAAATATGAAGCAACAGAAGGAAGGACATATTAAGATTTTAAGTCTTCTTTTATCAAAACACATTCTTATCTGCCTTTTTATATCACACTTTGGGATGTACAGGGCAATATCAATTTTTTCAGAGATGCATCTACTCACCATCATAGCCTGCCTCATACAATTTGACACACTAAGTGCTGAAACCAGGTAGCACACTTCCCAGTCCAACACAGAGACCTGAGATTGACTGATACAAACTCTGATTTTATATTGCAAAACTCCTCTAAAATCCTTAGCAGAAAAAGCAAATTTTCATTCTTTGTCTGCCAAACAATAAAGAAAAAATGCTTTTCTGTTATTGCCTACTGCTCAATTTCCATATTGCAAACTATTTCCACCTTTAAGATCCATATTTCCAAGTTAAATACAAAATCTACCTTCCTAAATTAACATATAGCTAAGAAAGAGGTCTTTTGAAGGAAACTTTACCATTATTCAGTTAATTCTGGAATAATGAAAATGTGCTTTTTAAGTGGCAGGAGTTTTGTTCAAGGGAAAGTAGAAAAACTACCTTTAAAATATCAAGTATTGCAAGATTGTTCGCAGTGCCAAAGCGACAAGCTAATTTCAAATACTGCGTGTAATTAAACAAAACTCAAAAAACTGAGGCAAAAAGATTTGATCTATGTCGTGAATAGTTTTGAAACTTCCACCAGGAAAGAGTCAGCATAGTTTGATCCAAAACTGGACTAACGAAGAGGAGAAATTACACCCTTCAATGGTCATGACTTTTAGAACCAATTCCCTGGTACTTATTTGAGGCTGTTTTTCAATAGTGAGACTCTCTCCCTATACATACACATACAGAGAGAGTCAGTGTTGTGTTTGGAGAAACATAAAGACCATTCCGTCAAATATGAGATCACAAATCCTAAAAGCAGAAATTTATGAGGGACTGCTTAAATTCAGCAAACTGAAGCTCTCTATCATAATCATTATGACAGTTTTACAATGAAGATGAAGTTTATTTGCCACCAGCATTAGCAGGACAAATTTATTTATAACAAATGCTTTAAAATGTACTGATAAAAATGCCTATTGATACTGTCGGAGCTGCTTGCAATTTGACAGATCAAATCTTATTTTCATTCTTAAACCCCATGAAGGAATGGTATCACCAACTTGCATTCTGTAGTGAGCAAATTGATTAATCCTCCTCTATAGAAATCTCAACTCTTGATTACACCTATCAGACGTTAAGCAGCATTATTCTAGAGTGACAACACTTGACAAATTCCCAAACCATTTTTCTCAGCCTTTGTGGCCCTGCTAGCCTGTATTAACCCTGATGAAAAATTAATTTTCCTTATCTTCCTCTAAACCCCAAAATCCAAATCCGCCAAACTGGCAACTCTTTCTGTAAAGGTATTATGAAAACCTCTAAAAGATTAATTGCATGTCTTCAGGTGACATTAAATTAATTTCTGTACTCGTGACAGACATTTGATACTCCGTACTGAGAGAACAGATAACATTGTCAGGATACACAGAAGGACAGTGGTGCAGTGTCCCAGGGCAGCCTCTTATGAATTCTCCTTTCGATAAGGCCATACTTCACTGTCATTGGCACTGTTAGTGATCTTGCAGCCCATAGACCTCACTGCACAGGTTTCTATTAACTACGACAATGCTGTGTCTATCCATGTAATCTTTATAAACCTAATTCAAAATCACCCAATAGCAAAGGGATGCGCATGTTGGATAAAGGAAATAAACTCTGGTTGATTTGTGTGAAAATAACACAGAGAAGCAAGACGTTTTCATCTTTTCTTAGATTCACTGTAACTCAAATTCTCCACAGCATGATGAAGGCTTAAATCTTGTTGGGGAATCTCAATCCAAAACTGTCTTGTAATTGATTTCCTTTAAGGAATGAGAACCCCCTCATGTGTTACCAATTTAAGTCAATATTTCTAGAAATGAGTACCTCTACAGTGTCACAGTATTCAAGAGGGGAAAAATAATCCCATCCTTCAGGATACTAAATTCACCTTCACTTCAAGGACAAGAGAAATAATTATTCATCCGCTATGTAAGTTTTCATATGTAAACTTATATTTTACTGCAAATGACTGCAGTAAAAAACAAGACATCGACACAAACAACTGTGATCTCCACATAACAAAGAGAAAACCAGTAAAGCATGTAGAGCAAGAAAGACTATCATCTAATATAGGTGAGTATTTTCTCACTACAATTATCAGAAATACATATCAAAGGCAAAGCTCCAATAATTAACTTTTTTTCTTCAACTAGCACTCCAAATGTTTTACCACAGTGATATGGCCAACTGACAGACAGGGTACCTGGAAAAAGGAAGCCTCATCACTTGCCAAATATCCCACAACCAAGTGACATGAACAGGCACTGTTTCTGAACCGCACAAGATCTGTTTTCAATCTGTCAAATGCCAAGGAGAAACACCTGGAGACCTTTTTTAAATGCCTGCCAAGACCTCTAAAAGTCTTTTTTCAAATTCAAGAATAGCAGTACCTAATAAACTTCCTGCTCTCCACGCAGGCTACCCAATACACAAATTCATCATTAACAAATCATATAAGACATACTAATGGTCTAGTTTTGACTCAAAGCACACAGAGAAACAAGCCACATCAGCTTTGGTGGAACAACCAAAGCATTCCCCATTCATACCAGAAAAAAAGACACTTCTGGTGCTGGATGGTGAATTACAGGTTTATAATATTTTATATATATGTTTATATTTCTCAGCCTAAAACTTATGCATGGGGCAAAATTACCTTAAACAAGAGCACCAAGACTAATCAATAAATAAATAAAATGCAGTAACAATTCCCTTCCCACGATAAAAAGACATTGCTAAGCTGCTTCAGTGAGCCACGATGTGATGACTATCTTATGTGCCTAATGGTGTATGAAAAGTTAGAATAACAAGAAGAAAGTGTCTTGTATGAAAAGCAGCTAATTCCATTTAATCCTATCTACTAGCAGAATTCGTACCTTAAACACCTCCTCATCTGCCTGAGAGGAGAACTAAAGCATGGAGAAGGACTGGCTGAGAAGACATTAGAGAATCCCAGCCCTACCTGTGCTACACCGAAGTTTCACAAGGAGTAACAGAAACACCATTGATATGCTGCCAAATTATGATGATGTGTTTTTCTAGTTGTAGTGGGTTGGCTTTTGGATTTTTTGGGCCTTCCTTAGCAACAGGGGTCAGAAATCTAAGGAGTACTCCATATCTTCCTTTAATGTAACACAACATATAAATAAGGTGTAGATAAGAGAGTTCGCTCTCCTCTCTTCTGGCGAGGCTTGGGAACAGCAGGTCCCTTGCGCTGGTCACGTCTGGAGCTGAGGCCTGCGGTGACTGCTGTTGCCTGCCCACGCGTGAGGGGAGAGTGCTGGGCGGGGCTGTCCTGCTTTTCTCAAAGGAAGTGGTGAGATTTTGCCAGTGCTCAGATTTTGGTAGCAGAGGATGGTTCTGATTGGTTAAGCTTGGTTTGTTTTGAAAAACTTTGTCCAGGAAGACAGCCAAGCTCGGTTTTATTTTGTAAACAAAACTATTGTCTTGGGAACAGCATCAGGGAATGCCGCCAGAGGCTGAGAAGACTGCTAGGAAGACTGCCAAGCGCAGGCAAAACAACTAATGGGAAAGCAGCAAAGAAAGCTTTGTTTATATAAACAAGGATTTGTTTAGGAAAAAATAAAGGATACAATAACAATGGCCTTTTTACTAATTTTTTTTCATGATTCTAGCTGGTTTTGTGCCTGTCCTAGGATATCCTGTGGGAGACCATTCAGATGGATGGAACAAATTGCTTCCATTCCTTAATTTCGACATTCATGGCCTAGTAGCCAGTCTCCTTAATGGTGACATTCAGGGTTTGGTAGCAAAGACTCCTAAGATCAGCTCTAACCAATACCTAAATTGTTTAGCCACAATGATACTAGTGGTGAAGCCAGCAAAAACACTACTTAAAAGTGGAAAGGTGGTGCTGCATTGGTCCCCTTGTTGTAAGAAAGGTCGAACCTCGAAAGGAATCACTGGAGTTTTGGGAAGGGGCTTGGAAAGGCCAGTCTTTGGACAGCAGGGAGAATGGGTGGATTTTGGTAAACTGGTAAGATGTGTGACACCTCCCACTACTTGGGACTTTACGCCAGAACAAGTGCTCGACCCTGATGAGATGACACGTTAAGGGAAGGGTTTCATATGACAACCCAAACATGCAATTCTTTGCTTTGTACTGGGGGCTTGGCTAGTGCTTATCGCACTGCTGTAGATCGCTCTCAGAAGGTTAAGGTTGAGACCTGAAACCAGTGATGTCCCTATTGGGTCCACAGAAATCGGGGTCCAAACACAATTTGAAGTTAAAGCCATCTCTACTGAGTCCACTAGAACTGGGACTCAAGTTAAAAACCATTAAGTCATTGTTGCCCCATAAAGAAAAAGAAAACGTGGGTAAGGGAGACCATAGAACTTACAGACCCATTTCTATGACTGGAAAGCACAGAAGAAGAATAAAGAGGAGAAGGAGGAGCAGAAGGACCTATCCCGTCCACGCAGGAAGTAGTGGATGAAGGAGTGAAAGCAATGGACAAATGAGTGACTGCAAGAGAGGAAGAAGCAGCTGTGACAGAGCAAGAGAAGATGGAGCGGTCGCAACAGACGAAGAAACAGCTTCCAGAGAGGAAGAAACAGTTGTAAGAGAAGGGGCACATCCAAAGGAAAGTAGAGTGGTATCAAGAGAAAACAGTACAAACGACCTGTGGTATACTGTCACTTGATGATTTATATCCTGACTACACATTCAATGTTTCAGAAGATGCAAAAAAGGGGCAAAAGAGATCCCCTCAACCTGAGGGAGAATTATCTCTACCCCTCCAAACCCAACGTTCTCTTGGAGGCATGGATGATTCGATGAGGCCCTTATCTCGGCACCGGAAAGACTACTCGCTACCTCCACCTGCTGAGTATGGCAAACGATGTAGAAGTCCATCTCCATGGCATGAATAATGTAGAAACTCATCCCCATGGCGTGAACAACTCAGAATCTCATCCCCGTGACACGCTCAGTCCCCACCTCCACGTGAGAGATACAGAGAGGAGGCAGGAGCAGTTCCGCGTAAAAGCGGAAGAGTAAAAAGGGAAGTGGAAAAGATTCTATGTGGGAGAGATGGACAAGAAATAATGTGAGAAAGTGAAACAACACAATCACTGACCCCAAGAGAGCTTGGGATGGCGAATCCACTTCCAAGCTCAAAACTAGAGTGAGGCAGCTGAAACAGAAAGGACACTGACAAGAAAGTCTACGTAGTAGACAAAGAATTTTTAGAAAAGAAACTGAGATTGCCGAAACACAAGAAGATGGGAGATCCGCTTCGATGATGACAAAAAAGCCTCCAAGAAACCAAAGTCAAAGTCCGATGACGAATACACTGATCAAGACCAACAGAGAGGCCCTGCCTTCTGCCAGGAGAAGGAAAGGGACCAAGAAGATAATCAGGTTTACTGGGCTGTGTGGGTTCGATGGCCTGGCACATCAGATCCTCAGAGATACCGGGCTTTGATAGACACTGGTGTCCAGTGCACTTTAGTGCCATCGAAGCATAAGAGTACAGAGACCGTTTCTATTTCTGGAGTGACAGGAGGGTTCCAGGAGTTGTCAGTGGTAGAGGCTGACATAAGCTTGACAAGAGACCAATGGGAAAAGCATTCCGTTGTGATGTGGCCAGAAGCCCTTTGCACTCTTGGTATGGACTACCTAAGAAGAGGATACTTCAAGGACCCAAAGAAGTACCGGTGGGCTTTTGGTGTAGCCACGGTGATTGAAGAGGAGTCCAAGTAATCGTCTGCCCTTCCTGGCCTCTCAGAAGACCCTTCTGTAGCGGGACTACTGCGAGTTATAGATCAAGAAATGTCAATAGCCATGACAACCGCACACTGGCGACAGTATCGGATGAATCGAGATGCCGTGATCCCCATCCAAAAGATGATTTGGAAGTTGGAGAGCCAAGGGGTGGTCAGCAGAACCCATTCACCCTTCAATAGCCCCATCTGGCCTGTATGTAAGTCTGATGGAGAACGGAGACTGACTGTGGACTATCATGGCTTAAATCAAGTCACCCTGCCACTGAGTGCTGAGTATCAGATATGTCTGGAGCTCCAGTACGAGCTGGAGTCCAAGACAGCAAAGTGGTGACACCACTACTGACATTGCCAACGCGTTTTTCTCCACTCCCTTACAGGCAGAGTGCAGGCCACAGTCTGCTTTCACATGGAGGGGCGTTCAATACACCTGGAATCGACTGCCCCAGGGGTGGAAGCACAGTCCAACCATCTGTCATGGACTGATTCAGGCCACACTAGAGAAGGGTAAGGCCCCAGAACATATCCAGTATATTGATGACATCATTGTATGGGGGGACACAGCAGACGAAGTCTTTGACAAAGGACAGAAGATTATCCAGATTCTCCTCGAGGCCGGTTTTGCCATCAAGAAGAACAAGGTCAAGGGACCTGCCAGAGAGATCCTATTCCTAGGGGTGAAATGGCAAGATGGAAGGCGCCAGATTCCAACCGACGTCATCAATAAGATTGTAGCAATGGCTCCACTGACAAACAAGAAAGAGACCCAAGCTTTTCTGGGAGCCATAGGGTTCTGGAGGATGCACATCCCAGAGTACAGCCAGATTGTGAGCCCTCTTTACTTTGTGACCTCTAAAAAGAACAATTTCCAATGGGGTCCTGAACAGCAACAAGCTTTCAGGCAGATCAAGCAAGAAACTGCACATGCCGTGGCTCTTGGACCAGTCAGGATGGGACCAGATGTAAAGAATGTACTCTGCTCTGCAGCTGGAGATAAAGGTCCCTCCTGGAGCCTCTGGCAAAAGGTGCCTGGTGAGACACGGGGGTGACCACTGGGTTTCTGGAGCCGAAGGTACAGAGGTTCTGAGGCCAATTACAACCCTATGGAGAAGAAAATCTTAGCGGCATATGAAGGCATATGAGCAGCTTCAGAGGTAATTGATACTGAAGCACAGCTCCTCCTGGCACTCTGATTACCAGTTCTGAGCTGGATGTTCAAAGGGAAGGTGCCCTCTACACATCATGCCACCGATGCCATGTGGAGCAAGTGGACTGCTTTGATTACACAACGTGTCCGAACTGGGAATTTCAATCGTCCCGGAAATTTGGAAATTATAACTAATTGGCCTGAAGGTGGGAACTTCAGTCTGGCAGATGAAGAAGAAGAGCCAGTGAATCAAGTTGAAGAAGCTCCGCCATACAATGACCTGCCAGAGGAAGAGACACGCTATGCCCTTTTCATCGATAGTTCCTGCTGTATTGTAGGGAGGAGCTGGAAGTGGAAAGCAGCTGTTTGGAGTCCCACCCAGTGTGGTGGAAGCCACTGAAGGTAAAGGCAAATCGAGTCAGTTTGCAGAACTCAAACCTGTCCAACTGGCCCTAGACATTGCAGAAAGAGAAGGATGGCCAAGGCTCTACATATACACCGATTCATGGATGACAGCCAATGCCCTATGGGGATGGCTAGACTGATGGAAAAAGATGAATTGGAGGCGTAGAGGATAACCCATCTGGGTTGCTGATCTGTGGCAACACATTGGTGCCAGAGTGAAGATATTGAATGTGAGAGTCCGCCATGTAGATGCTCATATGCACAAGGATCGAGCTACTGAGGAACATGCTAATAACAGAGAGGCAGACCGAGTTGCACAGGTCAAGGTATCACAAGTAGACCTAGACTGGCAGCAGAAGGGAGAATTGTTCCTAGCTTGATGGGCCCATGATGCTTCAGGTCATCAGGGCCGAGATGCCACCTATAGATGAACATGAGACCGAGGGGTGGATTTAACCATGGACACTATTTCTCAAGTTATCCATGACTGTGAAACCTGTGCCGCTATCAAACAGGCAAAAAGGCTGAAGCCCCTATGGTATGGTGGACACAGGGACAAGTATAAATATGGGGAGGCCTGGCAGGTTGATTAAATCACATTGCCACAGACCACCATGCTTACCATGGTGGAAGCAACCACGGGATGGTTAGAGACACATCCAATGGCCTGAAATAGCATTCTGGGTCTCAAGAAGCAGGTCCTGTGGAGACACGGTACTCCAGAACACATTGAGTCAGACAATGGCACTCATTTCAAGAACAATCTAGTGGCCACTTGGGCACAGGAGCATGGTATTGAATGGGTATATCGCATTCCATATCATGCACCCGCTGTTGGAAAAGTTGAAAGGTGTAATGGACTGCTAAAGACAACTCTAAAGGTACTACATGGGAAACCTTCTAAACCTGGGACAAGCACATAGCCAAGGCCACCTGGCTAGTTAACACCAGAGGCTCTGTCAATCGAGCTGGTCCTGCCCAAGCAGAATCCCTCCACGTTGCAGATGGAGACAAAGTTCCAGCGATCCATCTGAGAGGTATGTTAGGTAATGCCATATGGATTCCTCCTCCCTCAGGCCAAGAGAAACCCATTTGTGGGATTGTTTTCACTCAAGGGTCTGGAAATACCCGGTGCGAAATGAGGAAGGATGCAGAGATCCAGTATATGTCTCAAGGAAATCTAACCTTGGGGAAAAACTAATTCCGTGCCTTGAGTTGTGTTTTACAGGAGACCAGACGAGAAAGACCTGCAGAGAGTGGATGCCGGTATCCAATGACGAGCCAGCCCAGACCAATGAATCAGCCCTAAAATCAGAACTGTGATTGTGACTAAAGGGTCGAGGATTCAAACTGAGCTGTTGTTGGTGCTGATCTTCAATGACAGACAACAGCCTCGAAATAAAACAAGGACTATATATATGTATACGCGTGGGATATAGACAAACACAATACACAGGTGTTAGATAAAGAAATGATATTGAATAAGGGGTGGAGAATGTAGTGGGTTGGCTTTGGATTTTTTAGGCCTTCCTTAGCAACAGGGGTCAAAAATCTAAGGAGTATTCCGTATCTTCCTTTAACATAACACAACATATAAATAAGGCATAGATAAGAGAGTTCGCTCTCTTCTCTTCCGGCGAGGCTTGGGAACAGTGGGTCCCTTGCGCTGGTGTTGTCTGGAGCTGAGGCCTGTGGTAACTGCTGTTGTCTGCCCACATGCGAGGGGAGAGTGCTGGGCTGGGTTTGGCTGTCCTGCTTTTCTCAAGGGAAGTGGTGAGATTTTGCTAGTTCTTTATTTTGCTAGTTACCGGGTTTTTCAATCGTGCACAGCTGTTCCGTTTTTGTTCCTTTTTGCCCCTTTTTCCCCTTTCCCTTCCCCTCTTCCCTTTCTTGGGAGTTTCATATAATATCCTTACCGTATATAACTGTGTATATGTAAAAATACACATATATATTTGGTATAGTTCGGTTGGTTTTGGTTTCTCAGTTTCTATAATTTTTTTCCTTTACCAAAAGGGAGAATGGGGGGAGTGGCTTCCACTGAGCACTGGAGATTTTGGCTAGAAGCCAGCTCAAACTTGCTCACTAGTACAACCACCCACCCATTATGAAACAAATGTTAATTCTGTGTCAAAGCTACAGCAAAATCAAGGTTCTGGACTGGATATGCACAATAGTCTCAGAAGTAGCTTTATTTTTACATTTTACTTTCTGCAAAATACACAACAGATGTCAACAAACATGTTTTTGTGCAAAGTTCCCTTTTTAGCTGCCAGTCTTTTGATTTTTTTTTTAGTAAGACTGGACACACAGTGAGATCACCAAGAGTAAAGGTTTCTGTTGGAAAATATCAGCAATTCAAAACTTCCAATGACACAAAGCTCCTGAAGGAGCACTTCCCATCCAGACGCTAGCTATGGCATAGAAAGCCAATACTGACATCAGAAATCAGCCCAACTGGACCTTCTCTTCTTGTGTCAAGTTTTTCTAGTCCACATTCCTCAAAGGAAGATTAATCTTTCTGCTGTGTTGTCCCAAGCTCCATGGTAGAGTTTTCACATGGACAACCCATATTACCTCTCTTCTCAACCACTAACAGCGTCAGGATTCTCCCAACTCAGAGCCACATCTCTGTATTAAAGGTCCATCTGAAGTAGTCAAACGTGAAATAACATTTAATAAAGGCATTTGTTGCTTCTCAAAACCTCATATTGGACAAATCTGCATGCTTCCCTCTCAAGCTAAAAAGTCACAGAATCATAGAATAGTTTGGGTTGGAAGGGACCTTAAAGATCATCCAGTTCCAACCCCCCTGTCACAGACAGGGACACCTCCCACCAGACCAAGCTCCTCAAGACCCCATCCAACCTGGCCTTGAACACTTCCAGGGAGGGGCAGCCATAACTTCTCTGGGCAACCTGAGCCAGTGTCTCACGACCCTCATTGTGAATATCATCTTCCTAATGTTTAAGCTAAATGTTCCTCCTTCCAATTTAAAGCCACTCCCCCTCATCCTATTACTACATGCCCTTGTAAAAAATCCATCCCCAATTTTCTTGTAGGCCCCCTTCAGGTACTGGAAGGCCTCTCCAGAGCCTTCTCTTCTCCAGGCTGAAAAACCCCAACTCTCAGCCTGTCCTTGTAGCACAGATTCTCCAGTCCACTGATCATCTTCATGGCCCTCCTCTGGACATATTCCAACAGTTCCAGATCTTTCTTACGCTGGAGATTCCAAACTGGACACAGGACTCCCACTGGAGTCTCATGAGAGCAAAGTAGGGGGGAGAACTATCTTTTGATGCAGCCCAGGACACAATTGCCTTCTGGGCTGTGAGCGCACATTGCCAGCTCATGTCGAGCTTCCCATCAATCAGCACCCTCGAGTCCTTCTCCGCAGGGTTGCTCTCAATCACATCATCCTGTCCTCGACTCTGTCTTGAAACCGCAGATTGCCCCTACCCAGGTGTAGGACCTTACACTTGGCCTTGTTGAACCTCATGAGGTCCACAGAGACCCACTTCTCCAGCTTGTCCAGGTCCCTCTGGATGACATCCCACCCTTCTGGTGTAACAATTGCCCCACTCAGCTTGGTGTCATCTGCAAACTTGCTGAAGGTGCACTCAATCCTGCTGTCTGATCAAACTGTTTTTCATCAGCGAAAATATTATCAGCACTGGCCACAGTATGGACCCCTGAGGGACACTGCTTGTCACAGATCTCAATCTGGACATCAAGCCTTTGACCACTACTCTCTGAATGCGACCATCCAACCAACTCCTTATCCACCCGTCAAATCCGTATCACTCCAATTTAGAGAGAAGGATGTCATGGGGGACTCCTGCAAAGGCTTTACAGAATTCCAGATAGATTACATCCATTGCTTTTCCCATGTCCACTGATGCAGTCACCCCATCATAGAAAGCCACAAGGTTGGTCAGGGAGGACTTGACCTTGGTGAAGCCATGCTGGCTGTCTCGAATCACCTCCCTGTCCGCCACGCGCTTTAGCATAGCTTCTAGGAGGATCTGTTCCATGGAACAGAGGTGAGGCTGACAAGCTGGTAGTTCCCAGGGCCATCCTTTCTACCCTTTTTTAACTGGGCAGAATGTTGCTCTTCTTCCAGTCACCAGAGGCTGATGAGGCAAGAGACTGCATGGAACTAATTTTCATTTGAACACTAGCTCTTTCTCCTTGTAATGTACTTTAACAGAGCTGCAGTTGCCTTTAGTCATTTTCCATCAGGAAATCGGGCTACTAGACAATCTGTAACACCAACATGGCATGGATATGAATCTGCAGTGTAACACAATGGCAGAAAAACTCTCCTTTGAGACTTTTAACAAGAGCAACAAGCAATACCAAACGCGCCGCTTGCAGGGTACTCAGGAAGAAGCAGTACTCTCCCTCAACATCCAATTTAAAATATACTGAGGAAAAGGAGAAAAGAAATGTGTTTCGCAATCTCCAATAGGAAATACTTTGTTGTACTTTAGTTCCAAGATATTCACAGCAAAGTTATATTTAATTTAGATGGACACCTCTCTTTCAAGTATTTTATTACAAACCTATTCTAGTTTGGCTGTTACCTTAAGTAACTCTAGTTGCTTGGTCCACACATGTCCTTACATTTAATTTTCCCAGTAACTAAATATGCCCCAAAGGGTACAGCACAGCCCACCTCACTACCCACAAGCCATGAAATATTTTGTTTCTGTAGAGATCATCCTCACTGATGTCTGACAGGACACGGTTTGTAGCTCCATCTTTCATGAAAATGCTATGGGTTTTCATAACTGGAATAGCACAGGGCTCCCCAACTTCCTCCTTTTGTCTGGTTTTTGGGGGGAGATAGGGCAGGGGGTATTTCTTTTCTTTTGAGGTAGAAGTAGGAAATTCATGTCCATTTCTGAAACACTGCCAGAGTGAAATGTTGTAGGCTGTAGCAGGCAGAGTCCTTTCTCAACAGTATTTACGTTACTACTGCTTCAAAGGTCTTGCCTATTTTGACACTAAGCAACATGGTATGTAGGTATTCAGATATGGTTTCTGCAGCTCCTTCAGTCTGCTGCTGATAGAATATGATGCTATCCATACTTCCTTCAAATACTGGGATATGAATCAACTGCAATGCTATTCTGCTTCCTAGACAGTAACAGCATGGTACGCAGTGAGAGATGCTGTGCTGTTTCCAACAGCCGGTAGCACTGCAGAGCTGGGTGAGGGGCTCTGTCAAGAGCTTGTCATCCAAATGCCAAAAATCTTAGCGTTTGTAATTCCTGACATATTGAGATGAAAGGTGCTAGAGAGCTTTCAAGTCAAATATTTTAATCATACTTGAACACATACATGCAAGCAGAAACAAATACAAACATTAATGAAAGTTGGCTGATGATGTTACATTAAACAAGAATTTCTTCCATATTTAGAACTCCATATCCATCTCTTACACTTCGATGTCAACCTAAATATGAATAAAGCTGTCTACCTTCTTTTCCAATTCTTGTTTTCCTTTTACAATTGGAGGACATTTCTTTGTGACATTTCTTTTCAAACAAAAGAACTTGTCAACTCTTTCTTCAGGCTTTTCAGATGAAGCATCTCAGGTTTTCAGGAATTATGATCATTAATAAGGTATTGCTTCTAATCCAATAGGGAACACTAAGATTGTTATGTATTTTTATATATATGTATTTATGAAAAAAGCTCACTGTTCAGCATTCCACAGAGACAAAGACTGATGTGTTCTTGGTGCAGCATAAGAACCAGCATTTTCAGGCTTTTGGGACAGACACGCATCACTCTGAGCATGGCAGACCATTTTCTGGCTAGAGAGAAATCACCCAACAACAATATAAGATGACTGAATGACACATTTTAAGATATTATGATTTCCCACAGAACCTCCACCTAAATGAAAAACACGTTCAGCCCATTTCCATACAATCTTAAGATACTTAAAGCTGTAGATGGTACAAACCCATTCTTCCAGGACAAGAGGCACCTGAAATAAAATGACTTAAGGAATTCAATTGCACTTGGTATTGAAACTACTATACCCACAGACTGATCACTGAGAGCCCAAAGCAGACCACCACAATCAAGGCACTGGAAAACGTGCCCTATCAAGAGGAACTGAGGGATATTAGTGCTCAGAAAGAATTAAGAGGTTTTTAAAGAGAGACAAAGAGCGATATAAATTCTTCCCCTTGTCGACCTATGATACAATTAGTCTACGGTTCTTTCACCCCATCTTTAATTTTATGATCATGTTCTTAGTTGATTCATGAGGGTTTTCTTCCCAACAAACAATATTTTACCAAGTCACTGAATTTATTCTTATGCATAGCTTTAGGACTGACTTCAGGCTCCTCACTAAGCCAGGCAAATCTCAGTCGCTTTCTTTGTAAAATATACCAGTATTATATACACAGCAAATATGCTGAACTCCTGCATCCAGAAAGGATGGCTCTGCAGACATAGCACAAACCATAAAACAGATCAGATCCATCATAAAATGTCTGGATCTCCATGAAAAAAAACAACAAAAACCTCAAAATTCATCTGCTAAACACTAAAGCACTGCCTCATTTTCCAGGAATATAACATTTCAAGGAGTAATTAGAACTGAAAACTAATCACTGTACTGACATTCCTGCATAAATTACAGGAGTATTAGAAAGTGATGGGCGTATCGGTATCAAGGAGGAGGGAATTCGTTTTAAAAAGCATCAAAATCATTAATGATGGTACCTAACTTACGTCACCTTGATATGCAGACTTATTCTGACATATACAGGAAATGCTGTAGCATTTTCTACTTCGCTTTTAAGTATAAGAAGCCATGAATTAAGGCATCTTATGCAAAAGAAAGTGGAAAAATTAAAATATTTCTTGGAACTTAATTAATAATACTTTTAAAATTAGTATTCTTAAAAATATTTAAAAAGCAAAATCCTCTCAAGAGACAATATTATGGAAACTGATGAAAGGTTGTTTTACCTTCTTAAGTAACAAGTGATACTTCTACCTGGAGGTTGGCCTTTCTCAACAGTACTGCAACACCCAGCAAACCCAATTAACATAGTTAGAAGCTTAGACTGGGATAGACATTGCCGTCAAGAGAAGAAACCATTGTTCTGACATTATTTGTACACCATAAATCCCACCAAGTACATCTCCTTGACTGTTAAACAAAAAAATATCACTAGCAGCACACTCCATTTAATCTTGGTTCTACATACAGTCCTACCAAATGTAGAACAGCCCCTGCCACCAGCTCCTGTTTTAGGTCAATTTGGTCAGAGTCAGTACAGGTCTAACTACAATCAGCTGCTTCAATCAAGTGCCCTACTATGGTGCTATACTGTGACTGGCACACTGAAAGAGCCAGGACTTGCCAAGTCTTTACCCAACATGAACCAAAAGAGCTCCAAAACCAAACATGCATTCTGTCTAATCGTAAGTCGTCTCACTCATACATGGCTATTCACAACACCTCAGCACAAAAGAGCTCTAGAGAGAAAAAAAGGTACAAGTGATGAGACTTAGGACCCAGGCAGGGCCGCTCAACTGCAGGATCAAGTCAGTGCATATAGACAGGAAATACCAGGCATCTCTCTGGCAGGGAACCAAAGGAATCAGAGTTAACATGCTAAGAAGAATGGCTAGGCAAAAGGAGCTTTAGCTTTTGCTTTATGTTTAGGGTTGAGGCAAAAGTTGTGAAAACAAATAAAGCATGTGACAGGACTAAATACTACAAATGGAAACTAAATGTGATCTGTGATCCTTACAGTATTTAGAGTTCAAGCAGCTTTTAATCCTTCTTTAAAATCCTGCCAAAATAGACAAGATTGCCCTCCCTGACTGCTCAAGTTCTTCCTTCTTCCTTGCATGGTTCAAGAAGTCATAGATGCATAGAGTCATAGTCAATCTCAGTCATAGATACAGTTTGCCATTAACTGATGAAAAATTCATCATCTATCTTGATCAGTGTTAAAACAGCTAATTGCAATGCTTGCTTTCATTCTTCCACAGCTAGAAGGAAAACTTAAAACATCCATGGCGATATGAAAAAAGAACCTGCTTTAGCTTGCTAAAACCTTGGCATGTGAAAGTTAAGGACGCAGCAAATCTGCTCTTGTGTACAATGAAAGAAGTGTTACACATGCATTTAATGAAGCTAATTGCTCATTTATCATGAGACTTATCTGAAATAAAAATAATTTATATTTTCTGAAACAGGCCATTATGACAAAAGCTATTTTGTTACAAATGCTAGGTTGGGCACTGATAAGCATTTGTCACGAAGACCCATATATAGTGGTGACTGGCACTGTTTTGTTTCACCACATAATAAAAAGTTGTGCATGACTGCTTTATTCAATTATTCATGAATAACAAACCTGTCTTGCAGGCCATTGGGATTCCTGCAGACATATTCACAAATATTTTTAGCCCAACAAAAGCAATTTCTTCCAACTTGTAGTTTTTTCTTCAGTACCTTAAGCCCCCATGTCTGAGGAATTAGACATCCTCCAAGTCAGGTTGCTGTCAGCTCTATTTAACCAATAATGTCTTTTATGTTAATATTGTGAAAGACCACATGGTCATTATGCAGATCACAAATTTAAGCATCCTTAAGTTTTATGAGCTGTAGAAAAACATTTTATAAAAAGTAGTTAAGACTGTGGCGTTTTGAGTTCCTCCCCATTCCTACGGAGTAAAGCCCAGCCCTCCAACGCCTTGTTCAGTTTGTTAACACGCTATTCATTACAGACAGAGCATTTTTACAAGTTTCCCTAATTAATGCTTTTAATAATTTAAGAAGCATTCTTCAAAAAAAAACCCCAACCTCCAGTGTACCATACCATTAAACGACATTACATCCTTCTTTCCTCCTCAGCACAAACCAGAGACAAATTTCACCTTGACAATACGATATCACCATGACCCTTCATCTCAGTTCCTGCAGAGCCCTAACAAATTAACTTGTCTTTTCATTAAGACAGAAGAAATTTGGTTGAGACACTTTCTAGCCAAAGCCCCAGATCTTTAACACACACACATAGCCATTGAGACCAGCATTGTGAGCCTTCCCCAACACTGGTGCTCAAGGGACACTCTGCTGATAATACACCCCTCATCAAAAGATAAGGAAATCTCATTTAGATGCAGAAGTGAAATGGTAATGTTTTCAACCTAGCTTATAACAGAAAACATCCCCCTCAAATACACTGCTTAAATTAGTTTCACAACATGCTTCCCAAGAAAATAAGAACAATCTTCCCCTGAATACAGAAACTACACTAAAAGCAGCATCTGCACACAAGCAAAGTAGCTGGTTTCAACTACCAAACTAGCAGAGCCCTGCTCTTTAACCAAACCCTACAAATAGCCATCCAAATCCTTTTCTCTAACTCTTAAACCTTAAGGACAAGGAGCTCAGTTGAGGAGTCCTTCAGACCCAAAAAGAAAGGAATATTATTTCAATATGATTTCAGTGGTAACTTCCTCACAGTAAAGCATTACAGGGAACATTAATTTCTGAGTAAGTGCTAATAATTTAAAATTCTGAAAATATAAAATACAGACCATTAGGTCTGCTAAACCTGCTATTTCCCTTACCAACTTAGGCCCATTTTTTAATTTGGGATCACACAGAATGAAACACACAAAAACAAACCATGAGGACACAGATATGAGATGAGCCTTGGAAACTTACCCCTCCTGACAACTTAATCACCCTGTCTTTGCTGCCGACATGGGGCACTTCTCCACTACTACTGTTTGTCCGCTGCATGACTGTCCTTTTCATACCAGCTTTCAGTTCCTGGGGCCTTGCTGGTACTGAGGCCACTCGAGCAGCCTGCGCAGGAGGCGACACTGCAGCAGGTTTAGTCTGTAACACTTTCTGTGGCGTCTGAGGCTGACTCGGAGACACTGTCCTAGTCTGCCTCAGCTGCTTCACTGGCTTCGTCTGCTGTCCTTGATAGGGTGTATTCGTCCCGACCTGTGGGAAATCTGTGGGTTTGGGTGGGATATTTGGAATTACAGTATCTTGCTTTTTAACAAGGAGTCTGTTTTTCACATTTTGCCTGGTCTGTAAGCCCGAGTGGGGTACGTAAGGGCTGCCGTTGGTGGGGAACTTGGAGGAGTCGTCCTCCTGATGATGCATGTAGGACTGTTGCGTAGGTTGCTGCTGCTGCTGCTGCGCAAGTCTTTCAAGCAATTCTCTCTTCCTAGCACCAGCCTGCTGCTGCCGCCTCAGCTCCTTTTGTTTCAGAATTTCTTCTCTCAGACGTTTCTGCTCTTCTATCTTCAAACGATACAATCTAGTTTCTTCATCTTCATCTGGATACTACAAAGGGAAATACAAATGAATTTACAAAATTCTCAACAAATGCCCAGCTTGGTCAAAATAACATCCAATTGTTGTTTCAGATGTCATAATGGTATACAACTCGGAAGAGCTTTTGAAATTATTCCTGACACCAAACTAAGGCTATTAGTGAAGCATATCTGCTGGTAGGGTTTATTTGCTATTCATTACAGACAAACAGCTCAAATTTGGTTTGAGACTTAGATATACTACTTCCTAGAGAAAGAAAGAAAAAAAAAAAGAGCTATAATACCAGTTGATGAAGTTTTACAAATTGAAACTCATTTTGAAGTTTCTAAAACCAATTAAAAATATTAATATAATTCAAGATATCAAAATATGCTTCAAATGGAAAATAACAATACGGAGTCAACCCACTGTCACATAGGTTTTATCTTGCTCTCTTCTGACAAAGTAACAAAAGGTACGGTAGTAAATGACCTGAAAGGCCCTGATTAGAACTATTGATTTTTCTCACAGAATTTTCAGCCTGATCTCAAACTCATTTGTCACACAATAATTGGTTATAATGAACAGCACAAGTCAATCTCTCTGACCTTGAACTCATGCACTCTCTTCAGAATCAAAATGTGGCCAAATGCTGTGTTGGAATATTAATGGTATACAGAGAATGCCTTTAATATTCCAGCCCTGGGCCCTTCTGAAAGTATAGCACATCATCAAATAACCTTTCTAAAGATTCCTCAACTCTGGCAGAATGGGTTCTTTTTATAAAAAGCTGTACAAAAACGGACAAGAGTCAAGGAAGTCTCTCATCATTCTGGAAAAGAAATCAAATTGTTATTTTGACACAGTCACAGGGAATTTTCAAAATTACAAAGCATACTTTTTCATTATTTTTTGTTATTTTCAACTGTTTGAAATATTAAGTTAGAGCAGGAGAGACTGCTTACAAATTGTAACACGCACAACATTCTACCCAAGATATATCAATCACCTTGAAAAAAAAAAACAGACTACCAAAGCAACAGGACTTTACATTTTGGTAAATTACAGCATAAAGAACGCTACAACATTTCTCAAAAACTACCAATCTGTGGTGAACACTCATTTACCTTGCAGTAACTAGATGCACACTCTTGTCAACATAAATACCATTTTTTGCACACATGATTCAAATGTGCAACAACAGATGAGTGTTTTGTTTTGATTCAAGTGCTCCTGCTCCTGGTACATCCCAGAACTCTCCACAAACCAAGGGAAAAAAAGCTGAACAGATCCAATCATAAAGTTGGTTCACGCATACAAAAGCCCAGGAGAGTCATATTTGTACTCACAGAATCCAGATGCACAAATACTGAACGTCTGCTTCCTTCAGACAGAACTGCTTTTTCCCTGAGCACTGACTGATGGAGGTTATTCCCTCAGTGACTAAGAAACAGGCACATGTCTCATACCAGAAGCCCAGCCTAAACAACATCTGAAGTAAGACTTCAACAAGACTTGATTTTCTTTTTTAATATGAGATATTGTTCACAGATGAGGTTTAAATTGCTCTTTTAGAAGAATGCATCATATAGCAAACCATTCTGATCTTCCTAAGTACTTTACAGACTACAACAACAATTAATGACTACTCACTGCAACAACTAGATTACAGGCTCTTGTTGGTAGATTTTAACAGGACTGTACTTCGACAAATTAAAATGGGGAGCGTAAGGAAAGACAAATATCTTATGTTCAAACCCGGAGATGCTGGATTACAGTAAAAAAAAAAAAAAAGAATAAGATCTTTAAAAAATACAGTAAAAGGACAAATATAGTTTGCATGGGACAACACAATACAGATAAAATTCAGATAGGATGAGGATGTACTGTTATGCAGATCCTGGTGCAATGAATAATTTTCTCAGTAACTTTCAGAGACAGTAAATATCTCAGAGTTACTGAAATTGTCCAAATAGAAAATCTGTTCCACTTAATTTAATGAATTTATTTATTCACTTACTTTGCTTTACATCAGAATAGTCTACATTTTATTTAAATGTGTCTGATGGATGCTGGTGAGCCAGCAGCAGATTTACCTTTGAGGTAGCACTGTATTATTTTACTCTTTTTTTTTTGATTTTCAATTGAGGTTATCAGTGCTAAGCAAGAGCCTGCATGAGCTCAGCTCTTCCAGTAGTTGTCCTTTATTAACAGGACCTGTCTGCTGCTATTATCACCTAACAAGTTCTGAAGGCCTTGGAAGAGGCAGAACACAATCTGGTAAGCACAAAACACTAACTCAAAGGCTTCATGTAGCAGTACAGATATTTACTCTGTGGCACACTTATATGAGTCTTGCCGGCAGGCAAGGAATGAACGTTCTGAGGGACTCTGACCAACACGTCCTTGCCGTACTCCTTGGACAAACGCACTGATTTCAACTACACTAGCACTGAACACAGAGGAGAACCAACAAACTGTATTACCAACACAGATGAAGTTACATGAATGCTTAGTAGAATACTCAAGTAACTTCATCAGAAATTTTCCTTTCAGGAACTCAATTCTTAAACCAGTATGAATGCTATGAAATCAATCCATTTTCAAAGGGTAAGCTTTGAAACCAATGTCCAAGAGCTCTAAGGCTATATGACAACTAAGGATCAGCTCATTAACGGGCTCTAGGTAGATGGAAATCTTTCATCTTCATAAGCAAGTTATTACAACTGTCAAGTTCACAGTAATACACCACTGCAGATAGAGGAAGACCAAACAATATAAGGGCTCTATGATCAGTCACAGAATGTTTGCACTAGGAGTCAGGTTTAATTGGAATTAATTGCGCAATGACCCAACAGCACAGGTTCAGAATGGGCAGCAAAGGCCTTACTAAGACGAAAACAGGGGCAGCTAAATCCTCCACTGCTTAGCTTTAAAAGCAGTTTTATATACACATCATGCTAGGAGAGAATATACATAAATGACCTATAGTATGTTATGAGGAGCTTCATCACACAGAACAGGCAAGAGAGTATATTGGATCAAGATGGAAACACTACGCAATGCCTATTGCTAATGACTTGCATCCCACTATAGTTTAATAGGGCAAGTACAGATTTCTCCAACAAGCAGCAGCACTGCCAAAATAACACCCGCCCCCGCAAAGGCTTTTTGTCTAAAGAAGCAACCAGGAGAAAGCATTCTTCAAAGATGTCAAAAATCCATACCTTGTGTTTGGAAGTTTGCTGCCAAAAGCAACATTATCTGTAGATGAAGAAGCAGAAAAACTTAAGAGTAGCCTTTTCCTTGGAGGGACTACTCATTTTTTCCACACAAAACATGAGAAATGATACAAAGTAGCTCCCTTGGTTTAGTGAAGTGTGTGTGTGGTTGTTGGGATTTTGGGAGGTTTATTTTTGGGTTTGGGTATTGGTGGCACCTACATACATATTACACGTTGCAGATCACTGACGGCGTCAGCTCCTGAACTCTAGGGAAAGTATGAGTCACCATACAAAACCGGTGCTGTACATCTTGGACAAACAGGAAGAGAATTAAGGACAAGGTTACAAGTTAATACACTGAGGACACTGCCCTCTTGTGATCCTCCAATTGGAAAAAGATTGAGCTTCTTTTGATTCTGCTTATGACAAGACAGGAGACTCCATTATCAAAATTTGCAAATGAAACCTATTCATACTGGAGAAAACTTAAATTTAAACATGTACAATTTTTCAGGTAGTTAATTCCCAAGTGTATGAAAAGGACTTAGATATATTTGCTCTAGTAGCAATGCAGCAACTGTTTTCCATATTGCAAGCCTTTTTTTAAAAAGACAGCAACATAAAACCCAACAACCCAACTTCAAAATTTACTGGATTTGGGAGAATGGAACATGCAGGTTTGCAAAATGGTACTATCAGTACATCTATGATCATGCAGCACTGCACTCCAATATCCACTTCTTCTAAAGAGATTCTACATTCCACCCCCTTCCTCCGCTCAAAAATGATTAACATTGTCTTAATTCCTGTTATTCTAAACTGACCTCAACATGTGCAGAATTAGGTCCACAGTCATCACCTACATTTTCCAATTTCATTGACAAAACATTTTTCAGACTGAGGATATGCAAGTTTAAATCACGGATAGTAACAGCTATTACAGAAAACGGCACTTAAAAGTCAGTATTTTGCAGCCTGAAAAGAATAGGAACCAAGCATACCATAAGCAATGCAGAAATATAGTTTTTAATCTTCTAGTCATTCGGGTTGCAAACCTTTCAAATTTCTATTCTAAAGGTGAGCAAGAACTTTAGTAGCCAATACTGCTATTATTTTGGTGCTTCCTGAATGATAGGGCAGTCAGAAATATCGCCAGTGACTCTTCAGGAAGAAGGATGTAAAGAAAAGTCTTAATAATTTTCCAGTTGAAGACACTTGCAGAATAACCTGACCAATTCAGTTATGAGCAATACAGACAGAAAAGATGACAGAACTTAACTATTTCTCATCTTCACAGAAAGCAAAACAATAGGACAAAGTCAGCCAATTACAGGAAAAAAAAAAACATAAAAAAAGACTGCAAAATATTAGTCTGTGTAAGGAAATAAATGTAATAACCTATATCACAACATCAGTGAAGAACAGAATTAAATGCTTGGAAATAAACAGTGCTAGTGCAGCAATGCCATTTGTAGAAGTGATAACGTGCAGCATCAGTGAACAAGACTACTGTAGCAGCACATCAGAAAAGGGACAACTGCTACTACACCGCTGCTTGCAGCACAAAACTCTATTTCAAGCCTGCTTTGAAGAGAGTTCTGTGCATATAGACATTCACACACTTTTCTACTACTTGCCAAATGTATCCACAAAGGCTTCACCTTTATGGCTAATAATGGAAAACATTGGGAGTCATTGCTTTTTCCAAGGCAACTTTTTTGTCATCCTTTTTCACAGAGGTTTATATGAAACAGAAAAACTGTTTTCAAAGATAGCTTTGAGATAAAAATAAAAAGAAAGCTTTATTTGTAAAACCAAGAATTCTCATGAGTAAGAATAGTTATTCTTAAAATCAAAATTTGTTAGGATGTGTTTAAAACTGAAAATGGAGAGAACAAGATGACTGCTTTTTAGTTATCTTTTTTAAATTAATTTAAGAGGAGTTAAAAACATTTGCTCATTTTTCTAAACACTGCCAGAGATATTTCAGAAACAATGTCTTAAATTTCATATGACTAAACTATGAAAGAATTAGAGCTGGTTTTATATGGGGAGGCCTTTGTACAGCTCTTCAAACTTACCTTTACTAATGGCATCAATGGCAGTGACTCCTCTAAGAGGCACCGCATGTGACAATTATTCTGAGGGGAAGGGGAGTACTTAAGTCATTTTTTCAAAAAAGATGAAAATTAAAAACTGAAATAAGGATTTAGATATATACACACATATATATTCCCATTGAAAAGCAAGTGCACAGGAGGTCAAACACTGCTAGCTGTGGGCTTTTGTGCCTCATTTGTGAAAATCAGTTATGTCCATCCCTAATTCAAGAACAAGATTAAAAGCTAATCACAAGCAGCTTGAAGGGAAGACAGTATTATCACAATTAAAGCTTTCCAACAATTGCTGGAAGAAAACCTGGTCCTTGAGACAAGATTCATGGTGAACTAAATCATCGAGATTTACAGTTCTCAGTATAATGTGACACTCAGAAATGGTACAGGGTGCATTAGGCATCACAGTCATCCTGACGTTTAGGATTAACAGCACCATCAGCGCAATCCTACCCACTCTCTCAAACTAACAGCGTTCGTTGAGAGTCTTCTCTAGCTTCCAGGAGCATCTGTGCAGGGAAATAGTCATCTGTTCACACTGCATGATCTACTGGATCCAAAAAAACCTTGCATCTCACTGTTTGAGAGCACTTGCAGAGCTTTTTCCCCAAAATTGAAAACTTGTGAGCATCTCCTATTCTCCCTCATGCCAAAATACTTCATGAAAGAGAGATCTCCTTCTCCAAGAGCAAGAAGGTCTACGGACAGGACAACATGATATCTGCAACTTCCTGCACAAGTGCTCAAGACCCTAGAGGAGACTGGGCAGCCTAAAGGAAAACAGTAGGATAACTTTCCAGAAAATCTTTTTTTTTTTGAACCGTACAGCATCATAGGAAATAGAAGACAATAGACTTCCTGACAGAAGAATGAGATTACCTTGAAACAAAATGCTATAATCTTCAAAGATAAAATTGCACACAACGGGTATTTCAGAGGCTTGTATCATTCATGACCTCTACTCAATCTCTGCCTTTTCACAGCAGAAATGACCCCTCTTCCTGCAGTCCTGTCAACCCCTAGACTTAATTTTTGTCAATGAAGATTGTTTTTTCTATCACATTAAAGAAAGCGCAGCTCTGAAGGGAGGCCTCTAGTGGCACCAAAAAATATTGAGTGAGTAATACATTAAGCGTGCGTACAGTTCACAAGTCAGACTAGAAAGGTTTTTTAAAACAAAGTCTTTTTGTTGTTACGGTTTGTTTTGTGTTTGGTTGTTTTTTGGTTTTTTTTTTTTTTTAAAAAGCAAAAAAAGCCTTACCTCTGGTTCAGATTTTACTTCTGATTTTGCTTGGCCCACTGATGTGGTTGCTTTAGCTTTCATCTCAGGCCTTCCCTGTGAGTTTC
Source organism: Tapera naevia (assembly GCA_033556795.1). Classification (NCBI taxonomy): domain Eukaryota; kingdom Metazoa; phylum Chordata; class Aves; order Cuculiformes; family Neomorphidae; genus Tapera; species Tapera naevia. Next base: position 34,186,180 of record JAUMJJ010000222.1, read on the forward strand.
CAACACCAGCTACAGAATTTGTGGCAGACATAGTGCTGGTAATGGGTTTGACCTGAGCAGCTGGGGTAGAGGTTCGCCTGTTGTTGCTCATTTCCATAGCATGTGATGGCGCTATTGGCAGCTCCCGCAAGTTACTATTCCTTGGGGCAGTTGACTGTAGCTGTTGATTTGGACGCTTGACAATATTCTGTGATGGCGTATTCTGAAAAACAGAAAGGAAAAACTGCAGACTTCCACTAAAAACAAAAACTAAATTGCTTCCTGGTTCACATTTGCATGATGTAATCAAGTTTGGGAAATTAAGCTTCTCAAAGCACAGTATTTTCAACGTGAGAAGAAAAATTACAGAAACGAGAACATTTTAACAACAGTTTTATTTTTCTTCAACTAAAAGCAAACTGAATCTCACCTGTTTAGCATCATTCTCAGAAAGCAGCTTCACTGCATGATTTTTTGTCATCAAAACAATTATTCTGAACTCCGTTGTCTTAAGCACCGCTACAGACTGTTGGGTTACCCCAATCTACTGAGAATAAAAGATACTGCACTTGAGCAAACTCACAAGACATGAGGGGGACTATGCGAACCAGAAAGCTTACTAGCAGTGGTACTAGAGAGGCCTTCAAACTGAAAAACAGTGTCAGAGAATTGCGCTCCATAATCACAAGCTACCAGTAGATTTAAGCAAATCAATTCTCCAAAAACCCTTTGTCAGTTCTTCGGTAACTGTGTCATCTTTTATTGGACCCAGATGAATAACACTGAAGACTAGAGGAGAAAAGAGAAAGCAGAAGATACAAATAGTATTTTTGGATGTAAGTTATAAAACGACCAAGGCAGAAAAGGATCCAGAAACAGTAAAAAACATGACAGAGCAGGACAGAATAAACAGGACTGAAAAAATACACCGGTGAGTTTTAAAACCTGTGCTTACATGCCTGTTAACCAACGCATAACATTGCAAGCCAACACTGATGCATGTGTTACTTACATGCCTCTGCTTCATTGGACCCTGTCGTGGCTGACACTGCATCCTGTTGTTATTTGGTTGCTGCGTGGCCTGCATGTGAGGCCTGAACTGGGGCTGGTTCATAGGCATCAAGGGCTGTGGTGGCCCTTGGAGATGATGATGGTGTTGCTGCTGCTGGTGATGGTGCTGCTGCTGCTGGTGATGGTGCTGCTGAGGCTGAGGTTGCGGCTGAGGCTGTAACGGAGGATGCATGGGACCCTTCACATGAAGAGAAAGATTATTCAGTTTCAGTTTCAAGGTAATCAGACTCCTGAAAAGTAGCTCCAGCCTCCCAAGTCCTCAAAACATCTGTAAGCAGCTATGAACCAGGCTATACCACAGCAAAAACTAGTGTAACAGAAGCTGTGCAATATACTTCTACACTTAAAACTGTGTAAGGCAACAGCTGAAGTGGAAAAAAAAAGAAATTCAAGAGTTCTTACCCTCTCTCTCCTTTTCTAATGGCTTTAAAACTGGTTTAGTAGTTTTTTTAAAATTTGTCTCCCCTCTCCCAGTATCACCAGCCTTCAGGATTTCCCCATTTTCAAAACAGACACCACGAAAAGATACCGCAGAAAGTCCGCTGAACATGCATGGCCCTGCACATCCCCAAAACTTTTACCAGTTCAAGATGCACTCCAGCATCGTCCTGGGCTGCGGGAGGGCCCCGGCTCCCCTCCGGGCTCTGCAGCTGAGCGACAGAGGGCGCTCCCTCCCCGCCGCTGCCCTCGCCGGGCCCGGGGCCGCAGACGGAGCTGCAAGCGCTCCCCTTGCCTCTGCAGAGCTAAAGGAACTTAACGAGCCAGGGCCGGGCTGCAGGATCGCTATCGGAAATACCTTAGTGCTTGCAGCTGGGGAGAAAAATCACCTCTTCAGGTACAGCTATAAAAAGAGTTATGGGTCAATCTGCCTCATACCTGCATCTCAAATAATTCCACTTCAGCTCTGTTAGCCCTACAAGCCTACATAGCAGCAGTGGGCCACTTCACATACTCCTGGAATGGCCTTGCCTGCTGCAGATCCCTACCTGCATGCTGGGTTGTGTATGCGCAGCGAGGAAGGGCTGTCCCGGAGCCTGCATGAATTGCTGTCTCGGAGGGATGAACGGCCGTGGATTTGCTGAACCTGGCTGGTTGAAGTGGAGAATTCCCACAGGACCTTGAGGTTGCATGTTCGGCCGCACTGGCCGCTCTCTGGGAAATACAGGTTGTTGTCCCTGCTGATTAAACGCTGGTCCAGGCTGGCTGAACGGCATCGGATTTTGGGTAGGGATAGGATGCGCGCTATTAAGAAGTGAGGGAGGTGGTGGTGGTGGTGGGCTCCGCTGCTCAAACAAGTGATGACTTGGAAACCTTGGATCTGCGGGAATGAGGTAAGTAATTAAATGACAAGCTCTCCAAGACAGAATCATGCTTTCAATACATAAAGCTCTATTTCATTGTGGAAAAAGTAACCTGAAATTTGGAAAACACAAAACTGTATGGAATGTTTCAATTTTAAGAGCTATCCTCAAGGTTACACTTCTCGTGCTTTTGCCACTTGCGTATAAAAGGAAATGATGCCTGAAAGACCAGCACAAATGGTACTTCGCTGGAATTAGCAGTATCTTTTAAAAATTCTATTTTAATGAAATCAATAAAGGATTACAGGGATTATAGTTTAAACCACACAAGAACCCATAAAATATTGATAGCAATTGCTGACCAGATATTTAGCAAATTCTAAGATATTTTGTGTGTAAAATGTCTGTAATATAAACATTATACATATATATACATCACATACAGATGGCATATACATATATGCGTGTATAAATACATACATGCCAGCAGTGTGCCCAGGTGGCTAAGAAGGCCAATGGCATCTTGGCCTGTATCAAAAACAGTGTGGCCAGCAGGACAACAGAAGTGATTGTCTCCCTGTACTCGGCACTGGTGAGGCCACACCTCAAGTACTGGGTTCAGTTCTGGGCCCCTCACTACAAGAAGGACATTAAGGTGTTGGAGTGTGTCCAGAGAAGGGCAACGAGGCTGGTGAAGGAGCCGGAGAACAAGTCCTATGAGGAACGGTTGAGGGAACTGGGGTTGTTTAGCTTGGAGAAGAGGAGGCTGAGGGGAGACCTCATGACTGTCTATGGCTGTCTGAAAGGAGGTTGTGGCAGAGCGAGTGTTGATCTCTTCTCACAAGTGAGAGGTGACAGGACAAGGGGAAATGGCCATAAGTTGCGCCAGGGGAGGTTCAGACTGGATATTAGGAAGAATTTCTTTACTGAGAGGGTGGTCAGGCATTGGCAGAGGCTGCCCAGGGAGGTGGTTGAGTCACCATCCCTGAAGGTGTTTGAAAAATGGGTGTATCAAGTTTTTGAAGAACATGGTTTAGCAGAATATGGGTACAGTAGGACTCGATTATCTCAAAGGTCTTTTCCAATAGGAAGAAGATTCTATGCATACACGTACACATGATATCTATTTTGCTCGCTATGCTGTATCATTTTAGCAAATCTTAACAGATTTCTTACAGTACATCCATTGTCCAGATCATTTAAAGAGTTACTGCTGGAAACCAAAGCATATGGCTAGCACTACTTATCTAAAACGTAACAAACTACAACAATTTTATTGCAACAATCACTTAGACATTCATTTTGTATCCATATAAATATCCAGACTGAAGGTAGTTGCAGATGAAGACATACAATTTCATCAAAAAAGTAACAAGATGCTACCACTGGAATTTCTGGCATGTACAAGTCTGGCTACATCACACAGGATCTTCCAGCCTTCGCGTTCTTCCCAATACTTCACGTTATATGATACATACTTAAAATGAAAACACTTCATAAAAAGTGGATGTTGTATGTTAACAGCAATGAAAAGGTTTACCAGCTATGAAGAAGGGATCTCTGTCCTGAGGAGGTGGGGGAGGGAGTGGTGGTGGCGGTGGTGGTGGCCCTCTCCACTGGTCCTGGATTGGCAGCCTTGGGGCTTGGGAGAAGTTGGTAGGAACTGGTCCAGGCGTGTGCTGCTGAAAGTCTGGAGGGCCCTATTTAACAAGACAGAATTAAGAGTAAGACAATCATCCAGGAATGTATACATTGCCTGCTATAACTTTTTTCTCTTAAAAATACAATTGCTTTATGAGTTACCTCCTATCACCCGTACAAACTGGCAGCTCTTACTGAGTCATTCCTTCACAATGGAAGAGACATTAAACCCAAGTACAGTATCTTGAAATGAATTCACGATGTTTTAATAATCACTAGCACCATAGGAATGCGATTTCTTTTCCAGCTTATTGAAATCCACAATTATTGACCTTCTTTCCCATTAATCCAAAAAAACCTGAACGTCTGCTTTAGAAGATGTTCCTGACATTTATCTTCTTAAACCATGCTATTCTTCACCATCAATTCAGTTCAATGTAAGCTACAGAAGTGAAGCAGCTTTACTTAAAAAAAAAAGTGGAGGAAGGACAGTATATGGCAATTAGAAAACTAAAGACGTCTTTCAAAAAGAAATAACAGAGTAACACTTCTATTCATAATTTCACACCTGAAATCTTGTAAGGAAGAGTGCAAAATTATCTTTCATCAAGTTGTTTTTTTTTAAATATAAAGTGAGCCTTTACATATTGCAGAAAGTAGGACGTTAATCCAGAAGCAGAACTTTACAGTCATCAACATTTAATTGAGTAATTCATACCAGCACTTTAATATCAAAAGCTGACAAGATATGTTGGCAACCTCTGATAAACAGAAGAAGCTTTGCTTGATATAAATCATTATATACACAAGCATCTCCTTATTACGTGTGAGTCGAATAAGTAATGAACACAATCTAAGAACATTCTTGTTTTCCTCTTTATAGGAATTCTGAAATCAGTGGTCACATCTGTTCTGTCTACATTTCATGCTCAGCACAGATCTGAAAACTTGCCAATGCTGAAGATGAGCTTCCCAAAACAGATTTCAGACAAAATACTCTCTGCTAGACTGAAATATAGTCAATCAGCAAATGACCAAACAAGATGCAGTGGCTTATCATTGATTTATTGAGTTGCCCTAACCAACAGTATGCACAGTCTCATTCTATTCTATTTCTACTGCAAAAATACTAGCGTTTTAGGAAAACAATTTCTCACATAGCAAAAATGGGGATTTCCCCTAGAAACTGATGTCTACTCACTACCAAAGCAGCATAAGACAAAGCTGCTTCATATCCTTCTATCAGCATAATACCACTGGGATTGGTAAGGCCCAAACAAGCAGATGAGAGACACACTGAGGATCACAGCCATCATTAAATTCCTGGCCTTCTTGAAAACACCTAAACAGGGATATATAAGATACCGAGACCTCTCACTTGGAAGCAAGACTGTGACTACTTATTTTATGCCATTATACAGCCATCAACTGTATAAATACTTTACCACTCCTAAAGATTAGAGGGTCTATATCCCAGTGCCTCTAGTCAGCCCGTCTCCTGTCAGTATTTCAATTAGTGGAAAGACATTATAGTACAGTCAAGCACGACAGTCCTCATAACATCCACACTGTTTGTAGGAGAAGCTGCTACACCTCTGCAAGTGAATGGTTACCAACGCAAAATATTCTTGCCACCTCAGAATAGACTAAATGCCTTCAAATTTCACAGGGCATCTGCAAAGAGCAGCAGCTGGAGGAAACGGGAGCTATTTGGGATGGAAAAAGCAACATTTCTTTGTCCTATCAAAATCCGTTCAGGTTTAGCTGAATGAGGCTGTTCAACTGCACTGCCCTTCCCTCGTGTTGAGCAGGACAGTGCTGGCTGCCTGCCAAAGAGCAAATGAACACAAACCTTGAGGGATCCTGACCCTTAACTCCCAAAATGCATCTCTACCATCACTGCACGTAAGAGCTGCCAGAAATATTTTCAAACTAAGGTTAAATGTATCCTCTCATCTTGGAAGCCTTGGTGATAAATGCCTACTTCTCAAAGCACTGCTCTTACAGTCACCCTAGGGAATACACAGCACTTTTGCAAGCTGCACAGCCTCAAGAGAGGCACCCAACAAGCTGATATTTAGCTTTTTAGTTATTAGTTTATCACTGGATAATGCATAAGGTCACTGTAAATGGCAGGGGAGAAACAAGTTCATCGGGGCACTTTTCATACAAGATGGATTTTACCTTGCATCTTATTTAACCACACATAGTCACATGAACATATCACACCTGGGGAAAGAATGCAGTCTTAACAGACAGCCTGCTTTTCCCTGAGAGCTCTACTTGGAAGCACTGGGAAATTCTCCCTGTATGTGTCTCTAGACACAATACACATGTACATATATCTTTGTTATTTCTAAAATAGCCAGTGACAAACAAATTATGTGGAAACATACTGAAACCTGGGCTAATATAAGTGTGTATCACGTTATCTCCTACCCAAGCAGAAGTACTGGCAGCAGCAGTGATCTGGCTGAGCTTGTTTCGAAGCACCAAATGGCACTGCAGTGACCAGAGTCTCCTCTACCTGTCTCTTCCAAACTAGATGTAGTCTGCCTTGGTTTAGGTAACAGATCCTTACCAGTCTTTCTCATCACTCCCAAACTCCAGTTTTGGTGCTAGGCAACAAACCTGCCTCTCTTGCCTGCACACTTCACCCAGGCAATCTCTTCTATTTCTTCTACCAGGGAAGAAGTTAATGAGAGCACAGGTTACAAAAGATCCTCTAGCTGTATTTTAAACAAACACTTCTACATACGAACTTTTCCTTGCCTTCCAAATTATACCCTTGTTATTAAGCCCAGACCTACCTAACTGATGCAAAAGCAACACTGAAATGCAAATGCATGGAAACTCCTGTTGAATTTAACACAGCTCTTATGTACTGAAACATCCTCTGTGCAGCCAAACTCAATTTTTTCCTTGAAAAACTGAGCACTAATAAAACACTTCCAAATAACTCACTTGGGCATAACAATATTTTGCCACCATTTCAATCTCGGAATGAAAGTATCTGGAAAGCTTCAACCAAAATAAGGCAGGTAACCAGCACAACATCATGGATTAAACCACAAAAGTCTGGTAGTACTACACAGGTCATGAGTAGCTTCATGTCTCCCATCATAAGGAAACTTTAAAGTCTTATGAAATAGATTTTAGTTAAGCTGTGGAACCAAGTAATTCGAAGTTATTTTTGATCTAAGAAAGGCCACACTTTAAAAAAAAGATTACAGTTTATTTATGAAAAAATTACAGAATTCAATAACCAGTAACTTATTTTACTATTAAAAACATCAACAATACTGATATCAAGCTCCCTTCAGTACCAAATTGGTTAATTTAAGAAGCAAATATTTACTGTCCTCTAAATACTTTCACTGATTTTAAGATAAACTAACAGCTATCCAACTGTTTTCCACAAGTAGTATCCAAAAGTCCCAACAAATGATGACCAAGATGCATGAAGAAAACATTTTTTTTCCTCTAATTTTATTAATGATCTATTTAATACAAGTATGTCCCACAACATAAGTCTGAGTAAAATAACTCCAAAACAGTCCAACAAAATCAAGAGTGAGATGGAAATTTCTGAAGTTTGGAACTCTTCCTATTGGCCTCTCTTCTTTCCATCTCTCACAGTTAAGAATTCTGGGGATGAAGTTATATTTTTTAAGTAAGATTCCAGTTAAACTTTGTGGATGAGAAGTTTTTCAAGATAACAAGTATTTTCCAATCTTAAAGCCAACTCTTCTCCGTTTTGTGTTTAAAGTAACATGAAGATAATAGAATCATAGAATGGTTTGAGTTGGAAGGGACGTTTTAATCATTCAGTTCTACTCCCTTTGCCACGGGCAGGGACACCTCCCACTGGATCAGGTTGCTCAAAGCCTCACACAACCTGGCCTTGAACACCTCCAGAGATGGTGCATCCACAACTTCTCTGGGCAACCTGTGCCACTGACTCACCACACTCACAGTAAAAAATTTTTTCCTAATATGTAATCTAAACCTACCTTCTTTCAGGTTCAAACTGTTACCCCTCATCCTACCACTACACTCCCTGAAGATCCTTTTTATATACTGCAAGAAACGTGAGTTGTCCCTCACTGTCAGGATTCATTAGCACTGAAAGAACGATCCTTCCCTGCCAGAGTACTTACTTCCATGCACAATGGAACAGAAGGCTGGTGGGTTTGAAACCTGGAAGTTTCAAACCTGGCAGAACTCCGGAAGTACGGCTGAAATAAATCACACAAGAGCAAAGCTGTGTGCTACACAGACAACCAAGTATCGCTAAGAAATACTTGCTTATTAGATCACTGAAAAGATTTTAATTTTGTGTGTGTGATATTTTGAAGAACTATTAAAATATGACTAATCACATTTCTTGGCTGATAACCAAAGGGCAGTCGTGCAAAATTAATTGTAAAGACATTTGTTATTTGCCAAAAAAATGAATTACCAATATTTGCTTCTAAAAAAAGAAGAAATTGGTTTATCTCCCTTCCAACATCCGTAAAAAGGACTGACCTCTGCGTTTTTCCTAAACCAGCTTTGCTTCTACTTTCCCTAAAGAGCGAAATAAAATTCTGCCCTAAATTACAGTAACAGGTAGGTGGAAGCTTGCATTTTCAGATTTTACATTGTTAACATTTTTTTTTCTGAAAAAGCTTCCAGAACAATTCCAACAGGAATTTGATTGTGTGATGGATTCATTTCACACATGACGTGAAACTAAAACTCTTAAGTTTCAACTAGAGCTACCACCTCCAGACACAAATGAACTTTATTTTAAGAAAATAGGTAAACTACAATGTAGATTTTTATCAGTTACAAGGTGCTTGCCTGTTATTCTGAAATGCTATCACATTTTTATTATTTTTTTCCAATTTAACAGGAATACACTAGTATTTCAACTTGTACTTGTGCCAGATTCTAATTGTCCTAAAAACAGTACAAAGTAACATTACAGTTCTCCTACCTTAAAGTTTGAGGGTGGTTTTGATGTTTGTTTTTTTGCTAAATTATAATTCTGTGAGTGGATTATTTTACTGTTAGTGTTAAACTCTACATGCAGCAAGTATTTGCTCCTAATAACCCCCAAAGTGCCCTCTGATATTTTGTAGAAAAACTGCGCAGAGCTATTTAACTTCAAAAATTAATGAAGAGCAGGTGCAAAAGCCAGTTTTCATAATGGTCTGGTTTTGATAAAACAAGCATACTGTAACATAGATGCATAATAAATCTTTATATGCACAGTAGTTACTCCCATTTTTCATGGTTTTGCTATCCGGACAGTTTCAAATTACAACCAACTATTCAGTACACATCAACTAAGACTCCCTACAAAAAAATAATTTGAACTATGACTTCACTATTATTGTAACTGTACAGAAATTTCTCTACTTAATAAATCTTGCAGTCTTCAAAATATCTATTTTCAAGTTAACAGCTCTTAACCTAACAAAAGAGAATTCCAAATTCATATGATCAGCCAAGGCTGGAAGGTTCTACCTTTCAGTCCAACACTGAGGTCAACTTTGATACTGGGGGAAAGGTATATTTACATGCCCTTCCAGTGAGATCCCACAATTGGACTACATTTCATAAAGACAACAGTTGCAGTGACTGTGTTACCAAATGTCTGCATGAGAAATACCTGACAGAGCACATAAGGTAACTTTTTAGAAGAGTCTTCTCCTCTTCTCATTGTAACTGGATTATGCAGTATCGCTATTACGATTTAGTAAGATAAATACTGATAATTTATTATCATTTCAGATTGATTACTTAACAGAAGTGCACCAAACTGCAAGAAGAGACTCCTAAAAATGGAGTTTTTAGCTAGTTTTAAAGCTGGTTGCACAAGAAACGCAGAACCAGGCAACTGCTCAAGACCAGAAGCAGATCTACCCATCATCCCACAGTCTGGTCCTGAAGCCCTTAGACAGCTGATATGCACTTCTTCACAAAGCTGCAACCCCTTCAGCACTGAACTCCAACCTGCAGTCCTGGCATTAACAAGTATTTCAAAGACCTGAGAAAGAAATTGTCATTTTGGAAAGCTGGAGAGCTCTTAATGGTCTCCCAGCACATCCTTGCAGGCTGCAAGGGGGGACAGCTCTGGCCATTTTTTCTTTCCTTCTGTGAAAAACAAAACAGTACCTTGCATTCTATGTTTATGCATGAATCAAGATTTTTCGTAAACTACCAAAGAAAGTAATTTTTGGTCTGTACTTTTTCCTGGGTTTAAGAAGTATGTATAACTCCATCATTTGATTTATCTTCATGTAACTTTACTTTGAAAATTGTTATGTATCATCTTTTTCTGAATACAAGAACCGAGGTCTAGAGAGGAAATTACATTGGAAATGGGCTTCTGGGTGGATTTCCAAAGAGACCACAATCCCAGATACTTTAGAAATATTTCAAAGGAGAAGATAACTGCACACTTAAGTGCTATGGACAGGCATTTTATTGTCTTAAGCCTTTAATTTTGTGAAGTTTACTCTGACTAAAAGAAACAACCTACCCACTCTCCCCTGCCTTTCTATAATTTACAGCATTTTGGATTGACGTTTTTATACAACTCTGCATACCTGCAGGTTGTACAATTTCCCCTTTTACTAACTTCCATTATTCAATACAGCTAAGGCATAACTTACACCTTATCAATCATTTTTGGAAAAAATATGCACACTTGTGTCTACAATTCATTAAAATTGTGGAATAGCTCATTGAACATGACTTTCACAGACTCAGGCAATCCCACCTTCTGAAAGAACACGAGATAAGGTTACTTTAATCCTTTCAAAGAACTGCACTATTTTGCCTTCCTTTTATCCCTTTAAATATCCTTCCTAGTTAAGAAATTTACATTCTCTCTCATACAATTCTTACACAAATTGTACTTTTACTTTTCTGCATCTCTTGTTAATTACATGATGCTATCTCCAATAATCTATTCATGAAGCACAGATAACTTTGGTTACCAATAAAAGGGAAAACTTAGCATAAATTGCTTAGCACAAAGTTAATCTTATAAAGCAAGGAATAAAGAGGATCTAACAGCTATTATATGACTTATCAGCTTCTCTAAAAGGGTCACTACTTTTTTTCATGAGACTAATTAAATACCTTAACAATGTCATTGAAACTTCATGAATCTTTCAATAAAATACACCCTGCCTCTACAACATGTTTTCATTTATTAATCTCACTTAAAATGCAATGAGCTCAGAGAACCCCATTCACAGTTAAGCAGGGCCACTCAGTTAATTCTTCTTATATGGTTTAAATGCAAAGAATAGTGACCACTATAACCTATGACAATTAAAACTATAGCCATCTGTCACAGGATGTTAATCCTCTTATTTCAGCAGCTACTAGACTTTTTGAAAAGCTTTCCTGAAATGCCTACCTTCCACTGCAAGAAATTGACTTTTCACCCTCTTGTGTGGGAAGCTCTGCCTCATATCTTGGATATGGTTCAAAAATTTTCAAGCTTAAATGTATGAACCACAGTTCATCACATTCAAGTTTCACACTATTCTCATTTACCATGCACAGCAAACAGAATGATTCACTGATCTTATAGAAAAGCTTATTTTGACATTTACTTAAATACAGCCTAAATGACTCAGTACTGCCCCTGTCTATGTCTACACTATTCCACCAAGATAAACTAAAACCTAGCAAGCACCATGATTTTCCCAATGGATTTAGTATTGTAAGATGATTTTATATAAAAAAAATCATGCCTTAAAAACATTCCAATCAAAGACAAAAATTAATATTCAGAGTGATCATAAAACTCAAGATAATGATTGTACTCTACCCATACATAAGTCTTTTCAAACCTTCTGGAGGAAAAAATGAAAGGAGAGAGGAAGTTCTGATTTAAGAACATGGACCACACAGATCCTAGTTTTACAGGCAGGTGGAGTGGCTTAGAGAGAAGGGGTTAATATTTTCCTCAACTGAGCTGAAAGTAATTTTTGATACTAAAATGTACCACATAACTTGGACAGGATTCTCTTTGATACTACATAACTCCAAGAGATAAAGTGTGTTGGGGTGCTTAGGTACAAGTCCAGCTCACCTGTAAGAGAAATCACCAATGCCCAATTGGTATAACCAGTATCAAGGTGAGAAAGACATGAAATCTCTCTTTATTTAAGCCAACATGATCAAACAGCTAAAATAAGGACACAGGCAATACAGAAAAAGGAGGATACTCCAGGCATACTAAGGCTAAGATAAACCCAAACAGTTCAGGAGACTAAAGCTAGAAGTTAGATTCATTGTATATCACAAGAACTCCCTTACAGCAAGTTTCCAGGCATCCCCTGAATACATCAAACAGGGACATATTTGTGTTGCAAATGGAGACAAAACCCACTCCGGATTGCATTGTGTTTCCTATAAGAGAAGCAGTAAAGCAGAATGGCCACAAGCAACCAGTGCCACATAGATGGACTGCTTCACAGATCGGTTTCTTGAACATCCATCTGCCCTACCATTGAGGTATGTGTGTTAGGAAAGGAAAGTCTTCAAGGCAGTCCCATTCAAAAACAATTCTCAAAGCACTCCTAAATGAAATGCAGGCATAGAAAACATTGTTAACTAAATCCCAACTCTGGCTTTAAATTCCTAACACTGACGATGTGCCGAAAAAAATATACTCCCATCTATCCATTTCATATGGATGAAGACTGTCTCCAGCAAGCAGAGACAGGCTGTAGTAAGAAACAGTGCAACAGACAAGTTGCAGCAGCCTGCACTACCTGAAGGAAGAGTAAACCCAAACCTCTCAGAGCACAAATCTAAGTGAGATGAATAAATGGCAGTTTATAGATTTATTTTTTTTTTGTACCGGGATGATACAATTGTACTGAATTATCTTTTAAAAGGACATTTTCTCAGCTCAGTGAAAATACCTTGACAATTGTACATTCATGTAGGACTCTATGATGTTATAACAAGTGTATTTTATTTCTCCATTCAGTACTTAAGCACTTGATTAACCTTACCGCATTGTAGTAAGAACTCAATTGTATGTTTTAATTGGATTTTTTATAAGTCTTGAATTCTGCAAAATATCTCTTCAATAGTGCCTAATTCATGGCTATATAGCTACATGGGTAATACTTTTTCCTCTTTGCCTTCATAGAAATTTGTGTTTTGCTCACAAGGCTTAAAAAATAGTTCAAACTTCATTTATACAAATGCATCAAAAGCAAAGCGTACAGATAAATATTTTTATATATGTAGTTACATTTGTATTTTTTTTCTGCGAGGGTGACCAAGCGCTGATACAGGTTGCCCATGGTGGTTGTAAAGTCTCCGTCCTTGGAGACAACTCAAAAGCTACCTGGACACAGTCCTGGGAAACTGGCTCTAGGCGGCCCTGCTTGAGCACAAGATGGGACAAGATGACCTCCAGAGGCCCCTGTCAACCTCAACCATGCTATGCATCTGTATTTAGCAGGTATGAAAGCTGAAACTGAAGAAAATGTACCATCATTAACACAGGAAAGAAAAAAATTACAATTCTGGTTTCCTCAGTAGTGTTAAATAGCAATTACTTAACAGAAAGGTAAATGACAATAACCATGAAATATAAATGCACAAGTTTTCTGTTTGATTTTAATATCTACAGAGCATGTGCACACTAGAGCTAGCATGACAAGTTAAAGGGTTACTGCATTTAGAAACCATCTATTTCCTCTCTTATTTAATAGCTGTTACCATCATGTTTAGCTGCTGCTGCTCCTCCTGCAGATGGGAATTCATTGATATGATTAAATTTGATGGTATGATAATGTATGGTAATCGTGATTAATCAGAAGCCCACTAGCAAATGGAGGATGTTGGGTATTATGTCACCTGCATTTTAAACTGCATTCCCTCTATGCCAGCTTGACAATATTTGACAGCTGGAGGGATCTCATGCTGCATCTGCTTGCTACTACTTATAGATCTGATAAGAGAAAGCGCCCATCATTCCCTCACTATCTTAAGTGCTGTAATTATAGGGCTTTGCAGTCAAGTTGCAAAAACAGTAAGTGTTAAAAAATAAAGCTTTTGCTAGCTGCTGAACAAGATCTGTCTCACATCTGCATGGGCTGTAATCTGAAAGAAATGTAATTTGATGCAGCAGTCTCATTCAAACATGATTTGCATGAAATGCTGTATAAAGCACTATCCAAGAAATGTCAATCAACACCACCTGATACCATGTATCCTGCTAAATGAAAACAAAATGCTTTCTACACTACCTGTGATCTGCTACACAGTAATGGAGCAAAAATTTCATTTACTGTTACTCATTATAGTAAAGCCATAGCTAAAGCAGAATAATTGCGAGGAAGTCAGTCATTTTCACAAGTGGCCTTTGATTTCCACTAGCAGTTTGTCTCCTACATACAGAGTGCTGTAAGCATGTACTAGTTACCAAATATTATTGCTTTCTAAGTATCAGTTTAAAACAATTGCTTGTACTCAGATGCAGAAGTTGTCCTTTCTGTAAGCACTGGAGAACACAAACCACAGTAACAGTTTCTAAAACCCTTACTGACTTGTAGAAACTCATGAGTAAATTTGAAACGGTGGAAAATATTAACTCCCTATTTGCATTTCTCACAACAGCAAATGCTACTGCAAGTTTTGTTTCCAAAAGCACTGCAAATTTCTGTATCTACATACTGCAAGAAGTGTTTACATAAAAACACAGACCCAGGTACACTGTGATATCCATTAACTGATCCAAGGTTGCTAAAATGGTGTTGTAGGCTGATCCAAGTAAGTCTAAGGTCTACTTTGGGGAAAAGTAGTAAATCATATTCCAATGCACCTTTTTTAAACTAATTGGTGTAGCACTAATTCATTGTTTGCCTAGAAAAATGCTTCTAGCAAGTGGCAATGAAGGACAGTCACCTCGGTTCTGAGCAACAACTGGGCACCTGTTTAAAAAACCTCTCCCAGACCGACGTATAAAGTGTTTAAAAGCAGTGTTTGCAATTGAAACAACACTTGAGAGCTCAGAATTCGTCAAACCAGAGTTTTCAGAAATGGTGAAAAAAATGATTCAAAACTCATCAACTGCCTTTCCCAGCATCCATTTAAGAGAACACCTAACATCCTGGAGACCAAGTAGAAGCATGCTGAACGAGAAAATAAGGAAAGTTTTCTAACGTTTCTGCAGTTTAAGGAAAAAAAGAAAATAAAAATCAAGTATTCTTTGGCATAAAGATGATTTTCAAAGAAAACTAAGTTCCAAAACCAAATCACGTCAAAACCCCTGGGAACTGAAAAGACATGCATTGTCGAATATTCACAGGGGCCTGAGGACAAGTTGTTTTATTAATGTCTTATTTTTACACTGAGCAAAACATAATTTATGTTATACAATTCAATTTTTTCAGACTTGAATTCAAGTTACCTGAAAGGTACCCTCTGCACTAAGGTGTCCTACCAAAAGAGAAAAAGCTTTGTGCATTAAAAAATATCAAAGGCTTCCTGGAATGACTTAGTAAGGCAAACACCAGTGCTGGTTCATCTTATCCTGCGCGCCGCTTCAGACTATTCCTGCCTCTATTCCTGGCTGCAGCTCTGAAACTCAAGCTGACTAAAGTTAATAAAATGTGTCTGTGGGTTGGACACCTGCCCCGCTTGCACCACACCCAGGGCATCAGATTCAGAACAGTGGCTAAACCGGCATCTATCCTAATTTCCTGAAAATCCCCCTGGCCTGAAAAAAAAAAAAAAAAAAAAAAAGGCAGACAGCTGCATTAACAGGCTCTGCTCTCCATGCAGTGGTTTCTGTGTCCTAGGTCCTCCTCTGACAGAGGGAAACCGGCCCCAAATCTCTCACCTTGAGCAGTGTGAAGCAGGATTTCCTCAATGACTTCCTCATTTCAAATACCCCATTGCCAGTCCCAAATTTCCTCATCTTTTTTCCTCATCATTTCTGGTTGAAGAATTTTGACAGTGAAGAACATCTTCCCTCTGCCACATTCTACCACAAAATTGGCACGACAACACTTGTTCCACTTTTATATGTCCTTAAAAAATTGCACACAAGTGCGCCACATATGCAAATTACTTCAGTGCTCATCAAGTTATATAATGTTTGAAGCAAAAAATCTTTATAGGTTTTTCTTTGGACAAACATTGAAATATTTTGAACGCAGAACATGCAAGCTGACTCCCATAATAAAAAACACTCCTTATTCCTGTAAAAATATACTTAATCCAAACGAAACCAGTACATTTGTGACTCTACAACAAATTAGGTAAAATACAAACTTTCATGACTTCACCTCAGACTGTATCAACTCACTCAATTTTCTAGCATATGCTTTATATTTGTAGGAATCAAAAGCACCTGCAGCTTTTCAGTCTTCCCCATTGATTTGGAATAAGTGGCAGCTGTCTCTAAGCCCTGATTTTTAACTTTTGGTTTAAGCAAGACTGTAATATAAATTATGGTCTGTTCTGTAAGGTTTTAGATGTATGGCCTAGCTATACACTGAGAACTCTGATTTTGGAATAAGATTTTATTATTGTTTTTATATTAAGCTGTGCAATGTGATCTTTGTATTCTGATGAAAAGACCTGGACCATCACCTTAGCTAATGAAAACTGCCATTAGAAAGCAAACAATTTTGCTAGTTTCATCTTAACTAAGGATCTAGCCTCTACAACAGTCAGTTAGCAAGAGCCTACATATAAGGTGTTTAGAAACACCTTCTCCCTTTACTATTTCATTTCTTCTTCCCTTATTTCACTCCACCTTTCCTCACAGAACACAGCAGCTGAAAGAGGAATTAGTCCAAACCATAAACAGCACAGGACAGAAACCACAATGGTCACTCCTGTGTATCCAGAAAGGCTAAAGTCTTCATATCTGCACTGGGGCATCTGCAGCAACTAAACATGTTAGAAGTTCAGAAGACTTATAAAAGACTTCTGTTACCTTCCTTTGGTCCTCAGACATAACTGTTATTTGTGAAATACCAACAATGATATTGAGACAGCAATTCAAAGAAAGGCATTTTAACCACTTTAAAGCAAAGGCAGATATTAAAACAAGATCTCCAGAAAGAATCAGACGAAGAGTTAGCTTAATCTGTTCTTTAAACAGTTTAAAGAAAATACACAGTTGGCACTTGCACAGTTCCAGGTTAAATCAAATACCTGGGAAAATATTAGTGTTGACTATGCTTAAAGGCTGGATTACTATCAACTACAGCAACCTGAAGACTATTTTTCAATTCAGACAAGAATAGAAGCCTTTGCAGAACTCAGGGTTTTAAGTCCCTGTTAGCACAAGTTTACCACATTTCACACTTGCTAACACACCTCAGATCCACCATTTATTCAGTTCTAATCAGCTGAACAGAGCTCTCAAGTATCACTCACAATAAGTCACCTTGAATGCTAAGAGACTGACAACTTCCTTGCTTGATTCAAGATTCCTGTAAATTTTAAAATAACTTTATGTAGGCAGCACAGTTAAATCCCATGATATCCTTTCAAGTACTTCTCCTCTAAAATTTCAGGGGTTAAGCTTTAAGTAAGAAATAACCAACCAACAAGCTGAAACATTAAAATTAAGTTCACTTAATATTGAATCTAAATCAGTCCCAACTCCAAGCAGGTTCAATCCTGATCAAAATTACCTTGTTTTAGCACTACATTATTTCTTATAATTTAGAACTTACACCAATACGCTAACATGCTCATTACAACTTTGTTCAACTCTGCAAATACATCTTTCAGAAGGTTGTAAGAATTAACCATTACATGGTTACAACTCACTTCATTAGCAATAAATTAGTAACACCTGGTTTCCAATGGATTTATAACTTGCAATTGATTAGCTCTGATTGAAGCTCTCCCATGTTCAGAGCATACAGGCTCTCTGTGCTGAGAGGTTTCAATTCTAGATAGTATAGGAAACTCAAAGGCTATTTTTCCTTCAGTGAGGACACTAGCCTTTGTTTTAGATGTATCCCTTATAAGAATTTAATTACTTTTAATGTTTCCACCTCTACCACATTTAATCAAAATAAACCATCCATTTCAAAGCTAAAGTGGAAGGCCGTCTACAAATATTTAATTCCAACCCCACCGTTTTTTTAGAAACAAAGCAACCATAAAAATCAGCTGTTATCGTTTGATTAGGCAATCACAAAAAAAAAAAGAGCAAATTCAAGTTATTGCATATCCAGAGATCCTTTCTACAAAGATGAAAAGGAATGAATTTTAGTCTGGAATACTACTTTGATCTTTTTCAAATGGCTGTCAACAAAGTTGTCTAATCACTGCTACACTGCTATAAGCCAACATTTACACATAAACAAGTGAATTACAATGGCAAAGGCATCTGACGTGTAACAGAGCAAAAAAGCTAGATCTGCAAGATAAAACATTTCAGTCAAAGTAAATTTGACTTCAGCTCAAGAGCTAACATTCTACATTTAATAAAACAAACACAAGGTATGTACACAGTGACACTTAATTCCTAATCCTAATGTGACTGATAACCTATGCAAAATTTATAAAGTACTTCATAAGGGAAGTCCATATTATACCCGGCTTATAACTCAGTGACCCATGGAAAGATTAAGTAACTCTCTTAGGGTCATACAGCAGGTTACTAGCTGAAGAAATAAAAAAACCCCACTGAAGGCAACCAAATCACAGATCCTCATAGTTAAGCTAGCACTCCTTCTATTTATGACAAAAGAATTACATTGACTCTTTGCTAGTGCACTGCTTACACACAACAGCAGCAAGCAGGCAAGTATTTTCCTTCAGGCAAAAGGAGTAAGAATCCTACCAAAAACATTCCATCTATTTCATTCCACTTTAAAAACTGTTGCATAGCAGATTAGCTGGGTTTGCAGCACTTCTCAACTTGCAAAACCAAAAGTGAACAGAATTAAAATCTAATTTCACAGTCAATTTAAAAAAATTAATTTCCAATTTTTCTACACTGATGTAAACACACTTCAAAGATGTCAATTACAATGCCTTTACAGGTTCTTTCCCATCCCAATTGTGTTTATTGGCAAAGCAACTTAGTGTCAAAGGAAAACAAATGAAAGATACTTGTTTTCATAAAAAACAATTACAATTACTTTTAAAATGTTAATTAGACCTCCACATAATACTAAACACTCCTGAAGAGAAGTGTTTTCTCTGAAAACCACAACATTTCTGAACAGAAAAACCTCTCTGGTAAAGTGCTGCCGAAATTATAAATCATGAATATATTTAATAAAACTGCAGTTTCAC
Source organism: Tapera naevia (assembly GCA_033556795.1). Taxonomy (NCBI): domain Eukaryota; kingdom Metazoa; phylum Chordata; class Aves; order Cuculiformes; family Neomorphidae; genus Tapera; species Tapera naevia. Next base: position 34,205,478 of record JAUMJJ010000222.1, read on the forward strand.
TGCTTAACCTTTTTATACTTCACAGAAGAAACACAGTAATCTAAAAATCTCAGTTACTGTACAAAATAGGGACATCACAATTTCTTAGCTATGTCTTGTAACAAAAATATTCTGTGTCAAAACCAACCAGGTATCCACAAGACAATCAAAAGTCACAGCAGATTTCCAAAACCTGCTTCTTTCAAATACATCTGATCTCTATGCAAATAATTTACTGAGTGATAGTACACAGATGTCCACAAACACCTACTTTCCTCCTTCAGCATCACACAAATTAACAGAAGGTAATTTTTATGTTTTATATATTTCGGAAACTGGATATATGGATCTTTATTTATAAATATTTAAGGCAATATCGCAAAACTAATTTTTGTTTTTCCTATTTTGATACTCTGCAAACCACATGAACTAAAAATTTAGGACAACAAAACTGAAATGATGAGAAAAGGGTCAGACGCATGCACTCTTAATTCCCAGAATTAAAAAAAATCTCAAAAGAAATCAGCCTCGTGAAGCTAGCTTGTTTGTTCCGGAAGTTAGAAACATACAAGAAAGCAAGGTCATACAATGCCATTCTCATTTTTATATAAAGATATTGAGTGCACTTAAATGCCTGAAGTAATGATAAAAATGAAATTTTGCTGATTTTTTACAATAAAAAATATATTCTGCTTTTTTAAGCTGAGGAATTACTTCAAACAGCCTTCCATTATATCAAATAAAATAAGGATTCTATTTATACAGAAAGAGCCAAGTAATAAAATGAAACCCATATTCCTTAAGACAAGACGCATTCATGTCTCCCACCGGAGAGGCTGGTTCAACAATTTTACAGTTAAACAGAATTAATTCTACTCTCAAAAATCCATTGACCTTAAGCTTTTAACAAACATTTTCAACTGCAGAGTGTATTGTCAATATTTACAAATCCTTAAAATTATATTTCACTAGAACAGCTTTTATTTGCTATATTAATATTTCCTTGCAAATGTATGCTTATCCATATCAAAGAAGAAGAAACAGCTGCTACTCACAGAAAATCTCTGGGGTCCTACAGCAGGTCTTGGCTGGGCTGGAACTGGCAGCAAGGGCACTGAAACAAGAAACACCTTTTAACACCATTTGTTTTACCTAACAGTTGGTCCTGATATTTCCAACAGCATTGCAGTAAGAAGCCATGATTAAAATCTGCTACCTTTACCCCTACATGTCGCGGTACCTACCATTAACTTTAAGCAACCACTTCCTCCCTTGCAACAATCAACAGGGCAATTAGGACTCTCCTAGTTAATTTACATAATTTAATTCAGCATTTTCCAAGAATTAAATTGCTCCTTGTTGCAGGAAGGAAACCTAGAATACTTATTCAGTCAAAGATGTCCCTTAGACAAAGCAGACAGGCTTGAACAATAATTTAATGTATCAAATGGAAGGATACACGATTAATTTGCTTTCTCAGCTTCATACCCCTCAACATCTCCCAGGTATCTCACCTGCCTCACCACCAGCCTCCCACAAGCATGGACATGAGAGACTATCTGGTTTAAATCATTGCTCATAGAAGGGCAAAATGAGACAGGAAGTGGCAATTAACTGCAAGCAAAAGCTACTTCATCTGACCTTGCCACCATAGCAGTATATGCAACTGTGATCACAGTTCGTGTAATCACATATCTCAGATGAAGGACTTCAACTTCAAAAAGAGACACCAAGAATTAGGATACTCTTTTCCTGAAAAAAATAACCTCCACAATTATTATTTCAGAGGCATTAACACAGATGGCTTGTCCATACAACTGTATTTCAGAAGACTACTCACAAAAAAAATATTTCCCAAAACATGCACGTAATACTACAGCATAATGCACAAAGCATCTATTGCTGGATCCCCTTGGGGACTGAATCTATATTTGAACCTCCCAAAAAGTATAATGACAGATTTTCTAGTGCACTTTTTATTTCCTAAGCTGTCCAATTGGTTAAAAATATAAGTGTTTGAATGTTAAACAGAAGGTCTAGAGAATTTAAAGAAAACATATCCAACAGCACTGAATGTGTTTGCTCATTTACTAAAAACTTTTACTAAGGTTATTTTTCTTTAGGTGGTTTTAGCACCTCCAAAAGCGACAAGAAAACATTTCCCACACAGAATTAAACATGGACTTTGAGGATAACTACTGTATTACACTTCAGAGCAGGAAAGATGTTACAAAATGCAGCCAGTTCACGGGACTAACTGGGTGCACTTCCCAACACAGGGTTAGCTAAGATGTGTCAAAAAAAAAAATCCTTTTTTTCTTTGGTAACTGAGGCAGAAGAACTAATGCATTAGTGATTATTTTTAGTTCTTCTATCCACTTTCGTTAAGTACTTGAGGTTTATTAGTTCAGCAACTGACAGGGTAAACTAATTGTACCAGTCTTTCAGCACCAAAGGACTGTGTGCAAACTCTGTATCAGATTACAAGAGAAAATTAGTTGAATAGTCTCATCTTGGCTCCTAATGAACATCTGTCGATATCAAACAGCCATGGTCACCTGGAAAAAATTGATAGGGTACTCTTGACAGACCTAGGACTAAAATAGCTCAGGTACTGCAGGTCAGAGAGGCACTGAGAAAACTCATATAAGGTGAGGAATGTACAGAAATGTACTGTCAAATGAACAGGGCACTAGTGTCTATTTTGGTATCCTGCCTCTGGCATATTGAAAGATATATATTTTTATACATTTTAAGCAAATGAATTTAATAATCATAAAAGATAATTCAAATGCTGTGCCCTTTCAATCTTGGACACTTGCTGAAGCAGCAAAGAGGTCTCAAATAAGCATTCAGCATGTTGTTAGACATGATTTTAGGAACATTGATTTGCTTTTGGCCATAAATCCCAATATTGTACCTGAAAAGATGAGAAGCAATTCCCATATTGATTATTTAAGAGAATTATAATGTTAATTTTCCTTAACAGTTTTTAAATGGCATACTAATATACCAATCTGCCATAAACTGTTCATTAGGTCCTGTCACTTTTGGCAGCACCACAGCATCCTTCAAATAGTTATTTGTGGTATAAACATCAAGGGTAAAAAAACTCAATACCTACTATCACAGGTTGAATTAATATTTCACAGTGCATCTGCGAATAGTCCTCCAGCAGTTGTAAATTGATCCTACTCAAATCTATACATGCATTCAGCCAAAAATTACTGTTTGCAACTCAAAACTAATTTACAGAATAGGACACAAAAAGACTGGGATTCAAATGCCACAAAAGGCACAACTGGATACCAGCTGAACAGTATCTGCAGCTGGAATGCATCGAGGCTCACACAGCCTTTTCAGGGGTTTTGACAGACTGAGTCCTTCTTAATCATTTATGAAGCTTCAAAGACCAAAAATACTAGAAATTTGCTTGAAACAAAACTGACTTGAAAGTAACTATTATTTGAACAAAGATTCAAGGCTGGGCAGGGAGATGGTGGCCATTGTAAGAGATCTGACTTTGAGAGCTCAGAGAAATAAGCCAGTGACAGAACTCTTCAAGAGTGCTTCAACCCTCTTTCAGGCTGAAGCAGCTGGCTACTAGAGCTCTTATACATGCCATGTCACTCAACATGAAAATTTCGCAACAATTTACAGGAGGTTTGAGTCTACTTTATAAAATACTGCTCTAGTCAATGCGTTTCAAGACTATCTCAAACCAAAAAGATGTTGAAGAAGTATATTTTATGATTTGTAGTGAGAAAAGTGTCCCTGGTGCTGACAATTAGAAGTATGTGAGCTTAATCCTGCCATGAAATTAGAGGGGGAAAAATGCCAGGCTATGCTAAAACATGACAGCACACCATTAAAATTACCAGAACCTAAGTGTGCATATCATGCACTTCCAGACATGGCATTTTTAGCTTCCAGGCATCACATTTCCAACAACAGAATCCCAATAAACTTTGCACGTATCTGACTGTATTCTCCAATATGTAAAAACCTTAATGTATCTGGAAGTACATTCGGACAAGAAGAGGCAGTACATCATTAAGAATATCTGCTCAATCTGATCTTTCAGTATTTCCTGTAACCCTGAAATAAATGTTACGATGCGTTTCACCTGTAGCATTGTTGTCAAGTGCCAGTCACTGTCTACTGGGGCCCCAAGCAGACAGATTAAGCTGAGAACTTTTTAAGAGGAAGTTAAGAAGAGCTCTTCCTACACAGGATTTTTTGTCTACCATTTGCTTGCAGCGACTGCTTAAATATTCATTTTAATATGCAAACATCATTGAAGATTTTAGAATTATGCTCATCTTCCCTGAAGACGACTACATTCCTCATTTCCTACACATTTTTCTTAGCTGTGCATAGGTATACTGTCACATGACATAATTGTACTGCTGCAGACTAAAAGATTGAGATGGTCACTCCCAACCACTGCAGAAGACTCGGCTTCCCATATAAGTTCACTAATCAAGGAGATTAAATTTCTACAGTGATTTAAAAGACTGCATTTAATAGCATGCTGCATACCTACTACCAGAAATATTCAGTGGTCTTGCTAAGGATTCCTTCAGCAAAATGGAAGGCAAAAAGCTATTTCGTATAGGTCAGCTGCCATCAACAGCCAAGATCTTCCTCACTGAAACACAGTTCTTACATCATTCAAAAATGGATCACTCATTCTCCAGGGTTGCTCATGCTCAAAGGACAACTAGACTTTGATAAGTCAAGAAATGAATGTGCATACAAAGTTAGCAGGTGAAAACCTAAAAATGGACTACAAATCCAATACTGCAGGTCTCCTAACACACATAGGAAGTACACAACTTCATTAAAATGAGGATTGGTAAATAAAGACAGAAAAAACCCTATGCTTAAGTCCCCTCAAATACCCAGAGGGCCACAGAGGTAGCGGTAAGGCTGAGATAAGCCATAAGCAACAACATGTAGAAAACCACTCAGACAAAAGAAAGAGGAGACACTGGTATATTTTTTGACATTAGGCAAATGGTTCAGTAGCCACTGCTGGCGTTAGGACACTTGTTCACCAAGATACAGATCTGCCAATAGTTTCACAGGAAGAGAGAGGCATCTGGAATAGTCTAAAAACATTTTTTGCTTTTCACAAAACAGTAACTGTTGCTTTGGAAATGTTAGGAAAATGCACAGAAGGCACAAATCCAAGGCCCTTTTGGACAGCCTACAGATAATTTGTCTAACTGCATAATTTGGTGGGGAGCACTGATGTTATTAGACAGGAAAAAGCAACATAATCTCTACAACACAGCTACTATGAAGCCATCTGTGAGAAGCCTAATAGATCTCTATCAAGTGGCAATATTCTATCCTGCTAAATTCCTACTTCTCACTGGTCAATAAATGAAGCAAAAATAGCACTGCCCGGGAATTCTGCTGATTTGAAGGGAGGAAAAATACAGAAAATCCAACAGTAAATACGTATAAATATGTACGTATTTCTTTACTTTGTCCAGTCCAAACAGTACCACAAATCAGAGCTATGTAGGTGTCTTTGGTTTTTTTAAACCTTTTAGAGAATAACTTTACTACTTAGAGGTGTTTAACAGCTCTGCTGAGAGCTGCCCAAAAAAAAAGTGCAGCACAAAGAGTGCTTGGTTATGTTAGTTAAGTTATGGAAAAAATGTACTTGCAGGCTGTGAATGAAACAATCACAAATGTGGCACTGAAAGGCCACGCACCTTGTCAAGAAAGGACAGCAGCTGGTACCTTTCACAGAGCAATAACAGCACAAGGAGCGCCTCAGTGTACCCTCATTGAAACAGGTGGGTGGCCATTCTATGAATGCTTGGATGATGGTGTAACGGTGTGGGAAAATACAAACTCCAGCACCTACCTAGTTTTGAAAACTGACACTTCCTACTTTTAAAAAGCACATTCTCTTTTCAGTTTCCATTTTACTGCTCTTTGCAGGCTTTACAGTAGAGTAACAAAGATGATAAAGAAGTTGAAAAAGCTTTAATATTTCAGCTGGCCACAGCCCGACGGCATTATCTCTTACTTCAGGCAAAACATTTGTTTCAAGTCTAAGAAAAAAATATCAGCCTGAAGTACATTTCCATGAAATAACAAACAAACAAATCATTGCATCCCTGGCAAGGAAAAACATAAGTCACACTCGCATGACTTGGAAGGTGTTCAGAAAACTCACCTTGTACAGGTGTCACTACTGTCCCCTTGAAATGTGGATTTATGTGTATGTTCTTCGGTTGTTGAGGTGTCACTGGAGGTGGAGTCATCATTATTCTAGGCGTTTCTATCTGAGGGGGCATATGTAGCCCTGGAGGAGAAGAATGATGCTGATGCTGTAAAGGAAGCAGAGATTGTAACTGTTCCTGCTGCTGCTGTTGTTGTTGTTGCTGCTGCTGTTGCTGCTGCTGCGGTTGGTGGTGCTGCTGCGGTTGGTGGTGCTGGAACAGACTCCTAACAGGTTGCTGGTGTGTTGGAATTAATCTCTGTGAATGAGTCTAAAGCCAGACAAAAGAATAAAGTCACTAGGCTTTCAAGTTAAAGTATCCTGACAAACCAGCACAAAACCAAGACATCTTTGGAGAACAATTAAGGGCAAATATAAGCAGAAAAACTTCATTCCCGTATCATCAACTGAAACTGTTAAGAACCATCAGCACAGGAAAGCAAAGGAACAATTGAAGACATTTGTGTAATGAAGTGGATGGCAAAGAGCAAGGAAGCACACAGGGAATGCAGACATTCATTCACTTATTTTTAACAGTGAAAACTGCCTAGTCTTCTATGTCAGGGTTCTTCATATGTGACAGGAAACTGTCATCAACTGCAATAAAGTATATGCGATGATCACTAGAAATCTTGAGTCCTAGTATCAAAACAAATCCACTAACTTTTGTCTCGTGTATAGAAGAGCCTCTCTGAGAAAAGAGATCTTACAGCAGCAATAAAAGTCAAAATATAAACTACACCAGATTCTTCAGCTATCAGTGCAGTCCATCTATCCATACTGTTTGAAGAAATAACTACTTTAAAAACACCTTTTTCAAAGGCACCTTCCATAATGCAGAAAAGTATGTTGCCGCTTAACACTCTCAAATACAAATGGTCAAAATCTGTTTTGTTCTTTTTTTTTTTTTTTTTTTTCAAATATAACTATCATGTTTCTATTCAGAGGTATCCTTCTGCTTCTGAACTCACTGGTACTAGATATCAGTCCTAGCCCAGTCAACTTTCAAATGGTACTGCAAGAAGAGTCCCAAACAGGTAATCTTTCACTAACAAAGATGAAGCACATTTTTTTCAGTGGCCATATTCATAAAGCAAAGCAACTACAAAGCATGCATAAGAAGAAAATACTGAGATGAGCACAATATGTTTACAACACTTAAGATCAAAATAACTAGCAAAGCCCGCAGCATCGCAGAAAAAGAATTATTCCACCTTCACTGTTTTAAAAGCATGAAATATTCTACTGCAGGGTTTTCAACAGCCAAGATATCCAACGACTCCTGCTAGTGATCAGCACCTAGAGTTACTGCTGTTGGAAAAAATCCTCTTTAATACAGATGACCTTGTCCTGCAAGGCATACGCAAGCTTTGTTCTGCAATCTCAGCTTCCAGTACATTTTATGAACGTTAACAAAAATAAGTGTGGGTTACCTCTTGATCACACAAATTTGCTGGTTTGTTTTTTTTTTCTTCTTTGATGGAAAAAGTAAAACCTCGTAGTTTGTGATAAAAAGCATCAGGGGTGTACAAGAGGGTAACAAAGCTAGATTTCATCTGAATTCTCAATAAACTAGTTTACCTCGTGCCAATTACCTTCCTAGGTTTCTATTTGCCTCCATAGTAACATGGTAAGTATGTAGGGCTTTTTTAGAAGTATCAGCAAAAAGATTAGTTTGACAAAACCAAGAAGTATTTTACGGAATCATATGTTTTCGAAATAAATTATTATTAATAATGTGGGACTGCATATGTTTCCATGTTGCACACAGAGGACTTCTCAACAGAATTAACTTCTTCCTCCATTCTTATGCAAACCAATAGGTAAGCCTGATTGTGTTGTATGAGTCAAAAATCCCCTTTTTATTGGGAGGCCTTGAGATTCTTCAAGTTGAGGCTTGTAACAGGACTAAGAACAAAATTTCACAGTCACCACGTTACACAAAGCCTTTCTTACCTAACAGTGCCCTCAAAGCACAAAAAGTGTAGATTGGAATATATTCCAGCTTTGAAAATATTCATAATTTAGAGTGCATTTCTCCGTAATTTCCTAAAACTATGCTTAAAAAATACTGAGGACTAAAAGGTACCATTGGCGATGGCTGGTTTGGCAGCAGAGCAGCCCTGTGATCCTTCATTCTTCCCCTATCATTGTCTCTCCTTTGTTCTCCCATTCCGTGGCACATAATCGAGCCTCCTCTTCGTCCTCCTCTCCTTGAGCCATAGCGTCCCTGTTTAAGCTGCCTTTCCCGCTCTTCAAATTCAAGTAATGCTGCTTTGGCTTCTGCTGAAAGTTCTGTTAAGAGAGAGATACAGGGAGAAAAAAAATTTTAGCTTTGTGCTTGAAAGATGAAAGATACAATGAAAAACATTACTAGAACTACAGAAGAATTCCTGCAACTAACATAAAATTTGCAAGCACTTTGATCTCCTTTAGGTGGCATGTTAACATATCATTACAGTCATCTTCAAAAGGAAAAAGCACACAAATACTTGTGTCTGTTGCACAGTCAAAAAGCAGCAGGTAAATGAAACAAAGAGGAACAAAAAGGTTGTTGTTTTTTTTTAAATGCTACTGAAGTTTGCCTTATGCTGTAAGAGGAGGCCGTGGCTCTTCTCACATTTATGTTACGTTAAACTACATTGCACTTATCTGTGTCAGGCAGCACAATGAAAACCCCAGTAAACTTTACAGTAAAGGATACGTTGAGTCTTCCATACAAACAGACTTTATCCATCAGACTCTTTCGCACTTCCAAAGAAGGACTTTCAGGTTGTTGAAGAGTTCTTGCAGTATGTTACCTACTTAATTTATCTACTGTATGTGGCTAGAGAACAAGGTGTACTTGACAAGTGGTAATCCCACTCAGCACACTTCAAAATCTGTGCTCAGCTCAAGTCATTCTGGCCACTGGTAACACTCACTGAACTCACATCACACGTAAACACCAGAGAACAGATGGTAGTCAGTGAAGACTGCCAAATTCACTTGAAACCTGGGACAATGCTGATAACATCAAGAGAAAACCATGCAGGAACAGGCCCAAGAGATGAAATTACTTGGAAATGCAGAGAAAGTCTACAACAAACTTCAGGAAACACATGGTGACAGCATGAGGAGTGGCACTCACCAGGTTTCAGTTACTTTAAGGGGATAAACTTTAACCCAAACATGCAACTGAGGATTTCTCCAAGTGTCAGTCAGATCCCTTGCTACCTCTGAAAACGACTTCTGCCTCTAAAAGGACAAAATTAAAACTACTCTACAATAAACACTTCTGACAAAAAAATACTTTGAATTCATGTAAATGGCAATTAGTGCAAGAACTCAATCTTTCCATTTACAAAGCCTGTTCTTCAAGGCGACTGGGTACAGGGACTGCTTTTCAGGACAAAGTGGTTTTGCTTGCTAATACTACACATAGTGCCTACGATACCCAAAGATCAGAATGAAATAGGTTTTGGCAGCTGAGACACAACAACGTGTCCACATCACTACATACCCTCCATCAGAATACATAACTAAAGCAATAAGAAAACTATTAAAATTTCTTGCGAGTCTAATAGCCAAAGCTACCTACACCATTATCTTAAACACCTTTATAAGTAATCTCAAGTAGTCTTTGAAGTTGAGGATTGGCAGAAGGGCAGAAAAGTGTGAGTGCCGCGCATTCTCACTGCGGCAGTTATTCTTACGTGGCTATAAAAAACACCTGCATGACTGAGCTGCAAAGACTGTAAATTTCTATGTCTCACTTTCTCAGAGGTATTCAGCCCCTCCAGAAGGAAGGGGAATTTTGATTTTTAAAAGAGAAGTTTAGAAATTGCTGACTGTTTAAGAACACAGGAAATAAGACTGACTCCTAGAAACCTAGGATTTGCCTTGTAGTTTCCTACTTAATTTGTGCATCTTGGTGATGAGACATGTTTCTCTAACTCCTTTTCTCTCCCCTTTCTGACACTGCAATTAAGTGATATAAATCAACCAGATATTCTGACAAAATATTACCTTTGCCCTAGAACCTGCCTTGACAGATTGGCAGAGCCCAAGACAATCAGGCTCTATCAGGAAAATCTCATAGCATGCTTTGAAAGGAGCAAGGAATCTCACTCCCTGAAGTCTTAATATGGTATTAAAGATGCACACTATCAATTTTTGAGGAAAATTAAGACAAATGTACCCTTCTCCAAAGCAATCAAAAGCATCAGATGTCACTAAAACAACCACCTTATCCATCAATATGTGTCAGGAAAAAAAAACTGGTTTAATGGGAAAAATAAAGCTCTGATTTCAAGCCTCTTTCCTGTCCACACCTAAAGCAAGATCAGTGTCTTCACAGGCTAGCATGGGCTTTTAGTCAGTTTCCAGGAAAGACCAATCACTGGCAGCTACATACTTATGGGAAGAAATGGTGCTATTACACTGTAAAGCAATCACTCTCCTCCCTTTAACCAGAGAGGATCCAAACCCTGCAGGGTAACCTGGGCATGCTGCTAGTTGGACAGTTCTTTTTCCCAAGAATAGGATAGGCAGAGCAATTTTTCTGCCATCTTTCATACTACAACCCTGACCTGAGCAACATAGTTTGGAAAGCCAAGTTCAGTCACCGCGACAAGTACCTACCACTGATATTCATTCAAGGTCAGATGCAATTCCTAATGAAGCTGTAAACAGAGCTAGGTTTCCTACAAGGCAAGAACATGTCTGAGTCTCTCAGCCTCTTGAGCATATACAGAAAGAAACAATATTAACAACTGTAGGAGAATAAATGGGCTGCTCCAACAAAATAATTCAGAGGGCTGAGCTCATTATTCTTGGGGAAGGAATGACATCATCCAGTGCTAAGTCTGTCCTGATGATCTCTGATGTGCAGGTAGTTTACATTCTTTACAATGAAAACTAACAAACTGTTTTCCTACGCACTCTACACCAAAGTTCTCAAAATTTAAAGGCTGTGTCATTAAAGGCACAGTACATGTGTTCAGTTTTTCAGCCAGAAAAGTAGAACTGTGTGTAACACAGACCTTGGAAAAAATAACCCAACCAAAAGAAAACTCTCTATGAATTCACTGCAGCAAGCAACATTACACTCACAAAGTACAATATAACCATATATTTAAAAAAAAAATAAAAAGCAAAAAGCAAAATATAAGGTTACATGAATGACAAGCATACTTCCTCAACAACACGACACTCAAGACAAGTGTTCTACCTGTGAAAAATTTCGCTTACACACAAAACCACAGGTTGAAAGTCTCAGAGACAACTACAAAAATGAAGACCCATGCAGTGAACTGAACTCATGAATACCCCAAGCACTCTACATTGCTATCAGCCACCATGCAGCAAACTATGCAGTCAGCTCAATTATTAGGTGGTCTATTATTAACCAAATTTGAGAGCTTTTTGCCACACACAGAGAGATCAAGGAGAGGAGATAGTGTAGAAGACTGTTTTGCAGGGAGGGAAGCAAGGAAAATAGTCCCCATTTACCCAAAACCAAGATTAGATGGCTAACTAGAAAAGAGCTGATGAGCAAAGGAAGAAGAGATCCTCCTTCCCTCTCTAGACTCTTCCAAAGCACAGCCAGGTATTCAAGTGAAAAGGCCCACTACTGCTCCCCAGGTAAGAGCTTGCATGCACTGTGACCAGAGCTCACTGAGCCAGGCTGGATGCTTGACAATGTGCAAGGTGCTTCAGCACATGGCACCAGGCTCCTGCCTGCAACGACCCTGATCACAGGTCTCTGCAGCTACATCTGCCTTGGTTAGCTTCCCGAGAGCCATGGCATTTCGAACCTCCAGGTCTGATAATCCCAGAATCTCTATTTCGCTGGATAATGCAGAAATTTACAACATAAATCACACTCCAGAACAGCTATTCAAAAATATATATATGAATTTACATATACGTGCAATCTAAATCGAGAGGGATGGCAAATTTTCCCCTTTACCTTTTTTTCCTGAAACCTGATTACACAATGTGCTTCTGCACACAGTGCGACAAGACAGCTGTGAAACCATGCATTTTCATTCCCTAGTCCTGCCTGAAATCTCAGCCACTAGTTACTGGAGTGAACATCAGTCAAACAACAAGGACATAATAAAAACTACTATCACCTCCAATAATCTTCGTTATCACTTTGCAAATGGCTCTGCAGAAGTCTGGAGTTTTATTTTTTAAATTAGATACAGAGAGAATACTTTAGTAATGCCAAAATCACTAGTTACATTATCTTGGATAAAGAAATATTTGGGAAATATCTCAGCTACATTCACGAGAATACTCTCCATTTTTACAATATGTATTTTTACCAGCACATACTTACTCTCATCTTGACTGTACAGTTCTCGCACACAGTTAATGTAGTGAATCAGCAATTATTTCTCTAGTGTCTCTAAGTGTCAAGATTAATTTCACTATTACTGGTAATAAAATGGTTTCAAATGACATCTTTAATCAGCAAGTAAGAATGCACTCCTCCAATAGAGACAAGCTGTCACAAAAGGTCACCAAAATGTGACAGGATGGAAATTACGTTTGTAACTTCAACTGAAATGTTAATCCCTCTTTAAGTGTTTTCTCAACTATGTTCGAATTTTAAAGTAAGGAAATGTAGCTCTGCAATGCAGTTACATTTTTAAACCAGCAGCATCTGTAAAAAATTTGCTCTATAATTTCAAAAGCAAGCAGATATTTAAATGCATACAAGTATTTTTTCCCGTTTAACTTTCCACCACATGATCAATCATTTGGTCACTTTATCAACAAATTAATACGAAAAACTACTATTAATAGAAACCATGTAAAATCAGCAAGACTGTATTTTTGCCAAAGACTAGCTTTAAAGAAAGCTCTTTAGTTTATAAATTCATCCACATTTGCATCACCTTTTTGTTACACCTCACAGCTACATACCAAATTGGTTAAAAATAAGTCTAATTCAAATTACTGTTCTTTTTAACACAAGCTCCACTAGAAGTTTTCTCATTTATTGGTCTTTACATTAAACTAATAGAGCAAACCCACAGACTAACAAAAATGCACACAATTCTCATTTAGCTTGCAACTATTTGCAGAGATTTAGCTATGCCAGTGCACTCATTTTTTAAATTATCTGTTTTACAAAGTCAGCAGCACCTTTTGTATAAATAACATAGTCTGTATGTAGTATGCAGAAATATGGTCTCATGGATGAAAATATATTTGGAATGCATCTCAGCTAAAATATCCCTTGCCCATACACACTGCTCTGTGTCTGAATGCCTCTAGAGGGTTCCCTTCAGTCCTATTCTGATCAGAATCAATTCCTGATGATTAAAACAATGCTGAATAAAGGCACTTAAAACACACTTTACCTGAAACTGCAAGAAGAGCTGTTTGATAAATAGGTACAATAGATTAGAAAGATCTTGATTCAAAACCATGCACTGACATCTCACTCAGCAAGTCACGGCCTACATAAACACCACTGTGAAAGCCTGGTTCAGCCTCTGTAGCCGACTCCTCTTGCTGCTCATAAACAAGTCCTCTCAGCCACGATTTTGTTACAGAATTAAGGCTTCTCAATTTTTCCACGCACAATAGAAGCCCAAATTCCTTGCAATTGAAATAAAGAATTAGCAGGATATACAGCTCGAGAAAAAAAACTTTAGTATCAACATCCTTTGCAAAGCAAGACTTTTAAGGTAAGAGGAAAATTCCATCAAGATGAGTTCCAGCAATTTAAGAGCGTGCTCCAGGAGCATAATTCCAAAATTCCCTGTTGTCCTAAAAACACCAGCACATCTGGAAGAAGGCAGAAGAACCCAGCTACAAAGTTCACACTACATAGCACCCATATTAAAGCTATACTGGGTAAAGAACTGATCCCTACCGCATGGTAAAACTTGAAGTATGATCAAAATACACACCTTCTCCCAGTGGTATCTGACAACTTGCCTTCACTACCTGACAATTTGCCTTCAATACCCAGTCACCTCTCTTGCATATCTTGATTCTCTTGAAAAGACCAAGGCTCTTTCTCCATAGTTTGAATTAATTTTTTTGGTTCAGTAGGAAAACTATGAGACCGCACATCTTTCTGAAAGCAAAACTTAAATTTCTGCCTGTCTCCCTAATATCACTTTTTTAATATAAATACTATTAATTATTACCACCATAAGGCAAACATGAAGAGGCAATATAGTTATCCCCAGAAGGGCAGGCACAACATCAGTACTGGATATGTGAGTACCCAGGGCACATGCAGGGTCTTGAAGTCAATTCTCAAAACCTTAAACTAATGTGATTTTATTTATAGTCCAAAACAAAGCAGCTGCAAGGAAGCTGCAAATCTACTGCTTCTGAACTAGCATGGCAAATTCATTACCTACATGAAGCAGTGTTCCTAGAGACACACTTGTGTCACACTACTCTAAAGTAAATCAATCCTTTTAGACACTGCTTAAAGAATCATGATGGTATAAGTCATCCAGATTGTTCCACGTTAGAAAAGCCAAACCCAGAAACCATGGGGTTCCATATTTTTCTAAGACACTTCCCAAAAGTTACAATTTCTCTAGGCCAATCCAACAGTAGGAACATAAAACATTTGCAGGACACTTCTGTTCCTAGGAGAAAACAGCAAACAGGCAGGTATTTAACAAAGGAATACGAGTAACAAGATCGACATTATCAACTGAAAAATATTCCAAGGACGGAAGTCCAAAGGAATTCCTTAAAATGTATTCCACCACAATATGCAGTAAAGGACAGCTCAGACAGCTGCTGCTTCAAAATGAGAAAGCTTTTAAAGACTCCACAAAAGTCTCGATGAACAAACAGTGCACCGGCTTTCAAAACAAGATATGCTTAAACATCATTTCCAAAGAAACAGACACTGTGCATACTACAGCCGACTACGTATGACTTCGGACAACTTGGATATAAGGCCAGTCTAAGTTAGAAGATTCTATCTTTTTGATTAAACTTTCTTCTAAAAGTACTGGCAAGCCTGCCTTTTACTTTTTTTTTTTTTTAAATTATAGTTCTTCAAAAGAGTCCATTGCCTCAAAACCTCACCCAATGTTTCTGGAATGTTTCTCCTTTCTCTTGTCACATCCGAGAGCCTAATTATTGTTCCTTCTTTCCGTTCGGTTTTGAAACGTAATCGTCCAGACTCTTCATCATCATCCTCCTCTTCATCAGATTCTTCTTTTGTTTCTTCTTGAAGTTCGAGAGGTTCAATAGCTGCCTGAATCACAAAATACAGAACACACACAAACTGAAAGATCTACTTTCTTGTCATCATCGAGTGTCAAAGACAAAGTTTTCTTTAAAAGTCCCTTTATACAAATTTTGCTGAAATTATATATTATTCTCATACATAATTCAGTGAAAACTGAAGAGCTTGGTGAATTTTTTACAAATATAAAGGTATGAGGAATATAATAAATTATATAGGAAAGCCTATTGAGAAAACCTATCTTCCTGAAATATTTAAGGTAAAGTGGAAACCAGTTAGCACCATCATCTGATCAGTAGTTACTTTTGCAGAGTAACAGTTTATCACTGAATTGACTAAGATGCAAATCTGGGATATTACCATATTCAAGTAATACGAACATTAAATCATTAGTACTTCTTCATTTTTTAACAATTGTCAGTAGCATGGTGTTAAAAAACCCAAAAATAACCTTACATCCCAATTTTATTCCTCTAGTTATGCATAACTGCACTTGTCTTTACTTTGTCTACTCCTTCAATATTTCCCAGTTTTAATTCAACAATTGATGAACAGAATAGGATTGGATAACATTTGAATATGGTAAATTTGTATATTGGAACACTACTCCCTTGCCCTTATTTACTTTCCAGTTCTCTCTATAACAGAGAATATTTATTGAGATGAAAAAAATGTCCCAAATGAAAATGGATCCCTCTCCTTCAAATTAAAAAAAAAGAGGTAAAATCAATTTCATTTTCCTGTGTAGGCATGATAAAATTAATGTTCAGAATGTTACACAAGTTATATTTGATTTCTAGAGATGAAAATTAGAAGTGTTCTAATACAGTATGACTTTCCATAAAACAATTGGTTACTGTGTATTTGGTTATTCTTGTACAAGCCTACTTGCTCATCCCTTAAAGCCTGTACATGCATTTCAATTCTTTGCAAAGCCAATAAATGCATCAAAACCTTCATGTTTCTTGGGAACACTTAAGAATAAGTGAAATGGAACATGTAAAAGGTGGTTTAATCTTCTAATTAACCAGATTGGTGCAGTAATTAATATGATAAAGTGCACAGCAAGTGGACAGATATCAAGTCATAAATCAAGAAAAAGAATTAATGGCATAACGGTGCAAAAGATTGTACATTTCCTTATCCAGGAACCCAACTTCATCCAAAACCAAAAAGAAACCTGGAAAGCAAGATCACAGACAGGAGTTGGCAAAACTGTTTCTACTTTAAAGGACAACCACACCACATGAACTCAAGCTCAACACTACTCTGACTTTGGTCTGGTGAATAAATGATCAGTAGACTTAGTTACTGGGCTTTAATGGGCTACTGATCTCAAGAAACTTTCATTTTACCATCTCCTTATCTCGGAAAACATCCATTCCAGGCAAGCGCTCAAAACACTGCATTTCCTGACCCCAGGAAACAGTTTTAACATATAGCTAAGACAATAGCCAAAGTCTGCAAAAAGCTTTAAGGCTTATATTTTAAAAATATATTTACTTTTATATAATAACTATTATTTTTAAAAATGCAGTTAAACAACAGACAAGATAGCAGGTAAAAAGAAACCCCTTCAAGACCGAAGGAAATCCAAATCCCAAAAGCAAACCCAAATTGAGCACAACTGGTCTGATTAACATATCCATGTATAATAAAAACACCTCTGAGGACAGACAGTTGAGACCCGTGGAACAGATGAGGGATGTTAGCAAGGAAAGAGACACTAATATAGTTTAATAAAAACGAACAAAACAAGGGAGAAGGCCTGGGTTAGCATTTTACTTTCAAAAGAGGGACTCTTGAAAGAGAAAGGAGTAGCAATATTGGTATCAAATCCACGTTTCAAAATATCATAAAACCCCATAACTTTATTGTCCCAATGTTTGACTTTAAAAACTTTCCCTTCAGAGTTAGGATTTTGAAGACAGAACTGGAGTAGCTGTTGCGCAAGAACACGCTCTCACTATCCTGAGCCTTCTGTTCTATTTCAGAGCATAAATCCCAGACATACCCACTCTTTTTCCATGCCCCTTAAAAGCTACATTGGAATTCCAGTTTTTATTCATCAAAGACTGGTCTCAGTAATGTAACCATCTATAAGTGCAAACCTTACTCGTGTAAGGCTCTACATGTAGTTCAGACTGCAGAATCAGGACTGCAACAGTTAATCCAGTGTGCAGTCCTAAAAAAATTTGCAATGCTTTAACGAAATGCTACAGAAAATACCTGTGGAAACTGTTGCCTTTTAATAATTATTCATTCTGTAAAAAAAACCTATTCATCTTAAAAAAGAAAAGAGTTGTAACAGACTCCTAGACAATTATTATCCTACGCAACAACAGAAAAACATTTCTCAAACTCTTCTACACCAGTACTATTCTATGCTTAGCCACTGCTATCAATTTTACTTGTATCAGTAATTTCACTTACACCAATAGCTTTCTGGGTCTAGCTCACTTTACTCATCTGTATAACCCTTATGCCACCTATTAACGAACAACGCTTGTAAGCATTAAATATCAAAGACAAATAAAATCAAAGGAGCTACTGAAAAAGCTGGCACCAAGGAAAGGTGTTGCTGATGCTAACTCATGTCCCAGTCTGACTGCTCATATTATTGAGGGATTTGTATTAGTTGGGATGGAGAGACAAACATGTCTGACAGCAAACCATATGTTCTCTGCACATAGTTCCAGGAAAGGTTATCTGAGCTGTGTAGGAGCATGCACCCTAGCCCAACAATTTGTTCAGTAGTTGTAACATGCATGATCATCTTTTCCAACTTCCAGTCTAACAAGATGAGTTGTGCCAAGGTTACAGTGAATGAATGGATTCTATGTTTCTATTTATACAGGGAAACACACAAGTGTATACACAGAATTAATACATACTAGTACTTATGGGACTCTATTTAATACTTCCTGATCATTAATATCTCTGTGTAGACATAAACAGTCCTTGAATGGCTACCTGAGGTCACCTGCCTGGATTAGCCAGCCAAGGCATCTTAGCAGCCTTCCTTAAAGGGATTTTAACATTTCCCATTATGATGCCTGGCACAAAGCTACCAAAGAGCTTTGCTTACTCTTCCTTATAAAGAAAAATAATGACCTTTCTTCTGTCACAACGTCAGAGTTTGCCATCACCCCCATCAAATAATTATCCCATTAAAGCCAGCCACCGACCAGAACTGGCTTAGGATCTCTGTGGAGCAAGAGTGTGTGCTCCTGCCCCGAACAGCTGACCAGGCAGTTGGAAGACTGATAACAGACCTAGCACAAGGAAAGCACGAGAACACACTAGTCAGTAAGGTAAACACTGATCTTAGCATGGGATCTTCCCAAAACATGGGACTGTCAAGCACTCTGGAAAGGCTTTGTGTCAGAGACAGCTAAGATGTACAGAACAGGTATGCACTGGAAAGGCTAAACCAGATTTGTTCCACAGGAAACATTACAAAGGTGAAACAAAGAACTTCTGTTAACTAGCCAGAAAATAAGCAGTGGAGACTTCTACCAGAGGATAACACTGAAGCAGCAGAAACTGCTCAATCCTATGGGATCAAGAAATAACAGAGTAGACAAAAGGATGTTACATCTATTCCAAGGGCATCTTTACATACACAGATGTAAAATGGACATAAAAAAACCCCTAAACCTAGAACCTTCTAAATAAGTTTAAAACTTGGTTGTTTTGATTTGCAGTCTTTTCATCATTTTCCTCCAGGCTGACAGGTAGCGCCTTCAAATTTGAAAAAAAGAGCTAAAATGTTTAATCACAGATGGAACGATTCAACAGATATATTGGCCTTTTTTTCCAAGTCTGTACTCTACTAAAAAAAAAGCAGTATGCAGCACCTCCACATGAAATGTTTTCTTGCTTATTCCTTATAATTTCTTATCAGCATAACCTGAGACATGGTTAAAGAGTGTTATTTATTCAAAATCCAAGTTTTAAGCACTGTTTCAAATTAAACATCAGGTGAAAAAGCATGCCTTGAACCTGATCTAGTCAAGGACACAAACTTTTCCTGACTCTTCCTCACTTTCCCCATCTGGATGCCACTCTTAACAGGTCTCTTGCTTCCCTTATTCACCATTTCCCCCATCATGTCCCTATTCTCCAGCCATTCAGCTCTTCTCTTGGTTTACAAAATTTCTTCAAGCAATATAATAACACGCTTTTTATAAGGGGAATAATAATAAGTGGAAACTACTTAAAATACAACAGTACCAAGCATTTTTCTCTATCAGCTTGTTCTCAGTTATGCAGATGCCAACCTTCAATCAAGAAATAATAATGCTATTCATCTGTACCGCATCTATTACAGCTCCATTCTTGTGCTGGATTTTCTACACAAGAATGCCAAGAACCATACTTGTTTACAGCAGCAAATGTTATGAGATTTTAAATATAACACTCAAATAAAGAACAAAACTATTCAGAGCTGGAAGCATGCATCTAACCATGTAATAAACGGGAAGTGCATATCCTACAAAGGTTATCTTATTCTCATTTGGAGAGTGTGATTGTGAACCTACAGACAAATGTAACTAAGTTATGTATGAAATAATGAAGGAATAAGACAGTACTATTTTAGAAACAACAAGCCTGTGGTAATACACAAGACATTAAAACATTCACACTACACAATGAAAAATTCTCTAAAAGCTCTATTAACCCAATCTATTAAAAACTTGCATTAATAATATTTTTTGAATGAAAGGAATTTAATTCTGATCTAGACAAATTTAGACAACATGACTATTGCAGAATTCTCATTAATTCATACTCTAAAAATGAAGCTGTGCTATTTTAAAGCACTAAGTTTGACAGTGAATCCTGCCTATGAACTTAATTTTACGTGATGTGTGGTGCTTTCATCACCTCATGCAGACCACGGCTGCACACAGCACAAACCATCAGGCTGCTTTTAAAGCACTAGAAAGAAAGCTTAGAAGTGTTGAAGTGTTTCACAGCTCTCTGGAAGCGCAGATTTAATACTTTGGAAATTAACCACATTTAAGGGATATTTGATGTAAGAGGTCATGCTTGCAACAGTGAAGACCGAAAAATTCACGTGGGCCCTTTCAATGCGTCTCTCCAACTATCAAAGAATGTTGTTCTATTATAATACTTCTGCTACAACTACAGAGTATCACAGCACACCCATTTGTTACAACTTCACAGAAGGACATTTCTGTGTCTGAGGAATTAATTTCCTGATGAGTTAAACTCCAAAGAGGGAACACACTCTAGCTACACTTCTCAGCAGGTAATCCATTCAATCCTATTTAATTAAGAACTGGAATAAAAGTAATATTAAAGCAGATTCCTAGTGGGGAAAGGGAAAAAAAACCTACACTGAAAATTTGCTGCAAATTATTAACAGGTATTATACCACTATTCCAGGCTATAATGAGTGAACTTGACAGCTTTTGGCATAAGCTTTCTTCTTGCAAATAAAAGAACTCATCCTTTTCCCTAACTGAAGATTCAAGATAAACTTCTCAAATTTCAACCCCAATGCAACTTTTCTTTCAAAACAAACTGTCTTTGCCTTTCTAACATAAAGAATCATCCACGATCACACTCCTCCTCAAAGTGGGATACACAAGAATCATATCCACACACAGCAGCAAATATCCATGTGGAACATGAGGCACCATAGCCAAGAGAGATTTAAGAGACAACAATGCAGTAGTGCTATCATTCTCCTATTCCGAACAAGTCCTGAGGTTTCTAATGTTGAAGCTAAGACTGAACATGCACATTGAGCTCTCCCTTCTGATTTACATCCCAAGAGGGAGAGGGAATCTGATGTATTCGACAATACAGATGCAATCACAATTCATCTTATACAAAGAGTAATACCACCAATAAATCAACAGTGGCAAAATTGCATCAGTTCTTACCCAGCAATGAGGACAATACTACAGATTCAAAATCTGAAACAACTAGTTATTTTAAGTTGCCATTAAAATCACCAACATACCTCTTCTGATTCATTTGCTATTGTTTGGGACTCTTCCAGCTCCTCATCAGCTGCATACTCTTCTTGTTCTTCAATTGCTTGCTCATTATAGGACTGCATGTAATCTTCATCCTAAGGCAATAACACAAGAAGGTGAAAAGACAAAGGCCAATTTTACAGAATTAAAAACTTGTCAAAGATTAGGGTCTGTATGCCTTCTTACTGTTTCCAGAACTGGAAGAGAAGTATTGTATCTATCAGAACTGTCAATTTTAAGTGACATATCATATAAGGTACAATTAACAGGGTTTTTAACTAGACAGTAATTTCAAGATTATCAAAACTATAACCAGAACATTTTCATTCAGATCCCAGCAATGTAATCATGAAGATCCCATCTACTACTGTCTGTCTCATTAACTTCTGTACTTCTACACCCTTTGCCCACAAGTTCAAGAAGCAATCACTGCAGTACCTTCTTACCAATGCAAAAATGCACCTACAACACAAATACATTAATGTCATATTTTAGCTCATCAAAAATATAAGCATTCATAAAACATTCTACAAGTGCTTACACATGAACAGATTCAATTCTGAACAATTATAACCAAAAACAAGAGCAAAATCTTTCCTAAGTTTCTTGTATTTGAAAACAGTGATCACACCCAGTTTTAATTGAGATTAAATCATTTCACTAGCAATTAAAGTCAGTGCGTGCTCTCTAATACACTGCTTAAATTATACTGAATTATGCAGGTGACATTTTCTGAACTAACCTCCAATCTCTTTATTGGGTTTAGACAGTTCTCAGTTACAAAAAGGATGAACAAGCAGGACATCAATCACTTTGGGATATTAGCACCTTAAAGATGTCTTTAGCAGGTCAATAATCTTTTCACCTTCGAAGGACTTTATCAGATCTTGTCTAAAGCCTGGATAAAAGCTTTTGCATTAAGTACTTCTAACAATTGGCAGTGTATCTCCACCACACAAAGCTGTTTTCTTCCTTAAGGATACAATCCTCAAGGTCATGATTCTCAACTGCTTTCCAGCATGACAAAGGAGCATTACCTACCGCCAAACAAGCTGTCAACACAAACTTTGTCACAGCCTAGATAAAGAAACTGGCAGACAGTGATAATAGGTCTAATTTCCCCTCCTCCCTAGGGAGGTAAGCAGATTTCACATCAGTCTAAAACCCTATGCACATGAAGCAATGTTATCTTTGAAGATACAATAGAAGGAAACTCACTGGAAATTCATCTAGGGGTTCATTGATTTCAAGGTCTAGCACTTCATCATCTTCTCCATGCTCTTCCCCATATTCAATTTGGTCTTCTGTCAGTTCAGGATCATTGCCTTCATAATGTCCTTCCTCTGCATACTCTGAAGCATATACTTCGGGTGCTTCAGATTTGTCATAAACAATTTCATCTTCCCCTTGGTCATACTCAGATTCATGTTCTATCGATCGATCATTTATGGTCTCAGAGAGTTCGTATGATGAAAGCATGCCAGATGTAGCATTGAGGCTAACTGTGACACCTTGAGAACTGTGGTAAGGGGAGGGAGGGGGGAGGAAATCAGAGATTGAAGCAAAACAGTCAACTACTCAAAGATTTAACAAAACAAAGCCAACAAATAGAAATTCTCCAAGTTGGTGTATAAAATTATACTTCACACTATTGGTTCCATGCCATATTCTCATAATGCATACTGTACTGCAGCTTATCACCAGCTGCAGGCTATTTGACCAGGGGAATCAAAGCAACCAGATGGTTTAGCAGGTCAAACTGGCAAAAGTCCTGCTCGGTAACCAAAGCATACTGGATTCAATTTTAATTCTAAGACTAACAAGAAAAACACACAAAATTACTATAACAGCATCTGTTTTCCCAATCTTTCAGAATAAGCTAGTAAATTATTTTTTATGAAATGTATAAATATTGTTGCTTCTTGATTATCTTGAATTCAAACTCACATTTTTATGACAGATTTAATGTAAAATATATAGTCAAGAACTGTAATTTAAATGCCTAAGATTGTTCCAAATTGGTAAGAGCACTGGCACAGACACCAAAAAAATAAAAACGCAAAACCAGGCAAGTTTAGAAGGAGGAAAAGCAAAACTCAGAATTTACTGTTTAAAATAACTAGTGCCATCAACACATTAAAGAGCAACTAATCCTTTGAAGGCTAGTTCGAAAAGGAGAGGGAGAAAGCTCCTCTTGATTTTAGGGCTCCATGTACAAGGAAAACAGATTTTATATATATATATATATATTCCTATTATTCACTGTTTTCTTCAGTTTGAGGCAACAAGATCCAGGCAGCTTTGAGCTATTTGCATCCATAAGACTGAGAAGATTTAACACAAACATGAATACTTTATGCAGGATTATTGTCATCCTCCCAACTACAGAGGCATAAACAATGGAAATACAGGAAGAGAGGAAAGGAGTGAAGCAAGGCTCTCACTCCCTGGCAATAAAATTGTTAAAAATGCAAGATCTGTCTACAGAAACCTGCTTCCATCGAGCAATATTACCACGCTTCAGATACTTTCTCACCACTCATGCAGTCAGAGCCATCTCTGCTGCTCAGGGCTCACAAGGAGGAAATTAAGAGAAGAAACAGCAAGGACTGTAACTGAGATTCCCCATTTTGAAGGGAACAATCCAACTCTCATTTCCTTCAGGGAGGAAAACAGCAGCCAATGGAGAGACTGATGGACTGAGGTATTTCACTACACCTTCATCAATCAAACACAGGGATAGGACTTCTAATTCCAGCCAAGGACAGAAAGAGAACTAAGAGCAACATACATTTAAGTTATACATACATGCATACTCATATCCTTTCAGGCAATATGCCTGGGAAAAGCTGGCAAAACAGACCACTAAAAGCAGCAGTGGTCCTGTATCTCTTCTGCATTACAAGCATCTTCCTTCCCCCTCCAATCCAGCTTGAAAAGTAAAATCATCAAGACAGTCATTTTGACTTGTAAGGCCCATTGTTCAGTTGCAGAGCCCTGTCACATAGAGTATACTGAGGATCCTTCCCTATGAAAACTCCTATGAAGCACCTATTCAAACACAAAAACTCTAAAAAAATTTCTTCTGTGTAACTGCATAGAAATATCTAAGCCACAAATCAAGCCACAGAAACCGTGAAGCTCCCCTCCTCAGGGTCTTAAGATATATTTTTAAAAGAAAGATGGCAGAAAAAGGCTTTACAGAAGGTACCCAGCAACAATACCAAGAAGGCACAGTACAAGAGCTCTGTAAGTATTTATAAATAATTCTAAATGCAAAGGAAATTATGTATTTTCTTCTTTATAAGCTTTTTTAATAGATTTAATAGATTTGAGTTACATTTATTAAATTCAAACAAACGAAAAATCATTTTACTGAAACGTTAACAATGCTACTGAACATATAATATATACATCATTAAGTAGCTGGCTGGTTAAAAAGCAAAACTATTTTAAGTATATGCCAATAACTTCAATGTAGTAGTTATTAGTTATCAGTAGTAACAGTGATTAATAACTTTGAGTTATTCAAAATGCAAGATTTAGAAAAGAGATACCGAAATGCTTGTTCCTCTTCATTGTCACTTTGCAGAAGATCATCATTCAGCTCTTCATCTGACAAGTCTGACTGATTCTAGGTTCAGAAAAAGCCAATCATGAACATAAACGGATATAAACTTTTAACTAACTAAGTTTTGCTGAGCAACATTACTCCCATCCCCTAAAGTTATAGTGGCAGAAAGGTTATACAAGGGCAGATTTATCTAAAATTACTGGGATGAGATTAAGTAGAAGCAAGTTTAGCCTAAATAGCTCAGGGAAAACTTCCTCAGAAATCTATTATTACTCCAGCATAGGATTCCATGTTCACAGACATTGCTCAGAGTCCTGTAACAGAGAAAACCAAAAACAAGAATAGAAAAAGCACCAGAATACATTGGAGAAATCTAGTTCTGGTTAGTACGCATATGGTTTTTTTTCTTTTTTTTAAGATAAGTAGCTTTATCAACTCCTGATTCAATTACAGAGATGTATGTAATATTAACTGCTTATGTTTTTTGTAACTGCCTAACATATACCTGCAATCCCTATCCTCTTGGAATTTTATTTTTTAAACCAGTATATGAGACAAATGAACTTCCAGTCTTTAACATGAATTACTTAGAGTAATCTAAGAAGCAAACTTTTATAACTACAGCCTAAATGTTGGAAAACTACATCAATTAAAAAAATCAGCTTTTCCCAGATCTGGGCTTCTTAAACTTATTAATCTCTAAAACTTTAAAAGCTCTTTTCCAAATTAATTTGTTTAGCAGATAAAGTGGAGAAAGAGGTACTAGCTAGTTTTAACTTCCCAAACAGAAATCCTGTTTCCTCCTGCAGATATCTACCAAATCAAAACATACAATTAGTTCTTTTCATACAGTTCAATTTTGGAAATAGGTATCAGAGTCAGGAGTCTATAGCAGACATGGGGGCCTCATTTACATTCTCTCATGCAGGCTGCTCCTATACTCTCGCTCACTGTAGAATGGAAAATCTTCTAATTACTCATTAGACAAAGCAGTAGTGGACTGTGTGCAGTGAGTGGATCTTTCACAGACACCACTGATTGCTTTTTTATTTACTCTCTAGCAATACTGCTGGTATTTTGATGAGTAACTTTTAATAGCCAGGAAACCAGCAGCTGAAGTGAATTCTCCAGAATGCTAATCAGTACTAAGGAGGCATAATCCGGTTTTGGTTTTTCAATGGTTAAGTCCATATGAGCTACACAGTATCTGATTTTGACAACCATCTCCTCTTTGAACTATGTGTTATGAGAAGAAATACTATCTCAAAACAAAATCATTTTTCTAAAAGTTTGATTTTAAAATCCGCATTTGGAGGTAAGTCACAACAGGAAGCAGAGCTCTGGATGCCCAACACTGGCAATAGGGAAAATCTCAGCTACCTGTGGCAGTCAGGTTTTGGGGTGGCATATGCAGAAGACAATACCAAACAAGTGAAGTGGGTAAGTTGAATAACATTCACATTTTAATACCTGTAACAATTCACTTTGATGCAGACCTCTTACCTTTTTGCCAGCTAGCAAATCCTCTCCAAGTAAGTCATCATCAAGTTCACTGGAAAACATTAACAAATTTAAGAAACTGAGCCTCAGAAACAGAAAAAACACTGTATAGGATATATGCCTTAGAAAACTAACTTCCTCAGTCTGCACAAAGCTTTCCTTTCAGCAAAGCATTCAGCAAGTTGCAAAAGGAGACACACATACTTTTAATCAAACAATAGACTGCAGACATTAAGACCACTGTTGTGCAGTTATTCCATTTTCATACGCTCTCCCTTCTATATCCCTGCAATTATAACACAGCACAGAGACCTAGACAAAGTGTAGCATTTAAACAAGGTTAGCTAGGTCCCCTCTCTACACCTTTCACCTCAAGGCCATTTGGTCATATTGTCCAAACTGATGATTCCCACTTCTCCAGGAAGAGGCAAGTGAGACAGCAATATCCTGTGGGCAAGACTGAGCCCACAGGCCGTTACTCAGCCCAAGCTGCAGTGCAGCAAGAAGGCACGAGGAAGGCAGCTGCTTGGTAGCCATTCTGGCCTAGATCTTTCATAAATGCCTTATTCCCTCCTCCTTGATTTGAGGATAAGGTCAGACAGACATTTCTAAGACGATAAAATTAAATGCACATTTGACCATCTTTATGAGTGTGGCTAAGAATTCAGGAAGTATAGAAATACCTGGCTTACAAAATTTCTCCCATCACACAGCATCTGTCCTGTAAACAGGATGCAACACAAAGAACTGCAGCCCAGATTAAATAAACTTTAAGTCAACTGCTTAATCTCATTCTTCCTTCAGTGAAAGAGTTATCTAGTGACAGGAATAAATGGATTCCCTCTTCTATAATAAACATATTACTGACAAATGTAAGAAGACACATGTCCTAATATTAAATGAAATGGCACTGATTTGAAATATTAGCTGCAATTCAAGAATATAAACCTATTCCTACCTGCATACCTTAAAAAACAAAACAACACAAAACTCCATACCTTAAATGCTACATAAAAATTAAATAGTCTGAAGTGAGAATGGGCTATATGAACAGAATGGGAACACGCACTAGAGTTTTCATACTTGAAAATGGGGAAGCCAATCCCAAGACATAAATAAGTGCTAAAAGTTGTTTTTGCAGATGGATACATCTCTTTCAGAGTTGGTTACTGTATACATAATGCAGGGGCGGGGGAATGAAAATCTTGTGGGCTAGAGGAGAACAGACGATATTCCAAATCAGCACTAAATAGGGCATTGTCATCAGCATACAGTATTTGTCCATAGTTACTGATACAAAACACAGTTTCAGGAATGACTGAATATTACAAATAGCAATTGTTTTGTGCTCACTGCATTATTAAACAAAAACTGGAACATAAGACAACTCATACATTCCAAAGAGCATACTGACAGTAATTTAAGCCCTTTACTTAAGAGACAGAACACTCCAGGTAACACAAAGCCAAAACTGAAGTAGGAAAAAGTCACTAATCTCTTCAGCTGCCAGTAAGCTGAGAAATGCACCAAAATGTCTGAAAATATGTCCCAGCACTATAGTCCAGTACTGACACCTTTTAATAAAACTGCATTAGAGAATTCCAAAAGAGCATGTGTTATAGCAGCATTCGAAAATGGGAGGAATGTTCAGGTAGTAAGAAATTCAGATCAAAAAGGAATGGAGAAGATAACAAAAGATTAAATTAATTATATGAATATAGTTGCAGCTATTCAACACATTTATAAAAATCATCAGTGATGTGGTTTTTTTTAAAATAAGATTAAACATGCGGTCAACAGAAGTAACTGCAAACATACTGCAGATTTTTTAAAGCTTTGGCTTATTACTTGACAGTCAAAGAAACTAGCACTAGCACATAAATGAAGCTCATAACAGAAACATGTGTTTCACAGAATGCTCCCCAAAACCTATTAAAATATTCAATGTCATTTAATATTTTCACTGATAAATTTAAAAAAGAAAAATCAACCTTGGTAACTTTTTGAATAAACAAAGTAACAGTAAAAAGCCTGCACAGTAAAAGCAGGCCTATCTCAAGTTTCTTTTAAAATAGCAAAATCCGAAGTTATCTATCAGAAAGAAAAGGGACCAGGATTACTGGATCTGACTACTATAAACAAAAAGAAAAAAAATACTAAAAAAATCCTAGGTTAATTGAAAAACTAAAATTAATGGTTGAAATCTCATACCACATAAAGCCACACAAAATAAATTAAACTGGAATAAAAGTACACATCAGTGATAGCTCCAAAGGCGACACACCCTCACTATCAAGACACAAAGGTCTTTCCAAAATGACAACTCTACCAAATCTGGGTTATGATAGTCTTAAGCGTTTGCTGCTCTCATAAGAGACAGACACATTTCCTCCCCTTCCTCAACTCCCAATACTCAACATTCCCCTTACTGAATAAATCCAGCTCACCAAATGAGGAGGAAAAAATAGTAATAAAAAAGACAAACAAAGAAAGAGCAAAAAGTTTTCTGCCAGTGTAGAGATGAATCACCTCAGAGAAGGGTCGGAACAAGTGCACTTCAGCAAAATCAGCTACTAAATGAGCCCTGTCATCTCGCAAGATAGCACCAGAACAGCATGTTTTAACCAAACTCAAGCTTTGGGCTACTTAGAGATAAATGTATAAATTAACAGCCCGTGATAAAGACGTCAGGCTTGCTGTTACTGGCCTCCAATTTCACGAGCATGCCTCATTAAACATGAGCAGTAGCAATGACACAAATGTTTCAGGAAAAGAATTTGAAAAATATGTAATGGGAAAAATTCTCTAAGAACAATGTTACATCTGTACTCCATATAACAGGGCATTCCAACTCTCAGTTATCACCCTCCAGTGCCTGCGAAAGAAGAGATGTGGAAATCCAAAATTATTTAAATGATTGGAGGATGGGTCCCGATTATGTACCAACACAGTAAAAGCTGATGGTTGATAAAAGATGTATGACTACCAGCATAAACCTTTCAAACTCCCCTACAAAAAGTAATTATTTAGGTTGCAAAACAAACCATGAAGGATTAAAAAAAACCCACAAATCTACTGGGTTCATTCAGCATTTTTTCCATCTTCGAGAAACTGCATCCTATACTGAATTATGCCAGTAGTTAAAAAAACCAATTATATTTGGCAACAATATATCCATGTACAACCTTTGAAATTGCCCAACCAACCACAGAACTTAATACTTCAAAGGTAGCTTCGCAATCTAAAAAGAATTAATAAAATAATAATTAAAATTCCAATACATGCAACTAAAATAATATTCTATTACTTTTGTTAAAAAAAAAATCCAAAATGAACAGCAAGATGAAACTCTAGAACCTCTCCAGCACTGCATCTTGAAACCACTTCCCTTTCTTAAATGGAATCCTTGTGTGCTTCAAAGTCTCACTTAGTGAAAATATTCTATAACCTTTCTATTGTCCTATAACAACAACTTTGCCACAGGGAGTTTACCACTGGCAATATGCTTACAACCTCCGATACAACACTTGTTTTACTCTTCCCAATTTTCTAAAGTGGTAAGAGCAGGACAGCTGAAAACCAATGTGAGCTGGCACACTGAAAAGCCCACCTATTGCTAACATGAATCAGCAAAGGCAAAAAGTTCTGAAACTATTCTAACACAAAGCATTTTGCCCATAATACTGGCTTCAGTATTTCTGAATACCCAGAACTGGAGCTGGGAGACAGCACAGAACAGTGACCCAGCCTGAACAAGTTATTTTAATTATGTTTTCAAGCCAGATCAGTTCCTTGGTGCAGTTTGTTCACCATCCAACCCACAAACAGCTGTGTGGCACGGCAGAGAGCAGACACCCCTCAGCAGCAGGCAGCAGGACACGCTATATACTGAAGCTATTGTCCAAATTCCTTATTCACTCCTACTCTCTTCCTAAAGCAATGAAAACTAACCACTTCACCTAGCAGAAAAGCATGGACGAGGAAACAAATCCCTCTGGAATAATGATAAATGTAGAGTAGTTGATTCACTCCAAAGGCTCAGCTCAGTGGAAAATTACTTAGTGTGAAATTTGTTTACCGCAATCACTTGAAAGATTATTAGACAAATCTGTATCCAGAATGATTTTTTTTCCCCTTTTTACAGTGAAAACCACTGGTAAAGTCTGAAGAAATCTCTTTGTTACTAAAGAGGAACAATAAAAAGCAGCAACACCAAAAAAAAAAGCCAAAAACTGTCTCTCAGAAAGTACAGACAAGTCTGGTCAGCAGCTTGACTCAAGTATTCCCCAGCTAGAGAGTCTTCACATGAAAAAACATTCTTAATTCTCTCCCAAAATAAGAAAGTTCGTATGTAATTCTATATCTTTATAACAGTCATATTTTCCAATAGAAGCGCAGAACTAAACTCCATTGCACACCCCTCATGCAAAACTGAAGTAGGACTCTGAGGATAAAAATTTAAGAATCTAGTTTAAAAAAGCCTTTAAGTGGGGCAAATTCAAGCCCTAGCAAACATCCTAATATTTAAACCACTGAGATCTACTAAATACTTAAGAGGAAAACCAAGACACTTTTTGCAAAGTTGATTACACACCACAAATGCTTTGTTTTATCAATTTTAAATGGTATCTCTTCATAATGCTCCCTATATTCCTCAAGGTTAAGTATATGTTTGGTATGATCTAGCATCAGCTGACACCTGTATAAACAACCGACAGCTTCTTCAGTATCTAAATGTATACTATTTTAAATGTTAAAATACAAAATGCCAGAATGGGAAAACAGAGCAACGTAATTCAGCATACAGAAACTGAACACAAAAAATATTCCACCCACCTGTCCCAGTCGTCATCTCCAGCTCTTCTTCTCCAAGACCTTTCTGCACCAGGCTTATCAAATTGATCAAAATCATCATCTGTAAAGAAGGTGACTAGATTAAATTATTCCTACAAAAATAAAAGGTTTCTGAAGCAACCACTTAGATGGAGCTTCTTGTTGGGTGGGCAGGGGGGTGGGCAGGCAGAAAGGGAATTCAGAAGACGCAAAAATGTTTTTCTACTTTCAGCATGAAGAGAACAAATAAATATTGACAAGCTTCAATAACAAAACCCCATAATGTACTATATGGCTTTCTCTGTTCTCACTATTGAGGATAAGGATGAGGCAAAAAGAGACAAAGTACAATATAAGCCACTGGAAAATGTTGCTAACGAAGGTCATTCCAGAGAAAGATGCTCCCAGCAATGCATAAAACTAAGGTGCAACAGAGGTAAAGTGAACAAGGTCTGCCAGATCTCTGCTTGCCCTGCTCATCTACACACTCCAGGCCTGCAAAGGTACTTGGAAAACAGGAGTTAATCTCAGGTTGGCACAAGGTAGGACAGTACCAGCAACCCAAAACAGAAGAGGGAAGTCAGGTGTAATACACCATCAATTATCACAACTAAGGCACTAAGAATACTAGAAGACACTGAAGCAGGTTACGCTGCATGTTAGGACATGCACATGCCTAACAAGACAAAACTGGTGCTCTATATAGTCCTCTCAACAAGTACCTTCACTTTAGCCTATCAAATCACAAATTACTCTTGCATAGCTTAGTTTGCAAATGACAATTTTGCTACCTAGAAATATTAAAACTTCCATTTACCTGCAAAAGAAATGCAAAGTTCATGTGTTCTGTTCAGACATCCAGATGGCTCATCAACTGTACACTGGAAGCACATACCTTCAGCAACATTCCATCCTCATTCTCCTGTCCTGTGGCTACAGCCCAACAGAGAATGCACAGCTGTATTTAGTGTATTTTCAGTCATTTTTATGACTTTTTTAAGAGTCAAAAAAGGATGTAAATAAAAGTTATGCTCAACACATGGGGAAACTGGCTGCAGTTTAATGGTCTGCAAAATAAAGGAGGTTGAGCAATCCAGTCCTTCCAGCTGTACAGTCTGAATTGGGAACACTAAGATGCCGCATACAAAGTCACTCTCCTGATTCTATCTGCACTCAACTCTTTGATCAAGTACAACGTCAAAGGGTCAACTGGGGTTTTTTTGTATTTGTTTGGGGTTTTCTTAAAGAATCTTCAAAACCAATTTTGTTTTCAGGTCATTAAACTAGACCCAATATCCTTTAGTGAGTATTGCCCATACACAATGACAAACCTATTCACTTCTTTCTTCATATAATCAGAATACAGCTGTTAGGGACCGGTAGAAGTTTAATAGAAGGTAAAAACACTAAAAAGAGAAAATTCAGTTCTTGCAATGTTACTAAATCAGGAGCTTTCAAACCAGAAATTTCAATCATAGATATGAAAGTAAGATTACTCAGTATGAACTATGATGCAACACAAGTGTGGCAATTCTTCTGTTTTGAAAGAGTAGGTAAAAACAATTCCCCCCTTAACTCCCTACAGATACTTTCATATTTTAACTAACCTTCTAAAATGAAGCTAACACCCTTGAAACAAATATTTGTTTAAACATTTCTCTATGTATTGCAGTCTCAATTCTTATTTCACCCACAGGGAAAACCCAGACAGATATCCAAGCACTTACTATCCTCCCTGTGAAGACTAAGTTATCCAATTTCGTGTTCTCTGAAAAAAATGCCACCTAGCCCTCCTTATGCTCATTCAAAACCACGCTGCAGTGATTATCTCATGAGCATTGTGACTTTATGAACAGATTTCCTGCACTGTTATTGTTCTTACAGCTGGATTGCAATAATCCAACTTGATGTAACCACCTCCCAAGAAAATTTTTTTAAGGTAATGGGATTGGTTTTGCAGCAACCCAAATTACGAGTACCCACACACTGACTAACACAGCTAAAGAAAACAACCATGAGACAAGAACTTCTTTTTTAAGTTGTGCCTGCTTGCTGGTAAGACACCATACTTTTTTCATGCCAGGCACCACTTTTAGAACTATAGAGAGCTGTATTATCAACCACCACCACTTGAAGACAAGATCTTAGCTCTTCAGTACACAATTCTTAGTAGATAGACCGTCACGTCAGCCAAGTTTAAATCTAGACAAAGTTATGTGCCAAGCCCCTTTTCTCTGTTGAGATCTCACTACAGCAAAAATAAACACTTTTCAGTAGAATTCATAGTACTTTTCCAGGCCAGACAGTTAAGTTCCATGGCCACAAAAGCGCTCCAATCTAGTATTACCGCTAGTGAAGAAGCAATACAAAAAGAAGGTCCAAGTTCCTGCCACATTTCTCATATAGACGTGGATTCCTACTCAGCCAAACATCTCAAACCTCCACCCTCCAGTACTTCCAACCCCTTCAAATTTCTCACACCCTACTCCTTATTTATGAGCAATTCCTACCAAAATCCACAGCTGTATTACATCCATGCAAAGCCCTTGTCATAAGTCACTTATAGCAGGATGCATACAAAAGCCTCAAAAATGACTGGTCCATCTCTGTGTGTGGTGAGCACTGCTTATAAGCACTGCTCCATGTATGCCCCCCATCACCTACTTCCCCGTTCTCACCTCATCTCATTACATGCTTATGATATAAAGATCTTTAGGACAGAGGAAGCAAACCTTTTTTTTTATGCTGCTTTGTTCTGTGACAGTTGACACTGACAATAAGCATTACAAATTACACTGTTTTGACATTAAGTGTTGTCATAGCCCAAAGTAGGCTGTAGCTCTCCTTTAGAAAAGTAAGTCACAACAGTCAGCCATCTACAAATAGCATTTGTTGCCAGCTTCACCCACTGCAAGACAGTAAGCACAGAAATGGACACAGGGCTCACACCACAATGTGATATGTAGCAAAACTCAGTGAGGCATAATTTTTTTTTCCATTTCTGAAATTACGCATATTTTTGTTTTTCTTCTACCAATCTAGGCAATAACACAGGAAAGTATCAGTAAACAAGAATCAGTATAACATTTATGGATGATTCTCCTTAAGAAACTCTAAGCCAATGTTTGTGTCAAGCATGGATAACTGCCAGTAAGACATTAACTTGCACAGGAAGAGGAAAGCTTAGCATCAGCAGAGCATAAAACCAGTGAGAGCAACAACCAAAATAGTTTTGTTTTTTTTTTTTAATAATTCTCAGTACTCCTGTGTGGGAGGTGAAAAAAAAAAGCAAAAAAGGGAGGGGATGAATCCACAAATATCAGCTTTTTGAACAGGAAAATGTCCATTGCAGGAGCTGGAAGAGGGTTTGTATTTCTTACAGCAGTATCAGTGCAGCCTAGCAAGGTAGTCGTACATAGCAACTGTTGCCAGAACGTGCAATGCAATGGCTATGGCTCCTCATTTCAGTTCAAGGCTCTCATGGCAAAGTTCACCAAGATGTGTGCGCATTAGACGGGTATCAACTGGAAAATCCTGACAAATGATTACTAAACACACTACATACCCTCTTTAACTTCCAGGCCTAGAAGAGAAAACAAACAAGACCTATCAAACACACACACAAAAAAAAAGGCATTAACCAAACAAAGGAGGAGGACAGGCTGGTTAAGGAGGAAAACTTAAGAAATAATTCAACATTTGGCTCTTCCTACTGCAGCTCTAAGAAAATCATCATTATCAAAGTGAAGCTGCAGGATGCTGCAGAGACAGACCAACGCTGCCTGTTTTGTTAAACCAGCCTGCCTCACAAGGCTCTGGCCAGCTGTAAGCCAAAATATGCACAAAGACAGCCAAACACACTTGGTTCCCCACGCTAAAAGGTTCCTATTTGCTTTATATTTACCCTGGTGCAGCACCAGCAGTGTGATAAGTTGTTCTATACAGCTTATTTTTTGATTTTATGATATATGCCAGAACTGTTTTTCCTGCTTAATAAGAACAGATCATCCACACTAGAAATCCACAAAATACAAGCCTCATTTCCCCTTTGGATATGCTGATGGTATTTTCTAACTCTGTGGAAACTCTTTCAATAAAACCTTCACTAACCATTTTTCTCTGTAAAATGAAGTTCTAAGCCATGCAGTCAAGTCTCACAAGCGTAGGAGGTGAATCAGCAGTAACACTGCAGAGCTCTTAACATCTTAAAATGGTACCAATATAGCCTAAAAAGGTAGTCTTACATAGCAACTGTTGCTAAGATGGAGTATTTTACTGCAACGAGATGGTCAGGACTTCTAGACTAGGAAAAACATTTGATGACCACATTGTTCATCTTTCCAGAAACACATATGCATGCTTTCCCAAGCATTAACCACATGTTGTCTCATAAATCTCCTCAACAATTCAAAATTTTGTATTGTGGTTCGCTTTAATATTACACTACCATCAAGATCAAAGTTTTAGGCATTGAAAAAGCACTGAAGATTTATCCTTATCCAAAACAAGATGCAGATGCCACAATGACCCAACAGTTCAATGTATAAAAAAAGTATTGCATGTTGTTTACCCAACGGGTCTTTTAACAACGTAACTAAGCTGCACATTTTTGGGCAGAATATCTAGAGGAAAAAAAAAGGAAAAGAAAACTAGAGGAAAAAGTCGCCACTTCTCTACACTTAGATTTAGTGCCGAATATAACAAGTCCTTCTTGACCTACCCATTCCCTGGCACCATATTTAAAACACTCAATATGACAACCTGACAGGATTTCAAGCACAAGTCTCCAGATTAAAAGCAGCTTATCTTTACATAATAACTTATTTCTACAGAATATCTCTTGCTACCCGATACAGAGGAATAACACGTTTCATGAGGAATAGCCATGTCTAAAACAAGCTGGCACTGTAACCATACCAGCTGAATGAAAACTTCCAGCAGCAAATCACAACATCTAGCAGTAAGAACATAAGGAACCCCTAAACATGAGTCTGTGATGTAAATCTAACACATTATGAAGCACACTGCAAACCGAGTCACATTTATTGTAGATAATCAAGCTCTCTACCCCATCATAGAAGTAACATTCACTCCAACTACTGCATTTTGCACTCTTGTGCAAACAAGTGCACTAATACACCACAAACAGCAACAGTTTAGTTTAGCTGTACAGGAAGAGACATCACACAGCTTTATATGGTAAACAATTACTCATAGAAGCCTTGAGTGACTAAGTATTTACAACAATTTAATAATTGCATAACATGTCCCTCGATCAGTGCATTTCATGTTTTCTTTCCAAATGACTCCTATAGAATCATTTAGCTTCCTCAAAGACATAAAATAGAAAAAATTATTTCTACAAGAGGTAAGTAAATTCTTACTTTCTCAAAAATATCTTTTTTTACAAACACAGTATCACACAGTATCACAGTATCATAAGGTTGGAAAGGACCTCTGAGATCATCAAGTCCAACCTATAACCCAACACTAACACCAACACTAACACCAACCATCATCTAAACCATGGAACTCAGTGCCTCATCCAGTCTCCCCTTAAAACATAAAACACCTCCAGGGTCGGCGACTCCACCACCTCCCTGGGCAGCCCATTCCAATGGCCAATCACCCTTTCAGTGAAGAACTTTTTCCTCACATCAAGCCTAAACTTTCCCTGATGAAGCTGGAGTCCATGCCCTCTAGTTCTGCCACTGGTCACCTGAGAGAAGAGACCAACCCCTGCCCGACTACAACCTCCTTTTAGGTAGTTGTAGAGAGCAATGAGGTCTCCCCGAGCCTCCTCTTCTTCAGACTAAACAGCCCCAACTCCCTCAGTCGCTCCTCGTAGGGCTTGTGCTCCAGCCCCTTCACCATCTTTGTTGCCCTCCTCTGAACACATTCCAGTATCCTGACATCTTTCCCAAACTGGGGGGCCCAGAACTGTACACAATATTCAAGGTGAGGTCTGACCAGTGCTGAGTACGGGGGGACGATAACTTCTCTGGTCCTGCTCACTACACTATTCCTGATGCAGGCCAGAATGCCACTGGCCTTCTTAGCCACCTGGGCACACTGCTGGCTCATGTTGAGCTTCCTGTCCACCAGCACTCCCAGGTCCTTTTCTGCCTGACTCCTCTCCAGCCACTCTGTCCCCAGTCTGTAGCTCTGCATGGGATTGTTGTGTCTAAAATGAAGTACCCGACATTTGGACTTATTAAACATCATCCCATTAGAATCAGCCCATCTCTCCAATCTGTCCAGGGCCATCCTACCCTCTAGCAGATCAACCCTTCCTCCCAGCTTGGTATCATCTGCAAACTTGCTGATGATGGACTC
Organism: Tapera naevia; assembly: GCA_033556795.1. Lineage (NCBI taxonomy): Eukaryota > Metazoa > Chordata > Aves > Cuculiformes > Neomorphidae > Tapera > Tapera naevia. The sequence continues at coordinate 34,243,184 of JAUMJJ010000222.1, forward strand.
AATCCCCTCATCCAGATCATCAATAAAGATATTAAACAGGACAGGACCGAATACTGATCCCTGGGGAACACCACTGGTGACCGGCCGCCAACTGGATGAAACACCATTTACCACCACTCTTTGGGCTCGGCCACCCAGCCAATTCCTAACCCAGCACAGAGTGCTCCCATCTAAGTCACGGACTGCCAGCTTCCCTAGGAGTCTACTGTGGGAGACAGTGTCAAATGCCTTGCTAAAGTCCAGGTATAGCACATCCACAGCCTTCCTCTCATCCACCAGGTGAGTCACATGTCTGTCATGGTGCAAAGCAAGTCACTAGCAATAACCAAGAACAGACCTAATTATGATATGCTACCAGGAAGTGAAGTTCTCTTTGTAATCACTGCTTGAAAGAAATTGTACCTTTTTATTTATTTATTTTACACTCAAACCAACAATGAACTACAACTAAACACCATATCCACCCAGCCACAAAAGAAAACATTTCCCAAGTCCGCTTGGATTTGAAAATACTTGAAAAACAGTACATTGCCAAGAGTTTTGGAAAAATATTTTAAAAGCATCACAGGTTTTGCCTCACAAACATGCTGAGCAGTGAATGAAGGCCAAGAGTTGAAATGAAATCCACATGAACTCTGTTCCCAAATGGCTTTGGACACTGATGAGAAACTGCAACTCTTAAAAATTCTAGCATCCTGTCCAGCCACCAAAAGTTATAGTTAAAACTAAGGTTGCATTACAACAGGATATAACACAGCACAAAGCATAACCATCACCTTAAATTACTCTGGGCAACAAGTTTCATGTGACCTAAAACCTGAGGTTAAGTACTGCAAAGAAAGACAGTTAGCTTTTTGTAAAAACAAGCCATGCTAAGGCTGTTTAATTTAGATGACTTGAAAAGGAGAACATTCAGAAAAACAGGACTTTCAATGAAAGATTGTCAAAGCATCAAAAAGAGATTAAAAATATGTTTGTACTTCATGAATAGTAAACTCCATAGGCCTTTGACACTTGGAGGAGTTTTAGTGTGAGCATATTCCAATGTAATTCCAAGTTACAGTGACCAGTGGAATCAGTCCACTTAGTAAAGCAGGACGCAATACCCACAACAAGCAAAAGACGGCCAGCACTCCAGCCACCTTCATCCAGGCACAAATTCAAAATCTATTTCCAGTCCTTGTATGCTGTCCTCAGATCAGTTAAAATGAAATTAAACAGCTTAGGTTCAACCTGGAGGAATAACATAACAGGCTCCAAGTTAGAGAAACACCTATTTGGCTACCCTTGGTACAGGAAAAAAACATGGGGTAGACATGTATAGATTTTAGCTCCTCCTCTGCCCCCATCCCCTGTCATGAATGACATCAAGTATATCCCCCACTCGAAGTCTTCTAGACTACTGAAGTTCATCAGAAGTGAATTAATCTGAAAGGAAGAAAACTTAACAATAGTTTTCCCTTACTTCAGCATGGCAGACGATCGAGATAGGAAGTGCTCCTTGCTTTTAGTGATGGTTTCACACTTTAACTATCCCTCCCTTAATGAGATTACTGCAATTTACAGCTAGATTTTAAATACAAAGAAAAGATTTCAACATCTGTACAATACAGCTGTTATGTTACTCTTTAAGCAGATGATCACTAAATCACAGAAAACTCCAGGCTGGAAGGGACCCTGAAAGAGCAATGGAATTTCTGAAGTAATATGAAGCTGTGTATCATTTGCAGAGACCTCACAGATCACCTCTTCAACGCTTTCCGGTGTATGTTGGTGAAACCTATCACCAAAAGAGCCTTTAACTTCATCCTTAGAAACCAACACAAGCATCTGGTCACAAAATTTCATATGAATATTTTATTCTTATGAATCAAGCTAGAGACTAAAACATTATAAATGATCAATGAGTCCACATACACTGTAAAACAAACAAATCACCTTCCTTCCATTCCATCAAATATATTTAAGCATTCAGCCAACACAGCCATTTCACTTTTGAGCCCTGCATCATAACCTTACAGAAGACAGAATCTGCATTTAATCTGCATCTTCAAAGCCAAGACTACGTCACTTCTAACTGTTACCCTGTAATGTCATCAAATTTATTTTTATTTATTTTGCCAAGGCCTATTTTATACTTTACCAATCATTAGTTCCTACAGCTAAAACTTTAACTGACCAGAAACATTTAAGCCAAATAACCAGTTAGCCCTGCTCTTTTAATTCTGTACACCTTCTTTCCCTTCTCTATTACCAACTATTGACTTTTGATAACTGCCCCTTTCCAAAGAGTTGCATTTACCATTGCTGTAAGTGCTAGACTCTTTTAGTGGGTTCTTAAAGTGAATTTAATACATGAAAAGTGTATTCAACCAGGAATTTTCTTTAACTAGTCATAAAGACATAACTGCACGACACCTCTGGGTTTCTTCTTTCAGGCAAGTTGCAGTACAGTAATCACTCAGGCTAAACAAACACTGTTTACATTGGGCAAGGATCGTATTTAATTGGCCACCATTTATTGATAAGCACAGCCTCAATGCTGAACAAACAACTTCTTGTGCCCCCTTAGTACAAAGGGATCCTAATTCATTATTAAACAAACGGTACTCCATAATAAAAAAAAATAGTCTTAAAACTGCAATTTCACTACTTAAGTGAAGGCTCTCTATTGCACAGACATTTGTACATGAAAGCAGGCACATTCAGCTTGCAGCAGTTTTAAACACAGCTAAAATGCTTCAAAAGTGAACATTTCTTTAAATTATTCTGTCTTCATGACACAAGAAAAACCTTCCAGAGACAGATCATGCACATGAAGTTTACTTCCACATCAAACTGATCTGAATCACAGAAACTAGCACAAATATTTATGTAAAATAACTTAAAATGCTGCAATATATTTAAGACCATTAAAACAATGTCAAAATACTACAATATTTACTGTTTTACCAATCAGTACTGTCCTTCCTAGCGTTCTTCCCAAATCTCTCAACTCCTAAATTAGGGAATTTCTTTGTAATATTTATCTTCAGTAGGAAGTTTAATTGTGTTTACTTACACTGTTATCAATTAAGCTAACAATGGCAAACAGTCTGACCACTCATGTGAGTGCTCACCAGGACAAGCCACACTCTTCTCCATGACATCTACTTACAGAAAAAACACTGACTAAAATCATCATAAAGTTCTGAAGAGACAAGGACAAGACTGACAACTCTGACCAGTCTTTATCAAAACTGCTGTTCCTAGTGAAAGCAAGGCCTGCAGCACCAGAAATAGACTTGTTCTCTTATGAAAACTTTAGTATGACAGCTGTAAGTCTTTCATCACTCAACTAAATATTCTTATTTGGAAATAGGTTTAATATACCAATCAGAACGACAGAAAGATTTGAGCTGTCATTTAAAATGCTGTGATAAAATGTGTCCTTAGGTCAAGGTGTGCCTGAGAGTTCTGGGGTCAAGCACCAACTTTATTTCACACTTTCCAGGTGAGACCTTCTGCTTCTGGGATCTCTGTAAAAGAAATTATAACTCCTCCCCTGATGAGCGCTAAGTTATTCAAACAGGTCATGCACTGTAACTGTGAAAACTATAGGAATTAATGTCTTTAAATGACCACATCCACCCAATCCAGAGGTCCTGCAGTGACTGACAAGGCTGTTGGTCCTTCCGGCCCTGCCCCAACCAAGGGACGACAACAGTTCCCATCCTTGCACCACAACAACTCCCAGGAACAACAGGAAAGCCCCCGGGGTCCCGGAGGTGCCAGGGCAGCTCCCGCTCCGCGCCGCCACCCCAAGCAGGCGGGGTGGTAGACGAGGAAAAGGAATGGAGAGGCTGGGAACAGAGGAGGGAAAAGGAATGGAGAAGGAGAAGACGGGAGGGGGCGGGGGGCAGCCCCACCCCAGGAAGCCTCCGCAGCCCACGGCTCCCTCAGCCCCGCCGCCATCCCCGCCCCTCCCAGACGCGATCCCGAAGCCCCCAGCCCGCTCTTAGGCGAGGCCTCCAGGGCCGCGACGCCCACCTGCGCCTCCTCCCAGGGCGGCAGCCATGGCGCTTCGCTTCGCCTCGCCCAGACGGCGGCGGCTCCCGGCGGCGACCCAGTGCCGCCTCCAGGCGCGGCGAGGATATAAGAAAGACGGAGAAGGGCTCAGGAATCAACACTCGGAGGTCTCCTCTCCAGCGACCGCTGCACAGGCACCCACCTCGGAACAACTATCGCAACATGGCGACGGCCGCAGCCATCACAGTGGCCGCCGCCCGCGCGATGCATCATGGGACGGCGGAGGACCGGCCCCGCCTCGGCGGGGAGGGCGGGCGGGCAGCGGGCGACGCTGATTGGCTGGCGGGGGCCCTGGCGCGCCGCGCGCCGCCAGCGTCCCCTGCGCATGAGCCGAGCCGCGTCCTCCCAGCGGAAGCGGCGGCGGCGGGGCGGGGTGGCGCATGCGCGGCGGGGGTGGCGGGGCCTGCGCCTGCCGTGGGGCCTGGGCTGGCGGGGTGCTGAGGGGCTGGCGGGGTGCTGAGGGGCTGGCGTACTGCGACGGGTCCCCGCGGGCAGCTCGTGGTGCCCTGGCCCGGCCTCCCCCTCGTAGGGGTGCAGGACGGCCGGCCTGGTTTCCCGCTCGCAAGGGAGAGGTCCTGGGCCCATCCCGGCCTCCCGTTCACAGGGGAAAACGGTTGCGGCTCGGCCTCCCTCTCGCAGGGGAGCAGCACCCTGCAGCCCAGCTGCGTGCCGAGGCAGCCGAGCCAGCCGTGCTGCCTCTGCCTGACAGGGTCAAATAGTGGGGAGTGGGAATGTGAGAAAGGTGCTGCTTATCAGCTCTTCCATGGCTCCCTGGTGGGGATCTGGAGACGTCTCTTGCTAAAGCTTAGAGGTGGCTCACAACACCTCCAAAATGCCCAGCTCACGTTGGGCTGCATAGAGGCTTCAGCAGGTCGCAGGTGCATCTTGAAACCCCCACGTTCAGTAGCCTCTTGTGTGGGAAAAAGCCCTGTGAGTTAATGGGATTAAAATAACACCACGAAAGAGACAGTTTGGGTTGTGTTAGGTGGATCTGTGGGCCTCCCATCTTTTAAAGCTGGAGCAAGCAGTGGAATTAACACTTGCTTAGCTAAATGAAAATAGTTGTGGCCATGTACTTCTTGGTTCTCTGGTCAAACTTCACCTGGATGTATAGTATAGTTCACAGTCTCAGTGTCATAACACAACAAATCCAGTTTCACTGGAAGATAAAACCCCTTTCTGCTAGCCTGTTCTCAAAGTGTTTCCCTCCTGGCTGCTTAGCTGCGTGCTTCACCTCTCCTTCTCAAAGGACCTAATGATCGTGTTGCTGCAGAGTAGATCAGTTTGGATCGTTGATGCCACAGAAGAGTAATTCACCAAAATGAGTTTGCCTTTTGAGTTTCTTCCTTGCCTTTGCCTAGTTTTCCTTTTAACAAGGCAATCAAGACTTGCAGTGTTCTGCACAGACCAGGTTAAACACAGAATGAAATTTCGCCTTGATAGAAAACTAACTTTTGGGTTATGCTGCCTGTGAAGAAGCCCAATCTAATCTAAAACAGTTTAACAGAGCCTACTATAGCAAGACTAGTTCTAGTAAATGGCAAAACTTTCCCAGGTGGACAAGTCCTCGTGGAAATAATTAGCAATGTTAGTATTTAAATTATCAGTGTTATCTGATTAAACCTTCGCTGTGAGAATAGGGAAGTTCTCATGTCACTTTGTTCCACGTTCCCTGCAGACTTATCTCTGCATTGCGTTTGGTCTCATTTTTTTAGGTTTTCTTCGCAACAGCTAACAGTTTATTATTTTGTATTCCTACAAATTCATAGGCACATTTTGGCTTCAATTTAGGAAGCAGACCATCAGTAGGTAATGTTTGCTGATAATTTAATACATAGTTCATCAGTCCAGCTCTGATTGCCTGACATGGAGATGGTAAGGTGAACACTGCTAACAGTGATAAAAATCCCATGATTTCAGTGGCACCAGGGTTTCAGCCATCACTCCTTGGTATGGATCTTTCTTTTGGGTAGGTAGTTTTGCAACACAAAAGGATTTCCTGGAAAGGGAGTTTTCTGGTTCAGACCCTTTCAAGGCTGAACACAGAAGTGTGTGGGCCAGGACTCTTCTAGTCTCAGCAGCAGGCTGTTACAATTCACAGTGCTCTTGTCATAATTCTCTGTATCCCTGCTGTTGGAGGCTGGAAAATGAAGTGTTAAACTTAATGAGTACTCACAATGAGCGTCTTTGTGGCATTCAGATATGTAGCAGAGAATATTTTGTATGTGTTTCATGCTCTATATTTTGATTTCCGTGACTGACAGTCCAAACAGAAATTCAGTTACTATTTGCTTAATGCACCAGTCCAGAATTACAGAAGAATAACAGGACCAGAAAATCACAGAATAGTAGGGGTTGGAAGGGACCCCTGGAGCCCATCCAGTCCAACACCCCTGCTAAAGCAGGTTCATGTACAGCAGGTAGCACAGGAACATGTCCAGGCAGGTTTTGAATATCTCCAGAGAAGGTGATTCCACCAGCTGTGGGCAGCCTGTTCCAGTGCTCTGTCACCCTCACAATAAACAACTTTTCCTCGTGTTGATGTAGAACTTCCTGTGTTCCTGTTTGTGCTCATTGCCCCTTGTCCTGTCCCTGGGCACCACTGAAAATAGTCTGTCCTCATCATCTTGGCACCTGCCCTTTACATATTTATAACCATTGATAAAATGCCCTCATCAGTCTTTTCCAATCTAAATAGACCCAGGTCTCTCAGCCTCTACTCGTAAGAGAGATGGCTCCAGTCTCCTGATCGTCTTTGTGGCCCTCAGCTGGACTCTCTCCAGGATAATTCACTCTTGCTCTGTTGCTTAAGAGGTAGATCCTTCACCCATTTTGCACAGCTGTGGTGCTAAAAGGTAGCAATTCCCACATGTCTGAACTTCAGCAGTTACAGAACAGTGATTTAAACTATGATGACAGAGATGGGTATGGTGACTGCTTACCTTCACTGAGGACTTCCCATGAGTTCTCCAATTCCAAGAAATATAGTTGCTTGGGATTCTGCATTAAGAACTCCCAACTTTTTCTTGATACTACGTAGCCCATGCTATTAAATGCAAGTGTGCTCATGTCTTTTCTGTAAATGAGGATTAATATACTTGCTGCCTCTGAAATCCATGAATTAAAATGACCTTATGTGCAGTAATAATCATCAATTTATTTAGATACTTTTGGAAGTTCTGCATAAATAATGTATTTGCCTGAGTGTCTTCCAAAGCAAATTCAGCTGCAATTGGGAATGCAACAGTTTGTCTTGCAGAATTAATACAAGGGTAGTAAGAACAGTGTTACCAGCTGTAAGTGACTCCTAAATCTCTAGAGAAAAGCTGCTTCTGGTTTACTTTTTAACCGCAGTTACCTGTTTTGTGAGATTTCATTCTAGTCCCATTTAGTCTGGAAAAACCAGATTGAGCTTTCACAGCGTGGTAGGCTGGCTGGGATGGGTGGTCCAGCCATGGGTTTTCCTTCTTAATCTTCTTGTGGTGAAACTCTCAAAGTGACATCTAACTCTGAGGCACCGTCTTCCATTCAATGTTAAGCCTGTCGTAGACAGATTCCTCCAAATCAGACACTAAACAGGTCCTGGGTTATTTCAGCAACATCCTGTAATTCAGCAAATGTTCTGTCACGCTTGATGGAAAATTCTGGATTTAAGTGTACAAATGAGGAGTAAAGAACCAAATTCATTCTCTTGTAGGGGCCCCTGGGCATGATGTATGACCTGTTGACAATGGCAGCAGTCTTAGGAGGCAGTAGTACCTCTTAAAAGACACACATGGCTGAAAGGTGGTTTCTATTTGAGTATATTCCCTGAAAAGACAAAGCAGGAAATGAGAAAGACTTTAAAAACCAGTAAATATCTTATTTAAGGAAAGAGTACAGTTTAAAGCTTAAAGCAATTAAAATATAGAAAAACACTAGTGAGATAAAACTTTGACAAGAAAACATTCTGAGAGCGTTACAGCCTGCGGACTGATCATAGTTTCAGTGATGCAGGCAATGCTCATGTTGCATCAGCCTTTATCACTGTAATTTTTCTTTCTGTTTTCTCCCCCATTCTTGTTACTTATTTATCCACTTGTGTTTTATCTGCCTTGTTGTCTGCAAGCACTTGATGCATCTTATTTCAGCTGTAATTTTTCCAGAACAACGTGACCTAAGGACCCCTGAAACAGCTGCAAGGGTGGAGAACAGGGGAGCTTGTGTGCTGAGAAATTGCCTGAACCAGCAATGTGTCTGTCAACTGTGTTATTAATGTATCACGTGTGGAGTCCCTACAAAGCTGGTCACCCACTAGAGATCAAAATCTCCACAGAACACATATATTGTTGAAGTATAATGTAAAATATATAAATTATTACCATCTCCAACTGGCTGGAGGGAGGTTTGGTCTTTAACTTCGGGTTCTGAACAGAGAGCAGCTAGCAGAAACCTGGATATTGCCCTGGACCCCGGTGTTTGCAATATATTTTAGAGATGTAGAGAAAAGAAATTAAGAAACACCAAAGGAGTTCAGGCATTGAACATATTACAGCATTTTATTTGTAATTTTTTCTTCAACCTGCATGCTGGGAGTCTTAGTGACTAAGCTGTGCATTTTGTTTCACCAGGAAGCCCATCTGGTGTCAGGGCAGCAGGGGAATTAAGGTGAAGCTGACAAATTCCATTCAAGAATGAAAGTGACTCCGATTAAAGTGGAAAATGCCTAAGATGCCCTTTTCTTAGGCAAAGGGGGTGGTACCCCATGATAAACATAGCAGGATAGGTAAAGGTTAGGAGTATTTCCCAAGGTTTCCTGACAAAGAACCAATGTACAGCATTGTTGGCCTTGCCCACATGCTGAGTTTTTGGGAAACGCTTGCTTTCTCTGGCTACAGGCCAGACTGGCCCTTTCCACTCCATAAAGAGCAGAAAGGCGTGTGGTGGCTCTGGGCAAACCTCAGAGCATCACATGGGACTTCTGTGGCCCATATTCTTGTGGCCTGTACCTGTGAGCAAAACCTTGTGCTCTGTGGAACACCACTGAGGATAGAGACGTGCACAGATATCAAATGTCAGCTGTCATACATGAACTTCCAGATCAGAGCTTATGTTCCTAAAAACTCCTCTTACCAGAAGGCTATAATCCTGTTAAAATCCTCTGGGAACTGCTGCAATGCAAATAATAGTAGCAATAATTAGCTCTGTTTTAATTGATACTGTGTATTCCTCAAATGTCAGTGAAAATTTACTTTGCTAAGCCAACAACTTCTCCCCTGGAACTCTGCTGGCATTACCAGAATTACACGAGTGAATTTGGATCATTGTAGGTTCCTGGCATAAATTATCAGCTGTTGATTCGTTGCCCTTTAAAACTTGGCAAGCATACAGGAGGAGTTTGCCAAACATGTGAGAACTAGGTCTATGCATTTATGGGGATATCCTTTGGGACTATGCACCGAAAGGAGTACAATTTGCTAGAAGTACCCAGCTATGAAATCCAAGAAGTCCTGCACACAGCTCTAGCAACTTAGATTGTGTTTAGCCTGGCCTCAATACGAGTGTTTACTGGAAGCTGTTTTTGTGCCTTCAGCTTTATGAAAGCATGAATGAGGTTGTAACAAACTCTATAAATGTCTCTGAGTTTACAGAATACCCCTAAAAGGGATGATTTTGGTTGGCATAATCTAGAGGCATTTTATGGTTACTCTTATTTATTGTTGGTGTCCAGGAGTTGTCTCAGTTTAACATTGAGTGTAGTTCTCAGCATATCATTGGCATTAATAAGTAAAGATAACACACTTCAAAGCAATCACCATCTACAGTATGAACAAAATCTACATCTGTCTTACCGGTGACCCAAGAATTTTGATCCATCCTTAATGGACAGACTCTGTGTCATAGCAGTGCTACAGCTGCATGCTCAGACACTCCTCAGGGATTCTTTCTAAGAGAAGGATAAATGTTGTCCAGCTCCAGCTGGCTAAAAGTTAGATGCCTAATCTGAGCTTCTTGTGTGAACCTCCTCTATTTAGTTACATTGGATGGGCTGAGTGGTGGCTCTTAGCTGTGGGTGAGCTATCTTGGTAAAAGAGAAGTGAAATAAATCCCAACCATAGAGCCTTTATTTTGATAGTGCTGGGAAAGATTAGAGACAGTAGCAGATCTCAAGACTAAAATTTTCCACATTTACCAGAAAAAGACTCTGGGCTTATAGACCTTCAGTGTATATTGCAGGATCAAGCCATTTCTGTGTTTGCTAGTTCTAATGGGTAATGGTTTTAGGCTATAATGGAACCCTTCAGAGACTCAGAGACACAATGCACCTGATTTTATGGGTTATCCATATGAACATAAGTGTTGTTGTCAGACAAATTCAGGAACAGATCACTCTAGCACAGTACCAATATGGCAATTAGTGAAATGAAGCATTGCAAGTATTAGACTTCTTAATGCAAGTATGTTTGTCTGTGTGGAAAAGGGAACTGTATGGGTTTAGTGTTCAGAAAGACCTTGCCAGTATGATATCTGGTGATAGTTGCTATAGCTGTTATTGACCAGTTTCTTTTTGCATCCAGGTATGTGTGAATGCAAATGTAGTGAGTGATGTGAACCTTAATGGGTACAAGCATGGTCAGGTTTCCGACCTTATCGTGTGTTTTTTCAGTAGTTGTTCCACAGGTTTCACAACATCTTCTAACACCAACTTTGGTTATCATATTTTTCTGTTACAGTGATCGATAACATCAGTAATTTACCTTAGGTGAAATCCACAAATCTTTCACATTCAACGACTTTACTTAAAATGAAGACTGACAGAATTAGACCCTACGTATTAAATCAGTTTCAACCGGGGGCCTTAGTTTATCTAATGGATCCAACAGATTTATTTATCACAGTCCATCCATATTAAGCCAGGCACATTTTCTGTAATGAGTTCCTTGCAGCCCAGGAGCAGGTTATGGAACATGACCCATTACAGTGTGCTGTGGTACAGGGAACCGATAGAGATGCATTATCCAATGCAGCCACAGTCTGAAGTGCTATCTTGTATAGCAAATTATTGACTTCATTGTACATAGAACTAGGATTTAATTAAGCGATAAGGCCCATCATAGTGGTCCTTTATCTAGCAGATAAGGATTTACCAAGCTTACTCAAGAGGTCTTTATCTGAAAGATAAGAAAAAGGTACATAAGGTGCCTTCCCCTGTTTTTAAATTGTTAATTGAAAAGACTTTATTTTTTAAGTTCTAGGTTGTTGTCTTTTCTTTATGGCTTAGTATTAAAGATGTGGATGGATTTTATACAGGAGTTCGTAACACAGAAGAATGTTACCAGTGGCATTCACTGGGTGAAATTAATAAGATTTGTGTAGTTTTTATTCATGATGTATCAGCTCTCAGCTCTAGTGAAAATTTAGGCTCTGATCTGCAGATTTTTCAGTGACTTCATGATGTCATGGCCATAGAGATTCATTCATTTCCTATTTCAGAGTGCTACAATTACATTTTTGTTGTAAAGTTTTGAAAAAAAATTGGATTACATAACAGAAGAAAATGGGGGATACAGATGATTTCAAGAGAGTTCTTTTAATGATTGTGTTATCTTCTTTTTGAAGTAGGTAGGGTGTTGCCTGTCCCTCCGTTAGAGGAAAGCCGTTGTGCAATATCCTTACACTAATAGTTTCCTGAGATCTTCCAGTTTACAATATGATTGTATCCCTGGCCAGTCCATACTTGTTTGTTCTCATGTGCTGATATTGTCTTTTAGCAGAAGTGACATTTCTTCCTTCCCAGCACTTTCCCATTCCCATGTTAGCCCAGAGAGCAGTCAGCCTTTACTACACTGTGTAAACCAAAGCCCTCTCAGACTGTTCTGCCTTTGCAGGTCCAGAAGTGACAACAACAAATTGACTCTGTATTCCTTTGGGGACCAGGAACACATCAGACTTGCTGTTTGTTCCACCTCAAGTTGCTCTGTTTGGACTCTGTGAAATTCTCCTGAATTTTCAGACATCCAAGAACCTAAGATGCCAGATACTGGAAATTCAGTAGGTTACTGCCCAGAGCAGTTGTCTACCACATAAATTGATAGCTTTGGCAGCTCTGCTTGTGAAAGACTCCCCGTTCCCCAGATTGTATTAATCATCCTGCTCTGCACCTGTTCCAGCTTGAATTCTTCATGCTTGAACAGGGGCAGTAAAGTGTGGTCTGAAGGGATCATATTGTATTAGAAGTGCTTGGAGCAATTCAAGCCAGGACCAAATAGTAATTGTAATGAGAGATACCCTCCAGGTTACATGGGAGGCAAATTGCCTCGGCGGTGAGCGGAAGTTTGTAGTGCTGCTCTGAGCCTGTTTGTTCAGTAGCCAGGGGATTTCATTTCTGTTGTTGACAATCTGACACCTTTTATGGGCAATTGATTCACTTTTTTAAAAAGTGTCTGGCACAGAAGCAAAATGTGAGTAGAAAGGTGTGAATTAAAATGTGTACACAGCTAAAGACGATTACTCAGATATTTGCTTAGACCTGAAATCCCAGCTGTGAAGCTGGAATTATTCTCTCTTGCTCCAACTACCCCTCAGTAATTGCCTCATGAGCATTTTTTCTACTATGCTTTTTTGCTTATTTATTTGCACCTTTGAAAACTGATTGAGATTTCTGCCTCAGAGAAAGCTATAAGGAGGGTCCTTCACCTTGATATAACCCATACAGGGTTCCTTCACCTTGGTGAAGTTTCCCATGCCTGCAAGCCTTTGAAATGGGTCTCTGATGGCTCATGCTCCAGAGAAGCCATGAGCTGCATCCATTTGCTTCAGCAGAATAACTTTCTCACCATATACTTAATGCTTATTTCACTTAGAAACAGATTTTATCTGAGTGCTGTCAGCAAGCACTCTGCTGTCCTCTTCTTCCCTGGTGACTAGGGAACAAAATCAACCCCCTCCACTTACATGTATTTCAACACAATTTTTTTTTTTTTGCTTTGTATATCTGAATGGTATCTTATAAAAAGGGATTTTTTTTCTTCCTTCAAATCACACTCTGGTGGGAGCTGCCCCAGTCAGCAATGTTTGCTCTCTTGCTCTCTCTGTGTAGTTGTTCCATTAAAGTAGTGTGAAAGCTACAACTGTGTGTCCACTGTCATTCTGTATTAGAAGTCAGGGGTAAGGTAATGAAATGCAAGCTTGATCCTTCTGTAATACTTTCCTTGGAAGTACAGTTCTCCGTTTCTCCTGTCAGCATGCATTTAGAGTGCAGAGAGTGCTGCATGACTTGAAAGCAGCAATAGGCAATTCCCAGTCTAAGCCTTAGACATTTACATATTTATGCTCACTTCAGTGAAGTAAATACGCTATGAATAAATCCTATTATGTCTGAAACTGTACTTACAGTATAATAAAAACACACAGTATGGCGGTGCAATCTCAGGTTTTCTTTCTCTGTCAATATAGGAATATATTAACTAAATTATGTATTGTTAACATGGTATTCAGCTTCCAGCAGCTGTTAGAATACCTTGTACAATATGAGAAAATAATGAGGGAAAATTTCTTTAGTCTTTAAACAAGAATTGAAAAATAAACCACTGGCTTTTGGTAAAACAGTTCTGTGGGAATTGGTCAGTCTGTAAAGGGTGACTCTACAGCTCTTATTTTTGTTATTATTGCTTGTGAAGTTATGAGCATCTGAATGTGTCATCTCATGCAAGCAATATTTTTCAAAGGACATTGCCAGATACTGTTATTACAATGCCATGATGTTGCACATGTCACAACCATATGTTGGCATTGTTTTCTGGGGAAGAGGTTGTTTGATACCATAGTAGGTGCCTGCCAAAATTTCTAGGAGTTTCCTTGCTGGAGAAGGTGGCTGACTGATTCTTGGGTCTACACAGTCCCCTCAGCGGTTACTTCAGCATTATGCTGAGATGAGGGATCCCTGTGAGAAGAGAGACTGTTTTCTTGTTGCAAAAGCCCCAGCCAGAGCACTTGGTTTCTGTTCAGATTCTTGCTGCTGACCTTTTCTGTGACCTTCCTCAAGACAAAACACCTTTCTCTGCTTCTATTTCCTTCCCATCCTTCTCCATGTATATGTTGTTAACACTTCATGATATTATTATCCAAAGGAATTCTAAATGCTTTCATTTTTTCGAATCAATTATTTTTTTTGTGTGCTAATCTTTAGCACCAACCATACAACATATCATCCAGAGAAGTCCTACAGAAACCAACAGGTTGCTCACTGTAGGAAGCTTGATATCACTGTAGGTATCTCTTTACTTTTACAGCTTGACCTAAAATCTACTGAAGCAGAAGAGTTTTACATTACCTAAGCACAGACAAGCCCCTAATATTTGCAAAGAACATTTCAGTAAAGCTGAAGATCAAGTCTTACTCCATTTTCTCGATGGTGTATGCGTTCTATCCATCTTAGTTGGAATGGCCATAGGATTTTCCATGGAGTATTTTACAGCATCCATCTAAGCTCAAGCTTTCACTTCTTCTGCACTCGTACTGCAGAGAGAACTTCCAGACTGAGAAGCAGACTCAGAGGAGCCGAAAGTGTATCTGTTCTGTGTGGGTCCTCCCTCTACAGCATGTGAGGAGTTTCTTATGGAGAACCCAAACAAAGGAAAAGGTGCTTGCAAGACTTGTGGAATAGGGGAAGCTGAAGAATATAAAAGGTAAAAAAACCTATAAAAACTAAAAAGAAGATGACAGAGCTCCAGAGAAGCGCAACGGAACTCACCATAGATAGTCATGCCAGGTTGTTGATGATTATCCATCCTTTGCTGGACACAGGGGTTTGAGCTTGATCAAGTAATGTCTACTTAACAGAAAAAAAAGAGAAAAATATCAATTAAAAGCTTTGATGTATGCCATTGAGACTAAAATATTCTTCTTAACTTTGAGGGAAGAATGAAAAAAAAAAAATCTCCAAAAGGCACTTGATGCTCATTTTTCAGATAAAGTATTAGTTGTGAAATTTCCAGATGAAATGTTTTTTAAGAAAGACCAATTTTAATAAGCCGATGCAGGAAGAAATTTGTGCTAATGCAGTCTACAGCCTTGAACATGCCAAGGACCCTATGTCAAGTGTGTGATGGGTAGTTGCTGTGAGTTGTGCTTATCTCAGAAGAACACCTTTATGCAATGCTGAAGTGGCTGTGCTTACTTACGATATAAAACATGCCACTTGCTTTATGTGGAATTGACATACTGTGACAGTGGCCATCTCACTTCTTGCAATTGCCCTTCTGTTCCTTTATGATCCTCAGGACTGGGCTTTAAATATTTTAGTTGTCTGGCTTTGTGTGTTTACTTTATGAGGTCTTTGAGGTGTGAACAGTCACAAAAGCTAGGAAAAGGCAGTCTCCAGGTGTAAGGAAATATAAGGACCTTAGAAGAGCATCACTTTAGTCAAAGCTTGAAGAAGATTGAGAATCAGTATACAGTTACACTCTGAGCAGCTCAAGAAACAGAAGAAATATAATGTCTTGTTTGCTGCTTTTCATTGAAGTCTGGATCGAATTTGCTTGTATTTCATTGCACTTTTGATTTAGGAAAAAAAGAGATTTCTCTCTGCTAGGTATCAATGTTGTCAGGAAGTGTTGAGATTGTGATACATTCACAGACCATTTATTCAGTCAGCACAATCTCACTTCACACCATTTACTATAAGATCATTATTTAAAAAGCAAATGAGTTCTAGAATGGAGTGGCTGCACCTGTATCAGTAAATAGAAGACTTCAGAAATTACCCTCTGAGTTCACCAAACTCTGTTACCCCAAAAACAGTGTGGCCAGACTCACTTCACCAGTCAGCACTATCGTCCCCATTTTTAAATGAAGAATAAAAGGATATAACAGGACGAATGGTCTGTAGAGATATTTGAGCTTCCTCAGCTATTGCCAGAAGTCTAGTGTCACAGGACTCCATCTAGGCTAATTTTCCACTACGGATATACCCTCAGGGCTACAATGCAGATCATTGTAAAGATACCAGCATGAATTCATTTAGACCTGGCTTAGGACCCAGAATTAGGCCACAACAGCATGAGGCTTCAGACAAACCAACTCATCACAGTCAGGCTGCTTCCCAGACAGCGCCATGTAGACCTTCACAAAAGGTGTTTTCCAAGATCATGCAAGACGTTTGACTGTAAGGCAAAATTAAATTCCTCTCCCAAAATCTTTGCCTTATACAGGACTCATTGTCCCTCTTTTTGGGAGATTAGATTTCATTTCTGCGCAAATCAAACATGAGTCTCCAGAAGACTGTTGTTCCACAAACTGCTGGCAGTTGTTCCCAGACTTGATGGCCCATAAAATAAATTATGTGGTCATCTATTAGGGGGACAGCAAGATACTTTTACATCTGTAACAAATATATTTCTAGCTTGAGTCTGTTAAGATCATAGTCAGTAGGAGTTTTGCCAGTTTTCAATGACTATAGCCCTGAAAAATTTGAGAGACCTCAAAGTGAGTTTTCATTTTAGAAAACATGAGAAATAGTATGCTGAGAAAAATTTTGTGCAAACTACAATAACTTGACAGATCTTCTACTGAGGATAGAGCACACCAGAGCAAACCAATATGTCTTAATTACTATTCCTGTCTACTCAGTACAACTGCAGTAATACTAATCATTGCCTGAGAAGCTGCGGAAAAGCCTTGGCTGAACACAAAGGCGTTTTAGATGTCTGTTTGATTTGCTCTTTCAGAACTGTAGTGTTTTGAAGATAAATAAAACCTGCTAATGAATATTTATATGTTTCCTGATGTAGACTATGTCAGTGAATATTCTAGGACGGTTTTGTAGTCTGCAATGAACATGGTCCTTTGAAGTTTTTACTGATTTAAAAAATGCAGTCATTATGTTTGGGTCACACATAAGTTTCTTGATTTAGTTAGACAAAGAAAATAAGCTTAGACAAAATATTTCAAGACAAGGCCACTTTTCAACCTCAGATGGCAAAATATCTTAAAAATTCTTTTCAATAACAGCAAGACAGTTAAAAAATCTTTTAACAATATGGAACAAGCTTATTTTTTACATGTTAGAAAAACAACAAAACCCACCATTTTCTCATCTGCTTAAAGAGGAAAAGTGAATGAGTTAAGAGACACTGAAGGACTAGAGATATCCATACAAAGGTCATATGGAGACTACAGTACAACACCTGCTGAGCAGCATGCTGAGCTCATGCCTTGCCATCAAGGGAGACTGGTGGCAGCTGGGGTCTAGTGGGGCAAGCACCCATGCTCTGCATCCCTGGGCAATCCCAGGGACAAGAGCAGAACTCGTTGCACTGCCTTTTTCTCCATGCTTGTTCGTGTAGTCTGATTTCAGAACTGCAGCTGTGGGAACATCCTTTGTCCCAACTTTCACAGGAAGACGAGGTGGGTGAAAAGAAGTCTTCAGTCTTACTTGAAAAATAGGGGGAAAATGAAGCACTCGGTACTTAATATCAGATTTACACTTTACCTTTGTGATTTTTTACATTCCAGTGTCAATCAAAAGACTTTAGTGAGATCATCATCCTGTTGCTTCTTGTGCAAGCTCAGGGTGAGGCAGTTCCTGTCCCAACAACATGGTAGTCTTGAAAGATAAAACAGAGAAGACAGGAAAAGGAGTACTGGATCAAGGAGGAAAAGTTGTTTGTGTTGAATTATATGAAGTGAAGAATGTGTGTTCCCCCCAGTCTAATTCACAAACTGACAATAGATATGTGGGCAGCAGCTGCACAGAACCACAAAATGGCTCAAGCAGGGCCACAGAGAGCCAGTTACCCTGGACCGTGTCCAGATAGTTTTTTAGTATCTCCAAGAATGGAGATTCCACAGCCTCCCTAGGCAACCTGCTCCAGTGTTTAGGTGCTATACATTGGTAATTTTCCCCTGAGCTTTCTCTCCTCCAGGCTAAGCAGTCCCAGTTTTCTCTGCCTTTACTTATGGCAGAGATGCTCCAGTCCCTTAATCATCTCCATGGCCCTTCATTGTCCGGTATGTCCGTGTCTCTATTGTACTGAGGAATGAGAACTGGACACAGTACTCCAGGTGTGGCCCCACCAATGCTGAGTAATCTCCTAGATATTAAAGATTAAACACTCAGGGAACAAGCAATTAGGGCTGCTTAACACCAGCATTTATGACAAAATGCAAACCAGATTTATCTAGCGCCCTCCTTGCATTTGGAAGTGGTTTGTTCTGAATTAGTAGGGCTCTTCCATTTAGTACCAAACTGATGCCTAAAATTGGATGACAGGGAAGGCATCTTACAGTCTGAAATCAGCATTCCCCTGATGCCAGAAGGAGGAGGATGTCTTACGAATATGTACTTGAGATTTGAGCCATGTCCTGTTGAAATATACTCTGAGTCCCGAAGAGTGGCTTCCTAGCACAGGTCATAGGAATATGGCAACTGGCTTACTTTGGAAAGACCATCCTGCAAAAAGTGAATGGAGCTGTCAGGGGACTCTTGCTCTGTCCCTCACCCTGATGAGCTTCAGCTCTGCAATATTCTGCTGGGCAAGGTGGCCACAGTGAGACATAAGTACATAAGCAAAGCAGCAGATGTGGAGAGCGATGCAGATGAGCTGAAGGAAGAGCAAGTGGTAGAAGTGCCTTAGAGCAGATGCTGTGATGATTTGGGGGAAAAAATTGAAGGTGCCCCAGGCAGAGTATGGACATGGTTGGAGATACTATGAGGGTGCTTTAAGGATCTGCTGTGTGGATGTAAATAAGAAGTAAACATGGGCAATGCGAACCCCAAAGGTAAGAGACATCTCAGCCTAGTTGCTTGAACTCGAGATTTTCTAGAAGGCAAAATGCATAATATTTTTCCCAACAGAATGCACCTTGCTAGGTTAAACTTTTTTTTTTTTTATCAAATAATATGCTATAGTTAGTGCAATCCATGCAATTTATTAAGTGAAATTAACTGTAATTGCAAAAGCTGTTTTAAGTCATCACCACAGCTCCTGGAATACATAGAATTGTACACCCACTGAGATACTACATCCAGCTTCTCCCCAGTACAACCAAATGGTTTCAGGTACTATAGACACAAAGCCAGAGTTGCAGAGATGTTCATTTGAACTTTTGATAATCTGAGACAAAACAAATTGTGTTGTTTAAATCTTTCAGGTGACACTTTCATTATCACTTTAGCTTCCTGAATTGGTTGCTTGAACTTCTCTCCAAGCCTGGCCATGTCTGTAAAATAAAAGCATAGTCCGTCTTCTGCAACTTTCCCATAGATGCTCATGATTTATTTTTCAAGTAAAGAGAACTTTGACATGTTCACAATATTGCATGGATCTTGTTCTTGGTACCAGGAGTGAGATAACTAGATGATCTAGATTACTAGATCATGCCTAGTAAATTAGACAGATGAAACCGTTCCTTGCTCCTCTGTACCTCTTCAAATTGTCCTGGGCAAGACACCTCCCTTGAATTGGTTTGGGATTGTGTTTTTTATTCATGTTGGGAACCAATTCTGCATCCATCTCTGGCCCTAAGAGCACTGCTGATAGCTGTGTGCAAACAGACCACTTGGATCAATCTGCACTCATTAACAAATGGAACCACATTTCTCTACTGGAGAAACCCCATCACTTAATGAGCAAGATAAGAAGTGGGCTTTCAATACATATTCAATGTATTTATTTCAGTTAACTACAGAAGCTTATCTCACGTTTCCTTCCTGAATTGGATCTTTTCAGCTCATTCCTATTGGAAAATCTGTAAACATTCTAATGTCTAAAAGAAATGTGTGTGCGAATAAAGGCACGTATGTGCTTATACCTAAAAACATGGTGGTTTCCTTGAATCAGAAGTAGAATGTATACTCAATGATATTTTCTAGCTCAGCCCGAAATAATAAACTGAACAGAGGGCTTGATGAAGCTCTGTTGCCTGTTCAGTGCCGAAGATGAGACAAAATAATTGCCGCCATCCCTTCTCATCTTGGAGATCTATGGAAGGAGAAGCTGAGAAATGGCCAGTGTAAGAGAGGGAACAGGAGAAAACTTAAAGCAGACAAATGGTACTAAGGGCCATATAACTTTTTTAAGCAAAAATTTACACTTGATTTGGGTAAAATCGGAACATTACATCCTGGGTATGTAAATGCCCTGGGACTGCCTGCAGATGTGGGAGCAGCTGCCTCCCTTCTGAATTCATGCTTTCATAGAGCTTGAACGCTTGGTCCTGTGCAAGTGTGGTGCCTCTTGATTGCAAGGCTATGTGCTTTAGGAGAGTTTGCAGGATTGCCTGAGACCAGCAATCATCATAATCAGGTTCCAAGATTTGTGCATGCCTTGGACTGAAGGTGTGTTTAAGCACAATGAGGAGATGGGAAGAAGTCAATCCACAAACAGGATCAATGCAGGGTAAGGTAGTGGGAGGGACTCCTCTTGGTCACAAAACATCTTGGTGCAACTCTTGGTGCAATATCAAAAATCCCAACCTTATCTACACCTTGAGGTGCAGCAATGAATCTTGAATGCAAGGAGTTCCAATATTTGTTTTTATCACATGTGCCATGTACATCCCTTCACATACACACATATATAAACAACATTTTCCAAAGCTGCTGTCCAAGCAGACCAGCCACATCCAACCATTTGGGTTGCATTTAAGGTTATTTTGGAAGCAGTGTTCATCTCGGCTGTGAGATGACTGGGCTATGCTTAATATGAGAGCGTTTATAACACTTAAAGCGCAGACTTGACTTCGAAGCCATTGCAGCCTGCAGACCAAACTTTCTAACAGCCCTGAAATCCTCACTCTGGATCTCTCTGGAAGAGATGCTGTTTGCTCTGTGTGTGTGCAATATTCCAGTGATGCAACCAACTGGGGATTAGGGAAACACTATTTTCACTGGTGATTTAAAGCAGGATTCCTGAGGAGGAGGGGAGGACTACTGCAACCATCAATGTTCAACATCAGACATAAGCACAGCACTTACTTTCCTGTAGGAAAATTAGCATTACAATTAGCTTTACTGTGTTGCCCAGATATCCTGTAAGGACGAAGTGTCTGGTGAGGTCATTGCATGTGTGGTTTACCATGATAACTCCAATTCCAGCCTTGTGTTGGTGCTACCTGGCTGGCGCTTCATGCAAGCAAGGCAGGAGGCTCTGTCACTGAAGCTGCTGGGGTCTCTATTCATTTAGTTCTCTGGTGTCACTCCCTGGGATGGTGGCAGTAGCAGGGAGGAGAGGGCCCTGTGACATGCCAGCAAGTGCTGTAAGCACCAAATTACAGATACAGGTGGGAGGAAAGACACTTATCAGTTGGCATAATGTTATGAATGAGGCCAGCCTGGGCTCAGGTTAGGCTGCCTGCTCCCAGGAGGAGCTGATGAGTTTGGTAAAGGTTTCAGCTCCAGCTGATGAAGCTTACAGGTGTCAGGCTGTAGCTGTGGGGCGAATGCTGCTCTTTGATGTGAGCTTCTGACCTTCTCACTAATCTGGGAGGCAGCTGTGGCCAAGCATTCTCTGCAGTTAGAGATTTGCAGGGGAAACTGCAGTATCTTTTGCCTGCTTGGTACTTTGTCTGTGTCAGGTTTGGCAGCCACCTAAAGAAAAGATTAATTTTGTTGAGTTTTTTTCTTGAGAAGTATTTTGTGTTCAGTTATTCAGAAGCCAGGGACTGACACTCACATTTCTCTCTTTCCAGCAGGAGCTGTGCCGAAATGGATATTTGCTGGTTGTCATGAACCAACGCTGCCTGCTCCAGTACCAAGATACCTGTACCTCCCAGAACCTGCCCACCTATTTATTTGTGGTGTCAGTATGAATCAACTGAAGAGCAAATGTCTTGGTCAGTGATTGCACAAGTATTAGCTCTTGTTCAGTCGTTAAATCTACACAGGAGCTGTGGAGCTGTGTTAAACAGATTATTTCAGAAAGTGCTCTCGGATCTGAGAATGGAGCAGGTTAGCAGTGCTGGTTAGTGCCTGAGTTTAGCAAAAAGGATCATCTGCAGCAACCTAAGGGAGGGCCGTTATGAAATGTTTCTGGCTTTGTTGAACTAAACCTCCTGCCTACGAATTTGATATGGTTCCAGCACTTATTCCAAAGAGCTGATGTGTATCTAATTTGTTATAATTCTGACTGTAAGAAAAGGGAGCTCTCTGAAACACATTGGACCTATTCTGCCAATGCCTATAGGCTGGATCCCTTGCAGGTTTCGGGTTTGGAAGCTCTGGCCGATAGAGGTCAAGAGGAACATCAGTGCCAGGTTTTGTCTTGTGCCTCTTGCCAGGAGACAAGGCAAGGGAGGAACACAAATTCATGATGTCCGTGCATTTCTGGGCCTCAGGACTGATCCAAAGGCTGGCACAGATGCCAGCCATCACCCCAAGCGTTGCTATAGTGTAGAGATGTTACCCGCAGTTGCCCACCAGCTGCTATGCAATCCAAAATAGCCTTGGCACAAAACACTGCAGGAAGCCCAGTCTTGTTTTCCCTCCATGTCCCCTTCATCCGGCACTCTGATGCGGAGGGCTTAGACTGAAATGAAGAGGTTACCTCATGAATGAATTGAATTAATTTAATCCATTTGTAGGGAAAGAAAAAAATAATAGCAGATTTTTACTTGCAGATTTGAAATGAATGAACATTTTGTTAATCATTCTTGTCATTTGGTTTTGCTTCTTAAGATAATTTTAATACTTACTTCATCTGGTTTTGCCTTGTAGGAAATTAAAAAAGATATTAGGGATTTTTCTCTTCCCTCTTTCATCTTTATTTCCTGTAGCTGTTCAATATTTGTCTGGTTATTACAAATGGTGCAGGGAAGAATGGTAAAAACCACATTCAAAAATGTTATAAATTGATGGCATTTCTTTTTCTTTTCTATTTTTGTCTTCGAAACACTTACAAACCTGAGAAATCTAGAAAAACTAGGTCTTGATCCTACAACCTTGTAAGAAGTTGTATACCAGATCAGAACAAAAGTCCATCTGGCACAGTATTTATCTCCAAGAATGGCTAGCAAGAGATATATAGAGCCAAGACTGAAAAAGGAAGCAGGAACTGTTAGTTATATGTACTCAAAGTGTTGTCCAGACATTTGTGGCTGGAGCACTAGAAATGATACCTTGGCATGCGAAATTCCTATTCTTGTCATTGCCATTTTCCTTTTCACTTGATATGGGACCAAGGTTCAAAGATCCTTTGCTCCTGCTGAAAAATTGAAGTAATGAACAAGCAAAAGTGACCATTGACTTGGCAGAGGGTGCGTGTCCCAAAATTTAAGGTCATGTACAGTGAAGTATTTATAGACATTCCTGGCTTTTAAATGTGCTGTGGCCATTCAGCATGGACTGGCCAGAATGCTTTCCTGAGAAATGAATCTTATCAGAGTCAGTAGAAAATGGAGGCGATTGAGAAAAATTGGAACTTAAATGAAAAATATGTTGAGAAATTTTCACTTAAACTTCTTAAAAAATTATAGGGAAAAGGAAGAGTTGTTTGTTCACTTGTTAAGTTTTGTATTCCTCTTGCCTGTCAGTGTTGTATTTCTTCCTGAATAAAGTAATATCTTTCTGAAAGATTTTACACAATTCCCCCCCCTTTATACATCATTGCTGTGTATTATGGTGTAGCTTAAATATCCCATCCCAACACCACCTACATTTCACCATGGAGGAGGTGGTTCCTGATCACCTCACACTGATATTTCGCCAGTGTACATGATGGATGCTGCTCAAGTGCTTTGTTATGAGAAGCTGTTACCATTCAACTGATCAATGTCAAAAATCCTTCTGAGGTGCTAATGGGTGTTTTGAGAGGACAACAAGGTCCTCTGGCCTCCAGGCCTTGATCATATTTTATTACAGTCATGGAGATCCTCTGCTCTCAGAGAGGGCTTCTCACTCTCCTTTGCCTGTTCAGGTTTTAACATTTTTTTTCTCTTATTGAACAAGACATACTGCATCATACAAAAGAGATTATTTTAGCAACGCATTTGAGGTGTGCAAGCTGTAAGTGGGATTTGCTGCTTTAAGTTAGTGTTTCATTCCCTGTCATGAAGGCAAGTGCAAGATGACTCCTGAGGGTTACCCTGCCATGCTGGACACTAACACACATTTGCCACAGCTTTAAGCTTACCTCTCAGGTAGGAAATGAGCTGTCAGAGAGTCTGGATTTTTTTCTTCTCCTCATCCCTCAGATGCTTTGCTCTAGTTTTGCCATCCTCACTAAGACATTTACAGCTTTGCCACCAGCCCAGGGTTTTGCCGTTGACTCTATGAATCTGCATGAGGTTTTCACCCTTTTCTTCAGAGCAGAGGGCTGGGAAGTGCAGCATCATGGTTGTACTCTCATAGTGAAAGAGGCTGTCAAAGAGAAGATGGGGTGGAAGAAGAGTGGTCTGAGGAAACTTTGCAAGGGTATCTGGTCAGTTTTAAGGAAAAACAAAGCTGCCTTGACACTTGGGTTTGTTGCTGACTTTTAGGCTTGGAAAGTTGCCCATTTGGCTGCTGAGGCAGCAGCCTGAATTGTTGTGAAACTTGGCTGTGAAGGGAATGCAAAGAGATTTCTTTCCCTTCAGGTTCACGCATCACTAACCATGCCAGGCATGTTGCTCCATACTGTACACCCTGAATGAATAAACTGCTTCTAATGAAGAACCAATGTTGTTAATATCTTTGTGTAATTTAAACCAAGGCTTTTTGAATTTAGCTCATTTGGGGAAGAAAAAAAAACACTGATGTTGCAAACGCTTATGCATCTGATTAACTTCGCCGCTTAGCTTAATTTGCAGGATCAGGGCCTTAGCTATCAAGAGGCTACATGGCATTACAGCCCTTCTATATGTCTTCATTAGAGTATCTTTCTTACGAATTTGCTTTCATGCATGTTTTTACAACCTCAGTCATAAACTGAATTGTATCTGCCAGCAGTGGTGTTTAACTATGTCAGCTCTTCGGTGCCTGAGCTAATCCCTTGTCTTTCTTGACAGGAGTCAGGGGTAGTGCTGTTTCCTGAGGACTGATGCACAAAAGTTGCTGTGTTGCTGGTCATTTGCCTAAAAATTTGAGGAGACCATAATGTTTTATTAGGGCCAGTATTTTTGTCTATTCAGGGGTTTTATTTTGGGATTTTTTTGCATGTTTTTGTAAGAACAGAATTGTTGTTTATCTCCAAACTGTCTAATTTTCAGGAGTGAAAATGGTTCTTTCTCCCTAATTCCTGTTACTTCTATTCCCCTCCTTTCTACTCTGACCTCCTTGCAGTTTTCGCTCTCCCTTTTCTGTTTGTTTTTTTTTCCATCTTCTTCTCTTCTATTTCCATTTTTTTTTATTTTTCAGTGACATGATGGAAAAATAGTTCTTCACAACTTCCTCCAGCTGCTGCTGCTGCTGCATCTCGTATTTTCAGATTTTAAATCTCGCAATCATAGTGAGTGTCCATCTGGGGAATTAGACAGGGGCAGAAAGAAGCAAGTGTTCCTCCTCCAGAAGGTCTGCATGGTTGCTGCCCTTCCTCATGTTTAAGGATGTGCTCCCTCAACTGGCAGCTCCTTCCAAGGTGCTGTGACTCTTGGCTGCCCCTCACCCAAAACACTGTGTGAAAAGCTTGGCAGAGGCTGAGATATGAATGTGGATATTAAATCACAAAGACTTCATTTTTTTTTAAGGGTTGTGCCTAATCTGTTTTCTCCTGGGCCATATTTTTTTGGAGTCCAAATATTTTTTACAGGACTTATAACTTGTAGAGGCAGATGTAGCACTGGCAGCCTCCCAGTTGTGAAAGACATGGAGGAAAATTTCAGCTATGTGGGGTTCCACAGAAGTGCTGATGAACTTAATCTGTGGCTGAAACATCCCCAAGCCAGGGGATCCTGCCAGCTGTCTCCTCGCCATGCCATCAGAGACGCAGGTGCAATATGTGGACACTCAAAATAAATGTGTGTGGGCAGTCCCTGCTGAGAGTTCATGGCAGGCAGAACTCTGCTGGAAGTTGCTTTAGCTACATGGCTTTACGTGCTTCAAACGTATATGTGCTTAATAGAAGGTATTTATTTATTTGGAAAGAGCTGTATGAGTTATTGGAGTTTTTTCCATCAGCATGTATAAATTTAAATTATGGCAGAAATACACAAAATATCTGCAAATCAAGATATCCTTTCCATTAGTCACAGTATTCTATTAAACTGCTTTCACTTTTTGATTTGGTTGTGTCATTTGAAAAATTAAGCCCTGTGGTGTGTGGTGGGAAGAAGGAGCCTGAAGTCCACACAGAGTACTGGTGAAATCCTTGTATAGAGCTTCTGCTTCTTGCTGCACATCAGTCAAAAGTTGTATTTGGCTGTAAAAATCCAGAACGGGTGACTGTTGGTCACTTAATACCTCAGGACCACTCTGGGACACTTTCAGGTCTCCCCCCATCCCTAGTAATTTCTGGGGCTGCCAGAATGTGGTGTATGCAGAGCAGGGACAACCTCATCTGCCTCTGCTGGTTCACAGAGCCCAGCCAGAGTGGGCACAGTGAACAGGATACCATGGGGCTTTGCAGAGGTGAGGGGCTCAGGTGGGGGCTGCTTTCACAGAGGCCAACTGGGCTTTCATGAGAAGTGACAGATGCAAATGTCTGCTCCAAAATGCTGCCTCCCAAGGAAGCATCCCAAGTGTGAGCTTTGAAATCGCATTCAAAGGGCTGAGTAACGCCCATGGCTGGGAGTGTGGTCAGGGGGTTCTGTTTTCAGGTAGATTTTCTGGCATGCCCACTGGCCTCAAAAGTGTTTCCTAGTCCTGAGGGAGCTGCTTTGCTGTTCCTCGTGCTGACTTGGATCTTCCCAGAGGACAGCAGTGCCGCTTGCTCTGGGGAAAGCTGCTGGGTGCTGCTCCCCATGTGATGGGAGCAGTGCTGTGAAAGCAGAGCAACCATTTGCTTTCCAGTGAAAATAATGCAATACCAGTTTTTGTTCCGATTGGATGAAATACCTGTTGCAAAAGATTAGCAAGCAGAGACTGATTGGAATGGGCTGGCTTTGCAGTCCCCTTTCTGTAAAACTTTCCTTCCTAATGAAATCCCCTTTCTATAAAACTTCCAGTTTTCAATAAAGCTTCCAGTTTTCAATCAAACTTTGAGTTACAGCTCCCTTTCTGTAAAAGCTCCCTTTAAACCTTCCAGCCCACAGGCTCAGGAATGGACCCAAGCAAGCTGGAAAAGTGTCAGCTCAATATTAAAAGGTATGATAATCACCCCTGAAAAAAAAGGAGCACTATTGATGCTTAGGTCAATCTCTGCTTATAGCTGTTGGGGGACCTGCTACTCACATCATGTTTACTTTTTCCCCTGCGGGACTTGGCCAGTCAGTCAGCAGAGCATGGTTTCCTTCTCAGTCTGGAGTGCTGGAGATGCAGTGTTTAGTTAAGCACACACCAAGACTTCATTGAGAGCTGCAGCATCTCCAAAGAGGCAGCAGATGAGGCTTAAGATTTTTTTCTGCATCTGAGATTCGTGGTGCTATTGTCAGATGGTGATCTGGGACAAACACCATCCACAGCAGCCAACAGAAGGATTGCACCTGCAGCCGGGACTGCGTCCTGGGTTGCACAAAGCTGCATGAACTCCTCCTCGAGCTCCACTGCATCTCTCTTCAAACCAGAGGGATCTGGGGTACCTGACCTGACTGGTGTAGACTGGTTTTGTTCATCAAGCTCGTCTGCATGCCTTGAGCCAAGGTGCTTGGGAGGACCCATGCAGCACCCTTCTTGCCAGGCACACTCGTCGTGGTGGTGATTCCACCTGGCTCCAGCTAAGAAGGCTTTGGCATATATTGACAGTAGTGCACACAGGGGGAAAAGCTCCCCATCTGTGGTCACATAACAGAGAGATGAGTGGCTGCATTTCTTAACAGATGGCACAACAAACTACATGAAACGCGCATCCCCCTGAGACATATAACCTGACATCAGATAGTTTCAACAACATATTGAAATAAGTCCTCCCCGATGAATGCCGTGGCTTCAGACGCAGCCATACCTCCCTCCCTGAGTCCCTTGACAAAGCTGTGGGTGATGGAGGCACAGCAGTTTTGAGGGGTCCCACCCTGCTGCCTCTGTTGGCAGCAGGATTTGGGGCAGCAGGCTGAGCAGTGACTGAGACGGCCCCCAGATGCTGGGGACTGGAGAAGCAGGGAGCTGAGACGTTGCTGCTTCTCTGTAGTTAGTCCTTTCAAGCTGAATAAGCTCTTTGTTCTGAGAAATGCTTACTTTAAACATCTGCAGTAGAAGTCTTAGTATTTTACTTCAGGGATAACAGACTTGGGCTTGTCTCAATGGAAGAGGAGTAGAACCATCTCCAGGACCAAGTGCGTTCAGGAGTCTGTTTTGCTGTTAGGAAGCTCTATGAAGCTCTGAAGTGATTGGGTCATCCTGACCTTCACAATACTCTGGATCTGTGAAATATGAGCAAATTTGAGACTCTGGGACCTGGAAATCACAGTGCTCAGCAGCCCAGATGGACCCATCAGCACCAGAGGTGCCTGGTGTTTCTACAGGGGCCAGGGCTGGGCTCCTGTTCTGTGTCTGCCCAGGGCTGGGAATGCTTTGTACCAGAATGCAGTGATCCATGCCTCAATAATGTCCTCAGTGATTGCAGCAAGAGAGGAAAAGACGGAAACAGCCTGCCTGACATGCAAATAGCATCAGCATCAGATGGAGTGGGAGCTAGTGGAGAAACAAACATTAAATTAATTTAGTTCACAACTCTCCTGTAGGGTATGGGATCTCCCTGTTTTCCCAGGAAGAAGTCTAGAGAGATTAATGTCAAAAAGATCCACTAATTTTGATGACCCAATTTGCATGCCTAATGACCTGATTTTTCTGAACACTTCATGTTCTCTAGCATTTTATGTGCTGGAAGGACAGTGCCCTTGTTTTCTTTCACAGCAACGAGTGCTCAGCAGTTTTGTGAACCAGAACTAGAGGCATTAATTTATGCATTCAGAAAGCAAAACCTCACACAATTATTGAGACAAAGCTTTCGATATATGGTTTGGATGATTTGGCAGTATCTCAGAGAAACTCTTCAGCAGGGGCAGAGATAGCAGCCAGTTCCCCAGGACACCATTCAGCTGCCTTCACTGTGTCTCCTTCCTCCTCAAATTTCCTGCCTTATTTACTGGGCAGCTTCCAGTTTCAGCAACAAATGAGAAGGGAATTCAATGGACATAGGATTCTTTCCCTGCTGACACTAACAGAGGCTTTTTTTGACTTCTGAGATCCTGATTTGCAACCTTAATATACTTGTGTAATTAATTCTGTATAGCACAGCATCTTTTTTAGCTCTTGTATGATTTGGTACATCAGATTACCATCTCTGAAGAGTTTATACTCTGTTTTAACTTATGGAGTATCTCTGCAAGTTCCTTCTTGGGCTCTGCAGTTCCATTTGTGCTTTTGACCCCAAGTTGGTCCTCAAAGGCTATCACTGCTGCCATCAAAAGAGGAAGATCTGCCCTTCCCACCACCACCACAGTGCCACCATCACAGGTATGTCCTGCAGTCATGTGGGGAGCCAGACCAGAGGACTGACCCAGGCTAGGACCAAGGCTGAAATATAAAATACATAGCAATACAGACAGGCTACTCAAAAGGAGCAATATTACTTTGCTTCAACCTTCCACTCTTGGCTGCACCTGTTGGTTGCTGGTCTGGCCCCACCATGAATCAGTGCAGGGGGACAAGCTGGCTGAAACTTCTTCCATGGTATTTGTAGGGTATTTGCTTTGTTGCTTCACCCAGCGCAACTTGTTCCTTGGCATGTGGAAAGTTTGCCTCGTGTCTGTAGGTTTGCATTCCCTGCATGGACATATGTGCTGAATGCCTGTTATGCTGCCTGCACTACACTGTGCTGCACTGTGATTCTGTGATTCTGTGATACTGTGTAGAAATCCAGATATTCAGGTGGAAATGTTTGAGTGGCTGCTCTGTGCCTAGGCTGATCTGTATGACTCACAGAGAAGCTAAAGTACAGCAGCCTTTGGGAGCAGCAGGGTAGCCTTTTGGCTGTGACGTGTTGCATAGAGATTCAAGACAGACAGTGAAGGAAACAGTGGTGTTTCTCTTGAAATCAAACATCAAATAAAATCAACACGATTTAATTAAAAGGAAAAAAAATCTTTGAAAAAGATCTTTGAATTAGATTGAAGACTATCTCTTAAGAACATACTGCAAGCTTATTTTTGGTGTTACAGTTAAATAAAGACATACTTATCTGATTAGCTGTAATCCTCTCATGTTTATTCCTTGAGTCAAAGGCGTTATAAAAATGTATCTGAGATTTAGTAGTGGGACCCAAGGACAGCCTGCACCTGGTCTCTGTGTCTGATTGCAGGAAGATATCTCTGCGGCATTGCCAACAGCAAATTGCTCAGCTGTTTTGGAAATTTCCATTGTGCTCAGAACCAAAATGTAGAGAAAATATATTTGTCCATCTCCTTCCACAGTTACCAATTCTCACCTGAGATTTTTGGACTTTCCCTGCCTTGTACCAGCACTGGAGTACAGACATGACCAAAATGTAAAGACTCTGCCGTGACAGGAGTGAAGCTTTCCTCAACTGTAAACGAGAACCTCCATCCTGTGGCAGTGTCACCCAGTTCAGGCTCCTGAAAGGGGAGTCCTACATAACGTCCTTGTTTCAGTCTCCATCATCTTCTCTAGATGAGCACAAGAGCTTTTTTTTCAGTGTGGTGTATCCTTGCAGTCCCACTGGGACAATCTGACACCACACATCTGAGCTGGTCACTCCAGCTCCTCATACAGGCAAGGCAGAAGTCGGTACTGAAATCAAGATCATGGTTCCTCCCTTGTCTGAATTTGGACAAACTGTGAGTGGGAATCACACCCCGGATCTCACTCCTGTGGCTGTAATGAGGATGTAGCTCTAAAAGTCTATGTTGCAAGTATCTGAGGTTGAGATAAAACCCATCTAAGGAGACCAATATTCAGATTATTTTCTATTAAATTAATATTCTGATTGTGGAAACGATTCACGAAAATCTAGTTGGTAAATGTATTTTTATATATTTAAAAACCAAACACCAAAAATCGAATGAAGAACATCTTACAGAGCTTTTTCTTCTCTCTCTGCTCCGATGGGAGTGACCGAGCTTTCCCTTGCTGCCATTAGTGGGAGCCATAGCACAGGGCAGGGCAAGACCCTGCTCTACTTGGGTCCTGCTTCACTTCTGCACTGGTCGAGATTTCTGCTTGCAAGAACTACAGAAGCCCAAAGAATGTCTCAGGTGATTTTTATTTTTTCCCTATCAATTAGTTCATATGTTTGTGGAAAAAAAAAGCTGTATCAGAGGACTAAAATTTCCCAAAAATTTTTGATGAAGAGTTTCTCTGATCCTCTGCCCACCTGCCAGTAAATTTTTAATTGAATTTCCATTTTAATTTGGTCTTTTCACCCAGAAAATTGTCAATGTCTGCCACGGACCACTATTTCCCCTTACACTTTTGTACTTATAGCTCCCTTGCTGTGAGCAAATGTTACATACTGCTTCTGAAAAACTGTTAGGTTTATGGATCATAAGAAATGGCTCTTCTCTGGACTTCAGTCTTTCCATCAGCTAGCCATTTGCTCAAGTTTTATATTTCTTTCATGGTAAAATCCCATAATATATTATGTACAGTCTCGCAGGCTTGCACTGATAGCAGTTCTGTTTCTGCAGTGCCTGTGGTAGGAGTTGGAACTGAGTTTGCAGGCTACTGGAAAACTGTTTAAAGAACACAGAGCCAGAGATCTGTCAATAGAGTTTCCCATTTGTAATGTAACGGCGTATGAAAAGAAACTGATTTTTTCCATGGGGAAATAGGTCTGGTTGTGTTTCTTGCCCCTGCAAACTGCTCTGCTGTGATGTAGAGATGCTGTTCCTCCTTGGGAGGACCTTTCCTTCCCCAGGAACTTGAGGAACAGTCTGACTTCTGTAGAAGTCAGTGGCTGGGCTGTCACTTTTAGAAGGGGTAGGATCAGGTCCTACATACTTAGCAGAACTTCATTACAAAATCTCTGCCTGTGCTTTGTAAACCACACAGATAAACAATCAAAACCAATCTTTTCTAACAAATTTGAGAGCACAGCTGTGATAAAGGTGTGATAAAAGGACTGGCTCCAAAACCTGTGTGATCATGGTGGTCCTACTGTGAGTTACAGCAACATTTCAGATATCTGTTTATTTTAGTTAAAGAAGAAAAGTTTCAGTTACTGTAGACTTAACAGATTTTTATCTTGTATGAAATATGCTTAGCAGAGGACACGCTTCAGTGTGGTTTCATTGTTAGCAGACCTTTGGCAGTTCATGTCAAATATCAGTATAATGGACTTACACACACTATTGATTTAATGACAACTATCACTGCAAGGAATTGATCTAATGTTTTCATTAGACTTAAAAAATGTTTTAACAACAAGTTCATTCAGAACTGGGTAATTGCAAAGCCCTACATGGCCAAAGATCACATTTCCCATAGAAGTGTAGTTTAGATGATCTCTTTAGAAGATAAGTAGATTAATAAGAGTAGAGGCCCAGTTGAGGGAAATTAAAGCTAGTCTTCATGCCTTAAAAACATAAATAAATTGAATCATCATCCATTATATTACTGGAGGGAATCTTCTGAACATTTGAACGAACTTTAATGAATATGCAAAGGTATTTTTCTTGCCTTGAAAGGCACAACGTAACTGGTTTTGTTACCTCTGTCTTTTTGTCTCTCCCAGTGGACATCAGCAGAGTTGGTCTCTCCTGCTTGGGTTGGATATAAAATTTTGTTTGCTTTTAACAGTGATAGCATCTTTTGCTGTTCTGAGTGGCCGGGAAGGGGCATTTTGTGGGAGATTTCAGGAGTTACTGTCCTCATAGGTTCTTCAGTGATGCTGGACCATTCTCCAAGGAGAGCTCCATGTTACTGGCTGTCATTGAAGCTATGCTGGACTGATCAGTAGCTCTGCAGGAGGGCATTTCCTAAATACTGGTGCAGAAAGAGATTTCTTCTTCTGCCATGGAAGCTGCAGACATGTGTCCTCTATGACTTCGGCTGACAGTGGTTTTCTTACCAAACTATCCTCAGCTTCTACTCTGCCCTATACAAAGGCTCTTCCTTTCGAAGTACGGCAGTCAATATTTCAGTTTGTCACCGACACTGGCCCCAAAGGTTCCTGTGCTCACTGTGATGGGTTATGGCTTGTACATGCTACTACATCTTCCTTGAGAGTCCATCTTGAGCCCAGTCAAATGAGTTGTTTCAGTGTCTCAGTGCCCTTGTGCTCTGATTGCCTGCAGAGCCTGTGGCAGCTTGCTCAAACTTAAGGCTCTGACTGACTAAATACCTTTTCAGAATAACCATTAATGTCTGATTGGGGTAAATACTTCACCTACTTGGAGTCCTACCACAAAACAAATCTGAGAAGTAATGTACAGGACAAACCTCAGAGATAATATAGACCTCCCAAAAAATCCCCACCCAACCCAACCCAAACTATGAGATATATTGTTAGATGCCACCATGGCCATGCAAATAAAACCTTTTGGCTGCGGAGTTACAGTCTGTGCTTCTGTGGCAGGAGGAGAAGGGAAGATCCTTCCTTAAAGTACAGTGATCTGCAGCGTGGCACACAAACCTCACATGCTGTGTGGAGCAGTGAGCCCAAAGACATGTTGTGGGTATCCACGGGATCACCCTGCAACAAAGCTTGTGCTTCTGGACAACATCATTTGCTTTAAATAACTTCCACAGAAATTCAGCCCCTGTGGGAGCTAAAAGTTTCCCTGTGTCCTTTGGGGCCAAGATTTTATAAGCTTCCAGGTAAAAAAAAAAGATTAAAGGCAATATCCTTAAGTGAACAGGGAGATGCTTATGCCAAAATATACAGGAGTAATCTAGAGCATGATACAAAAATGCAAATGCAAGAATAGAAGGAAATCAGGACACTGTAATACATATTGCTTTAATTTGAGTAGCAAAGGGATTTGAGTGTATTTCTAGGGTATAATGCAATACAGAATAATACGGTGTTTATGTCAGATATAGCTGATGAAATCTCCCAGTGCAGGAAAAGGGTATAAATCAGGAGTATTGGAAGATGTCACTTGAGAGCAAATCTATTCTCAAGCTAAGGTGATATTTTCTGATACTCCCTGTAGTTAAAAACAGTTAATGTGGAACAACATGGGAGAGAGAAAAAATAAATCCAAATGGCTCTTGAAGGGAAAATGAAAGTTCAAAATATCATCTCCAGGATCCATCTTCTGCACAGAAGGCTTTGGGTGAGAGAGGGCCCCCATCCTAATAGCAATCATGAGGCTAAGGCTGCAATGGCCAGCTTTGCTGATGGGACTGAGGAGAACTTTTGTTCTCCTTCCGGGGAGCAGCCCCCTTCTCTGAAGCACTGTCTCAAGGTGTTGCCTAGATCTTGCCTCTGTGTACAAAGCTCTACTCTAACAGAGAGGCAGACACAACCCAGCTGAAATGGTGAGACCCCCTGCAGGTGTGCAGGCAGATATTGCTGGTGAAAGGAGCAGAAGTTATTGCCACACGTCCTCTGCATTACATTATAATTCATTTTAACTCTGTTACACTTTAAGTTAATGTGCTGTAATATCAGTGTGTGATGGTGTAAAATGTTACTTACAAATCAACTTTCCCTTAAGCACAGACCTGACTGAGCAAAAAGAAAATTAATAAACATAACTAAGAAAACTACTCTTCCTGTCTTCAGTAGTTGCTTGTCCTTCATCATCTGTTGAGTTTTAATAAATAAATGGAGAGAGTTTTCTGCCTTCACAGTCTCTGTGAGAAAAGGTTTTTGATGACAAATGCAATTATGGAGAAAAAAGGGTCTCACTGTACAGTCAGCCCAAGCTAGGACTCATTCATACTGGTTTTAAATCACTGGGCTTATTTTCAGTGATCGCTGGCGTGGAATCAGACCAAGGGAGCACTGACAGAGCACCTGGTCTTCTGCCTGGTCTGAGTTCCTCCCGTCTGTGCTGCTTGCCTTCCTATCCAGTTTTCCCTGGGTTGTTGTAATATTCTTCCTGCGGTAAAAGAAACAGAAAGATGAGTAGGTCATCACTGGTGGAGCAAGTGCTGGTGGCAGAAGAGACATGTGCCATCCCTGTCCCCTGGGGCACATTTGACTGTCTCAGCTGAGGGCATTGCTTCATTCCAGACTGTGCATGTGAGGGCAGGAGACACAGGCTGGGTTATTGCAGCTTTTCTCTGCAAAATTCAGTTTAGCAGTACTTGTAGGGACATTCTCTTCTTTTTTTGCCTGCAGAAATCATTTTACACATGTCTGCCTGCTTTAGCTTTTGCTTGATTTCTCAATCTATCTACAGCTTGAAGTTGAATAGATAGGTAGATAGGTTTGAAGTTATCCTCTTGTATATAAATGCCTGTTTTTCCAGATAAAATTCTCTGACATCTCGAACTTCTATCCTGAACTTACATTAGACAAGCAGCTTTGTATATGTGTATTTGCAGTGCTCACAAACTGATAGCTCCATTGAAGTTTCTGTTAGAAAATGCTTTTTTCATGCACAGGCTGAAGGCATGAGGAGGGGACAGGTTTGTAAACCAGTCTCACAAGCTTACTCTGACCTGAAATTCAGTTCACTCTGGGACAAATTCTCAAATACAGAGAGATAGAGAAGTTAATTTTTAACTTGAGCCACCAGTCCGTGTCTGGGGTCTGTGACTTCTACTGTCTCAACTGTCCTACGCATTCAGTGTCTCTTTCTGGAGGGAGAAAGAAGCTGTTCCTCTGCCCATCCTACAACATGATTCTTGATCTCTTTGTTGAGCTTCTTGGAGCCTTTCCTTCTCCGTTACCTGATAGTAGTGCTGGGCTGCTATCCTGGAGGTGGTTGCACAGCAGGGACCATAAAAGACTCATGTTGCGAAGTGAAGTGACCTCCTTCCTCCAGTTTGCCCCTCACAGAATATCCCCAGGATTTGCATTAGCCATTTGGCAAGCTGACTTTGCACTGATTTCAGTGCAACCTGCATGGAAGCTCGTCCTGATGGTCCTTATTCACTCAGAAATTACTTTGCATCTGGCAACACCAACTGCCAGTGCACAACTCACCAGCTGATGCAGATCGCGCCATGTCCATGATTTATCTAGGTGGTGTTAATCACACATCCAATGTCTGTGCCTTCTGATGATGATCTTATGGGGTTTTCGGGTATAATAAGAAAGACAGACAACTTAGAACTGGAACTCTTTCAGAATTATAGTCATCTAATGATAATTTTCTTTTATAGCTACCTTTACAGGCCTGTTTAAACATTTTCCTTTCACCTACAATGAGCCAAGTACCTAAGCTGTCACAGAGTACAGAGTAAATTCTTTTATAGAAGTCTGTTACATGTTAGAGTATGATAACAAGTTAACAGCCACCTTCATAAACTCTCACGGCATTGCATTAAGTACATTATTTTTTGTACCTGTTGTGAATTGAACCAGAACATCTTTCTTCCCAGAAGCTGGGCAAGTCTAGGGCTTGGCCAGGTCATTTTACTTCATTAAAATCAATACAACATTGGCAGTCTTCTGACCCCCTCCAACTTCCAAGGCATATTGAAAATTCATATTAATGCTTTGGTGTTAAGGCTTATGGGCAGGTTTACTGGCGTTTATGTAAATGAAAATTTAACACAGGTAAAACTGAGGCTAACTCTGAGGTGGGAAGGAAGAAAAGCCTGAGCAGGGTACATGGTACTGCTCAGCCCTTCATAGAATTTGCTAAGAACCTTGCAGTGGCTTTGAGAAGGCATCAAGCACTCAGATTAAAGGTGAAAAAAGCTGCTAAAACTAGAAGGAAGACTAACTTGGGAACTTTGCTTCTCTGTGTCTTCCAGCAGTGCAAATTGGGAAGAGACATGCTGAAGGAAATTGTGAAAGAAATCCAGGAAAAGGAGATGGGGATCAGACATTAAGTTGAGGACCATGTTGTGTTCTGCCTGGGGAGCTTATGAAGCCACACACCAACTCCCCAGCCCTCAGACAGGGGCTGCAACTCCATGTTCCTCTCTTGGGGATGGAGAGTGTATTGTATGGGCACAAGCCTCCAGGGGATTTCAGGATTAAATGTCACTCTCAGGAATGCAGGAACTTCACTTCTTTTAAATACATTTTCAACCCTTTGCTGGTGATTAAAGTTCAAGGTCAGGAGGCATCTTTCCTTGTGGACATTTGCTTTGATTCCTGATGTGCTTTACTGAAAAATCTCAAACGTACAGGGACGGAGGTGACAGCATGTCAGAGAACTACATATTTAGTTCTAGCAGCAAGTCAATCAGACATCTAGGCAATTACCCTCTGCTCAGGATGACAACTGAGAGATGTGTTTATTCTGTCTCCAGGAATCTCTGTTATTTTAGGATCCTTTCCAGAGTGCAACCAGTGCTAACTCGTCAGTATGTGGAGACTCTTGTTTATGCTTTGGTTTCCTATCTGGGTGGGATTATTCAGTTATTGACTTGCTGGCCCCCACTCAACCTTTTAAATTCATTTCTACCTTTTACACAATTTCTTGGCAGGAGCTACAGGCTGTCTAAGCCCAAGTCCTCATATCTTCATCTGTGCTGATGAATCTTTTATCTGCTTTTCAAAGGGTATTAGTTCTTCCATGAACTGTTAGGGGGCACCTCGCTGTCACTGCTAAGACTCTTGTGTACAGCTGCAATTTGGTATCTCCCTCAGTGTGACCCAGCAGTTTGCTGGTCCTTCCCAGAACTTCTCCCCATGATGTGCAGTGGGATACCTATGTAAAACCTTGCTCTCCTTCACATCCCTGTACCAGAGTACCTGAAAACCACCTATCACCTGCCCTCTCTAGATATGCCATAGGCACATTACAGACCTTGGTAGTTACAACTCCTACCTGAATCTGATTAGTGAACTAAACACTTTCTACTCCATGGGAACACCCAGTGCCATATAAGCTGGAGGCTTCCCTCAGGCAATGAACAGATGAGTTTAGCTGGAACAGACTTTGTTATCTTTCGACGTTTTATTGGAGAATCGGTTACTTCTGTGAGAGAAAAGATGTTTCTCACAGCGTTCGCCTTTCTGAGCTATGCAAAGCCTCTGACAAGCTACAGAAGTGAGCCACATCACTCATCTCAAGGACAAGTCCCCAGAATGTCCCCAGCTGGGGCAGGAGTTATAAACAATTTACATACAGAAAACTCAAGCTCTCTCTTTTCATTTGAAGAAGATTCAATATAGTAATCTGTGCTGCCCTGCCCTGACCAAGCAAGCCTCAGGGCCCCCCAGTTCCTGCCAAGACCCCCAAAGTGACCCAGAGCCAGGCGTTGCAGCATCACGGGCACAATGGCATCTGAACCACACACAGAGATAACCCTCCCAGACCCTGCTCAAATCTCTCCCTGTTAAAACTCTTCCCCCACATCCCCACTTCTCCCTCTGCAAGGCTGGAGGACAAAGCAGGTTTTTATAGGTTCAGGAGGCCTTTCTTTATTTCTTTTCCTGGAAGCCTGATTATTACAGCAGTGGCCTCTAGCTACATCTGTGAAGAGGAGCACCTCCACCAGGCATCTCCTGTAATAATGACTTCTTTTTGATTTGAACTTGCAAGGCATTGTTGTATGACATTAAGGAGGTGAATCCAAAGAGGACCATAGATGCAGGGTCATTCCAAGAAAACCCTGACGGGACACAAGAGAGGGGTAAGGTAGCAGAAAAATGATATGACAGCACATAATTGCTGATATGTGCAATTACCAACCACTTATCCAAACAGCAGTTGGTCTTAATCTTACAACCTTTTTTCTTGCTAAGGGTATCAGCCACTAAATTGCTTCTGCTTCCTCTGGGACCCGAAGTAATCTTTAGGCTTGAAATTGAGGTATTTTCCTTTCTTTTCAGTACCTACATTTCTTTGCCTTTTTCATATTTGAAGCAGTATTATTCCATTGTTAATCTTGATAAAAAATAAATCAGGCTAAATGCATTATTAAGAGAGAGAACTAAAAGGGGAGAATGAGAGGGATAGAATATCCATTCTACCTAGAGACGGACCTTTATCTAATCAGCCATTGCATGGGAGGTCTGAATACTGTCTGTTGCCATCCATGGGTTTCTTGTTGGTGCTGGATACCTTCAACTTCCATTGCCTGTGTTGGGAACTGAGGGTGGTCAACATTTTGCTTGACCAAGCCTTCACATTGCCAGCTTCCAGGAAAAGAGTTTGACTTCCTCTCTGTGTTTTGCAGCATGGAAAGTAGAGCTCATACTAGATACACGTAAGTCGAAAAGCCTCTGGAAATTTCTGGTAACTTAGGACATTCAGCAAATATTTGAGAGGACTGTTGTTGACTCAGATAATGGAATTCCATCATCACTCTCTGTAAATTAAAAGGCTTAAGAGAGTACTTAAGGCATAATGAAGATGAAAGCCACTTCTTTGTAAATGGTAGCGGCCTTTTCAAGATGATGCTTCTCAGGCCTCCTTTCACATGATTATTCCCATGCTATCACTGAGAAGGACTGAGGACCAAGCTGTCCAAGGATATGTCTAGAAAGAGGCCTCAGATTTCAAGGCAGCAGAATATGAGATGAATAAGAAACTGTCCAAGATGTCCGAGTCTTCTGAACTCCAGCTCCAAGAAGTCTATGTTTACCGTTGGTGAGAACTTCAGGCTCAGGGTACCACTGTGATCAGGAATGTCATTAGCAGTAAGAGACTAGCTTGTGGTCAAATAAGATGAACAACTAAGAGAAAGTGAGAGGAAGGCACAGTGGTTTGCCTGCATTGCACAGTTAGTCCATACCAGAATAAGCAATTGCTCTTGAGGTACCCCTGGAGTGGTCCCAGGCCAGCACCCCGACCCCTGGGCCTTGCTGCCTCTACCAGCGTGGGTCAGCAGAGAGTCCAGTAACGGGCTCATATGTGCATGTCTTCCTTGCTTTGAGCAAAAAGACATTTCAGCACATTAATGGTGGCTCAGTGTGTGGGCAAGAGCGTGAATGGGTGTCCATGCCTGCCTGTGGACACAGGGCATGCAGGAGATGGCTGCAGTAGGTCTTGGTGTGAGAAGTAAAGCAATACAGATAGCTAAGCATACATTAATAAAATCTCATTCTAGTGCCTGCTGCCATTAATGTTTATTTATATGTTGACCCCAATATTAGCCGTACACATTTCTTAAACAAAATTCATGTCCTGTACTGGTAATTGTTAACATAACAGAAGGTTCATGAACCCATCTTTCATCACATCACTTAAACATTATTTAAACAGTATTTTATTACATTTATTTCTTCAGAGGTAAAAACATTTCCTTGGTATGCCTGTCAACTGATTTGAAAATTAAATATCCAAATTGCTGTAGTTTATTTTTCACTATAATTTCTACATTGTTTCAGAATTAGCCTTTGAGAAAAAAACAACAAAATATAACCTCTGTTGTCTTAATTTTGGGATATCAGAAGACTGCTTTTCCAGGAAAGAAATACTGGCTGGCTTGTTGACAGAATGAGGTTTAGACCCTGGTTTGGATTTTCAAAAGTGAGCAAGGGAGTTAGATGCCCATACCCAGTGACTTTCAATGAGAATTTGTTACTTAAAATTCAGGGAACTCCTTCAAACGCTCGTCCCTAATCTCTTCAGAACAATCCCTACTTCATTGTAATTAACCATGGATCTAGACTTCAATATAAATTAATCTTGACTAAAAATTACAAAAGCATCCTGAAATCCTATTTTCAGAATGACTCAACCTCCAAAAAGCCGAAGCTACCCTGAAAATCCCCAAAGTGACTTATACCATATCTAAAATGTTGCGTTGGAGACCTTCCCTGAGCTCTTGGGTTCAGATGTTTCCTTCTGCCACATCCAATTCCATTCTACAGTAAGGTCTGTACACCCATCACCTTCCCTCCCACCAAGAGCTAGGATATGTGGGCTAGAGAAGGGCTGCAGTTGCTTATGCTCATTCTGGATCTGGCGAAGGTGACCAGGATGGTGAAATATGCAGTGACACATACCTGCCCATGGTCTGTATGTAATCCGTGTCTCCCAGGGCTATAAGATTTAGGAAGCTCAAACTACTTCAGTATTTTGAAAATATTGTCCCTTATCTTTCTAGGGTTATTGGCCATCATCTGTTTTGGCATGGTGGTTTGGACAATTAAAGGCATGCATGTTATCAGGATATTGCTCTTCAAGGAAAAGGGAAAAGTTTGGCTTGGTAAGAGTGCATAGAGGTTCATAATGTACTTTGAAGTGGATGTAGAGAAAAGATAGATGTGGATGCAGGGTTTCTCTTCTCAGATAAGCTGCTGTGTAACACACAGAGTAGGTTTTAAAAGAGTGGCATAATTTTCTCCTGTCTATTGATTGTTCTTCCACTTTGGCAAAGAAGAAGGGACGGTGAAACCCAGTATTGAAATTGAAAACAATGCCAGAAAAAAAAAAAAAAGAAAAATCCTTATCTGCCTTATCTGGAAGACATAAGTTTAAGATTCCCACTTTCCTTGATGTGATTGAGGGAGTTTCAATTCTAAGCTCTATTTCTACAGGTCTCTGCACGTTTTTCTGCACATGAACTGTCCTCTAGACCTCTATATTATCACAGTCCCTGCATGCTTCTATGTGTTCTCAAAATCTAAGCTGCAGTCCCTAGGCAGTTGGTTGCTCGTGGGGCCTGGCTCTCCCTGCTTCACTGCAAAGTGTAACTGGGTGGAAATTTGGTTGCCCTAGTGCTGTGGTTTAACTCCAATTGGCGTTTAAGAACCACACATACATTGGGGTAGGGGAGAGAATCAGAAGAATAAAAGTGAGAAAACTTGTGTGCTGAAATAGAGACAGTTTAATAGGTAGAGCAAAAGCCATGCATGCAAACAAAGCAAAACAAGGAATCTTTCATCAGTTCCCATCATTCAGCCATTTCCAGGAAAGCAGGGATCCACCACGCATAATGGTTACTTGGGAAGACGAACACCATCGCTCTAAATGTCCCCACTTTCCTCTTCGTCCATCAGTTTTTATTGCTGAGCATGATATCATAGGTATGGGATACTTTTTTGGTCAGTGAGGTCAGGTGATGATCAGAGGGATGGAGCACCTCTGTTATGAGAGGATAGGCTGAGAGTCAGGCTTGTTTAACCTAGAGAAGCGAAGGCTCCAGGGAGACCTTGTAGCAACATCCAGCACTTAAACAGGGTCTACAAGAAAGATGAGGAAAGGCCCTTTATCAGGGAGTGCAGGGACAGGACAAGGGGGAAAGGTTTTAAGCTGAAAAAGGATATATTTACACTAGATATTAGGAAGAAATTTTTTCCTGTAAGGGTGTTGAGACACTGGCACAAGTTGCCCAGAGAAGTCTTGGGTGCTTCATTCCCAAAGGTGTTCAAGGCCAGGCTGGATGAGGCTTTGAGCAACCTGATCCAGTGGAAGGTCTCCCTGCCCATGGCAGGGGGTTTGGAACTGGATGATCTTTAAGGTCCTTTCCAACCCAAACCATTCTATGATTCTATGATTTGAGGTGCACCTATTTCAGTGTAGCCTTCTGCAGGAGCTACAGTGCTACCCCATGACCTTACCCACAGCCACAGCCCCTTCAGAGGTAACTCTGCTCCAGCACGGCCTTACCCATGGCTGCAGTCTCCAGGGGTGTGCCAGCTCTGTCATGGGCTTATCCTTATGATGCTGTGATACTGTGATGGACACATGTTTTGAGGTGCTCCAACGTGACCTCATACACAGCCACTGATGTTTCTAGGTTTACCTGCTGCAAGCATGGACTTGTCCAGAGCCACGGATGTTTTGATGTGTACCTTCTCCAGTGTGCACTTATCCTTGGGCCACAATCCCTGCAGAGGTGTACCTGCTGCAGCACAAACATGACCGCAGCCGCAAATCCTTCAAGATGTACCTGCTCTGCTGTGGACTTGTTCACAGTCACAGAAGCTTTGGGGTGTCCTGTTTCCAAGTGGACTTATCAACAGGTCACTGTCCCTTCAAATAGAGTTCACACTGGAGTTCCAGCCTGTCCAGCACAGCAGCACAGAAACGGCAGTGATGCCCTGGCCAGCTGCCAGCCCAGGCACATGGCCATGGCTGTTATCAGAATGTTCCCAGGCACAGCACGGTGAGATGATAAGCAGTACAGTAAGCAGAAAAAGCAAAACGCAACCACT
Source organism: Tapera naevia (assembly GCA_033556795.1). Classification (NCBI taxonomy): domain Eukaryota; kingdom Metazoa; phylum Chordata; class Aves; order Cuculiformes; family Neomorphidae; genus Tapera; species Tapera naevia. Next base: position 34,286,440 of record JAUMJJ010000222.1, read on the forward strand.
AAGGAGCACTAGACTCTAGTATACAGAGGGAAAACAAGCCCCATGGCAAGCAGAAGAGCCTGTCCATTAATAACTAAACATCAATAGCATCTATAAATTCGATCTAGCACATTCCAGTCACAGCCTTTAGCATTTAGACTGGCTGCTAGGAATGATCTGACTGAAGTGAAGTATCTCAGGACGCTTTTGTGGTATTTGCAATTATCCTGGTCAAAATATTAGAAATATCTATGGTTGGACTCAGTGATCTTAAAGGTCTTTTCAAACCTAAATGATTCTATGATTCTATCTCGGACCTTTTGAGCCCCACATTGGGCACCAAAAAGGGCTGTCGTGGTTTAACCCCAGCTGGCAGGCAGGCACCACACAGCCACTCCCACCTTTCCGCCAGGGTTGGATGGAGGAGAATCAGAAGAGTAAAAATAAGAAAACTTAGGAGTTGAGAAAAAATGGTTTAATAGGTAAAGAAAAAAACATGCATGCAAGCGAAGCAAAACAAGGAATTCATTCACTACTTCCCGTTGACAGGCAGATGTTCAGCCATCTCCAAGAAAGCAGGGCTCCGTCACACATAATGGTGACTTGCGAAGACAGACACTGCCAGCTAAAAACGTCCCCCTCTCCCTTCTTCTACCCCTAGTTTTTATTGCTGAGCACGATCTCATGTGGTGTCAAATATCCATTTGTACAGTTGGGGTCAGCTGTCCCTCTCCCAACTTCATGTGCACCCCCAGCCTCCTCTCTGATGGGATGGTGTGAGAAGCAGAAAAGGCCTTGATGCTGTGTAAGAACTGCTCAGCAGTAGCTAAAACATCCTGGTATTATTAACACTGTTTCCAACACAATTCCAACCAATAGCTCCACACTAGCTACTACAAAGAAAATTAACTCCTTCCCAGCCAAAAGCACCGTACCCTGGAATGAAAAAAGTAAGTCCTTCAAAGGTCCCCCATCCTACACTGGAATGAAATTAAAAAAAGGAAGAAAGAGAAGGTAAGAAAAGCTTGTGGTTTGTGTTTCCTAGTAGGCAAGTACTGGAGTCTCCCATTGTATGGGAAGTACCAGATCGAGATTTCCCATCTACTAATTCATGGAAGAACTTTTAATTTTTTGTGGTTTGGTAATTTGTTTTTTGTTTATTTGTTGGCGTAAGGGTTTGACATTTTGGTTTTGGGGTTTTTTTTATTTTAAATTCAGAAAATGCTGTTTTGCTGATTATGACACTTTTTGGAAGAATCACGTGAACCAGCTCTGACAATGATTCCATAAGGGGGATGTACATGTCCAAGGCTGGATTGTCACCTAGACAGAGCAGTTATTTAGAAAGAGGAGGTTGGGTGGGCAGGTCTGTGCTGGTAACCAACAAGGCCAGGGCTTCCCTGCCAGGTAGACAAAAGATATGACATGAGTTTTGTCTGCACCCATGCTAAACACTCTTTGCCCTAAAGTGCTTGCTAGCCTCAGAAAATTCCTTAATATTCTTAAATAGTGAGATCTGGGATGTCATCATTTCAGTAATACGGATGACAGGAGATCAATGCCTGAGCCCATGTGTGACCCTTGACAGCCAGCAACTCTACCTTTTGGGTACCACAGGCATCAGCAGTATCAGTACCTCTGCCGTTGGGGTTGTTTGACATTTTTTGGCACCCCAATCTTTGATTTTCCCCAGCAGAATAGTCGATATTACCTAATTCATTTTTTTCCCTGGTTTTGAAAAGAAATTTCATCCTAAAGCTGAGAAACGGTTTTTGATTATACTTTTGTAAGGCTTGTTACATTTTGTAATCAGTTTCAGTTCCAGCAAATCAGGCTGGATTTGTGTGTGGATAGAATATAATACACCTCAGAGCAACCTCCCTACAAATAGCCCTCCCAGTCAGAGTCTCGTCCTACATTTCTGCCTCTGATTTTCCATTGCTTGTCTAATTATATTGGCTGTAATTATTTTCATGGAACAATAGTTTTAACAGCATGCAGTTTATCAGAGGTGCAAATTATACATAATAACGTACAGCAATTTTCAGTTAAAACTTTCATAATGTTCAGAAGTCCTTGCATTTTTCAATAAATTGAAGAGGAAATAAATATTCCTCATTTTGTATCCTTCTTTTCCCTTTTTCATAGAGAAAACAACCTACAGATTTTCTTAGAGTCAATTAAACCTATTTGAAATAAAGCACTTTTATTTTGGAACAAGACTGTCCACATGGGAAGTTAATCAAGAATAATTATTCCTCTCTAAATTCACATCCTCAAATAATTTGAATTAAATCCCCAGTATAGGCAAGCCCTAAATGTCAGAGGAGGTTAAAAAAAAGTCAGCTAGAGGAGATCTATCATATCAGAAGGCAATGAGAATAAAAACCTTGTCTAGGCACCCAGGCCAGGCCGGCAAGAAAGGCCATGTCAAGAGTGATTCAGACTCACTCACCACATTTGGTTACACTTGCACTTGCTCAGTGCTTTGCAGTTGATCACGTATACATTTCAGTACGCACTGTGGCAGCGATAGTCGTGCTGGGGAGGGAGATACTGTGATCACCAGAAAAGAACAAGTTTAAACATATTTCAGGGAAGGAATTTTGCTCAGAGATGCCTTTTCCACTTGTTTTTCCAGCAAGCTGAAAGCAACACAACTCACACACTTTTCGAAGGCGGGGAGCTATGGGGAATTTAGGCAGATCTGAACTTCCATCTCAGGTTTGCCAAACTTGGGTTTTATTAAAACCCAAGCTTTGCTTTCAGATTGCTGCCAACTGAGCAACAAGGTCTGAGGCCATTATTTCTCTAAAACAACATTAATGCCGCGGTGCCTTTGCTGTCTCGAGAGGCAGTGGTTGTAGCAGCTTCCAGGGAGTCTGGAGGCAGGATCAGATCCCCCTGACCTTTGCATCCCCCTTAGAGTAAAAGAAAAATACTTACCCTGTATTTATAATACCTGCATTACACTGCATCTCCCAAGCAAACCACTCATTGTTTGTCTGGAGGCAAATCCCATAGCCAGTGTACAAACCCCCATGGCTATAAGTGTTTTGGCCAGGATTTCCATGCACAAAACTTCACCATACCACGAATATCCAAGCTCAAGCTTTTCTCAATCACAAGGGATATGCCAGAGCACTATTTATGTTTTAAGGTGATTGTCTGTTGAAGAAAGCTTTTCTTACCAAAGTGTATGCCGTGACTGACTCCCCTAAAGGGTTCACAAAGGAAACGATTCTATGGGGCACAGATAAAATGAAGCATCTTTATGTATAGTTTGATGTTCCTCTTACTGGAGGCAAGTCAGACTTGGTCCCATAGCACAGCATGAGCTGGGGTGGTTGTGTTTGCCTTTGGATGGGTGGAAAAAAAAAACCCTCAACAAATCAGTTCCCGAAGCAAACTGCCCCTTGGCTGCTATTCTGGGGAGAGAAAATGTTCCCAAGGCAGAACCACATCCCAACAGCCACAGTTCTGCCTCATCTCCCCCGCTCCCCAGAGACTGAAAAGCAGCCAGCATTTGCAACACAGGAGAGTGGAGACTCCCCTGTATTTCCCATCGTCCTGTCCCAGCTTTCCTGTCCCCTCTTGTCCCTTTCCTGAATGCCTAAACCCTCAGGAAAACCTCTGGTCCTTTATTGAACCTGAGTTCTTTCCTTGATAGACCCAGGGAGGGTCTGTATGTGTTGGGGATGGAGAACAAGTTCAGTCTCTTGGAAATGAGGGATATAAGTAGCCACTGGAAATATTTTTGGAAGAATTTCAGTGTCTCCCTCCTGAGATGTCTAATGGGGACAAATCCCAGGGGTGGCATCCATCCAGAAGGTAAAGAATCACCATCAATGCACACGGTGATAGTGCAGTGAGGAAGAGAGGAGATGATTGCCGCCCATCACCTGTGCCTCTGACCAGGTACTAGTGCTGGTATGTGGAGGGAATTCCTTTGGAGGCAGAAAGTCATAAAAAATAAAAAAAAAAAACAAACAAACAACAAAAAAAAAACCCGATAAATTACAGTACCTGACAGGAGTACAAACCATATGGAAAAGTCCTTGAAAGCTCAGAGGATAAAACACAACTTGACAGTTGGCGATTTTGTCAAGTGCAGGGTGTGACGCAAGGTGCACCAGCACCTCAACTCTGCCCTGTGTCACACCCAAGGACTGGGACAAGAGTGCTCTTTAGCACAGGGGAAAATGGCTACTTAGAAGTTTATTCAGAGAAGTGTCACTGGATGTTGTCCAGAAAGTTTGCTCTCTAGAGTTTCACAATACCACTTTGTCATTCCTGTGCTCAAGTGATCCATGGAAATGCCAGGGTGTGAATGAAATCCTTTTTCAGCTGCTTTGGGTCAAGGCAGTACAATCCTTCTTCCATCCAATTTCCAGCTGTGTTAATGAGGAACCAGCAGAGGAGGGCTCTGTGGCTGACTCTGTTCCCAAAGGAGACTGGTTTTCACTTTCCTGTTACAGCATCCTGCAGACAGCTCTTCCATGCTGCATCTGCAGGTTGGCTACCCCATTCCCCTGAGGTTTGATTGTTCTGACAAATGCTTCTCTTTGTGGGTCATGGTAGCATTAGTATTGGTTTTAAGGAACAGAAATTCATCAGACAATTATTGTGGTTTTTAATCAGGGTATTTGACTTAAAGAACTTCTGGAGCAGGCACCAAGATACTTGTTTCTGAAGGATCCCAAGTCCACTGTAAATGCAGGCTGATGGAACTGAGGAAGTGAATCTGAGCTGAAGACAAGTATTCTTTAATGCGAAGTGTCGCCTCAGAGGAAAGTTACAGAAGGCTGTGATGACCATACAGGAAAATAAGTGGGCTCAAATAAAGAGAAATCCAGTTTTCATGGAAACCTATGGTAGATGTTGATCTCCTGTTTACGAGAACTGTGCAGTAATTCCTGTTGTCTTTTTCTTTTCTTGCTCTCTGCCAGCTGATGTGATCGGGAGATGTTTCCATGTCTCTTCACCCTGCTGTGAAATTCGAGTGGAGAATCACTTTTGTTGATGAACCACATGCAGAAGTGATGCAAGCATTAGTCATCATTTCAAGTCCCATTTCAAACCCAAAGTTTACTTCCAGAATGATGGGAAACCTGTATGAATCTCTGAATGATGATTCAATGTCAGGAGGTCTGACGGGGAGTTCATAAGCAAACTAAGAGAAACAGAATCAGTTCAGCCTAGCTCAGGTACATCAGTTTCACAGTTTTAGGTGGAGAGATGTTTTCTCTTTCATACTTTTACCAGTGTGCATTGCTACTAAGGGGCAGTTATCACTGAGACTTCTATTAAAATGAATTAAATTAGGGAGATATTCCGTCTCATGTAAATGACATTGGTGGACTGGTGGTAGACTTTCTCTGCAACTGTCAAGACCTGGGATGAAATGAGAATAAATAAGATCAGGCCATTTCTCAAATAGTGCCTTGACGCTTTTCCACTACTCTCCAAAACTGTACAGGAGCAAGAAAGACAAAACACCTCTGATAGTGTTTATACCTTTCTATTGTGTGGGTTTTCTGGTGATTTGTTTCCATCCAGTTGTCTTTGCACTGAATCTTCATGTTCTTGGTTTTTTCCAGACAAAATTTCCTGTTGCAAAACCTCATTTATGTAAGTGACTGTCAGACCGAGGTATAGGGATAGGTGGACTTCTTAATGCTGTCTTGGACACTCTGAGAAGTAAATGAACAGGATTTAATCTAGAGTGTGATATGAAAGGTTGTTATTCAGCTAATACCCTGGGCAGGTTTATTGTAACAGTAGGGTCAGATATTGCAGTAGGAGCAAAATATTTTAGCAAAATGGGAATTCTGTGAGCAACAATGTTTAAGGAAAAGCTGTATTAAAACTATTGTTACACAGATAGTTCTTGTTCTTCCCCCACAAAATTGCAGACCTCACCTTTGTGATGGTGTTCTGCATCTTACATTACCATACCAGCTGTCCTCTACTTCTGGTTATCAGGTACAAGCACAGTTCCCAGACACAAGAATTTCAAGTCTGGAATTTTCTCTGAATTAAGAATTATTGCATTTTTAAGTCAGATACAGAGTCTTGACAATACTTAAAATATAAAATTATAGATTTTTTTTAAGATCAAAGAATTGTTTTAAATCTCTTAACCAACTACCAAATTCCAACATTTAGTAGTAAGGCAGGAGAACTTCCAAGCAAAGACAGAGTACTCAGATGAAGAATGGTATGGATCTGTACGCTGCTTTACTCAAAGGAAGTGTTTCATGAAAGCACAAGTACTTTTTCCTGTCTAAAATGTCAGTCTCACATTTCCTCCTTAAGCTCTGAGTGCATGAAACATTTTGTGGAAAACTGCAGATATCTAATTTTTTTGAGACCACTCTGGCTCCTACTATAGCTACAAGATAAGAATGTTGCACTCGTCTCCTGATCTTTGCTACAGATGTTGGATAGACAACTACAGAAAATCCACTCTCCAACTCAGTTAAGCAGATCTGAACATCTTTATTGGATACCTTTTCAGCCAGAGACTTTTCTACTGGATGGATTAATTTCATTCTATACACAGCAATATTTCTGACTTTTTAAAGTCACACAAGCAGGGATTTACTTTTTTCACCACAGCTCTTTCCCATTAAAAACAACACAACAACAACATGAGAGACTAACACTGCCAGCTTTCACGTAGAATTAAACACCTATGCCAACAGCAGCACCTATATTTCCTAGAAGCCATCCCTACAGCCACTCACCATTCCTTGCAGGGGGAACATCATAAACGGTGCAAAGGGAATAATATGTCTGTGACCTGTTTGTCTCCTTTGTGCTGAGATTGCCATCTATGACACTGACTTCAGTCACTTTTGTGATTTATGTCCTTGTTCCTTAACAGCACAAAGCGTTTTTTTAAACCATGGGAGATAAATATGATCAGTGTGTATGGATACTGCTCAGTGAAGCAGCCACAAAACTGCATTTTGAATAATGCCCCTGAATTTACTAATCTCTGCTTACAAAAGCAAAATATTTACTCTACTCAAAGGCTGGGATCTTCAGTTTGCTCAGCTCTGTCTCAATTCTGCTCCTCCTGGATACAATGGCACATTTACCATCAGCTTCTCTGGTAGTCATGGTCAGGCCAAAACCAAGGGCTTATGGAAATACCATCCATAGTTCCTAATCCTCTGCTGGAAGACTTTCCAGAAAGGCTGCACTGTTGAGCCCCCCTTTCCTTTCCTCAAAAAGTTATATTTACATTTTATGTATTGCCCCCATTTACTAGTGAAAAATCTGAAGTAAGCAGAGATATTTAATTTCCATACAACTGGCAGAGTATTCCCCTATTCAAGAATTGAAATGCTTTGTTTAAATCTAGATAAACTCGTCTGTTCAGGATAAGGATATAGACTTCATGAGATGCTGAAACTGGATGCTACTAGTAAAACTATATTTTTAGACTTCCAAGTTCCAGTATTTCCATTGCACACAACAACCTTATTTGTTCCAAAGCCAAAGTGAACTGGACAGGTAGCATAAAATTAACTCACTAATCCATAGGCACAGCGCATGTCTTCTTTGTAATTCTCCGTTTGTCGTTCCAGACTATAGTTTGTAATTCCTGTGAAATGCACAGAAGGACTGCTGCCTGTCAATTCAATGGCACTACCCCATGTCTCAGCAACTGCTTTATGGCCCCACTTCTGCCATGGACTGGATTCTGTGGCACTGCAGGCAGGATCAATCAATACAAAGAGAAACATGCTGCCATAATAAAAATAAAAATAAAGTCTTCATCCAGTAGTGTTGACTACTTATCAGTGTGATGAGACCTGTAATGTAATATATTTGGATCTCTTTATTAGTTCCTTTATGTATATGGATTCCTTATTTCTAGTATTTACTATCAAGATATCCAAGAGCGATCTGTATACTTCAAACAGAAGAGAGCGTGGACTGCCTGAATCTCAGTGCTCACTGAAGGTATTTGCTGCTTCAAGCAGCACTGCTGTAAGCTCTCTACATTGCCTTCTCTGTTTCTCCTCACTACCCTTCAGTCCCCAGCTTTCCATATTTCCTAGCCTGAGCTACCCTGAAGGACTGAATTAAACTTTGGTATTGAAGAAACTCGACAGACATCACCACCTGTGTCATCAGGTGTAGTGCTGTTTGCTCACTGGAGCTGTAAAATGCTCTTACAGCCTTGGCATGTGAAGCCTGGCTGTGCAGCAATGAAGCTCACACTTTCCGTTTTCCACAGCAGAAATCTGCAGACTGACTTCTGAGCTGGATTTTTTTTAACCCTACAGTGGAACTTAATGTTTTTGAGACCTTTCAGTTTACATTCAACAAATGAAGCACTTCTACTTTCATCTGTCAGAAGCCATAAGCACTTTAGACCCTTTAAAGTGAAATGATCTTGGAGGCTTGGCAGGCATTTAAAACCTCTCATTTACTTGCTGATCAGTTATGTTGCTTACAGTCTTCCACAAACAGATTAAGATCTGTGGTTGTGGCAGCAAAAAGAGAAAAACTTTGCTCTTCGTGTTTTCCTGAACAGCCTTCAGCAGTGCTATAACCAGCCAGTGAGCCCATCCCTCTCGTTTTTCTCTAATGAGAATCAATTCCAGTTATTTTCCCCCCAAAGCTGCACCCTTATGTGTTTTCCAGAGACAAATGCCATTCAACTTCTTGCACAGGTACATTTTTCAGGATTGTTGGGTTGTTTTATCACACAGTCCGTACACTGCTTGCTTTTCTTTGTTTTCTGTCCCTGAAGTCCTCTGTCAAGGATGCTCAGGTTTTCTGCTTGTGTTTCTTTGAGCTTTTTTGTCTAACCTCAGGGCATTGAAATTGAAATTATTTTATATTCTGTGAGGGCTTCACAGTGAAATACTCATCAACTACTGCTCTGACTGAAATTTTGGAATAATCTGGAGTGTCTGAAAAACTTAGCAGCTGACCCATCTCATGTCTCACGTGGCCTGGACTAGCCGCAGTACTGACTCCACTGTACTGGGATGATGGATCTGGGTGACTCAGGGTGGAAAAGACCATTACAGAGCACCAAGAAAGGTAGAAGCTCAGGCTCAGGTACCTCCCTCCATGTACCTTTGCAGTGTGCCTCATCCAGCTGATTCCAGCTACTTTCACAACAGCATGACAGAATCAGGGTTTTGGCAACCCCCCGTTCAAGCCAGGAACAGTCAAGCAGTGACAGTGCAGAACACACTGACTTGAGTCAAAAAAGCACTTGACTTAAGTCAGCTCTGAAATCTGCAAAGAAGTAATACTTGCTAGGCTTTGTTTGATCTTTTCTTAACATGATTATCATCTTGATCTTGGTCAGTATGTCCATATGCAACTGTACCTTCTTCCTCTGCACACCCTAGATGAGAGGCAACTGAGATGTACTTCAGTGTCCCAAATGACAAGCTCTGGTACAAAAAGAAATTTCTAGAAGCAATAATTCTGGTTAGGCTATGCTGATGTTTACACACTCTTTTAGAGCATTTCAGGAAATATTTACGTCATGACCTTTGAAAGTTACTTTGGAAGTAACTTCTGCTCCTGTGCAGAGCATCCCTTTCTTCCAGTGGTGTGGGAGAGCAGGATGGGTTCCTCCCTCTTCTCTGTCATCTTCTTGCCCCCAAAATTAGGCAGATATTGTTAACACCTTTAGGATGCTCAACTCCTGCGCACAGACGTCCCATCAGCTGTGTTACATTACATTTGCCCTGTGATGGCCCCCCAAATGGCTTTGAACAGTACAGGAAGGGCACGAACCTGTTGGAGTGGATCCAGAAGAGGGCTATGAAGATGATCAAAGAAACAGAACACCTCTCCAAAAGGTTGAGAGAGCTGGGGTTGTTTAGCCCAGAGAAGAGAAGGCTCTGGGAAGACTCTGTTGCAGCCTTTCAGTACTTAAAGGAAGCTTATAAGAAAGACTGGGACATACAATAACATCTGTAGCGATAGGACAAGAGACAATGGTTTCAAACTAAAAGAGATATTAGGAAAAAAAAAATTAGGAAGAGGGTAATGAAATACTGGAACAGATTGCCCAGGGAGGTGGTAGATGCCCCATCCCTGGAAGCATTCAAGGTCAGGACGGACAGGGCTTTGAGTAACCTGATCGAGTTGAAGACGTTCCTGCTCACTGCAGGGGGGTTGGATCTTTAAAGATCCCTTCCAATCCAAACCATTATATGGTTCTATAATTCTATGATCCAGTTGACCCTGCATTGCTAAGTGACTGAGCATTCCGTGCACAAGAAGACTTGGCTGGACCAGTAACCATTCAGAGGAGGGTGACACAAATTTCCTCTGTGTGGCTTTGAAGAGCTGTTTGCATGTCTCCCTACAACCAAACTGGCTTTGTTGTTCTGCCTCTGTAACCAGAGGCAGTTGCTCTCCATGGGGACAAGGATGGGCTGCTTGGGCTATTGGAAGAGAAACACCTTCTCTGCCAGGCTGTAAACACAGAAGTGCAGCTGCTTCCTATCTCCATAGTGTCTATCAAAACTCGTTAGTCATACTTCCATGGTTTCTTTGCGCCCTCATGTTCTCAGTGATGGCTGAGGCTGTGAGGGGATGGAGGAAAGCATGACACCTTTGGGGTCAGAAGCATTAGTTTATGACTACATGGTGAGTTGGGTAATTCAATAAATTATTTAAGGCATTACAGAGGACACAGCAAGAGCAGCTTTGGTGCAATGTGTCCTACAGGCTTGACTCATTACCTGCCTGCCTTCTGGGAAGTATACACCGTACATCACCCATCTCCCAGGCAAATAAAACTCCCGCTGTCCTCCCTGTTGCTGCCAGGATTTATATCCTGGGATTCCTCATCTCTTTCTCCTTGTGGCACTGCTAAGCCTCCTAAATTGATGAAGACTGGTGTTGGCTGTTACCTGGAGATTTTGATACAGAAATATCAAAACATTAAACCACTTTACATTTCTTCGTAGGCTCTTTGGGGTTTTCATTTCCTGTGTCTAAAATGGCATGTGATTCGAAGTGTCACCACTCTGGCACAAAGTCCTTATTTCCTATATGCTGCATCTGCCTGATTTGATTATGTTGGTTTTTCAGCCACAAAAATATCTGGCAGGACAGATCTCACTCTTGCAATCAAATAAAGGTATTACTGTGTTATAAAAGACTGGAAAAATTACTTGTGCAGCCATTGAAGCGTCTCATAGCAGCAGCAGGAAACCTAGATGGCACATTGCATCTGTGAGAGACAATAAGGGGTGATTGCATGGATCAGTGCAAGGTTTTCACAGTCCCTGCTGCAGAATGCCAGCCCTGGGATTTGCCCAGGCTGTGGGCTTCCAGACCTGCCAAGGAGCTCACTGGGTTTCCAGTCCTGGATAGTGAAACAAGAGGAGATGTGATTTAGAGATGCTTTAGCACAGCATCTCAGGGGCCAATCGGGTGCTCTTGCGATAAGTGGGCTCTGAAAATTAAATAGGGAAGGAGTTGTGCTTCCAATTGCCACATGGAGCTATAAAATGAACAGTAAGTGTCCCCTTAAAAAAAAAAAAAAAGGCAGAAAAATCAATACTCAAGCATTTCACACCTAAGAGGTTTTAAGTGTATGTATCCATTCTCTTTCAGCTTATTAGAAGATAACTGAGAGAAACTATCAAACTTCTCCTAGGACCCTTCTCTGGATAACAAAACCTGCTCTGTTTACATGGTGGTGATGTGTCTTCGTGCAAAGAAATGTGAAAGATCAACCAAAACAATGACTCGTGCGGAGGTCTGCCCGCAACCTGGGCCGGGGCTGGACTGCACTACTGCCGTTACACCTCTGGGCTGCAGGGCAGGCACTCTTTCAGCAATGCTTTCCCAAAAGGATGACCCCAAAGACGGCCTGGCCTGCACTAAAAGACAGGGGGGAAGCAAAGATATATACATATTTTTATATTTTTTTCAGCTTGGCAGTGTTCGTTTCCTAAATATGGATCATTTTACTCAGTATTTTTCCCCACAAACATTAATCAGGGAACGATTTGTGCTTGGGTTAGGGGAATTGTGGGAGGAGCTGTGGAGCTGAGGCACTAAAAAAAATTAGCTTCTGTTTGAAGATGAGCTGTTCAGCTAAGTATTTCCTTAACTTATATAAAATAATTAGGTTTCCTAGCTTTACTTGCCCATTATTCTGATCTTGCAAGAAGTCATTAAAGGGAATAATGGTCTTATAAGCATCACAAAAATTTTATGATCCTATAAAGTATTATTTTTACTTAAAAATAAGCTCATAAAGGCGTGGCTGTTCATCAGGATTTTCGTGTAATTCAGATTTTACAATCTTGAAATAGCTACATTCTGAGCATTTGCAGAGTAGCTATGTATGATTGCAGTTTTCAGAGTTTTCTTTACATGACCAATCTTAAACTTTCTATGAAACACTGGTGATTTCATAAAGCAAAGAGGTAACCATAGCCTTTAAGTTCCTGAGATTCTTATGAGTTCTTCTGGGCCTATATGATTTATTGACAACCAAGATCAGATAAGATTTGGTTGGCTTAATCCAGACTGTAATACATGTGGCTCCACACATATGGATTACAAACAGTAGCTGATACTTACTGCAACTGTTGTGCTAGAAGATTTGCAGCAGAGTACCAGGAAAAAGACAATTATTTCTTTATTTCCCTCCTTTTTGTTAATTTGGGATAATTTCCCCAGCCCCACCCCCCTTTTTTTAATGTCTTGACCAAAATATTGTATGAAAAGCAGTATTCTCCAAAACTTTTCCTGGAAAAACACTGGGCCAAGCCAGGCTTCTCATAATGCCGTACAAATCACCCAAGAGATTCAGGTATTTTTACCTCCTGTGGTGATGGCTGAGCTCCCTGATGAGATTATGATCCCCATCTGTTTTGGCAGGGAGAATATAACCTACTGGATGCTGTGAGACCAGGGGCAGCCCCTTCCCCCTGGTCCGATCTGGGAAGATGGGCTGATCAAGTGAAGATACATTGCACGATCCACATCCTCAACAGGATGAGTCGCGGAGCGAATATTTACAGTAGTTTTCTTGGCTTGGTGCCCCTCAGGCCCTGTCCAAGGCATTATTTTAAACAGCATTCTTAATATTAATTTATATGTCAGTGTCCAGTCTATATCCATATCTTTAATTCTTTGCAGTGTAATAGAAGTGGAGGCTGTGTGTGTTTTCAGCTGTGTTCTACAGCACTACAGCCCTGAGGACACCTTAAAGGCACTGTTGCATCCCTGAGAGATCCCGCTGAGATCCTGGAGTGCATTGGAAGCAAGACAACGTAAAGCTGAGAGATGGAAATTAATCCAAAGACAAAACTAACCTTGACTGTAGTTGGAGAAAAGCAGAGCTTGGCTGGCTGTGCTGCAAAACCAACCAAGCAAAAAAGAATTCTGGCCAAAACCCAGTATCTACTGAAGATATAGATCACTTACAAAATGCCACTCTGTAGTTACCTGCCAGCGTGGTTGGCTTTCATTATTCAACACAGACAGGAACAGCCTTTGGTGATGTGTGTGCACACAACCTCCAGCACAGTTCCCATGCAGTCACAGATGGAGGATTGCTTGTGTATGTACACACACAGAGATATACATATATATGTATATTTAATGTGCAGCCTGTATTTGAAATCTCACCTACATACACACCAAGCCAATTTATGGGTAGATGATGGAAGGTCATAATTAGAATTAATTAGTCCAGTGGGAAATCCATTCCCAGGCAGCTCTCAGTGAAAGGCAGATTGGCAATGTAAGGAGGGTAAGCTGCACTTCTAAAGCTCTTCTTAGATATTCTTGCCACTTCCAATATCCCCAGGGTCTGAAGAGGTCTAATCTCTCGCCCTGGGAGCCACCAATTTTACTGATGTGCACTTTCACTCAAGAGGGAGAAACTAAAGATGTAGTCCAACACCTTAAAGATGCCGTTGAAATGCAGACACAGAGCACCATCACAACGTTTCCTCAGACCCCTCCAAACAATCCAAGTGGAATTAAAAATTTTCATCGAAGTCCAGCTCAGCCCCCGGCATAGGTGTAGAAGCAGGATTGGTGTTCCTGAATATTTTAATGAGCAAACAGAGGTATAAGTGTCTATGTGACTTGCTTGGTTGACGGTGGAGATAGAACCTAGAGCTACTGTCTACTGGACTATGCTGTCTCCTGTATGGAGAACTGTTGCCTGGCTTTTTGGATAAGGAAGCAGATGCTTCCCCATTCCCACACATTTCAAATAATTTGTTGTATGGAAGCTGAACAGAAGCTTTCACATGAACTGGATTTTTTTGTTTTATGAAAAAGTAAATTGATTTTTCTTCAATAATCCCATTCTGCAATATTTGCAATATCTCTCCTGAAGCAAGACACACAAAAGATGCACTAAAAAGTTACAACTATTTAATGTTGGCACCTCAGTACGACCAATAGTCTTAATAATGGAGTAAATTACTCTAAGTGACCCACCATAAAGACATCAGAAAATCAGCATCTGCCTAAAGGTGTTTCTAATCCAAATAATTTTAATAATAAAACCGGGTATTTTTTATATAGGTGAAATCAGAGTTTGCCTTGAAACTTTGGAAACTGGAGGATAAAAAGAAGAACCAATCCATCATAGCAGATGAAATTAGCTGTGGTCTAAATTTCTCTGCAGTATCTCATGAGCCTTTGGTGCTCTTCAAATGTCCCATACGTATATTAGCTTTATACCCACATGAGAATGAAGTCATTTTCACATAGGATTTTTAATGCTTAATTATTTTTCTTGTATTCTTATCTCCATCACTGTACAAGTTTTAGGTTGTTTAGTTGATCAGTCATTTCAGTTTTTCAGTTTGCTGGAGAGACAGTGCAAAGGTGATGAGAAAAAGGTCCCTCTGACACAAATGGGGATTTCCAAAAGAGGGTACCATGGCCTGCTGACCAAACACAGCCTTCCAGGAAGAACATCAGCACCAAGTAAACGCCAGATTCAAACATACAGGGACTAAAACCTATGTGTGTCCTCACCCAGTTACACCTCTACTGACACAAGCCTCACCTGTGCACACACAGGGGCATTAACATCCTGGTTTTAACAGTCACCATATAAGCTTCCCTGTGAAATGTAATGCTGGTGATAAGGAAGTCCAGAGTTGCTGCATTTATCTCCAGCAAGTTTCTCTAGAAACTGCATGTGTTTTATCCACATTTGTTGAAAGTTTGCAAAAATGTTTACATCCCAAAAAGTCTTTTGGAAGGCCCATAAATCCATCAGCATTTCAGCACCGCATGCCTACCAAAACCTCTTGTATTTCTTAGTCTTTCCTCCTTATATGTGCATTTTCAAATATTATTTCTCTAAATTAGAGAAAAATATCAGAGAAAATACCTGTATAAAATGAAGATCAGAGTTGAGAATGCGTTTATAGAACTTAATAGCTTTTTCCTAACGGGTTGTAATTATCCTTAAGAAGAGCATAAAAGCCTCAGGAAGTCCAGATATAAATATAAACTACCAAAGAATTAAAAGCACGTTAAGGTAATAAATACAGAAGTATCCAATGACTCAATCTGGCTCCCATCAGATAAAAGCGAGAGCACTATTGCTGTCAAAGGGACGGATGCTGAATTAGCCATAGGGTGTCGGGACAGAGGGAAAGTTGTTCGGATCATTGATCATGGGAAGTCGATAGCAGTTCACTGTAGATGTTAAAAGTTGATATCAATTTTGTTTGTGTGTTCTGTGCTCTTTCCCTACAATTTTGAGTATCTGTTTGGTTTATAGAGCTTTACAATGCACATTTTTTTAAAAGTATTTAGTTTATTTGTGGATTTTAACACATTGAGCCCATTTTTAAGGAAATTATTTTTTATGTTCTTAGTGGGTGATTGCAGTTAATCTCCTCAGCAGCTGTTTCTTCGTTGGAAGAGGCAAGGCAATCTTTCAAAACCACTGACTATCTAGCATGTCCCATCAAAATGCATTTAAAAATGACACTACCAGTTTAGGGCACAACTCCAGGAATCCAACAGAGAAATGCATGATTTAGTGACACTGTGGTCAAGGGGGCTGGAAAGCCCTTTCTTCCAAAACAAGTGTTGAAGGTGGCCAAGAGTCGAGTGGATGCCAAAATCCTTCAGGACCTGTTCCTCTGCTTGTCAAACTGGGGGAAGAAAGGACGTCACTTGATAGGTCTAGGTTAGCAGAATTGAAACAGAAAAGGTGATACAATACGCTCCCAGACACCACTGAAACACCCTGACTGGAAGTCTTGAGCCATGATCAGAATTATTCTGATTAATAATTTGGGCATTTTACCATTGAACTTCATGCTCAAGAATGACATTTTTTTTGCCAATTCTTTTTCTTTTTTAAAAAAAATTAAAAGTTTGGTTTGTTCTAGTTCTTTTAGTTTCATGTTAAAATTAAAATCCAGCCAGCACCCACGTCCTCATAGCTCTGTCCAAGGGAACATCATCTCGTGGGCTGTGTGAGTACCTGCTACCCCTGCTACAAAGTCTTTGGTAAAAAGAGGCGATTTGGAAAGGCAATGCTCCAGAGAAATTAAGCCCTTTTATACAGGTAATCAACTGAAGTGAGTGAAAGGGCTTTCCCTCCCGAGAGCTCCTCGCCCTAGTGGAAGCAATTCTATAGATGCTATTTTGAAAGCATGTCATATCCATTGTGTTTTGAAACATTTAATTATTTGTGACTCCCTTCAGCGTGGGAGCCTTTCTTCAGCAGTGCTAGGTGGGGTAAAGCTCTTGTAATCGTCTCTCGAATATCACACAGAGTCTATCACTGTGGGATGGAGAATCGATGATGGTCAGATATTCTGGGGTTTGGTGCTTGAGGTTCAACACAGATTTGTGCCCATGGTATTTAGCTCATCACATGCAGTTATGCCTGGGTTTATACTATATTTTTATGTAGGCAGTCATCCCCATTATTTTGTGTTTCCTTTGAAAACAGATTACTTTTTTATTTCTAGATTTGCATGCACTTTTGCTGTAGAAAAATACCCATGAATGCTTACAATTATGTGGAAAAGTTACAAGCTATATTTAAGGCATTATCAAATGTATCCTTAAAGCAGATGGCTCATAAAAATATGCATCCACTTGGAATATTTGGATCTACCATCCCAAGAAACATTCTAGAAACCAAACTACAAATCAGAAAGGTTTCATTGCATAAAATTAGGCTTAATTCAAGAAATTAACAGCTCTCAGCTTTTTATTTTAACTAAAAGAAAATTCTATCGTATCAAGTACCTTCATGCACTGAACAGAAAAGCAGCCAGACTTGAGTTTTGTGCTACCAAGGTACTTCAGTGACAACCACCCCCTTAAGATAAAACCAGAAAGTACTTCTTGCTGTCAATTTCCCCACACATATAAACATTTCTCAGTTTTTAAGTAAAATCAGCTTTTAGTGTTCTGCAGAACCGGGGTTAGATCCCTGGAGAAATGCAGGGAGTCCCAGCAAGCCACTGGAAGAAGCTGACCTTTGGTACCTGTAAATGCGGCAGAGAGGCGGCCGCTCCTGCCAGCTGGGGTGATAATCCCCTTTGCCTCTGGTAAGCGATAGCTGATAAGTCTGCACAGAATTAGTTGGTGATGTTTATTTATCAGGAGGGTTTCTTTTCACTGCTAAGTTACTCAAAGTCAGTTTTTTAGGTAGGAAAGTTTAGTTTAGATTGCTCATAGGTGAGTTTATGAATTTCCACTGGCTTCTCCTGGGCAGATATGCGAGTAGATATGTTGGAGGGTGGCTCTAAAAGTTTGCATTCGATTTTTTTGAGAAAGAAAGAGCAAAACCCACTGAAAAGTCAACATTCCTGGAATACCTTTCTCAAAGGCTAAATGCCCTTGTTTTTGTTTAGACTGACTGAAGGAAGAGGCAGTACTTGACTTTCTCATGGCTGCCAGGATGCTGGTGATGGTTGCAGGGGCTCATCAAGTAGCAGCGGGGAGGCTCAGACATTTTGTGGTCCTGTTCCATGTCCCAAACATCCCAGCTTTGTGGGTTACATCTGTCCCTAGTAGGAGGGAGGAGCAGGGCTCTGAATCTGGCGTTAGCACACTGCTGTCCCTAGTTTTGAGCAGGATTTATACTGTAGAAGGCACAAACTGGGACTGTACATTGCCATAGAAAATCTGGTCTAAAATAGGTAAATCTCTAGGTGGCTGATTGCGCTTCTCTGTGCAGAGCTCACCTGGACCACATCTGCTCTTGGTCCATCATTTGGGCAACCTTAAGCCACACTTGAACACTCTTTCTCAGGGTCTGTGGTTACCAGGGCAAAGTCACAGCAGTTTTGTGCTGGGACACTGGAGTGAGGCTCTTCTGGATCCAGTGTACTTAGACATCCTGTTTAAGTGTGACACATATATTTATGTATATGTATATATATAACACACACAATTAAGGATATAGGCATATGCTTATGTCCCTGTAAAGTCAAAGGATTAATGCTTCAAAGTGTGAACTGTAAGTAGGGAATAACATGATGCTGTGCAATGTTTTAAAATGAGTGTCAAATAGACAATTTGCCATAGCTTTATATTACTTCGCGATCCAGCAATATCTTTGAATATAACCTCCTGCTCACTTTTTGCTTCCTGGACATTCAAAAACCAATGCCAATGAAAGCTCTATTAAGAAATAAAAAAGAATATATGTGATAAAATCACATGGCAGCCCATCCTGGGCTGTTTCTTTGGTAAGCCTTTTCCACTTCATCTGCTAAGTTAAGGTCCTCTCCTCAACAGGCTCTGTGTCAGTGGGCTGAGGTAGCTTGACTGAAGTGGAAAGAGCTTTCAAAGGCAAAGAAAGGGTGCATCACCTTCTGTCTATGAATAGGAAAGGAAAAATGAAAATAAGTCACTTGCTGTTGACTGAGAACAGACAATGTCACCCCAAGCTGCTGTCCATGATGTACCATGTCGTTCCTTGTACAAGCGGGGATGTGCACACGAGATCTTGAGGACAGAAATGGCCCTGTCAGAGTAAATTTTGAGACATGATTTAGTAGGCATGGTGGTATTGGGCTGATGGTTGGACCTAATGATCTTAGAGGTCTTTTCCAGCTTTAATTATTCTAGGATTCTGTGATAAATGGTGAGAGATGGCACTATGGCAGGGGTTGGGGGTACATAAGTAGCTTCAGACACATGCAGAGTGAATGGGATGGAGTAGGCAGAAGAGACACAAAATCAAGCCAGTAAGGAAAAACGGAGAGCTATTACAGCTCGAGCTTAGGCAGCATCCATGCTCCTAATGTCATGTTTGAGGTTATTTTCAGTGAAAATTAAATTGATTTATTTGCATCCCCAAGCAAAGAGAAAAGCCAAGATAAAAGTATGTAGGAACCACCATTTATGTGAAGACCTGTTTTCCTCCCCCCATTCATGGAGGGATGAGTGTGTGCGCCGAAGGACAGAGAGAGAATAAGCCATGTGCTGGTATCCTCACTGTAAATCTGGCAGAGTTAGCAGCTTTGACTCTGGGATGAGATGGGATGGGATTCATTGATCCACATCTCTACTGATGCCAGAGAGACACAGCCAAGCTTAAGCCTGTCCCAGCCTTGGTCAGTGCTGTGATGGCGTGGGCAAAAAACAGGGATTTCAGCTGAAACCTAAGCAAGAGCCTATGTTAACTGCAACATAAAGTCATGGCCAGATGGCTACCATCCAGCATAGGCATAATGAAGGTATTAAGGTTAATTTAACAGGCTTAAGTCTATAGGTGGTCTTAGAAGGCTGCAGTCAAGTAGCTGAAACTTGCCACCCTTTAGTTGCCCGGGAAGTATGGACGGAGGTTCGTGTGATACACCCAGTGCAGCTTCAGTGCTATGGAGGTTGTGCTGGATTTCCCCGGGAAGCATCGGGGGGAGGCTGCAGACCTGCCTTTGAGAGGGGAAAGTGCTAGGGGAGGAGGACAGAGGAGCTTGAGAAATTCTGAGCTTTTCATAAAAAAATCTACATAGCATAAAAATGTCCACATATTAGAAAATTTTATCTACTGTTATGTATAAGATTAGTTAAAAATTTCCAGTGGGATTTTCCTTTGTCAGTGTTATTTCCTGTGCTGTAGTCGCAGTCTGTCCCCTGATAGATGTGTGGCTGCTTTAAAATTACAACTTTAATAGATCAGTGAGAAGAGCTTGCTTTTTTATTTTGAACGCTGGTATAGCAACTCTTTCAGCTCACCTCCTCATAGGTATGGTAAAAGAGATTCAGGAGGTACAGGGCATCACCCTCAAAGAGGAAGTGGCACAGGCACTATCAGTGGGGAACTTGACACCCGAGGTGGGAACCAATGGCTTCGGAGATGCACCACATTCAGCTTAGTTCTGGATCCTTTGGGAATCCCAACAGGCCAGCACTTCATCTTAGCTTGCCTTCCCTAAAGGAAACTCCACCATGTGCTCTCTTGCACTGAGACCTCCCAACAAGGAGTGATGTGCATCCATATGCACTCCAAGATGGAATGCTTGCCTCCAGTCTGAGGTCTTCTGCCCTTCACCCCACAGACCTCCCCAGCTGTCCCCACCAAGGAGCTAACCCAAGACCAACAGCACAGACAGTTGCATTTCAATGCCTGTGACGGTGCCTGTTGGCTCCATTAGCCCAGATGTGGCCTATGGGACTGTAAGCTTGAACTTTCTCCAGCACAGCAGACAATCATGTTTCATTATTTTTTGTATTTTCTCATCTTTGCTGGGGAGTCGGTCACGGGCATGAGTTATTCCTCATTTCTCTGCCTAGTCAGCCTTTCCTAACGGCATCTGGCATCCCTCGCAGGCAGTCCTTCATTAAGAGAGCTCATTTTGCCTGGGGAAGAGGTGGGAAAGGATGATCAAAGCATGTGGGTTCCTCCTCAACCTCTTTTTGCTTCCTGAGTTTATTCAGTCAGGGTTCAAGCACATTTGAGTCTATCCTGTAGAGCAAGGGAGGAATAGGGCCCTTTGTTTGCTTGTTGCTAAAGCACCTTATTTCTAATTAACAGAGTGATTTAATTAACATTAGGCAGATTCTGCCTGGTTTTGTTCCCTCAGGGGATAAAAGGAGGATAGCAGGCAAGGCAAACAGGTAACATCCTCTTCTGACACTAATTCTCCAGGGCACGGTCCTGATTTCTCAGGCTGCTCCAGGCTATCTTCTCCACATGCTTTGAATTTAAGGAAGAAATAAAAAAACAGAGTGTCAATAAAGTTCACATTTGGGGACGAAGGTTGGCTTTGACTATTTGTTTCCTCAAGTGGTCGTGGAAGGGGGAGAGTTTTTAAGAGATCACAAACAACTTCTGAACAGCTTTGAGCAGTACCTGGGAAAACAAACCCAGTGATTTTTTTTTTTTTCAGCTGAAAATGATGTGTACAATGTCATCTTTTTCTGCCGTGCTGAGGTCCTCATGATTCAGAGGAACAAGCACTTGCTGCTGCAGATTTTAAGTGTATGGATCAAAGAAGTGTTAATGTATGGCTGCTTGTACCAGCTAGGTCTCCACCCAGACCTAGTTACAATAGTTCTATAGTATGAGGCAAGTTTATAATATATTCAAAACATTACCTTGATTAAGTATGGATTTTTGGATTTTTGGCATTGCAGAGAGCATCTCTGTGAAGTGCAGGACCAGAGGTATTCAGGTTCGACACAAAGGAATGAAACATTTTCTGGGTAGCTGCAGCCTGGATGCGTGGACACCTCGCCTGGCTGTAGTTTGGGTCATATTCTCTCCTCCCCAGCAGGGCTGGCAGGGCGTTTGCCATGATAACATGGCTTTTTGGTGTGGTTAAATCTACTGCTTTAATTGGGGCTTCTGTTTTTTTCTTAACATGTTGCTGCTGATTATTGTTGAGGGGAGGGAAATGCTGTTCTCTGAACACTACAGTAGTGCAAAATACCCTGTCATTATTATTTTCAATTAATATTAAGGCTGAATAGTGCAGGTTTTGGCACAGTCTAAAGTGCAAACAAGGCAAATTAGATGGGAGATTATACATTTTTAGCATTTTGGCATTAGCTAAAATAGTTTAAGCTTTGTCTTTGGTGGTGGTCTTTAAGCAAATGGAATGCAAGAGTGGAATTTGGGACCAGCTCTGAAATACCCTGGTGTGAATTTCTTCCTTTAGAAGAGAGTGCTTAATTCCACGTATTAACATGTTGGGCTATCTTACTAAAAGTGAAGTTACGCTGATTAGTTACACTACAGAAGCTAAATATGTACATCTGCTTGAAGCAGGCATTTAATGGCAGGAATAATGACTAACTGCTCATGTAACATTTCACTTTAAGCATCTTGAGATGCACATAACTGACGCTACAGCTGGGAGAGGGTTTTTTAAATTTATTTTTATTTTCACTTAAATAAGCA
This sequence comes from Tapera naevia, assembly GCA_033556795.1. Classification (NCBI taxonomy): domain Eukaryota; kingdom Metazoa; phylum Chordata; class Aves; order Cuculiformes; family Neomorphidae; genus Tapera; species Tapera naevia. Next base: position 34,308,794 of record JAUMJJ010000222.1, read on the forward strand.
GAATATGAATTGTTTATTTTTGAAGTTCTTTCCTCCCCTTAGATTACAAGAATTTCACTTCCTTCCTTATTACAAGAATTTCATCTCCTTCCTTTCTAAAATTAAATCTTCTCCTAAAATAAAATTATGATGAATGAAATTGAAAGGTAAATTCTTAAACTTTCTTTAATATATGCCACTACAAAATAAAGTTCCCAGTATTGATTAAGCCCAGGTGGTCTGCTCACCCAGCAAACAGATATTTTACAAAGCTTTATTATCCCTCATTAGAATTCAATCCTTTAGAAGATTTCTAATTATATTATCTAATAAAACTAAACCTTCGAAGCTATTTGCATATTATATGAAGAAATCTCATACAACAAACTCACAGTGGATTCAATTAACATAATAGCTAATTATATATCCCATCAGCCTTTAGAGCAGCTCAGCATTCATGTTGCTCCTGTTTTAGCCTAGAGCAAAGGAGGTTTGAATTTTCACTTCTAAATATTGACTTTTAACTAATATCAAAAATGATTTGAACACTTTTGTGGATGAAAAGATAATGATTAAACTACATGAAATATTTTAAAAGACTTATTTCCAAGTCTTTGAAACAATTCTTATTTAAACCTGAAGCTTTGCATATTACCCATCCTGAGTATGGCTGTATTTTATTAAAAAAATGACCAGATATGTCTAATTGTTTTCACGAAAGTTTGATTGACAGCTTGGTTATTTTGAAACTGCTTACTTCCTGTAGTTAAATTTTGTGTATTTTTCATTGCACTTGGTAATGCAATTCTATTCTTGGCTGGTTGTGGTATCTATCAAGCACAAAATTTAGGACCAGATTAACAGAGACATAGTAATGAACAAGCATTTGAACACTCTATAATTGACTGTTATTAAGGTGTCGTCGCAGTAGTCCGTAATGAATTCTCCTGTTTTGTTTTTTAAATTGGATGAGACATTCTGGAAGAAAAAAAATAAATAAACCCAAAATAAATGTGAAAGTTTCCTTCGACCTTAAAAAAAAAGTCCCAAATAAACAAAGCCCTCTTTTTTGGTTTTTATTTTTTAATGATTTTGAATGATTTGAAGGTGTTTCCAATTTCAAAATGCTCAGTCGAAAAAGCAGGGAGGGAAGGATCAAATTTTGTGACTTATTTGGAAAATTAAAAAAAAAAACAAGCCATGCACTGATCAACCTCCCGATCAAATGTAATGAAAAAATCCGCTGGATATCACATTTATATTTTTACAGAAGATAGCAGATAAAGTTTGTTGCCAAGTAAATGGTTTTCTCCCTTTACAATGATGGCTGCCTTTTCATTCATATTTTAATGAGGTTAGTATCTCTGAGACAGCTTTTTCGGGGTGGAGGCCCATGTCTCCGGTACAATTACAATAGGAGTTGCTTTATTGACAAGTACTATTCAAAATCTTCACAGTATAGAAAGAAAGGCTTTAGTTTTCCACCACTTGTCCAAATACTTATTCCTCTCTTACTATTAAAACACTTTCAGAAAGAGCACTCTCAACTGCCTAGAGCCCTGTACACCCTGGCAGAGCACAGCTCAGCAAAAAATACTTTGCTTAAATTCAAGTTGCATTTATCTCTGCAAAAACTTCCTTGAGCAAAACCCAACCAATGGACAACAGAAACTAACAGATTATCTTGGCAGCTTCTGCGTCCATGGATTTACAAGAAACGGGCTCATACAATAATAAATGCTGCCCAAAGCATGAGTTTGACTCCAAACAAAAAAGTTATTCACAGATTACACATCCAGTATGTAATTTATTAAATGGAAATGAAAATGAGTAAATCCAGCTGTTGGCAAGTTATGTTTTTCTGGTTTTATTAATCTTCTTCATGTATACACTATCTCTAAAACACTTTTCATTACTGTAGCAAGGGAAAACAGCCTAAATCTAAATATAATGATAAATACAAGCCATATTAAGCCCGAAGCACATCACATAGGTGCCAGTATGCATAGAAAAACTTTCTTGCGCATCCAAAAGAAAGCACATGCAGCAAAACCGTATCTGTAAATATGTGGGGTTTGTCACATGAATTTTGAGAGTTCATTAATTTTTTTCAGACACTGGATGCATTTTCCCCTGGGTTGGTGCTTGACTTTGCTGCATGTGATAACATTCAGGCGATGAGAGTGCTGAGGTTAAGGCACGATACCCTGTGGCATCTGTGGACTTTGGCTCAGCCACACTCAAGCATTCCCAACTAGCCAGGAAGCCATGGGAAGGGGCTGCAGGGGGGCAGCAGGGGATACAAGTACACACCTGAATATCGGTTGGAATCTAGATATGGAAAAATTTTTTCCCAGAATTTGCAGAGTAAAACTCTTCTGCTTATGACACTGAATATCTCCATGTGTAAAGAAATGCAACCTTAAAAGTGGCTTTCCCCATCAGCTGACTTAAGTTACTGTCCTGGAAATAGTTTGGAAGGGGGAACAAATTTAGTGCAATTTATTGCTATAGCAATCAGATTGAAGAAAAAAAAAAAATCCCTCCCAGAGCAACACTGACCTCAATAGAAGTGATGCCAGGGCTGAAATTAGGTTGTGAGGTTGAATCTCACCTTCTGTCGTAAGGGCTGTAAAACCTTCCTCCTGTGTTCGAAGGTTATATTGTTTTTTTTCTACCTTCAGAAACTGCCACACATTTCTTTTTTGGGGGAGGAAGGTCCTTGCCCTGTGCCTGAGCGCTGCCTGAGCCTCTGCATTCCCCAGCAAGAGGAAGAGGCAGTAGAGTTTGGAGCACAAGTTTCAAACACAACTTATGCCACTGCCTTCTGCCACCACCAGCTTCTTTTATTTTTTTTCAGTTTGTGGGACACTGTGTTTTTTTTTAAAAAAAATATTTACATCCCAGTGGATGAAACGGGCTTTTAATAGCAAAATGCAGTTTTGTATGAGCCTGTCTTTATTGTGAAATAGGTTATGCCGCCCTACAAACAGGGTCAAGAGTGGAAGACTGCAGTCTTTTTATTATATTTTTTTCTTTTTTGCTTTTCCCAGACTTTTTTTTTGTCCCTCTTTTGGGCACATTTTTTGCTTTTCCCAGGTTTCCTAAAAAGTAGACTCCCTGTCCGTATGTGACTGGGGGAGGGAGGGATTTCATAATGGGCCCTGGTGCAAGAAGACGAAGAGGGAGAGAGAGAAAAAAAAACCTCTAAGCTTTAATTTTAATTCTCCTGCCTTTATTTATCTGATTTGTGGCCAGATGGTGGTGAAGCAAGGCTATCCCTTTGTGCAAATGAAGCCCACATGTGAAAGTCCTTCTGTAATGTAATCATTGAGACCGGAAGGGTTCATACTGTGTCTGAAAAGAGACAATGGAGCCGGGATATATCAACATCGCCGAAATCGAGTTCATTTGCGATGCAGGCCCTTTGACTATGGTTGTCATGAAAACTTCCTACTTTGATCAGCAGAGGGTGGAGAGAAAAAGAAGAAGAAGGAAAAAAAAAAAAGTCTTCTAAAGGGGCAGGGATGCGGCGCGGGTGTTTGCTGTGCACTTGGCTCCGGTTCACGCCCCTTTCCGGAAGACGCAACAGGGAGAGGAGCATCTTGCACCTTGACCTGTCTAGACGGGGCGCGAAGTTTGGGGGGGGGGGGAGCGTTTGTCCCCCTTTCCAAGGCCGAGGGTTGCTCTTTGACCCCCACTGCCAGCAGTGGTGGCTCTTGGGGCGTAGGTAGTGACTGGAGGTTTCCTGCTGAATTCTTGCTGTGGCCGGGAGGGAAAGGGATGGACAAAGACATGGACCAGCTGTTCGGAAATACAGCTGAAATAGTAGAACCTGGGAGAAGCTAGGTTTTGTGAGCTATTATTTTCCATACAAAACCCCTGGGAGGTATTAAACAGCTGCATCTGAGCTGGCGAGAAGCGGCTAAAAGACAGAACAACAACTGAAAGCCCAGGACTTTTGCAAACTCCACTTCAACTAGAGAAACAAGTGGTTGGAGCACCAAGGGCTTTCATGGCCCGAAACATCCGCCGCCGGCAGCCGTCTCCCTTCACCGCGGTCTCTTCGGGCTGCTGGGAGGTTTCAAACCGGGTGATTGGCTTCTGGAGGAGGGCGAGGAGCGCGCTGGGTGTGAGCTGGAAGGGTCTGCGCAGGTTCTCCGGGGTCACCTTAGCCGGAGCTGACGTTTTTAATTACGTGTGTAATGTAATGTGTCAACAGTTCTACATAGCAAGAGGGATGCTCTTTTTCCACAATCTAGCTAGATATTTTCTGTATGTAGTGGGGTATTTTGGTGGTATAATAAGTAACAAAAATATTTTTTTGTCTGTTTGGTTCATATAGCAAAGCCAGAGAGGAGCTTAGAAGAGCTGTTGGGACAGAAAAGGAGATGGCAGAGATTTTCTCCTAGGCAAGAAGAGAAAAATCTATGCAGACTTTAAAAAAAAAATCCGGATTTAATGTGATGCTTACAAACCTTTGAAATTTGCAGTAAACCAACACATGAATGAGTATCCTTTTATTTTCCAGCGAAAGCTGTGTCAGTGTGCCCACTTTTTCTTGTCACTAGGAAATCCATGCAGGTTGTGCCTTGTTTTTAGATTCTTGACATATTTTAATATCCTTCATACTGGCTCTTTGCAGAAACCGGCTGAGTATTTTGAGATAACACTGCGTTTTGTCAGATGCTTTATAACGTTATTTTGAAACGTATTTGGATCTATTTAGGGCTTCATAAATATGAATAAAGCTTTTACAAAAGGCATGTCGCTTACAGAAGTAACCCACGGATTATATCAGATGCTTCATATGTTACGAATTTCCTAAACTTCAACCTTTCAAAACAACATTTTACTCGGGGAATTTTTTCTAAGTCATTAAATATAAATCAGTGTTTCCCAGAAAAAAAAATGTCTGTAGATTTAAGTGCGGTAAATAAGGGAATTATACTAAAGGCAAAAAAATCCAGATTGCTACCAAGTAGTTTCAAATATTTATGGACAAATTAGGGGAGGAGGGGAGGGTTGTCATCTTTTTTTACCTTAGTCCTCATGGTGAAGGGACGGATTTTTACTCATCTAATTCTGTTAAAAACACTGAGGTGCTCTGCCTAGCTTCGTGTCAGTGCCCTCTTCAAATATATATAAATATATATTTTTTTTAATCGTTTCAGGGTTTTTTTTTTTATAAACTGTCATGCAAAATGTGTGTGGAGGGGGGATCAAAACAAAAACAGGACAGGGTTATGCTGGCCATGGCCTTTCAAGCAGTTGGGGACTCAACAGAAGTAGGTGAGCAAACCAGCATGCACGCTTAGAGGGCAAGCAAGCCGGCTGCACGCTCGCAGGGCCAGAGCTCCAGCAGCAGCTCTGCCTCAGTCACCAGCAGCTCAGGGTTATTGCATGTCCTGGCAGATACTGGCTTGATTTTTTTTTGACAAAGCACAGGAAAGTGCCTTTTTGTGTGCCTGTATCGAACACGACTTCCAGCAAGCAGGTTTTATTTCAGCACTATGTTTTCGCTCCACCCATGTTAAAGGGTTTCCCCTTGTTTATAGGTTGAAGTCTGCATTTTGGGGACAGGAATTCCCTCCTAATATGCACCCAGGTTTCCTAAAAGGTACCAGACACCAGGGACACCCCTCGGAGCTGCGCACCCCGACCCTTCCCAGGGGTCAGAGACGCTTTTTTGTGGCACTGAGGTGCATCACCAGCACCTCCCTAAAAACTGGTGGGGAGGGGGAACTCAGCAGCTCATTGCTGTCGACTGCTCTGTCTGTAGTGAAATCAGAGCTGCATGGTCAGGGAGCTGTATTTATTGCACATCGTGACCACTAATATCAGAATACAAGACAGGCTTGTTTTATTTAAATTTCGAGTGTCTCCTCCCTGAGTCCATGTTGAACGGGGAGGGGGGGAGGGTGTTCTAACCAAGCAAAATGCCTTTAGGAGGGGTTTCCCCCCCCACCTATGAATGTGGGTTTGAAAGAACAGTGAGGCTGGGCATAAAGTTTAAGTAATATTTGGCAGCATTAATTCCTAGGCAGCCCCCATTCATCCCAGTGCTGTGTAGGGCAGGGAGAGTGGAGCGAGCTGGGGGCTCCTCACTGCCACATCACAACGGCCTTGCATATTTCTAGCTAAAAAAAAAATAGCACAGTACAAGTATCCTCCTTATTTTCATCCTTACAGTGGGAAAGTATCGTAGAAGAGTATGAAGATGAACTATTCTCACTTATCGCCCAAGAGGCAGACTATCTAGCTGACAAGCTGTGCAGTGAAAAATCAGGTACTGTGTCTGATGTAACATGTGCTCTCTCTGCAGCGGTGTGGGGTTGGGTTGTTTTTTTTTCAAACCCAGCGTACTGCTTTGGAGGAGAAGCAGGCTGTTGTTGAATAAGCAATGACACTACATGAGTTTTAAAAAAAATCCCTTTTTTGAAAGGTTTTTTAAATCTTTTAATTCTTTCGTGAATATTCATGCAGCATAATTTAAGCATCTCAGCTACGCGGCGTGTTTTCCTCCTTGTCTTAAATGCCTTTTTACTCCTTATGTGTCTGCGCTGTCATTTCCAAGTCAGAAACTAACCCTCTTGCAACAAAATGCAGCCGTTTTTTTCTCACATTTAATTGCTAATAGTGGCCACTAAGCTGAACTGTGAGGCACGAGAGTGCAGGTTTAGAATTTTGCTGTACATTTTTAAATGAGTTCTTCATTGCCATTAGACAAGAATTGTCCTTACAGGGACTGGTTGTCCTACTACCATCACCTGCTGGGGAGGATGTATTTAAAAAATGTTTTCTTTCTCTGTAAAATATAACATTTCAAATAAGTAAGACCTCCTTTCAATCCTGGCAAAGGAAGAAAATGCTTCAGAAAAATAATTATAGCCTGTTTAATATCTTCCTCACTTTCACTGTTCATTGCCTTCTTTTTCAAAGCGTTGGGGGCTTTTTTATTTTTTATATTCATTTCTGCATCTAGAAAGGACATCGCCTAAGGCACTAAGTGCTATAAGGTTATAAATTAGTTGGATTATCATTTCTTGAAGTGCTGTCTTTAGTAATAGAATATGCATGAAAATATTGATTTCAGAATAAACACTTGTAAATATTGGTGTGTGGTTTTAAGATTTAAAGACTGTAATCATTATTCAGGATGTAAGAAACAGGGCCTACAAAATGTACTAGAAGTAGTCAAAAGCTGACTCAAAGTTCATAAAAATAAGTTTGTATATTTTAAATTATAATTGGATTTTTAATACTTATAGAAAAAGCGTAGTCTAAAAGCTCTGGAAAACTCCATCTATAATGACACAAAGTTCTTTATATAATTTGTGAGGACAAATTATTTCCAAAAAGTAAACTTTCCAGAATAAGTTTGATTTTTTACAAATATTTTTTTATTTGTCATATCTACCATCACGGAGCTGCTCTCCAGAAGAGCAGGCAAGACAAATAATAGATTATTTTGAACACAAGGTGCTTCCTTCAAAATGGACAGCAGGATTTCTGCAACAGGACTTGTACAGAAAAATATTTGAGGCATTTCAGAAACAAAACTCAGAAGTGTCCATGGGATAATCATCATCTTCCAGACCAGTCTTCTCAGAGAAGAGAAGACTGGGATAAATCCCCTCTCCTCCTTGACTTCCATCTGACCTATTTGGAGAACAAATTGCAGTTTTGCATGTCTTCATTAATACTACAAAAATATTTTCCAAAGGTGCATGCAAAATATTGGTATCAAAGCCCATGTTGTTAAAAATATTTTTTTAAATGGATCTGCTCAAAAGTTTTTTTCCTCCCTTTGAAATCACATTTTGGTTTTAAAACCCATCCAGCCTTCATACATAAACAAAATAATTTCCTTACTTTTGGCACAAGAGATTGCTCTAACTGCACATTAACCTCATTCACACAAATATCCCCCTGCATATGTGCAGAGCTGCTCTTCCTGACTATAAATAGTGGTCCACTGAGAGGAAAAAAGTTTCATTTTCTTTCTGGCAATTAGCACAGATAAACAAGCTGCCATTTAATAAACAGAAGTATAAGTCCTTGCCTTTGCAAATCAAAAATGCTTGCAAAAGTGTCAGGAACACTACGGAGCAATGCTGAGCTACCCTGGCAAAAAAATAAGGGCAAGAAATTAATCTACCATTCTCTGTATGGTCCTATTGCCCATTTTAAAAATGTCAGTGTGATAACGAACAAAGACTAGAAAAAGGCACGGCGACTTTTTTTAAGCTAATTTGCTCTAAGTATACAGCGAGATGAAAATAGAAGAATTAAACTGCATTAAAAATAGTCAAAACACGTTTCTATGAACTGAGTAGTGGGCAGAAGCTGGCAGAGGAGCGCAGCAGTACCTGACAGAGCAGGAAAGTGCCTGCCTAGGTTTTTCCAAGGAAAATAAATTCAGGCTCTGGGGGCATTGGAAACGGTGAATCTTCGAAATTGTGCCAGGATTCAGGCCAGCCACACAGCACCAACCTATAACTTAGCAAAGCCTCCAACTCACAGAGTACGAGAGTTACATTATTAAGTCTTATCTATCTTACAATGGCAATTTTCATTAATACATTATATTAAAGTAATATTACACTCTTATCATCTTGCTGTAAATGATTGGCTCTTTTTATTCAGAGATCCGCGTGTTCATTCAGAATGGCATTTTTAACTTTTTTTTTTATTTGGACAAATTATCATATTAAGCGACAAAAATGGTATAGAAAAGCTCTCCAAGGGCCAGTTGCAGATTTTGATGCTGTGGATTTCACCATAAAGCAGGAGAAAAAAAAATACAACCAAATCAGTAGTGTATTCATTGCATTATTATGGTTTTAATTCTGTTTTAAAAAGCTGCATATGAGAACATGGCTTATTTCTTGTGGCCTGTTGTGGTCTTATTAATATTGGTGTAATCAAGCCCTTTTTATATTGTGCTATGGTAAAATAATAAGAGCTGTAGTTTCCTCTCAGCCTACAAATATGACGTGAATGGGAGTTCCATATTACATGAAGAAGAACAGTTATCCTTAAGTCACGTTTAGTACTTTTTTTTCAATTCTAATATCATACCTGACTTTTTTTATGGCTACTCGAGGTGGATGTTTCTTGTTTGATTAAAAAGTGGGAAACTTCAATAAAGTCTTTTAGCATGATCAAACCATTTGATATTTACAAGCATAGATCCGTTCGCTGTCATGTATTCTTTGATCATGCCAAAAGTCTTGGCGCTAGACAGGCAGGCAAAACCTGCTGAGAACACACCTTCAGATCCTCTACTATTTTTACGAGCTTAAAAAAAATCTAAATGTTAATTTTTGAGGAATTACCCTTATTTTTAATCCCCCCCTCTAAAGAAGAGATGCCGTTACCAGTTGGACCAATGGAATAATAGAGATTTTTTTTAATTGCAGAGCTCCTTGATTTTTTTTTGTTGATTGCAATCATTTTTTTTTTTTTTGGCATGCTGTTTTTGGGTTTATATATATGTTGTCAGTTGTGATAGCTAAGTTTATATATATTGTTAGTTGTGATAGCTGGGGTTCAGTGCCATGCCAGCGGCATTTCATTTGAGGTTTAATGGAGTTATGTGAAGGCCAGTAAGAAGGCAGAAACCATCTGAAGCTTGTGTGAATGTATAGACCAGGGCCAGCTGATTTATAAGTGGAAAATAATTTAATACCACATCTTTTATGAGTGCTGAAAGCTACTGTTCAAGTAACACCAGGACTTCTCCATGTCGTTTTTTTTTTTATGCTCAAAGCTAAAAAAAAAATATTCTATTTGGTTAAAGTCTTCCTGTTCCCATTTTATCCTAAAAATGACTTACCCAATGTATTTCTTTATTTAGTGGTTTGGAAAGTTTGGCTATAATTTAGGTGCCCAATGTTGATTTACACAGAAGTGAAACAAAATGCTCTCATTCAACTGCAAAGAAATCCAGAGGTCTCTTTCTGCACAGTTATTGCTCAAACTATTGTGGTTTTGCAAACTGATACTTTCTAGGAGACCCGTTCCCAGTGAGAACTCCTCTCCTGGAGAGTTTAACAAAGCTAGAAGCTACATCAATTAAAAGCAACTACAATATCTGTTATGAGTATGTGCAGAATATTAAACTGCCATTAAACCATTTACGACTTACCTTAATACCCTCTGCAAGATTATGATTCATAAAGGCAATATATGGGTTATGAAGCTGGAATTACATATTTTCTCACATTTTTCTCCCCATGCAACTAGGAAAGAGAAGAGCACAGAGAGATTAGCCCTTGAGTCCCCTGCCCTGCCAAAGGATCTGTGCACACAGTTTTCCCTGAATGCTACAAGGGATTGAAGGATCCATATCAACGGGTTTTATTAAAGAACTGGGCCGTGACACTCCTTGTCTTAAAATACCAAACTTGATTAAAAAACCTTCATATTTTAGCTACAGCAATAAGATTATAGTGGAAAGACAAAGGAAAGTGAATTTAAACACTAATATGAGCCCCTCTGGAGAGTGAGATGGGATATTTTTCTATGTTGGCTGGTGGTGTTAAATATTCCTTAAGATGTAATGTGCTGGACTCTGTTCTCCAAAGTCCAGCCGTGGCCCACCCCATCCAAGGGAGCACCAGCAAGTGCCCAAAGCCAGATATGAATCCCACCTGGGCAGCAGCAGGCTCACCATGACAGCTTGGGTGCTTCAAACACGGGATTCTAGTAACTGTTTCTCAATAAGCTGTGTTTCTATGATGTGAAAATCATTAGAAACCGTGGCATTGTGGGATAACTTTCAATTATAATGAGCAAGATTTTTCAGGGCTTTGCAAAAATACCACTTTATGTGGGGATGCACAGGTCATGTCCATGCCCTGTAAGTAATGAGTTGGACCCTGAATTAGTTAACACATTTGAGGACAGGAGTTGAGACTAGATGGTTTTACTCTGTTTTTAAAAGTCCTTTTTACTCTATTTTAAAAAGTATATCTAAGAGAATTGTGACTTATTATCAGTGTGTCATGATTATGTATCACGCTGTTCCTTCTTTCTGATGTATCGGGCAAAAGTAATTTAATGTGTTTTAATTTTCACCTTAACACTTTCAGTGACAGAAGTACTTCAAGAAGAAAATCTGTCTTTTTCTAGATCAAAAAACATATGGTTTTTTTACTAAAGAAAGAGGTACTTTTTTCAAACTGGTACTGTTCAAAATGTCAGTAAATGCCAGGCAACTTTTCTTTCCTTAGGTGCCTGTGCAGAGGCTGCTGCTCACCAGGGTTATAGAAGAGATCGGCTCCTCTTATTACAGAGTAAAGTAAGATGAAAACCCCATTTTTTCCATGTATAATCATTTCTTGCAACTGTAAGATTTCCCACATTTTCTATTTCTAACTTTAAATGTGCTCTCATTCCCTAGTTTGATTATTTTTTCATTTTAAATGGTTTTTAGTAAAATGCTTTTAAATGAAACAGGCAGAGTTTTTGGTGAGAATATGGAGTTTAACAAGGGATAGCTATTTGTCCTTATTCTGTGTCTAGGTTTTTATTTACCCCAATGTATTCATCTCAGTTGTGCCAATTTTTACAAAATCAACATCTGATGTAACAGAATTAGAGTCTGTAAAACCTGATTTGCCCACTCCAGCAGAAAAAGACAACTAAGACAATTTCAATAAACCTATTAGTTTTTCAGGCTCATGTATTTGCTTTAATGTACAATCGATCTGTCTGTATTTCTGTGCCAGGAAGGAACTTATAGCTAAGAGCTACTAAGTTTCTGTTCCTGTGGTTCAGATGGCGATAGCAAAATTTCTAAGTATTTCTCCTCTCAAAGGTGAAATAGTTTAGTGGAATGTGCACAGTTTCCTTAAACCAAGCAATTCCTTTAGAATTGCATGTCAGAGTCCTACTGATTCCGATATAAATATTTGCTTAGCCTCACAAGTGTAAAAACGTTTACAAATTAAAGCTTTATTGCAGAAAATATGACAAAAAAACATCAAAATATTCCTGACAGAGGTTATACTTTTCATCATTTGGGTTTTAGGGGTTCAAAATATGTATTAATCGATATAAAATAGTCATAAATCTCACCCAGAGCTGGGTCTCAGTTCAGGTTGTTACTGTGTCCCAAGAATATAAAGCGGGAGAATATCTGCTTCAAGCTCTAATACTCTATGAAAATACTGTTTAAAAAGACTTCAACTATTTAACTGTGGGTTTAACATAACAAGGATAGTTTAAAGCAGAAAAGAAAATGTATGCTTTATAAAAAAAAAAATATCTGGATTTATATATGTCACTTTTACTGCAGATAAAGTAACCACTAAAGAATATAAAATGATTAATGGCATTGTGGATAAAAAAATCCACACTGGTTAAAAGTCTGTTAATATATGTCATGTAATTTTAAAGTTTGTTCATAGATTTTTACAAGATTTGTGAAGTTAAATATTTCAGCAGCAGCAGAGCCCATTCCTCAGTGAGTGTAAATTGTTGGAGCTTCACGGAAGCCAGTAGAGCAATACTGATTTACAACAGTTTAACATCTGGTCCTCTAAATCTGTCACACAAGGTTCTGTTGTCTGGTTTAATGGTTTTAGAAAGACTCCAAGTTTTTGCTTGGAGTGGAATATTTTCTGCCATTTCTTACAGCCCAGTTTTGCAGAATACTTTATCAAAGTTTGAATTTGAGTATCATGGAGCAGCTATACTGTATAAGATGGGAATACCTTCAGTATTTAAGGAAGTCTGTCTTCACGCTTAATCCAATTCAACATCTTCTTTAGTGTGTGTATAAACACCAATTTTTAAAGTAACTTTCAAATATTTGAACTGTCTTTCCACTTCATTCTGCTTCCAAATGGCCAGTTTACAGGGAGATGGGGTCTTCAGTGTTGATACTGAACTCACCCCATATGAAAAACCTACAGCCAGCTGGCTCTGTTTATAGTCCAAGAGCAGGAAAATGTTTCTTATACATTAATTCATATACCTATTAAACTAATGGGAAAGGTTTGAATTTCCCTTCTATTTTCATTCTGCGATATTTGTTGATTTTGTGAGTGGACGGATTTGGCCCAAAGTATGTCTAAAAAATATATCACCAGGAACACTGGGGATAGGAATTCGTGCAGCAATTTCAAAGTCTAGCTAATTTTCACCTTACTTTTAATCATATCTTTTTTCCATGAATTTTAAAATATTTGTCCTCTTTCCAGCATCCTCTTTTTATCATTCAATGTGAAAAACCTATAAAAGCAGCAAAGAAATCTGATTATATGGGAGAACAGCACAGTTAAAGGAGCTGAGCATTATCAAAAGATCAAAATAAACACACCAACATGGCAATAGACAGCTATTTATGGAGTTTTTCCTTTTTTATTTTTTTTAATAATTACAGGGTACTTCCGTGCTTTCTCTAACAGTGACTGGTAAATTATTTCAGGCAGGTATGTTATAGTTTTCTTATATGTCTTCTTAAATTTTAGTGTTGTATTAAATTGGATATGCCCTCAAAATTGATGGTGCTCATGGTATATAATAGATCCTGACTACCTGGACTGGGCTGTTTTCTCTGTCAAGCGCTCTAGTGCCGTGCTTGTTGCATTCACTCAGTCACTGAGGCTAGTGTGCTTTATACTGAGAAAACACCACTAAATGTTAGTATTGATATACAGCCATCAGAAGGGAAGTTTTTCATTAAGCTATAATTTCAATATTTACATTCTGTCTTTGAATTTTACAGTAAAAAACAACCAGAGGATTTTTTTTTACCTGTTCCTTTTTGCATGCATTACAATATATGTGCAAGAGTCATCCCTGTATTACTCTAGTCTTATCCTGGTGTAACTTGAGTGCAACAGAAGCATTGCTGTAGTGGATTTCACCTGATGTTTACTGTCATCAGACTGAGGTGTTTATCTTTGGGATATATATTCAAATTCTTTCACTATCACTTTATTGAAGCAAGTCCTGAGAAGAAAATTTAACATTTGTGAGGTCCTTTTATAAGGCAAACTCCTACTGGGTTCAGTAAGAAGTGCTCTGTCTAAAAGAGGATTCATGTGTTTTACCTTCTGTGAGTTAACAGATTAGGTGATGTGATATGCTGTGATATGACATAATATGATACTAAATGGCATCAACTGCTTGGGATCACATCTATCCAGATATTTATATAGCTGCCCTCAGCTAGTCTTCTCAGTTCCCTTTAAGAGACAAGTATCTCAAAACCTATATGGAGAATCAGAGAAATACATCCCGACTTCAGATCCTGTCTTTTCTCCCTTGTTTATCTCACCCTACTTTGATGAAGTCGGAGATGTATCCTAAGGCATCGTCAAGGCTTTTATCAAAGCAACAGACATTTAAAGGTCATTTCTAAGAAATAAGGACCAGATCCTTGCCCAGAGCAAGTGTGATGTCTTCAGACAGAGCTGTTACATTCAACCTGGAGAGACTGGGAGTCTCCAGTTCATAAGAACTGTTATTACATTTTGTTTAAAACAGTTTATTTCATTTTCCATGCCAAACATGCCAGGTTAAGAGCACTTTCCTGGTGACAGATTTTATTTCAAATGTGGCTCATGCTGAATAAGTTGAGGACACTAAATTCATTTCACTGAGGACCTCAAAAGAGGTGAAGAACAATAAAAATCATGGTTTATTTATTAAGATAAACCATAAAACAAGGTTATTCATTAGCTAGTCATATTTCCTATTCACATTTGTCTTTGTGGACTAACTTTTGCTCATACTGTAGTAGCTGCATCAAAATAGAGTTTTTAGAAAATAGATGTTGCTTGTCACTCTATCATTGCCATGAGGAACAAGCCTGTTAGAGATATACAAGCAAAATATTAACTTGTATGGGATTCTTAATGTGTTTTGAATTTACTAGAAATATGTATTAAATGAAATACTATAATGGGTCTTACACCAGGAGCAGTGAGAATGCATACACATCCAAGTATGACATACTTTGTTCTGGAGGCTTAAGTAGGTAATTAGTATTGAGTTGTGTAGTTGCGAGTGATCTTGGATTATGTTGGCCTCTGACAATTGTCCTTACTTTTAATACTGGAATGGATACGGTCACTATGAAACAAGTCTCCTGGAGTCACTCACTGGGCAGGAGCACCTCTGCCACCAGAGGAGTGGAGGTGGCAATAGGAGACCGGGCGGTGGTAGGGAATGGAGTGAGGGGAACAATGCTCTTGACATGTGACTGTGGGCACAATGCACGTGTAAAACTAGCACATGCACCTTATATTGGCTGAGTAGGGGATTTCTGAGGCTGGATGAAAAGGAGGAAAACTTTTAGTAAGGTGAGAGCCCAAAAGGTTAGCAAATAAATGCAACACAGAGTTGCTCTACACTCAACAACTTCCATGCAGACGTGTCGATGCCGAGGCAGCGCTGTAGCAGCATCTATCACTGTAAGAACGTTGATTAACAGCAGAACTGTGCTTAATGCAATACAGGTTAATACAGAGTCTTTCTTTAGGAGTGCCTCAACAAGGCTGTGCGCAGAAGAGTGAGAGAAAGAGAAAGACCAATTCACAGAGCTCATTTAAACTGAGTGAGAAGCTTTGGAAAACAAGGGTGTCTTCATGCCTTTAGCCGTATTTACAGACCTGGCGAGTTTAATGGCATTCTGCAATAAATTCCATTGCCTTCGGGAGCAATTGATAAAGGTTCTGGTAACCGCCTGCTCCAATTTACTTTGGGGAATGTTAATAAACCGGTACCCAAGGAATCCTAGGTGTGTGCCGAGGAATAGAGGGAGCTAAATGTCAGCTAATTAAGCAGAGCTGAGACCATGAAAGATCTTGTGAGTTAAAAGTTAAATATTAATATCAGTTTCAAACTTTATGGAAAGATGGCTTAGTGGCAGGGATATATATCCAGCATGTTCGTGACATTTTCTGTTTCTAGTTAACCTTGCAGCCACATTCAAAACCAGCTGAAATTTTCTTAAAGCAAATTCTGGAAGAACAGCCAGTAAGGAATTATAACAACGCTTGAGGTGACATAGACATTAATGAAGGAAGAAAGGAAAGATTTTGATATGGCGATGTTTCTCAAATGCTAAAAAGAAAAGAAGTCTTCCCTGTCATATTAAACGTGACATGAGCAAAAGGTGGAAGTTCAGAAAACCCTGGTGCTTGGCAAGGCTTTATTCCTCTGACTCCACATGTTGGTCAGTTCTGCTAAGTCCTGTGATCAGGACTGGGCTCCAGCCACCATTGGTGTCACGGAAGCAAGGAGCAGTGTCAGGTTGCTGCTGCTCAGACCTGTGCTAAGGGCCAAGTAAAATGAAAATGAAGTCAGCACCAGCCATTCACTGTTGAGTAGGACTAAGGATAGGGATGTAATTTTCAGTGTGACATTGATGCTCATAAAGAGTGGGAACAATGAAATTTAAGCACCATGCAAAGTATGTCACACAGTGACCAGGGTACCTTGAGATGAACCCTTTTGTCTTTTAATTTCATTGTTGTCATTGTTCATTTTGAGCTGTGTTAGAGCAGTGGCTCTCAGTCCTGCTCGGGACCAGGCTCCTATATGCTTGGCCTTATACAAGCTGCAGAGTTAATTCACCCAGAGATCTTACTCCTGTCATGACTCACCAGATGATGTGGAGTATAGCTCCTTTATTTTCACAGGTTGAGAATGGGCAGAGATTAAACAACCTGCCACACAAAAGAATGATTAAATGCCTGTTTGCCGATACTAAAGGAGGTGGAGGCTTGCCTTAACTTCTTTCACTGTGTAAGCTATATTCTGGTGACCAAGGAATGCTTTTTCATTGCATTTGATTGTATTAGGGGTTATCTGCCATGCTCAGCTGCATTGGCCTGCAGCAGGATGGCATGGTTGTGCCCCTAGCCTGCTGCATGTTGCTCTGCCCATTGTGACACGTGAAATGAATTGCAAAATATAGCCCGTTTTATCCAGTGAAACACTCATCTCTTCAAAGAGAAAAAGAAGAACCAGTCTAGTTTCTAATCTGTGGAATTTATGACTGATGGATGCAAAAAGAGCACCCGAGCACCCTGTATAAACTTCCAGTTGCCATGTGCCTACATGGCTAAAGATAGGGGGGAGCTGGAACTGTGCCTCACTTGAGGCTTTGATTATCAGTATTATCCCCATATGTACTCTTCCCTAATTCTCCCCTTATCACTGAATTTTGAAATATAAGACTGAGCTGGGGATGTTGCAGGCAGGACGCCTGAATACTGGGGAGTGGAAATATGTGAAGTTGGTTTTAATGGGGTAATTTTGCTTTGACTTTCAAAGCTTTCAATTTGCGTGACCAGGTAAGACCACACAAGGAATTTGAAGATATTTGGTGTTTTCTGAGCCTAAGTTATCCTCATACAGCATTTGACTGTGCTTCTCATCAGAGCAACCTGAACATGCCAAAGCAGTTTGCCAGGGTGAGTAAGCATCTTTACCTGCAACTTAAAATAACAGGAAGTAGAGACAAAATCTGGCAGAAATAGGACTAGAAATCACGCATCCTCGTTCTTTGTCCAACAGATGATTTGCTACAGCACGTTATTTAACTTCACATAGGTACTGGCATGCAGACGTGCATTGCTTTTATTAGTCGTTATTATAATGGTCTTTACATATCCATGGTGCGGGCTGTCATGAAAA
The DNA here is from genome assembly GCA_033556795.1 of Tapera naevia. NCBI lineage: Eukaryota > Metazoa > Chordata > Aves > Cuculiformes > Neomorphidae > Tapera > Tapera naevia. The sequence goes on from JAUMJJ010000222.1 coordinate 34,326,437, forward strand.
CTTGCATTCAAAGGTTGCCTGTGGCAAGCTGCACCAAAATCAACGCTTTCTTTCTCCTTCCTTTTCAAAGTCCTCAGTTTACAATGGCCCAGGTAAGAGGAGGACTGCAGCACAGTAGGTGATCACAGCTTAGCTGGGTTACTGGCCTTCATTCCCAACAGAGACGGTTTACCTGGATGTGCTCACTTCCAGGGTGATTTCTCTTACAGGCTTTTTTGTATAGTGAAAGTAAAGGCTGTAGTAGCTGCTTAAACAAGACTGAGCAATAGCACCCAGTGGTGCTGAGCACAGCCACGATGTTTCAGGGGAGCATGGTGGAAGATGATAGCCAAGGTCGTTCTGAGCCACCTTTCTGCTGGGGACACTCAGGAGCAGTGGGAGCAGTTGGGAAAGATGTGAACCGTGAGGCTTTCTCATGCAACAGCATAGCATATTGCGCAGGGTAGGTCCTGGTTTTGGATTGCCTCAACTCCCCAGAATCAGCGACTCTTCTGTTTTCCCCACACTTTTCCCCATTTCTCCTGTATTATCAGTCCTTAAGCGACCAGGAAACCCATTTGCTGCCTTCCATGTTCAAAACAGGGACAGACACTTTGTCAGTCTGTTTCTTTCTGCCCAGCGCTGATGCACTGGAAATGATTTTAAAAGCACTGCGGAAGATCTTTGGAGTATCACATATGGAATAACAGACACCTTTCTCTCTTCTTAGTGGGAGACAGAACCTGAGACACCAGGAGGAAAGTGCTGCAGGCATAGGCAGTCACTCACTTCTCACTGACTTAGCAAAATCTTTGTGGTGGGAGAGGTTCTCCAGGCTCTAGGAACAAGCATGTGCTTCGTGGCTTGCTTTTCATCTTTTTTCCTTTTCCTCCTCCTCCATCCTTCCATCTGGTCTGCTTATTTTATCCACCTCTTTCTTTTCTTTGAATAGTAAAGACAGAGCTCATGTTTTATATTACATGTTGGTACAAAACTTAATGTCATGGGCTGTCTAATTTCAGTTCCCTGAAATATTGCTGTGATGGAAATAACAAAGACTATCACCAGCTCAGGCTATTTCTCTTCAGGAAGGATTTTCCATCTCTCCTGAAAAGCTTGTGAACAACCTTTGATACATCTAAGAAAGCCCTCCTCTCATGAAACTGAATGAACAGCTCCTTGATTCATTTGAAGATGATGATGAAAAGACAAAACACAAATAGCTGAGATCAACAATCTCATCTTTCACATTTGTGTCTAGATGAAAACAGAGATTATTAACCTTTGAGCCCTTCAAACAATTTCCTGATGAGCTTCAGCAATGGCAACAAGATTTAAGCTGCCACAGTTCAAGGAAAGTCAGCTTTGAAAGCCTCTTTAATACTTCACAGCTACAGGATTTACTTCTATATGATAACTGTTTTTAATAAAATATTCATTTAGCTTGATAGGAGGTTGAGTTTTCATGATTGTATTCAGGAAGACAGGTGGGTTACATTGCCTTAGCAAGGCTCTCAACAGTAAGGTCACGTCTCCGTGGACAGTACTGTTACCTGCTCCACAGATATCACGTCCAGGCTGTGCAAGAGATTAGGAAGGATGACTTCTAGGCACATGAAATACACGGGGTGAGAAATTGTTTTCCAGATGCTTCCAGTTGTCAAAAGCTGTAAGTGAGGAGGGATTGTATGATTTCATGGCAGACCTGCCCTGATGGATGAATAAGGAAGAGAAGCATCTAAGTTTGTCGGTGCCTGGGATATAGATTGTGTGTAACTAGAGTACTGCATACAACAATGTGATCTGGTGCCACCAGAGTTATTCTGAGATTTTCTTCAAATCCACAAAATGAGTATCCATTTACAGAAATTTTTCCAGGCTTTTTAGACTCTATGTAAGCCACAGGTTTGTACAGAAGGTCCTGTTTGGATAATGTTTATGGGAACATCTCCAGAAGGTATCCAGAACTTCTGACAGGTAGTGTATACTCTCTTCCAGCTCCACGGACACTGCAAGAAAAGGGGACATGTGTTGAGACACTCTTATCACTCTCCTAAAGGTTGTAAGTGACCAGTTCTCTTCTTGCTAAGACTTCTTTCACACTATGAAAATTTCAGGGATTTAACTGAAAATACTTTTGATGCTCCTGAAGGTGAAATGAACTCAACATCTTGACATGGTTACAAAAAATGTTTTTCTTGTTGACTTGTCCAAAGAATATTTCTGACAACAACAATTTCTTCCACAAGAGCCTTACTATTTGATACGCTTTAAATTTAACTTCCATAAATCTGAATACAAGAAATGCATCAGCCTCTGTGGGACACACAGTTTATTTAAAACACGCTTCAAATAATCTGAGCTCCTCTATTTTGACAGACTCCTGCAGGGTTCTCTGCCACTGGAGGACATTCCAAGAGATGCTTCAGACAAAAAATAGGGGCTATCTTAGACTTTTGAGAATGGAGGATTTCTGGGAAAGCTAAGTTTTATAGAAACATACAAATAGCCTAGTTCTCTATATGAAACTTTATTACCAATTCAAGACAACTCATCTAATATTTGGAGTTTTCTTGTTCAAGTTAAGAACAAATCAGCAGATTTTTTAATGGACACTTCATGGATATTGTCCACATCAACAGTAATATCTTCCTCTTTGTCTGCAAGTGCCCAGATCTAGACACAATCTTCTCAGCACCAGCCCCCATTTCTAGCAGCTCTTGTTCAGGATTACATCTTGAAGATTGAATGACTTATACCTAGAATATACAGGTTAAGTTTTCTCTTTTTTAGCATGTTTTATCAGTTATTTCTCCCACAGAAAGTAAATATATAAAAACACTTACTTTTGTGAAAGAAAATGCAAAGTCTCTACAGATCTTCACCAGGAGGGCTGCAAGTCGCCTGATAGACATCATCCTTCTGGATGGAAGTCCTTTCTTGACACCTCACATAAACCAATATATGTAGGATTTATAAACTTTAGTTCTGATTTTTGTGCCTCTGAAACCTGGCATCACAACCTCCATCTCTATAGCCTGCTTATTCTGTAGCAAACCCAAGATCTTTCAGATCAGATGCAGCCTAGCCCCATAGACATTCCTAGCTTCAGGAGGCAGGGATCCTTCCACAAAGAAAAGCTGTGATTCCTAAAGATTCAATGATACCAGACAGATGTGTCTGACAGCGGAAGCATCACACTGGCTTCTGCATTTCCTTACTTGGAGCCTAAGCTGAGAGTGATGTTGGTGTACACATTTTACACCACTGTACCACTATCTGGCACTAATATTTAGACAGAGCTAATTTCTATCTACTCATTCCTTATTGCTTTCTCAGGACAACACAGTTCCAGAAACTGATACTAACTTTTTAAGGAAATGTGTTGCATGCTGCTTATAGATGTGGACTACTTTTTGGTGCATGAAACATCTGTGAAATCCCATCTTACTGACTGATATCATCTCATTTGGTATTCTGACAAGAAAAATAACATTATATTCATATCACAATATTTTACTTGCATTTAACCTCATCAGCTTCCCACTATTTCATCTTGCTCTTGTCCTACTGTCAAAAGGACACATATTTAGGAGTACCGAATACAAATCCCGCAGTCAAGTGTTTTCCTATCCCTCTATGACAAGAATTTGTTTGCATATATGCATTTGGGGAAGGTTGTCAGCCTCACTTTTAACCTGAAGACCCCAGCTCAGTCTCACTGCTGCTCTTTGATTCTGCCTAGATGAGTTTCCTCTGGCCCGGTTTGCTCACTCCTGGAGATAAGCAGGAAAAACCCTTTATTTCAAGCAAGGTATAAACCTCGTTGGTCTCTAGAAATAGCAGTTTTTACTGGTCAAAATTTAAATAAACTGAAGGATAAGACTGGCTGGTAGAAACTAACCTTTCTCTTGTGCAGTTGAGAGTGCGAGGAGTGGCTTGGATTCACGGTCACTCAGTCTGAGTCTTCCATAATTTGAGTCACAGATGAGGACACACAGGAAAGAAGAGTGAAAAGCAGTGGTCTGCTGTTCATATGACTATATTCTAGTTTCTAATCCTGCCTATATTGCAGTGAGGGCTCCCACCTTTTCTTCATGTCAAGCAAGGCCCTCTTCTACAGGTCTCTGGTCTAGCAAAGTTGCAGTCCCAGCCATCCTTCTGCGCAGCGTTGCCCATATGTCGTGGCAAGACGATGTGATGCCCACTCTGGCAAAGCAATTTTACAACAGCCATTTCACTGACAGGTTGCAGACTTGCTTCTTTTGGAAATAGTTCCCTTCAAGAAATCTCCAGGTCATGATCAGGACAGGTTTGAAGTTATTGAAGTGCAATCCTTGAAGTAAATTAGTGTTCTTCAACACGTGAAGGCTCTGAATTGAGGCAAAGAACAGAGAAATAACAAAGGCAGAGCTAGGGTGCAGTCTTACTCTACATAGCCTGTTCAATAACAGATACTCCAAGGTTCACAGACGTCTGAAAGGCTCAAGTTCGGTCCCTGTCCTTTCTGGCAATGAAGACCCTGCGCTGTTGTCCCCTCCAAGTTGGTTGTATACTGCTAAGTGCTTGTAGGTAAGGATCTGAAACCCCAGAGAGATGCCAAGAGGGAAAGTCTAGGGATGAGCCAGGCTGTAGGAAAGAAGAGAAGGCATGGGGCAGAATGAAGAAGGGTGAATAAAACAAGAAGAGTGAGGAAATATGAGAAGAATAAAGAAAATAGAGAGAAAAGGCCTAGTTTGGAGCAGGAGGTTAGAGTTGGGCTACATGTTGCACAAGGGATACCAGAAATCAAAGGGGAGAAAACCCAACCCAGTTGAGCACACCAGCAGAGAGCAGAGGGAAAATAAAGTACTGCTGTTTTTTTTTCTTTGTCAAGAATAACCTTCTTGAGGATTCTTTCATAAAAACAACTGGCGGTAGAAAAATTGTTGAAAGCTGAGAAGATATTGACTGTTCCTCCCCCAAAGACCATGATGGTAATACAGGTGGTAATGTGGCATCTGCTGAGGGATGCAGGAAATACTGGCCTACACTTCTTTTTCCCCAAAATGTGAAAAAAGTTACTTATAAATCTAAAAAGTAAAGAAACTAAGATACCCAAAAGAAAGGTGACATTCTCCAAGGTGGAATAACCTCGACAGAGACTACAGCTAGTACCAAAAATCCTGGCTGGCGAAGTAGATTTGGGGAGCCTAATTTTGGTCCCTTCCTTCTGTAGCAGTGAGTCGAGCACAGCTGTATGCAGAGCTTTCTTGCTGCCCATGTCCCAACCTTCCCCAGACATTCCCAATCATCCTCACTATGTTTTACATGTTGGAAATACATTCAGAGGCATCCCAGACATGCTCTGGAAAAGGATGGCTTTAAGGCTAACACATTTTCCCAGTGCATCTACCAAGAGCCCCATATGCCAAGCAGCAGCCCCAGACATCAGACATCTCCAGAACTGCCTACGTGATGGGAGGACCTTTAGTGCTGTGGGTTAGAGCTCCCCCCTTTCTCAAGGCTTATGTGTATATTTGTGAGGAAATAAGGGTTCTCTGTTCCTTTCCGGGAGCAGGGCAGGAAATGGAAGGAGAGCCACTTCTACAGAGAGCCAGGAGCCTTGTGGGGACACAACTGACAACTTACTTCTGCCCTGGGGTCCTGCCTGGAGGCTCATGCACTGTCCACCCTCCACCTGCGAGGCCTGGGAAGGGAAGGACCTTTATCCTTCTCTTCACTCAAAGACCAACACACTCAAATTGAGGTGCTGTCTGAAGCACAGCAAAGTTTCCTGAGGGTACTTAAAATACCAAGTCCCATGGCTTGCATTTAGAGGCCTTGTCTGGTGTGGCAGGTCCCCTCCTCCAGCAGGGCTGGCAGGGCCAAAGCCTCATCTCTCGGTGACACCCAGCACAGCGGTTTTCTGGAGTCTTTTTGATATGATGGCTGCAAGAAACTCTCTGTCAGTCACACACTGCATTGCGTGCACTGCAGGTCTAGAGGTCTCATACTTATTCATTCTTGCCACAGCTCCAAGTCTTCATTTTCTTGCCCCGGGAAATGTACTTAATTATTTATTTGTATTGGACCCAGGCTTGTAATCCTTGGATGCACACTACAAAGCGATGTGCAAAGAACTATTGCTGGCTGCCTTTCCCCATCAGCCCCCTGCTTACCTCAGGCCCCTGACAAGATAACTACCCCCATCGACTGCGCACTAAAATACACATTAAGAAAAAACAAAGGTGAGGTCCTCTGTGCTTGTAGCCCTGTTGAAAGCAATGGAGCTAACATGCTTGGAGAAGTTAACCCACTGTGAACTGGTTCCTCCTCCCATGCACCCTAAAAATAGCTTTGGCAGGTACATCCCCTTGGAGTTGGCGGGGGCTGGGGCAAGAAGGTAAAGCTGGTTTTGCTGTGGGCTCTGAGATTCCTCAGAAGATGCACTGGTACCTGGATGGGTCATTCCCCGGCAGCCATTGTGCTATCTCCATCAACTGACGGTCACCAGCAGTACGGTCCTGCTGGCACTGGGAGTAGGAAGTGCTACTGGTTGCTGGGATGGTATTAAAGTTAATTAAAGCTGGGACTTTTGGAATTTAATTAATGTTGTTTGCCTGTTTGCTGTAGGACTTCAGCCTGGCAAGCCTGCATTTGTGGTGGTATCACCTGCCAGAGTTGAGCTCTATTGACAACTGCCTTTGTCCAGGCAACAGATCTGTGGGCAGGCTGGTGGCTCTGCCTTTGACTCAGTGCTCTGGCTTGTGTCCACTTTTACTGATGTCCACAAAAATGTCCCCTGCACTGACCTTGAGATGCATGGGAGTTTGCCAAATGGCCTCTCTCACGATGTGCTCCTGGTGGGATTACCACCAGGCCAGGAGATGTCCAAAGCAGGTCAGAGCTGTACTCCAGCAATTCAGGATTGGAGAAACAGATTGGGAGACACTGGGGATAGTCAGTGTCTAGGTCACCTCTAGGTACTACAGGGACTCTGGGTTCAAGCTGTAGTTTGGAGTCAGGAAAGAAACCTAGGTTCCCCTGGGTGTTCAGAATACCATAGGTAGGGGTAGATGTCCTTCACCCCGAAGCTCTTCTCTGTTGGTTCACCTTGGGAGATGGATAGGATTGTGTGTCTTTGAGGAAAACCGTCAGAACTGACAGGAAATCCCACCCACAAACGTTGAAGTACTCAGGCAAAAACCTTGTGTCAAAGATAGGACTTTCCACACAGCACAACCAGGGCTGGATTGCTTTCCAGCCATTGCAGACACGATCATTAAACCTATTCTTCAGCTCCCTGTGTGCTAGGCTGGGGCTGCTATTGGGCCAGGTGATGGGAACACCTGGCAGGTCCATCATCATCCTTCTCCCAGCAGGCCCCTCATGTACTCACCCACCCAAAGGAGACCCAAACCCATGCTGTGGCAGCTCTGCCTATGCCATGTTCATTGCTGAGGCTCCCTCCAAGCAGCCCCATGTACTCATCTTCCCCTTGCTGCTCCTGCCTAATTAGAACACCATGCTGCAGGGGATCATAGAAAGAACCTCAAGAGATGTCTACTTTTTATCCTAGCTTTGGTGCTGATTTTTTTTTTGTTCTTAAATAATAAGAGAAACTACTCCTTTCTTCCAACCGCTGCACAGCTCCCTTGCCAGGCAAAGTGTGTTTTGCAGCTCTCTGCTCGGGTAACAGTGCAGGAAATGAGTCATGCTGGACCATAGCAAGGTTTTGCTCCACCATGAATAGGAGCTGGGATTTATTAAGAGCAGCAGGTTATATTAATCCTTTTCAGAGGATATAAAATGCAGTCTGGGTGGCACTGGGATTATGGCACGAGTCTGGGATTCCAGAAGCTCTCTCCACTGCCTGGCTCTGCCACCAACTTCTTACATGACCTCAGGCATATCACTTTGCTGCTTCCTACCTTGATCTCCCCATCTGGCAAGCAGAGATAATACTGCCCTGCCTCATAGGGCTATTGGGAAGATAAGTTTGTCATCGTTTTTTGAGGTACTGAGATGCTACGGGAGATGGATAATGAGACAGACAGAAAGATAGCTAGATAAATCAATCTCTTCTCATCCAAGTGAAAACAAGCACTGCAGGTGCAGTGTTTGAGATTAATCATCAGAAAAATTAGTTCCCTCAGTATATTTTCAGGAGGAAGAAACAGCCGTAGGGCCCAGTCCTGAAGAGAGTTATGCACATGAGTAACCTTAACTTGAATTCAAAGGGAGTGCGCAAGTAAAACTGCTCATGTGAGCAAGTGCACACTCCGGTTGCAACTCCTGAAAATGCCGAAATAAATGACGTGTCCCAGCTGACATACGTCCCTAAATCACAGGGATGCTCTTAAATATTTCTCTCAGACATTTTATTAGCAGCTGGCTTTCTGAGAAACAATGGGTTCCAGCAGTCTTTGCAAATAAAATTAAACAAAAATAAACACAATATGTTGCCGATGGGCCTTACACATACTGTGGTTTTATATGCAATATAATTGCATTATTAATTCAAACTGTGTTATGCTTTCAACATCGTGTATTATATGTTTACCCTATATGAAGTTTTGTCAAATATATTTACTTTTTTTCTGTCTATTGTGTAAGAAAAGCAAAACTTCAAAGGCAGCTAAATGTTATTTGTACCTCTCTACAACTATGTCCTATAGGAATCGCTTTTTTTTTCAGACCAGAGCATGGAGTCCTTTAATAGGCCAGATTGGAGTCAGAAATTGAATAGGGTTATAGATTCAGTTGTCATACTTGTCATATGGTACCAAGATTGAATGAAATAAAAGTCCAGAAGGACTGGGAGTCAATATTGGGGCTACCTGCACAACGCTGACTCAGGGACAAAAGCCCTAGCCCTGGCAGAGGATGGCAAAAAAAAAAAATCCCACCTCAACATGGCCAAAAATCTGCAAAGGCAAAGTCTCACTGAAGGAGAAGCCAAAGCAGTGCCATGTTGGGATGTGTCTGCGCCCAGGAGGAGCGGGAGAGCCGACTGAGGCGGTACAGGCAGCGGAGAGAGAAAACTCATCCAAGCGTGAAGTGGCGAACAGTTTGAGCAATTGTCAGGACAAGAGGAAATGCATCTCAGCCCAGCTCAACCTCACCTATCCCGGATGAACAATTAACTGGCTGGAGTCTGATGGCATGAAAGGCAGCTCAAAGGAAACCAGGGGGTGAAGGCTCTGTGGAGAAAAAGAGCAAGGAACTAAAACCAAGTGAATGCAAACAAATGTGACAGGATTGTAAAGCATCCAATGTGGGCTTAGGACTGGGGAAGATATTGTAAACCTGCTCAGTTGTTGTGAAAAGGTTGGATGCGAATGTGGTATTTTACAGATGTGAAAACAAAATATTTAGGCAGTTATAGTAGGTGATTGGGGGGGGGGGGGGGGCGGGAATGGGGAGGAAGAGTAAAAAAATAGAAAAAAAATATTAAAAAAATAAGGAAAAAAGTAAATCCTCCAAACTCTATTTAAAATTTCTTATGGTTCAGCATTCACAAAGAGTTATAAGATGCTCACTAGGCACAATTCAGAACATCCTTACACTGACATTTCTTCCACTTGTAGTTAACAGAACCCTCCCATTCTAATTAAAATAGCTTCATGAGGACTGAGAGTTGATTCCAGATAGTCAAGCTATCAACATTTTCAGGTTTATATATAGAGAAAAAAAAATTAAGCTACCAGGAAACGAGCACCCAGGAGTGTCAATATTATCAGGAAAATTAGAAGGCTTTGAAATCATTCCCAAGTGTCGTGAGGAACTTTGAGCCGCATCCGCTGCCTGCAGAAAGCAGGTCGAAGGGAGTAAAAGGCCGCAGATTTACTGCTGTGCAGGATCTGGCCCTGGTTTTAGTTATATTTAATGAACTATATAAAATGTGCCAAAATGTTGGCCATGGATCAGTTGCAACCTTGTAGATGCATTTACTGTAAAACAATTTAAAAAATCAAACACTGGAGCTAACAAAAGGAACAACATCCCCTGATCCTTCTGGAAGCAGATTTAATACCTGAAACAAGGCAAGGGATGGCAAAACCCTGCCTGGATGCAAATCCAAGGCAGGCATTTTTATATATCAACAAAGGAGAAATCTGGTAGATCTATGAGGCTGGTACACGCCGTGCATACTGTATTTAACAAAAGTCTGCAGAGGAGGAGGAATACTGTACATCCACCAGCGTGAGGAGAAGCAGGGGGACTCCTGCAAGAAACCGTAATTAAGCTGCAAGAGACTCCAGCTCCTCTCAAAATGAAGAACAGAGAGAACAAGAAGCGGCCAATGTGGCTTCATAAGGGACTGCGCAAAGATCTGAGGCTTTAATTTTTTTAATTAAAAAAAAAAAAGCTGTAGTCAAAATTAGAAAGCAAGAGGGGGCAGGGGAAGGAATCAAACAAGCATACTCAAATTCAGTTAGGGATTATAGGGGAAATAATAAGGAAAAGGGGGAGAAGAATTTAAAGCTAACCAAAGAACTTAAAAAGAGATTTAAAACCTATATCAAAGGGAAAAGGCATTCTGGAAAGACAGTAGGCCCATTAATTAATTAGAAGTGGATTAAATTAAGGATGAATCAAAAATGGCCGGACTGCTCAACTTTTTTTAAAAAAAATCTACCCTTAATAAGAATGAAAGAAGTTTAGTTGATTTTTGTAGGGAGAAAATTTAGTCAACTAAATACACAAGCAAAGGTAAAAACAGTGGAAAAAATTATAGTGAGCTATCTGTTCAATTTATTCCTGCTTTTTGGTCGTAGACTGTCTGAGAGGGTAAGATAGGTTTCCAAGATTAAATGTTTCCATTGTCAAATATTCTTGTAAATTTTGTTCTGAAAATTATTTGTATTATTATTTGTGAGTTGTTCACTATGAACATTTGTTCCTCAGAACCTGAGGCTGTGTGGGTTCCTCTGAGTGGACTGGCAGGTAAGAGTTTATATCACTTTCACCTGAACAAGAGGGTGGAAGCTTCCCCATCAGGGGCCAACTTGCCATCAGCCAGGCTTCTTCATAATCACACTTTATTTTCCAAAAATATTCTTACATATATACTTAAAACTGGCTTTTCATAAATATTCCCATAACAAACCTGCTTACCCAAATATCTGCAGGATCTGAACTGTAATTTCTTAAGGACAAGCAGAATAAATAAGACTTTGATACTACAAAATATGACCATATGTAAACTACCTGTCCTTCATTTCTTCACTGCTAAGGGAATTAGGTAACAAATTTCCTAAAGCACAGTAAATTTTCTTTCTTTCCTTAATGAAAGGCTGAAGAACTGTAGGAAAATTAGGAAGAATACGTTCACAATGCTAGGAGTACACTGGTCCTGCTTGTTTTCTGGTAAAGGTAACCCATCTACTGTACCAATTCAGGTACAGGAAGAAATATCATAGAAGAAACATCCATTGGGGCTTGTTTATATAGGGACATGGGCAAAAATAAGTCATTCTACCAAAATAAGTCATGCTGCCAAAAAAAGGGTGAACAAAAAATAGCTTCTCTGGAGCACCTCTCCGTGGGCAATACCCTCAGATAATTGGTTCAAAATAATCACTTTATCTTCTGAGTGGAATTTTCCAGAACTAAATGCCTTTTCCTTTACAGCACATTATACAATGGATATATTTCAGATGTTGGGACTGATTTTATTTCAGTGTAGATATTCTAGACCTTTTTTTCCAGGTAGGTAAATGTTTACAGCTAGATCTGAAGCGGTCAACGGCCAGAAGGCACCTTTCCATTGGCTTCTGAGAGATCATGCACTTAAAGGTTAACAGAGATAGCAAGCAGCATGGATTTAAAAAAAAAAAATCAAATCTTGACCACAAATATTGAGTTCCTTTTTATAGAAATAGAAATTTGTGAATTAAGGTCTGACACTCAAAATAGGTGGGATTATCCTTGTGAGTACAACTCAGGACTGCTCAGTTGGGTCCTCGGTTTTTAATAAAAGAGTCACTGCTGTCTCCCAGCGTCCTACTACCAACATTAATTCAGATTGACGTGGTTTTGAACGTCTCTCAGCAGAAAGAAAGGAGGAATGGCAATGAGGTCATCTGGGGGAGCCTCTGGTGGCTTCTCAACAGGGCAAGACCCCAACACAAGCCCCAGCCACGCAGATGAGGACATGTGGATGCAATTAGCAATCTGTGATGGCTTTTCTTCACCAGTGATCTTCAGTGCATCCTTTCCTCTGCCCCAGGTCACCCTGATCCTCCTCACTACAGCCCCATCATAAATTTCTGCAGTGCTTCAAACATGAAGGATGTTCTCCCTATTACAACCAAACTAACGAACAAGCCAGCATGCGCTTCATCCCATATAGGAGCTCTGTTGACTCCTGAAGGTTATAAATATGTGCTGAAATGATTTGCTGAGTGTGGAACTTGTTTACCAGCTGTTTTAATGATCTAAAGGAAGTGGTGAATAGTTTGTTGATGTAATGTACAAACTAAAGTAAACTGGGTGGGTAAGGAAATCCCAAAGATGAGAGCAAAATAATGTAAAGGAATCTAAAAAGGCAGGAAAAATGAACAGAGAATAAAATGAGATTCAACACAGAAAATAGAAGCTACTGCATTTGTGGAAAAATAATCTAAACCCCAGATATTCAATCAGCGATAAAAACCCAAGAAGCAGTAATGCTGCAAGAGATCTAGAGGTGATAGTGTGCAGTAAATTAGACATGAGTTTGCCTTGAGACATGGCAGCAAAAAAAGGCCAATTTGATTTGGGGCTGAAGACACCACATCACAGTGCAAGAAAGTAATAGTCCATGTGCATATGGCTCTGGTGCCGTAGCGCCTGCAGTATTTAATTATGGGCACCACATTACCTGAAAGATAGCGACAGATTGAAAATTATTCAGAAGAGAGCAATAAAAATAGTTCAGAGGCTGGCAGGATTGAGTTATGAACAAAAGCAAAGTAATATGGATGCAGAGCCTGCACCAGTGAGATGATTATCCCTGCAAGCAGGGGCTGGTATTGGGAAATCTGGGACTGCTTTTCACCATTTCTCTCTTGTTTCAACACAGAATTAGTGTGTTCGTGAGCCCTCCTGCCAGCAGTATCTGGTGAGGGAGTGGGCGTGCAGCAAAGTGGTTACAGGGCCACTTGGCTGCAGGACCCACTTGAAATGTGTGTTGAGAAACAGTAGCAGAAAAAAAAACAGGAAAAAAATCATACATTGGAGCTGAGGCTCCAATTGTCCAATGTCCAATGTCATTGACTCCTCTGAAGCCTTTAGTTTGGGGTGCTGAGTCAGGTGGCAATAGATACCCCGGATTGCAGCAAAGAGAGGTTGAAACCCAAGTCGTAGCTTAGTGGACACCCTTCAAATGTAGCATCTGTTCTGCCTCCAGCCCAGGGAACAACAGAGGAAGCAGAGCCACAGGCTGAACACACAGCTTGGTGCAGTCAAACCTTCCTCTGTGTGGATGATCAGCCTATGAGCTACAACAGAGACATGAGTGGAAGTTCCTGAGCAGTGTCAAGTCAAAGAGAATGATGGGAATGGAAAAGACACCATGCAAATAGCAGAATAAAGGGGTGCTCAGGGAATAGCAGGAAAAGCAGAGGAAAGAGGGGTAAGAGAACAGAGTATTTGTGGCTCAAATGAAACCCAACTGAAAAGCTGGAAAATTGACCCTTTGCGGGGGGTGGGGAGCAGGCAGGATTCATGTATATTTGTTGTGGTGAGAGAAAGTGAAGAGAAGGTGCCTCCCAGAAGCTGGAGGACAGGAAGAGGACCAGGCTAGGGAGGTCAAGTATATGGAAGAGGTTTGGGAGTTGATAAAACGGTTTGTGGAGTGGAAGAGGAGCCTTGTCTTGTTTTCTTTCCAAAAAAAAGTAGCTGTTGAGGAGAAACAGTGCATAAGAATGGACCACAGTAAGAACTCTTTGTTACAGTGAGCGAAAATCTGGTACAGAATATTTTGCAAATACTGGCAACATCAGAGACCGGCAAGATAAAGTAATGGGGTGTGGTTCTGAATAGAGAGGGTAAATGTGGATGGTCCTTTCCAAAATCTAACATCCTGAATCATTCTTTGATGCACCTTGTCAACAGAAATGGAGAAAAAGCACAATTTAAGGCTATGAGTAGTGGGCAAATAACTTGCAAACTGAGAGGAATAAGCTATCCCTGGTGAGGGACCTGACAGTGTTGTGCATCTTGAGATGACCTGACAGTGAGCTGATAGCACATCGCTTAAAAGTCTGTTCCCAGTAACACCTATGGACACTTTTTTTGGTATAACTCAGTTCTTACTGAAATGTTTGGTTTAATGGATGGGATATCTGATTGGCATATGGACCTTGGCAAGCAGCTTTTCTATATCATATACAGTTTTATTCTGCATCTGCAAGTAAGATGGCATCAATGCTGGAGAGTAGATTCAAGCTCTATCTTTAAGATTTCCCTGGTTTGGGGACATGTAGATGCCACTTTAAAAGTGCTGTCATTTCCTGTATTTGAAAGTGACTCTTTTTTGAATAGTATTTCACTGGGGATTTTGTTTGAGAAGAGAACAGAGCTGGATGAAAAGAGTGCAGGTTTACACACTTCTTCTCAAGTTGAGGCACTGTGCAAATGTGCCCCATTCACATCCCCCCTCTTTTTTTCTTTTATCTCATAAATTTAAAACAGATTTTAAATTTGTATAGGTTTTCCACATCCATGTTAAAGACAAAGGCGTTTGTTCCTGTGACTGGAAAACTGGTTACAACATAGGGCGAGAGGCTGAATTTGCACCACTTGGTGCACCACCAGTACTCTGCATCCCCAGAAAGGAGCCTCACCAAACCCAGTGGCTGTGCTGCTGGCTAAAGGGGAAGGCTGCTTCTAGCCTTTCTGTATTTTACCCAGTGATGGTTTAATATAAAGTAGAGATTCAATGCAAGGACCAGGATCCTTTCTCCCAGGTGACTCTTCTAGCCGTTGGGCTATGAGCTCCTAAGCATCCCTCCTACCGTGACCTTGCTCTCTCCCTCCAGGCATCCACAAAGCCTGGTGCTCATTGCTCACACCTATAGGAAAAATGTTCCCATCAGCTGCAGGCTCTGCCCTGCAAGCAGAGAGGATGGGGCTGCTTGTGGCAGGACAAACGTCTCAGTGCAAACACAGGCATGGAAGTAAGCGGCAGTCGTGCCAGAGAGGGAAGAGCAAGGCAGCTACTGTCTGCAGGGGCAGATTAAGTCAGGAAGTGGAAGTCTCCTTCATTTGTTATAGTCTTTATTGATATCAGTGCTTAATGCTTTTGTGGTATACAGTAATAAATTCTTCTGTTGTCCATGTGTGATTTACTAGTTTTTTTTTAATGCATTCTCCAGAAAGAAAACTTAACCTTTCCTTTCCTTCCCTTCCCTTACCTTAATTTACCTTAACTTACCTTACCTTACCTTACCTCCCCAACCCTCCCCTCTTTCCCTTCCCCTTCCCCTTCCCTTCCCCTTCCCCTTCCCCTTCCCCTTCCCCTTCCCCTTCCCCTTCCCCTTCCCCTTCCCCTTCCCCTTCCCCTTCCCCTTCCCCTTCCCCTTCCCCTTCCCCTTCCCCTTCCCCTTCCCCTTCCCCTTCCCCTTCCCCTTCCCCTTCCCCTTCCCCTTCCCCTTCCCCTTCCCCTCCCCCTTCCCCTTTCCCTCTCCCTTTCCCCTTCCCCTTCTCCTTTCCCCTTCCCCTTCCTCTTTCCTTTTCCCCTCCTCTCCTTTCCTCCCTTCACTGCCCTGAATTTAAATCAGAAAAAAATGTATTTCTTTTTTTTTCTCTAGAACCACAGGTGTGATGGAATTGTCAGAGTTCAATAGCTCCTGTAGGAGTTCATAGCACCATCTTGAATGGGTCTTTGAGAAAATTCCCTTGAGAGCAAATAAGTTTTACCATAATAGCAAAAAGTTGCACATTATCTGCATGAGGAAGGCAGTATCGATCAATATCCAATATCTCTTCATCCTTCATCTGAAAGCATGAAGTGACCTTGGGATACAGCAGACTTCTGTGCTGAGGACTGAGACACTTATGAGCCATTCCACAGGCAAAGGCAAGCTCAGTTTTGTTGCTAGACTCCAGAGGAATGCAGATAATGCCGGCAGGAGTCATCAGCAATGAAAAAACATGAGGGTTTTGGCTTTTACATATATATAATGCAAATTCTCTTCAATTAATGTTATCAATCCATTTTCCTACTTAAAAGCTCTGTATATGTATGTGTGTATATACATGTGTATATGCACCAGTATAAAATAGGGAGTGACCTGAATGGACAGGTGTCAAAAAAAAATGAGCAGCAAATGCTGGAAGAAAAGTGTTTTTCCTGATGACAATATTTTAAAAATGAGCTCTTTCAAACAAAATGCCGTGGTCTAAAAATCCCAGCCTGACCAGACTATTCTGCAATGAGGTTGAATCCTTTGATTTCTATGGGGCAAATAGTCCATGCTCCAGGGCTGGGCAAGCCATGAAGGACACACTGTGTCCCATGCCTGAGGCAGCTCCCCATACCTGGAGCCTCCCCCACTGCTCCTCTAACCCAGCCTCAAAAACCTCCAGTGCAAGACTTTTTACAATACTCCCAGGTAACCTCTCCCAGTGCTTAATTCTCTTTATAGTTTGACATTTTAGCTAATATCTAACCTACTTTTTTTTTTTTCCACAAATTAAGCTGATTATTTCTCGTTCTACCCCCAGTGGATCTGGAGAACAACTGATGGTGTTTTTCTCTGCAACATTTTACATCTTGGAAAACCATTGCCCGTCCTCTCTTTCTTAAATTAAATGAGCACAGTTTTGTCTTTTCTCACAGGTCAAATTTTCTAAACTTTTTGTTCATTCTTGCTCTTCTCTCAACTTTTTCAAACCTTTTTAAAGCCCAGCATCCAAAGCCAGACACAGCCCTCGAAATCCAGCCACTGCCCAGTCCAATATAAACATAAATGCATTGCAGGAGGGGATGTGTCCTTTCTTTTCCGGATTTTTTCCAGGGTTTTCCCATTGTTTTCTGTTCAGTTTGTGGTTCAGTACAAACCTCAGGTCCTTTTCTGGAATATCCCATTTTGGTAATGAAGCTCTGAGGGATTTTAAATGTGTTTCTCGGTCGTGGTACCACTGAGGTTTGTGATACAGTTGAAACGAAGGTGAAAAAGCTCTACCTGGCGCAACACAAAGGAACATATGTAATCTTTTACATTTCAGTAAACTCACTTTTAAATCATCTAGGGTTTAGCATCACAGACCTAATCCTCTTTGGAAATATATATTACAATATAATAAGTATACTTTAGGGCTTTGGAAATCATCCATTAATAAAGTCATAGCACAACTTGTAATGTTACAGCTGATGTCAGATGTTAAGGACTCTGCAGTATAAATTAACATACAAAATCTTAGTGTATGGCTCAGGTTTTCCAGGTAAGTGGAAGGGTTTACTTTGGTTAATTTGAAATATAGATTATGCCTTTGGTGCATTTATACCCTCTTGGCTTGTTAAAACTGGACATTTTTTTTTAAAAAATGAGTACATTTACAATTTGACACTTGGCTCTTCACTGGCTGTGGAAAATTTTTCTCCAAACTTCCTCCATGTACATATTTATAATAAAAGAATATAGGATACAAGTACATTTTACTCTTGCATTATGTGTTAAAATTAATTCAGAAAAATCTTTTAAGGCATATGAAATTTGTTCAAGTCTTTCATTTATGTTGACCGATTTTAATTTTAAAAATACTTATACTTCAAGGCTCTCATACTATTAAAATAAAGTTAATGCAATCTTTTTAATGAATTCAGCAATTGTAATAAGAACTGAAATCTTGTGCAGGTGAGATACATTATGTTAACTTGGTGAAATGATTAATCTAATAAGAAAATTAAAAGCAAATCATACCTCTTCTATTGCTGGCTTTTTTTCAGTTATTAAAATCATTGTTTTCCAGGTTTTCAGTAAACCTAAAAAACTTTAAAATTACTTTTTATATTTTTATATCACTAGATGTGTTTAACTAAAACAAAACATTTCAGGAAAGAAAAGATGTAACATATTGGGTTTGTTATCTCGGAATAGATAATTGTAAGGGCTCTCATTTTGGCTGAACTTCTTTGCTTTAAAGGAAAAAAAGGACTACTCATTATTTTTCAACTTGTAGAATCTCCCAAAAATAAAAAAAATATATACTGATGCACTGACCAGCAATTCCTTTTCAAACTGTAAGATGAGAGTAAGAGAAAGGAGCAACATTCTCACCCTGAATGGAGTCTGGAAGGGCTGCATGGAGCCAGGGGCAGCACTGCCAGCAACACCAGGTGGCTTTGACCTTCTCAGAGTAAAGTCTTCCTGTTCCCATACCTTCTCACATGTGTGTACATGCACGGATGTAACAGAGATCACACAGGGGGAATTGTCACTGTATCTTCATTCGATTGAGACTTACTTATTGCCTGCATTTTTTCAATGAATCATCCCCACTTCCGTTATCCATTCAGTGCCTATCATGTATTGGCACAACCTGAAATATATTTTCTTTTTTTCCCTCACAGAGAAAAAATATAAAAGAAGTGATGTATCTTTTTCCAAATGTGTTTTTTTCTTCCCGTTTTTAATTATATTTTTTAAATTCACAGAGGCAATAAACAAATGCCAAGGAGACTGTACAACTTCAGTAGCTCTGTAGAGACAACAATATTTTCACAAAGGATTTTATAATTACTGTAACAGAGGCATGTCTATCATGATCAGAGTGTATCAGCTCTCGTGAATACTAGAAATGTGGCTGGTAAGATGCAAGTAAGAGCTTTCCAAGTAATGGGGGTAATTTATGCACCCTTATTATGGAAACATTTTCAAGCCATTGTTCGATTTGGGTGTAGTTTGCTTATTTAAGCATAGAATGTCACTCTGTCATCTCACACTTCTCCACCGCCCTTTCTGTTGATTACACTTTGTCTGAGACACATGAAACAATTAGTTATTGATAGAATTTAAGGCTTATGCATAAGGCAAATTTACACATTAGGAAATGTTGCTGTCTCAGCCAAAAAAATATTGCAAAACTCTGTAAGAATATTCATCCTGGGAATATTCATCCTGCGTATATTCATCCTGGGAATCTAGTGAGTATTTAGAGGATATGTAAGATGAAGGACCAGCCTTAGCAGGTCCTTCACTGCTAGCAGTGTAACTACACAGTATCACCCCTTGATCCGTGATAGCGATAGCGGTCCATATAAAATCGTGGGCATGCAATGGGGTTTTGTTTGATGGGGACAAGTGTTCAGCCCAGAGAGAAAGAGGACAGACAGGAACCTGCCCAGCTAGACCAGTTGTCTTGGGTGTTTTTCATGCTTAGGATTGTACATAATCTGCAAAGACATCACCAAACCAAAGACTGGGTGAATCTCAAAGGGCATTAGCTCTGTTGGCAAGCCAAGGGGTAGCCCAGGCTGACAGCAATGCCGTAGCTCCACAGGAGGGTGCCAACGGGCAGTATGAATCCTGCGGACATAGGTCACAAAGCCCCCTGCCTCCTCAGCCCTGTGGCCTCTCTCCATCCACCTTGTCATGCACTGGCCTTATTGTCCCTTGCAAAGCCATGGTAGCTGGTTCACACCCCGGGAAGCTGGCATACAAGCGACACTATGGTAGTAATGATGATGGCGTAAGTACTTGGCTTCCCATCTGCCAGCCCTGCAAACCTCCCAGGGATAGACAACGCAAGCTCAAGCCTACCCTGCTTCTATTACCTGCCTGCATTTTTAGGCTGCTCTAATTTGTCAGCATCGTGTCGAGTGGGTATGCACAGCTCACAAAATTTGGGATGCACAGGTGAGCGCACAGCATCTCTAGCAGGTCCCTTCCTGGGACCTGCTACCTGACGTTGGCCAGCAGTAATTCCTAGAGAGGTCCAAGGGGGTCTAAAACATCAGTTGGGAGATAGAGATTAGGATGTGGCCCATCTGTATTTGCAGTACCACTTTCCTTTTTCCACGGGTGATGTGATGAGGCATAATTATAATTATAGGTATGTTGTCATCTCAGCTGTTTGTCAAGAGAGTTAGGTATTAACCATGAATTTCCTAGACTGCGGCAATTTCAAGTAATTCTGAATCCTGCTTGCAGTTAGCGCTCTTATATGTGAGCAGTATTTTTAGCATTTATGATTACAAAAATCTCATGTTTGAGCAAGATCTGAGATAAGATTTTAAGACCCTTTTTGTCTAATAGTCTCACTGGGATGTATTACTGCATGCAAAACCATGTGGGATGAGATCATAAAAAGTGGTCTTTTCGATCAGAAGATGCTCTGATTTCTGAATGCAGAGCTGTGAACTGAAGCACAGCTATGGCCAGGCAGTCGATCATTGATATCACTATTTAAGAAAGTGACAGTTGTCCTTCACGTGGGATGAATCCTACACCTACTGACGTACGTAACTCCCTCAAGTGGAGCACTGCATGAATAGACCCCTGGGGAGCAGTTAATATCTGCGGGGACCTGAGTGTCCCCTCTAAATCCCAAACTAGAGGGGGCCCTTCATGGGAAAGGTCCTCCCGGGTGTATGTACTAGTAGGTCAACTGCTTTGCCGGTTTATTACCCCATGGGATGAGAGAGAATAACTGGGGCTACAATTAGCAACAGAAATATGTGTGCTTCTGAGGAAGAAAAGACATCACTATGACGAACGCTTTAAAATTGGATAATTGATGCAAACTCAGACTCAGCCTGCCAGTTTGGGGTTCAGGGTAAATTCTTACCTTACAGTTAAGAAGGGCAGATCTCCTCCTCTGATGTTGTCTTTCTTACTGATTCAGTAAGTGCTTAAATGCATCCCCTTGCTCACACACAGATGTGTGCAGATGCTGGACTACAGTATTTCAGTTACAGATGCTAAGAATGGTCCTCAGAGGGTTTTACTGGTCTTAGGAATTTGACGATGCTGCAAGCCCCCGGTTACTTAGCTGAGATCAGGAACATTAAAATGCAGAGTTTAAATGCATCTGAAATCCAGAAAACAAAAGTTTGAAAAATTACTAGATGAAAAAATTCCAGCAAAGCTTTTTTAACTAAAAATATTGT